>CM057454.1:1242963887-1243571804 GCA_016271365.2 Neoceratodus forsteri | reverse complement strand
TTCATACTGCTTGGTAGCCGGCCGTGGTGGCGGTGAGGTGAGGGCTGAGCCGGGTCGCCAGCCTGGTCTATGGATTCTGATTGGGATGAGCGGGGGCATCACTGCTGGGTGGAGGGTACCACTAGACTACCTGGGAAAAGTTTCTTATTTTACTTTCAACAGGGGTCGGGAGTCATGCTGGGGAGTGGGGGGACCACTATAATGCCAGGGAAAAATCTCTTACTTTACTTTCAATGGGGGTTGGAAGTCATGCCGGGAGGGTGAGGGGACCAATAGACTACCAGAGAAAAGTCTCTTATTTTACTTTCAATGGGCTTCAGGAGTCCTGCTGGGGGTGGGGGACCACTAGGCTACCAGGAAAAGTCTTTTATTTTACTTTCAACGAGGGTCGGAGTCGTGCTGGGGGTGGGGACCAGTAGACTACTAGGGAAACACCTTTTATTTTATGGTCAACAGGGGTTGGGATTCATGCAGGGGGGGGGGCACCACTGCATTACCACCAGCTCTTTGTTGGCAGTATTTAGCGCTGCACTACAGGTCACACTAATGCCTGTAGTGCGACGCTATACTTTTGAATATGCTGGTGCGCCGGCATTCTGGGCCCCTCTCCTCAGTCCCTCCCCTGCATAAATTACAATTTAGCATTAGTGCTAACACCTAGCACCGGCACTAAATGTCCTTCTGAATATTGCAGTCGGGCGCAAATTCGGTGCTAGTTCAGTGCAACGGATTTGCGCCCGGCACTACGCTTTGAATATCTGGCCCCAAATATGTAAACTAATTTCTGCTATGACTAAAATGAACTAGTATGCAGCAGGCAGTGCTCCATGACCTTGTGGAACAGTAGGTGTTCAAACAGCTGGGAATAGTGATAAAAGCCAGGTCTGAGCAATATTAAAAGGAGAGTTACTTTTATTATTTTAGATGTAAAAAAAAAAGGGACTAAAGCAGTCTCAGTTAAATTGTGGAAAGAAGGGTATCATACAAGTCAGTAGATAAGAGACAATTAAAAATAGAATACAAAATTATAGGTCAAAATTGCCACCAGATTATTGCACTGCTTCTTTAACATGCAACAGGAAGAAAACATTAATGGAAAAAAAGTCATACTTATTCAGTATGTAAAAAATTATTAAGTAGGAAAAGAAGGAAAAGTGGAGGGCAGGATTTTATTTAAACCTTTTATAATTTTTTGGTGTGTTTTTCATATTTTGTTTCTTTCATTCTTTTGGTGGGGGTGGGAGGACAGTGAGGAAAAATAAAACAGAACACACTACATGTAAAGACAGAAAATAAGAAAAAATATGTAAAACTACTGAGCCTGGGGCCAACCAATCAGCGTATGTATCATACTATTCATTTGCAACTGCTGTGCCTCCTTTCTGTCCAACTGCTGGCGAGTTTGGTCAACAACATTATGTTACACAGTTAGTCGACCTCAGTTCACAGGATGGCCAGGTCCTCCTGTGTGACTGGCATTTTCGTTGGGTTGGCTGCAGCTGTGGGAGCCACCACTTGTTCAGCCCTCTCCCTTCTGCTGTGTTTTGTACAAGGTGCAGGCTGCCACTGTACTGCCCAGACTGTCACTGCACCCTCCACTGCAGGAGTGGTTCATAATTCCTGCACCTTGGCCTCCCACTGGGCACTGTGGTGCTCTGACTGATGGGTTCTTTGGCCACCCATCCCCAAGTGGCTGCCCATTCTACCGCGATGCTCCAGCATGCTGCAGATTTTGCATTTCACCACACTAGGGTCACCTGGTAGGGTAGGGAAAAACTGCCACACTGGAAAGCTATGGGGAGAACCAGGCACAAGCAGTGAGGGGACCCCAGATGTTGTAGGCTGCTCTGCAGTTGGGGGGGCAACAAGCTGCTGCTGCTGTTCTTGTTCCTGCTGTTGCTGCTTGGCCTGTTGTGGGGGTTCAGTAGCCACCAGTGATGCAGGGCTGGCCACACTAACTTCAGAAGAAGCAGCTGCTGCTGGTGCCACAATTCCACTGGCAATGAAAACAACATTTTGGGGAGGGGGGCACTGGATTGCAAAACATTGCCACAGTTTAGGCGAATGGTTCACCAAAAGCCCCAAGGTTTCCTTGGGGTGCGATGAACCCCACTTGCTCCACCTTTCTCATTTAAAAAAAAAAATTACTAAAAGTATTACTAACTCAAAAAAAAGGAAACACAAAGAAACTGAATTAGATAACAAACAGAAAAGGTGGACTAAGGGAATGAAAGTGGTTCAAAATAAACTCAGGAATCTGAAAAACTGAGGAAAAGCAGAAAACTCTTTTTTTTTGCTAGTTTTGACTAGCACACTAAGCCACACAGCTCTTGCTCTAGCAAAGTAAAAGTCAAAATGGAACTAGTTCACTGACTTCCTGCATGCTTCCCTTCCTTCCTTCATCACATGACAAGCAGAAAGTCAGACATGTGATCTACGGTTTGTTTCTCACAAACTTTGCCTTCTCAAAATGTAACCCGACGTTAAAGCCAAGTTTGGAACGAAAAGTTCATTAAAGGTGAATTTTGTCCTTTGAATGGAAACTTTGCATAATGCTACACAGATGCAAAGTTGATCACTTTGCATTATGTACATAGACATAGCAAACCTTCACTGCATCTCTAGTACCCAGCGCATATTTGTAAAATAAATCCTGGTGGTCAAGTGGACCCTTCTCCCTGATCCCCAATGCCACTTGTGTATATATATATATATTATATCCTGGTGATCTAGCAGATCCCCCTGATCCTTGAACCACAATTATGTTAAAACAATACTTAACTGGTGGTCTAGTGGCCCATCACCCCCCCTGCACTGGAAGGCAGGGTCCCACCACCCAGCTGCCCCATTCTGAAAATGAGCCAGCAACTGGCACAGTCCCCCACTCACCTCCACTGCTAGCTGCTGACTGTGCTCTCAGTGAGTGCCTACTGTACTCAGTACACATTCGCTGATTGAGCTGTCAAACAATGAGCAGGTCTTGAGTACAGAAGACACTCATTAAAGGGGCAATGTCAGTTTTCTCCCTTCATTTGTAAACATATGTATGCAGTGTAAGTTCTGGCACAGACCCATTCTACATGTGGCATTAAATACACACAGAAATATAAAAAAATACAGTTTTGTACCTGTTTTGCTCATTTTTCACAAAATTCAATATTCATTCGACCCGATCTAAAAGTACCTGCCACCAGAAGCATCGCCATGTTCAGAACACGTGTCGGGCATGAGCGCAGTCCTGAGGCACAATTTTTACCCTGCCACTTGTAATTAAAGGTTTCACCAGTAAATGATTAAATGCTGAATTGTTTGTGGTACCTAAGAACAAAAACCGAGCACTGGGAGCATTGCGTTTCACATGTTTAATAGTGACCCAAAATCGGGCGCATGCGCAAGAGAGGCATATGTCTTGTGCATGTAGAGGATTTTGTATGTGCCTCTCTTTCACTTGCTCAGCTTGTGCTTTTTTAACATGTTTTGGTAAGAGCACTGCTATTTTTTTTTTGTCTTAAATAAAATGGCTTGACTAACATGAATATTTGTAGTCTCGGTTTGTGGTGAGTGGTGCAGGGCTTTCTGAGCTTTGTCAGGATTATTCAAACCAAATTCAAATAATTAAGAAAGAGATGGCCATAGTGTAATATGACTGCGTGGCTTCTCTATTTGCTGAACAGAAATTTGGGACTCGGGGGCAAGAGCAATTATATTAATCCATATGGTTGTTGCAGAGATAGGATTGATTCTAAATACAGGGCTCAGATCAAATGTGAGGATGGTTCCATTACGGACCATCATTTGGAAATTGCATGTTTGGTGCACCTTCATACTATTAAATTGTTCTGTTCTCCGGGGGCGGGGACTGGGTCTGCTGCTCAGTTTTTTCAGGATTTAATGGCACCTTATCTTCCTATTGATATACTGTACAAGAAGCTGTGGCTGTATCCATTTCTGCAACGGAACTTGTTGGGGTTGTCTCTGCTATGAGAAGGGGTACGGCTCCTGGTCCCGATGGCTTACCCATTGAGCTTTATAAATGAATTCTTGACAACATGGTGAAATACCTAGTTGTTGCGTTTAATTATATGCTTCATGGCTGTCGGACTATTCCCCCAGATATGTCAGAAAGCTTTTTGGTATATTTATTTAAAAGAGGTGATAAAACAGCTCTTCTTAATTGGAGATCAATCAGTTTATTAAACTCTGATTTGAAGCTCCTAAGTAAAATTTTGAATAACAGATTGGCAGAAGCATCTCAAACTTTGATAATTGATACATAGGTTAGTGCAGTCCCACAGTGGAAAGCTCAGGACAATTTGTTTTTATTAATGAAAATCTGTGGTAGTCCCACTCATCATGGTATACTATTTAGCCTGGATCAGGCTCAGGCATTTGATGCAGTTATTCATGATTTTTTATTTACAGTATTGGTGAAATAAGGTATACATGAGTTGTTTATTGATTGGATATGAAGGATGTATGTGACTGCTACTGTTAAACTTGTGGTGAATGGGATGCCAGGAGCCCCTGTGCAGATCAGTCAGGGTGTATGGCAGGGATGTTCTCTGAGCCCCTTGCTATATGTTTTTTATATTAATCCCTTATTATGGAAAATTGCCTAACATTCTGGTATTGGGTATATTACGAGTTGTCTTGGGGTGGAATTTCCTAATGTTTTGACATATGCTGACAACATTTGCCTAATGGTTCCGGACATACAGTTGGGGGAGGTGGCATTTCAGGTTATTGGTGACTTTTCTGATATTTCAGGAGCATCACTTAATAAAGAAAAATGTAAAGGAATGGTTTTGCAAAAGGGCCAGAATTGTTTGATTGACCCATTTGTTGGTATTGCGGTGGGCTTCGATACTATGAACATTTTGGGTATCACATTTGGGGGACCTACTCCAGAAGTAAATAATTGGTGGACTGTCCTGAAGGAAGCAGAATGTAAGGTGGACAAATGGAAAACGTGACCAATGTCCAAACAAAAAAAAGTCTATTTGCTGAAAACCTTTATTAACCCATTAATGCTATATGTTAGTTATGTGTTCCCCCTCTCTTTAGAGCTAGAACCCAAAATATATAGTATATTTTTGTGGGGGAGTAGACTGAATCCCGTTAAGCAGAATGTTAACAAGGTGGTTTGAATATGGTTGACCAGGTGTTTTTTTTTTTTCAGTTTTTATTTATGCTAATTTTTTTACTGATCTTACAGGGCATAGAGTATCCATGGGTACATTTGATGTAAGCCTGACATCAGTATTTAATGTCTAAATGGCAGTCTGGAGTTTGGGGGGTGTTTCGTAAACAACATGTTTTACCCTCATTTGATAGTTTGATATGCTTTAGGAAATTGAAACAATGGGATCTTCGCATATCTGACCTTTTCCACAGAACTAGGAAGGAATTCTACTTGTATATTATGCAGGATAAGATTTGTATTACAAGGTGTTTTTGGTGTCCAACTGTTATTCCGGAATCCACATTGATTGCTCAATTGATGGAAATTCGCATTCCTCTTAAAATGTTGTACACTATATGGTTTTGTTGTCATGATCACCTCAATGTTCGGGGGAATCACCATCATAAAAAATTGGATGAATACTATTGTTTGAGACAGCAATGCAGTATGGACATTGAGACAATGGGTCACTTATGTTTTACATGTCCTTTTATCATAGGATTATGGCCTCTTTTGGCAGTTGCATGGCACATTCCGCAATTTGGGGGAATGATGTATGAGATGCTTATTTATGGGGTTCTTTCGGATGGATGGGGGGAGTTTCACTCTGGGACAGTAAGAGTCATTTTTGCATGTATAAAATGGGACATTTGGCAAGTAAGTTGTCAATTTGTTCTGCAACAAAAATTAATCCCTGTCCAGGGTTTCCTTCATTTTATTGATAAGGAAATTGTTCAGGTTTATTGTAAAGAACATGCTACCCTACCTTCTAAAGTGGTGGAGACATGGTGGAGGAATTTCCCATGGTGTCCACCTTGAGTGACTCTTTCTGAGAGGTGGTGAGGGTCTGTTAGTCACCAATACTGATAAAGGAGTGGGGGGGATATTCTGTTTCTACGTCAGACTCTGTGAATATTGTATGCATTAGGTTGGGACTTCTGTTGCTTTTAGTATGCTATGATGAGTACATTTCTACTGGAGATCTCTTATGTGTTTTTTCCCTTTGGCTTTTACAGTACTGTCTTGTCCTATACATGGGAGGGGGGTGTTGGGGGCTGGGGGGTGTTTTCAGTATTTACTGATATGATTTGGGGTTAACAATGTGATTGTGGAGGGAAGTGGGAAGGAATACTTATTTATCTTTATTTTCCTTTATATGATGTTTTGTGTGATGGAACACTTTTTTGTATTTTGCTTTTACATTTAAATAAAGATTCCCCTACTCTGTTAGTGGGGGACAGGGGAAGGGGTTATTTCAGTTTATGGTTTAATTTATTGGGGGTCTCGGAACTGATGGAAAGTGAACTAGTCATTGTCTGATTGTGATCCTTGTTTGTTTTTTTATTTGATGATTTCTAGCTCCTTTTGTGTGACGTTAACACAGTTTGTTATTATTTGTTGTTGAAGATCTAATAAAAATTCCCCTACTCTTTTCGAGAAGTACCATGAGATCTTTAACGTTCACCTGAACAACCACCAGAACAGGCAGATGGGACCTCGGTTTAACGTCTCATCCAAAAGACGGCACCTCAGGAGTGCAGCATCCCCCCTCATGCTGCACTGCAGTGTCAGTATTGGGATATTAACCCAAGTGACTGGTGCGGGGATAGAACCCACAGCCATCTGATTTCCTGGCCTCAGAGGTGAGCATGCAACCTGCTGAGCCACTGACACTGCTATGTCCGACATAATAAAAAACAAAGAAAGTCTGTTAGCTGACTGTCACGGCAATCAGAACCCTCAGAAAAACCAAAAATGGGAGGGGAAAGACAACGAAGTAGAGGGTGCCCTCCTTCAGTGGTTTACCAACGTCTGAGGGAGGGAGGCATTAATTTCAGGTCCTTTTTTGCTTCAAAAAGCTAACCAGCTTGCAAAGGCTCTAGGTAAAACCAATTTTAAAGCCTCAAATGGCTGTTTAAGTCTATGGAAATTGAGGAATAACATATGCTTCAAGAAAATTCATGGTGAGAAGCTAAGTGCTGACACTAGCACTGCTGACATCTGGTTGAGAGATGGTTTGACAGAGCTATTCACTGGTTACACTCCTAATAACATCTTCAACACAGGTGAGACAGTGCTTTTTTTTTGGTGTGTGGGCTATGGCACATTAGCTTGTCGGGCAGAAGCACCTTTAGGACTTAAAAAGGCTAAGGAGCACATTACAGTTCTTCTTACCTGCGACATGTCAGGCACTGAAAAAATGTCAGATTGTCATCAGGAAAAGTGCTCAACCTATGTGCTTTAGGGGTGTTTGCAACCTTCCAGTGATTTAACATCACAATAAGATGTTCTGGATGATGGCAGACATTTTCACCACCTGGTTGTGTGATTGGGATCACGGTTTACAGTCCTGGAAGACCGCACTGCTGCTAGACAACTGCAGCTCTCACCCCACCATGAGTGGATTGCTGAAAACTAAGCTAGTGTTCCTCCCCTGAAACACTACCTGTCTAACACAACCCCTCGATCAGGGGATCGTCTACATCTTCAAGAGACATTACATATCTCTTATGAGGGGATGCCTGTTAGACATCTTGGATGGTGCTGAGGAAATTACGGCATCCGTTTGTGTGAGGCATATCAATTTGTTTGACTTGGTTCACCTCATACAACAGGCGTAGCACAAAGTATCTGTGGAAACTATCCAGCGATGTTTCAGAAAGGACTGTTTTGCTACTCACCCAGAAATTGGTCAGGTCCCAGAAGAAGAGCAAGAAGATCCTGAGAAAGTAGATCCTGTTGGACTAACATCACAGGTGATGGATGAGCTATGTCATCTAGGTAACGAGCACTAGTCGTTGGAGGTTGATGACATTGAAGAGGCTATTGTGGAACTGACAGAGGAAACAAAAGAAGAGGAAGAGGATGAAGAACAGGAAGACAGTGAGGATGAAGTGCCCAAAATGCCCTCTAATGTTAGGATGGCACTCCTCACACTGAGGAGAGTGGGCAAGCAGAGGGATGATCAACTGGCAACAATGGAGGAGTGCTGGCGATGATACACCATCAAACCCAAGAAACAGATCCTCGTAGTGGATTACCTGATGCAACAGGAGCAGGAGCAGTAACAAGTAACATGTAGGCAGCACAGTCCGACGCATAACACACATAGCACATTTTTTTTATTTTGTTTGTTTGGTTTACTTTTCATGAGTTTTTAAAAATTGAATAAAGTTTAAAACCTGTTTTAGCAGAAAGCAAACAATTCACAAAAAGAGCTGTAATTCTATGACAGTACTGACTATTGGCTCCTTAATGTTTAATGTTAGTTTGTGCGATGGAAAAAAGTTTTTGGAGGTAGAACGATGTAATGGACGCCACATGTAATGGACAACATGTACAGGGCCAAACTAGTCTGTTACAAGCAGCGCATACTATAACAGCTAAATAATTTTCTCTTGTCTTCACAGGTCCCCTATCATACTACCGTCTTTTACTGCATGCAAAACATCCCCTCTGCCTCTTCTGTCTGGGGCATCTTTGTGCCATTTCAACAACATAAACGTGCTGCTTCTACCTAATTCTACATTTCATAGAGCTGAAAGATACCTGAACTGAGAGACCCAGGAGCAGAAAACAGAGAGTGACATATGAACAACATTTAAAAATGGAAAAACAACATGCAAAAAAGGAATACTTACATTCCTGATAGGAAACACTGCTTCATTAAATAACCAGATCTGGGTCAGACCCATGCAACAGTAGATTCTCACCACCCTAATGATAAACACCTCAAAAGAGAGAGAAAAGCCAGAACAAAATATGGGTAGAAATACACTGCCCCCCCCCCCAGCCAAAGAGTAAAAAAAAGCAAAACACTACCATTTGTTGGTAGAACAGACAGTGATATTTGAAACCTATTATCTGGATATGTGCCCCAAACAGGCATTATTATTTCATGATAAAATACCCAGAATTTCAGGTCACTACAGTTTATCAGAAAAGGTGCAGTGGTGGGAGATATGCATAGTACAGACACAGCATATTAATTCAGGGAACAAATCTCATTTTGTTTCCTCATGTGAACATTTTCAGATAAGACAGTTTATTAAACTGGGCACTAAAGTTCATCTCCCGAAGTACATTACATTAACTGTGTTAGTGGGACTGACACACAGTGTGGCGCCATGTAGCAGCCTGACATATTTCCTCTGGTGGGTGAGAAAATTCTGGGAGCAAACAAGTAATATGTATTGTGCTTTTTGCACTATTTATCCTAATCTGCATTGCAGGGACTGTGTTGGTATGACTGACACACAGCACAGCACCTTGTAGCAGTATGCAGAAGCCTGTCATATTTATTCTGCTAGTTGAGAAAAAAGTCTAGGAGCACAAAATGTATGTAAATTGTGCTTATCACACTATTTCCCCTGAAGAGTTTACAAAAACTATGTTGGTGGGACAGACACACAATGCAGCACACCGTACCAGCATGCATCAGCTGGACATATTTATTATTGTAGTTGAGAGAAGTTCTGCAAGCAAAACATTTATGTAAATTGTGTTTTCTGCACCATTGCTCCTAAAGTTCATTACAAGAACTGTGTTGGTGAAACTGACACACAGCATGGCACCATGTAGCAGCATGCAGAAGCTTGGTATATTGTTTCTGGTAGTTGAGAAAAAATCCGGGAGCACACAATTTGTGCAAGCTGTGCTTTTTGCACCATTTCCCCTGAAGTGCATAACAAGAACTGTGTTGGTGGGACTGATACAATATGGAACCATGCAGCAGTCTGATGTATTGTTTTGGGTAGTTAAGAAAAATTCTGGGATCACACAGTTTAAATAAGTTGCACTTTTCACACAATTTCTCCTAAGTGCATTACAAGAAATGTACTACTTGAATGAACACAGTCCAGCAGCGTGTAGTAAATTTATTGTGGTAGTTGAGATAAGTTCTGGAAACACAGAATTGATTAATATTGTGATTTTTACACCATTTCCCCTAAAGTGCATTATAAGAAATATGGTGGGCCTGACACATATTGCAGCACCATGCAACAGCATTTAGCAGCCTGATGTATTTTTTTCAGTAGTTGACAAAAAATTATGGAAGCATACAACTGTAGCCCTGTTGCCATTTCTACAGAGGACTACTGTCCCTGCATTGCTGTCTGGAATAAGGTCAAAGAGCCTGGGTTCCCATTTAGCTGTCACCTGGGGTCTTTCCCAAAATAGAACAAAGTATCACGGTGCCTTCACCCCGAGTACATTTTTAGCAGACCTGATTTTTAACAGCACAAACCCTGGGATGCTGTACCAACCCACCTTCCCATACAACCACCCCAACACTTGGATACCATAAACCAAAAACCCCAAATTCGGAGATCACATGATGTGCTTGGCTGGCTAGCCGTGGCTCCTCTAAGCTCCCGCTCTCTCTCCACATAATCTAGTTAAAATAATAACTTTTGAAGCTACTTATACGGAGCCCACCTACTTGGCATAAGCCTTAACCTGATCAGAAGCTTCCTAAAGCTTTTCGGGACCATAAGCGATACTAACAAGCCGAAAATGGAGGCCAAGATGAAAGCAGCCCTTCCTAAGCATACGCCACCGGTCTCGCCTGACAAGCAAATCCAAGAAAGTGAAACCGCATCAACAGACACCCTCAGCTAAACAATTAAGTGCCCTCTCTGCACTGATGCCGCTATCTGAGGAGCGCTTTCTGCAGAAAATTCAACCATTTAAGGAATTGTTACTGGAAATAACGTCAGAACTCAGAAGTCTCCGTGGTGAAATGGCTAATATGAAACAAAGAATAACAGACAATGAGGCGTGCACTCACTCACTAGAATCATGGCACGACAAGACCGACCCGGAGTTAGTAAAACTAAGACAACAAGTCTCTAAATTACAGCAGAAAACCAAGGATTTAGAAGGCCGTAGCAGGCGAAATAACATCCTAATCCTTGGTCTCCCAGAAGGGATGGAAGGCTCCTCTCCTATCACTTTCATACAGTCACTGCTCGTAAAGCTTGTGGGACCTTCACCACATAATTCTACTTATCTAATTGAGACAGCACACAGGTCACTGTGCCCAAAACCAGAGGCATCGGCCCCTCCTAGACCATTAATCATCCGTTTGCTGAATTACTTAGAAAGGCAACATATCCTCTTAAAAGTCAAAGAATTGCAACCTATTACATGGGAAGAGAAAAAGCTGCGTATCACCCAGGATCTACCGCTCGAAATCCGCCAACGTAGAGCTACCTTTCATCCTGTGGTCAGTAAATTAATAGCAGCAAGCATCAAATTCAAGATGACCTATCCTGCACAACTTCAGGTCTTATTGGAGGGCAAATGGCAATCGTATGAATCAGCTTCTCATGCTCAGGCAGATCTAGCAAAGAAACTGCTCTCTTTGTTCAAGGTCCCCTGAAGCAATATAAAATGAAGGTCTAACAGTGATACTAGCCCTGGTATTTCTTCTGGTTCTCTCTTTTCTGTTACCATGTTTATCAAAGCATTATCTCACTGATTACGTTTCTCCTTCTCCCTGAAATAAACGTTGCCTACCTGAGGATTGCTGCGATGGGAATGGCCCCCATATTGTCCCTTACGGATAGCCCAGCGGGATTGGATCTTGGCAGGAGTCGGGGGAGCCCCGTGCGTTGGAGACCCATGTAGCGTTGTGCTGTCATTTAGGAGGACTCTATTTTAAGCACCACATGTTTCCAGGAGACCGATGCACTGTTACGCTACCATGACGTCTGTCCACTGACACCTAGTGTCCCCAGGGAAACAACATGCCTTTTGCAAACTGGACTATTCATCTTGTACTGCTGTTATTAAACTGTCCTCAACTTAATTTCATTTTCTTTTTATATATATATATATATATATATATATATATTTTCTTTTCTCTGTGTTTCTAAGGCTGGTATCGATGGTGGGCTTTGGGGGAGCAGGAGAGGGGGGATGGCATGGGGTTAGGCGTGTCCAACCACGCGTACTGGAAAATGGGGGGTTCCCCCTTAGTCTCTCTCTTAAGCGCGATCACACTTATTAATATAATAAATCTAAATGTATGGCCCCTTATGAGTTATACTATGACAGATACCATGGAGGAACAGAGATATGATAACTCCGGCCTGATTAATACTTGTGGATCATTTCTAAATGTGCCTATGGAGAGAGATTATACTGGGGTGCCAAAAGGAATAACTGTGAATAAAAATACCACAAATAGTTTGTATTGTGGGTTTATAAATAGTACGGCTGTTGTAAATAGTTACCAGTGGGTTAAATTAGGAAGGGGGGGAGTTGGATTGGGATCATTCCAAGTCCTGTTGTTACAACCTTCGGATGGGATTTTCAGGTTGGGATAAAAGTTCATCGTTTTAGGGGTTTACTAACTGTTTATGGGATGTTGACGATCTTCAGTATTATACTACGGATAGGGCATGGATATGGGGAGGGAGCTGTGGTGTATTTTTTTTTTCTCACTTAGTGCAGAAGCTATACAGGAGGTATTAGAAAATGAATGGCCTATAGTTTTAAAAATTTGTAACATGGAATGTGAGGAGCTCGCACACCCAGCAAGAGAGCCCAAATACTTAAACACTTAGCTCTGCTGCAAGCTAAAATCTCCTTTATTCAAGAGACCCATCTCCTACCAGGGGAAGCTCTTAGCTTGCGCAAAAAAGAAGTTGGACAAGTCTTTGCATCGGGTATGTCGACTGCATATGGGGGAACAGCTATCTTAATCCATCGATCAATAGCTTTTCAAGCCAAGACAACTATTATGGATCCATCTGGGAGAGACGTATCAGTCCATGGTCTTCTAGATCATATTGAAGTGGTATTAGGGAGCATATATGGTCCTATCAGAGGGAACCCTGATTTTTTTTTAGATTTACTAGGTAAGTTACAGATGTTTACGTCTCTACCACTGATACTTGGTGGAGACTGGAATTTACCCCTACACAGGATCTAGACAGATCCAATTCCTCACTCAAGCCCCTCTCCATTGCTCAGAAGGTGCTTTCTGAATTTATAGATTCCGCCGGGTTATGTGACACATGGAGGCTACAGAACCCCGTGACCCGTACTTTCACCTTTCAATCCATGGCACACTCCTCATGATCTAGATTAGATTACATATTACTCAGTCATTCTCTCCTGCACGGTATATGCAATTCAGATATAGAATCAATTGTTATTTTGGACCATGCAGCAGTTTGGGTGACCATGGTATTAGACAGAAACTTTCACAGAGACCCGGTCTGGCGGTTAAACACCCAACTTTTGAAAGAAGATTACATCATTACTAGAATTTCAGATTTGATTCAGACCTTTCTTAATCATAACCAGGGCTCTGTCGCAAGGGTAGACCACGAATGGTGCACACTGAAATGCTATCTGAGAGGAGAATTCATCAGACTAGCCTCCACACGTAAAAAAGAAGAAAGAGGCCACAGCCACTTCACTCCTAGCTCAAATCAAAGTACTTGAGCAATCCCCCCTCTTCCTCACCAGATACTCTGAAAACACTTTTACATTTAAGGAATCAATATTCCCTGCTACTACAGGAGAAAGCTGAATTTGCTATATTAAGAACTCATGCAAAATATATTGAGCAGGGTGAAAGAGCAAGTCATCTCCTAGCCCTACGGCTAAAGAAACTAGAAACTTCCAGACTAATCACTTCCATTGAAGACCCTAACGGAGTTGTTAAAACTCACCCCAGGGACGTTGTCTCAGTACTTAAGCATTACCTCTCCTCTCTATACAATAAAAATACTCTCTCTCCACCCCCAAATGAGATGTTGGATTATTTGACCTCATCTCCCTTGCCATCTCTCTCCCCGGGCAGCAATCGATGCTAAATCGCCCCTATCTCCCTCCGGGAAGTAATGTCCGCTATCAAAGACCTAGCACCAGACAAAGCCCCAGGCCCTGATGGCTTACCTTCAAACTTCTATAAATTATTTGCTAAAGATTTAGCACCAGGCCTGCTCCGTTTATATCAATATATGCTTTCAGAGCATACACAAGACCCAACATTATTGGAAGCCACCATCATTCTCCTTCTTAAGCCAGGTAAACCATCACATTTCCCCAGCAAGTTATCGCCCTATCTCCTTATTAAACTGTGACATTAAAATCTTAGCTAAAGTATTAGCTAAGATGGTGGAGCAAGTTTGGACTTCTCTGCTTAGCCCCGAACAAATAGGCTTTGTTGCCGGTAGAACCCCAGCAGATCACCATCACAAACTTCACTACATCATTAATACAGCGAAATTGTCCTCCGTCCCAATGGCGCTAATCTCGTTAGATGCAGAAAAAGCGTTTGACAGGGTAGACTGGAATTTCCTTTGGACTACACTACAGAGCATGGGTTTCCCTAACCTATTCATAAGATAGATTCAAGCTTTATATTCTTCCCCTAGAGCCAGAATATACTGCAACAGAGTTATATCTGATGCTTTTCCCCTCACCTCAGGCACGCGACAAGGTGGCCCACTTTTCCCCTTTCTATTTAATTTGTATCTAGAACCCCTCATCAGACACCTAAATTCATCCCCTTTAATTGCCGGCATCCCTATAGGTAACAATATTTCCAGAATTTCAGTTTACGCTGATGATATACTCCTTCATCTCTCAAATCCAGTCTCCTCCTTAAAAGAAACCCTTGCAATAATTGACAACTTTAGTAAACACTCAAATTACAAACTCAACATCAATAAAACCAAAATCTTTCCCCTCAATCATGTAACACATAGTTCAGCCTTCAGTCAATTCAATATGAAATGTACCCCATGCTCCATTAAATACTTAAGGATCTATATTACCTTGAACTCATCCCTATCACAGAAGCTTCATTTAGAGGATTTATGGCATAATATTCAACAAGATTTAACAAGATGGAATAAACTCCCATTATCATTCTGGGGTAGAATTAATACTATTAAGATGAACGTTTTGCCCAGACTATTCTATCCCCTGAACTTGCTGGACATCTGGTTACCAATATCTTATTTTCAACGCATTCATTCAGGAATTAACTCGTTTATATGACGCGATAAAATAGCTAGAAGATCCTATTCCAAATTGTCCCAGTTTAAGGATCTCGTTGGGCTCCGTCTCCTCAACTTCCTACTATATTACTGGGCCTCACATCTACATAAATGTGGGAAATGGTTATCTCTACCTGACTCCCTTACTCATCACGGATGTATCCCATTATGGCTACAAATGGAATTAGAATTGTTCAGGACTCATAATATAGCCCCAGCATCTCTTTTTTACATAATAAAAAGAAATATACCCAAAGCTTTTCAGTCCCTTCTGATTGGCACTTCACTAAGGGTTCTCTCCCAGCTTTTCAGGCATCTCACGGTATCCCCAACTTTTGATTTCTCCCAACCTATATGTGCCAACCCGAACCTCCAAATAGGTAACTCTTTCATAACTAGAAGGTGGTTACCAGTCCCTCCCGAATGCACTGTCGCTGATTTTTATTCACAGGACCATATTCTAACTACAGAAGAGATCTTATTCAAGTTTGGCTGGCCGACATCGGCAACTTTTAAAATTACTCAGCTTAAACATCTCTTAATCAAAACGTTTGGGTGTAAAACCAAAACCTCCCAATTTGCTGAATTCTTTCACCAAATCTCTATCTTGGTTAATAAACCACATGGTATCTCAAAGTTGTACGGTTTACTTCATACATTTCCAAAAACCCCATCAGCTGCTGGCTTGAAAATTTGGCAAATTCTCTTTCCGAACAAAGACATCAATTGGCAACGTATTTGGAGGGACTTATATACATATCACACTCAGGACCGATACAGGATAACACAATAGTGTATCCTAAATAACCTTTACTATACCCCTATTAAACTTGTACAAATGAAACGTATACCCTCTGTTACATGCTCTAGATGTAATAAAAAGGAAGGCTCACTGTTACATATTCTATGGTCATGCGATACAGTATCTCCCTTATGGAAACAAATAGAATCAACTCTAGATCCGATGCTGGGATTGCAGGGCCTTTTCTCTCCAGAGACTTGTATCTTTGGTGATTACTCCGAGATTCAAGTGAAGGAAAAAAGATATCATCTGGCTCTAATATCAATGGCAGTCAAAAAACTGGTACTCAGACATTGGAAGGATCAAACTCTAATATCATATACGGAGTGGCTGCACGAAATGTCTTTTACCAGTCCGTGTTGAGCATTTAATAGCACAAGTGAATCACCGCCAGTCCTCCTTCAAGAAGAAATGGGGAAAGCTATATGCCCTTTATCTGAATTGACAACTGTACATGAGTTGGGTTGCGGGACTCTCTACTTCACTGTTTCCTTTGATTTGCTCCTTCTCACGTTACCTTAAAAGAAAGGTACACCCTTTTACACAGTTACCTCTCTCTTTACACGTGACCTTTCATGTCCTTTATCTTGCACATCAGTATAGTCCTCAATTGACTTTAGTATACACCACAGCGGGAGGGATGGGAGGGATGTTTAATTTGTTAAATTCAATTTTCTTGAATGTACAATTAACCGGTTCATTGATTCTTAGTCCTTTCTCTTCTTATCCTACTAGTATCTATGATGTTACTTTCGATAATATTGTCAAGTTATTGCTTTGTCTAAACTATGTTATGACTCTGTTAAGCAATAAAACATATTAAATTTAAATAAATAAATTGAAAATCTGAAAAAAACAAAAACAAATTCAACACTTTGCATTAAAACACTTAAGCTAATAATATGCGCACAAGTCAGAATTTTTCTGAAACAGATAACACCACATTTATTTACATGGGGAGGGCTAGGAAGGGGTGAATGGAATAGAGGTTAAGCAGCAATCACATTTTTAATTGGCATTTAGTAATTAGATCATAGCAGAATCATTTCTCCTTCAAATTCAAAACACATTTCAAGATTGGTTAACCAACATTGCTCTGACTAGCTAACTGATGCAGGTTTATTCATGTACAACCATACTCCAAATGGTAACAGTTCAGATAGACCTCCAACTCCATCCCTGGGTACCCAAATATTTGTTGCAGGCGTGTAGTGCAGCTGTTGGCCTGCGTTGATGTCCTTACAGGAAATCAAATCAGCTTTTACCAATTTCTTGCTTTCTTTAACACTTTAACCGAGCCATTGGACATAACTTGGAAACAACTATTTACATCCCCCAGGTGCAGGGCAGTTCCTGCTGTTACTCACGGTTCCACTGACAGTCTCTGGTGGAATGGTGACTGCACCTCTGGGGAAGATGGAACAGCAGAACCTTGAAATCATTTGGATTTGAAGAGACTGGATATGTGAAGCAGACACTCTGTCATTGGGATCTTCCAGCTTGCTTTAAGGTGTAGCAGCTTGTCCCGTTCAGCATGTTTCTAGGCCTGATGCAGAGCTCAATGCAAAGCTTTCCAGGCCACAAAAGAACCCAGACCCAAAAGGGGCACCACGGTCTGTCTCTTCACTGGATCAGAGTGCTCTAGCACTCAGGCACGTGCCCATGGCTCCCTGCAGCCCAGTTGGCCCACTTGATAGGGGTTAGTAAGATCCTTACCTGGCTCCAGGATTAAAAATGATCAGTTTCTCAGTCTCTTTAACTTCATAGAGCAGTAGTAAACTTTTTGTTTTAGGGTTTAGTCACATCAGGCAATTAAGGACACTTCAGCCATACTACCATCATGGCCACCATGGCCCTTTCAAATCAAATCACGAACTTACAAAAACGCCAGTGGAAGCAGGCTTTACAGTCTATTGAGTCTGCTCGAATGTGCAGCTAGCCCCTCAACTTGCAGCTGCCCCACTCTCCCCACCTCTCTTCATCTTAACCCTTCTTCACCTTGTCCCAATCCCTCTTAAAGCTGCCCATCGTTGTACAGCACACTACCTCCTTTGGCAGGGTATTCCACCTGTCCACCACCCTTTCAGTGAAAACATGTCTCCTGATTTCCCTCCTGAATCTTCCCCCCTACAATCTCAACTGATGCATTCTCCTATCCCTCCCTCTTCTAAGCTGGAACATCACTTTCTATATTAGCTTTATTTATCCACTTATGGTATTTAAAGGTTTCAAGCATATCCCCCCTGTTCTTTCTCTTCTACAGGGAGTACATGTTCAGCTCACCAAATTATATCCCCTGTAGGACCTTCCCTCCAATCCCTGGATCATCTGTGTTGCATTATGTTGCAACCCCTCCAACAATTTAATGTCCTTCTTTAGGAATGGTCGCTAGTACTGCACACCATACTCCAGGTATGGCCTGACCAGAGACCTGTACAGGGGAAGGATCACCTCCCTATTCCTGGAGGAGATTCCCCATGCAATAGAAACATAGACTTTGACAGCAGATAAGGACCACTTGGCCCACCTAGTCTGCTCATTTCCCTACGTACTGGATAAACTGCAGATCCTAGTTAATCAACAGCCTATTTCTTCCCACCCCTCCACAAGAACAGCCTTATATCTGTCCCATGCATTCTTGAAGTCCCCCACTATTTTTGAACACTATACATCCTAGCATCCTGTTGGCTTTTGTTGCTGCCTTTCTGCACTGGGCTAAGTTGTTCATGCTACTGGTAATAAGCACCCCTAGATCCTTTTCCTCCTCTGTGCTTTCCAGCTCAATCCCTCCCAGCTGATAGCCCATCCTCTGGTTTCTAGCACCAAAGTGCAGTACCTTGCACTTCTTGGCTTTGAACCACAGCTGCAATGTTTCTGACCACTTCTGTAGTTGGTCAGGTCCTCCTGCAGCCCCTTCCACCCTTCAATGTCATCTACCCCAGTTCCCATCTTTGTATCATTACCGAACAGAATGATCCCACTCTGGATCCCATGTGAGATATCAGCTGTGAATATCCCAAACAGCATGGGTCCCAGTACCAATCCCTGTGGCTCACCACTTGTCACTTCCTTCAGTGTTGAGAGTTCCCCCCACCACCACCCTCTGTTGCCTTCCATTCAGTCAGCTGATGATCAATTTGGCCATCTTTGTTCCCACCCCTATGTATTCTAGCTCCCCCCAGCCTCCAATTCTGCATGGAATCAAAGGCTTTGCTGAAGTCCAAATGCAGGAATTCTACCCCATGGCCCCTGTCCAGCTCCATGGTCAACTAGTTGTAATACTCAATTAGATTTGTCTGGCAGGATGTGCCTAAGACAAACCCATGTTGCTGACTGTCCTTGAGACCAGTGTCTTCCAAAAAGGTTGCCAGTCTCTCCTTTAGGATTGTCTCCATGAGCTTCCTCCCAACTGATGTGAGGCTCACTGGCCTGTAATTGTCTGGTTAATTGCTAGGACCACATTTGTGAATGGGCACAATATGGGCCATCCTCCAGTCTTGTAGTATGCAATCTGTGTCCAGGGAAGTGTTAAACAGGTTAGCCAATTGTCCTGCTGTGATCTCTACCAGCTCTCTGAGTATCCTAGGGTGAATACCATCTGGTCTTGGTGCCTTGCCCACCCTTAGTGCCCTCAGTCCTTCCAGAACCTTGTCTTGTATAATCCCTACATCAGTCACCCCTTCCCCCACTGTCTACTTTACCCCCTTGAGTATCTGCACCCCCCCCCCATCGTGAACACAGAACTGAAGTATTAATTTAATATTTCTGCCTGGTCCACCCCTTTCTCCACCCACCCTCCATCCTTTCTAATCCTCACAATCTGGTCCTTGCACTTCATTCTTTCACAAATCTATCTGAAGAAATCCTTTTCTCCTTGCTTTATACCCTGTGCCAGTCTCAGCTCTCTTGAAGCCTTGGCTACTCTGACTTGTCTGGTAGCCTCCTTGGACTTTTTCATATACTCATCCCTGTCATCCCCCTCCCAATTTCTTGAGTTTCTGAAATGCCTTCCTCTTGTCCCTTTCCCCCTCCATCACCTCATGTGTCAACCAGCTGGGTTTCTTTGCCCTTCTCCTCTTACTCTGTGTTTTTGTACAAGTTCCCGTGGCCTCCATCAGATCTTTTTTAATGATATCCATTTTTGACTAGCATCTGTGTCTGGTTGAATTCCCACCTGATACTTACTCAAGATTTCTCCCCATCCTTTTAAAGTCCATCACCTTGGTCCCCATACCCCCATTTCCCCTACCCATATTGAGAGTGAACCGCACTGAGTGGTAGTCATTCTCAGCCAGAGGATCCTCAACCCCCAGATCCCTAACAGCCTCCCCATTTAAAAGTACCAGGTCCAGAGTCCTGTCCAACCTAGTCGGCTCATGTACCAACTGTACCAGGAAGCTCTCCTGAAATGCTTCTAGTATGACCTGCTCCCTTGCACTTGTGGTGGTTAGAGTGCTCCAATCCACCCCAGGTATGTTGAAGTCCCACACCACCACTGTGTTCCCCTTCCTACAGACCCTTCTGATTTGCTCACTAACTCCCTATCCAGGTCATCCCCTTGGGATGGTGGTTTGTGTACTTTCCCCACCCTCAGTGTCCTACCTTTTGAATCCAAGAACTGCATCCACAGGGCATCTGTTCTTCCTCCGCTCCTCCCTAATACACCTTATCCCTTCCCATTCATAGATTGCCACACACACCCTTCCCCTTTGCTCTATCCTTCCTGAATATTCTATACCCTGAGATCAGCAAATCCCAGTCCTGGTACTGAGTGGCCCACATTTCCATGATGGCCACAATGTCCACCCTCCTCACTGACAAGACAGCCTGCAACTCAGCTGACTTATTACCTAGGCTCCTCATATTCAGTGTGATCACCCTCCACCCCATTTCCATCCATGTCTTCCCCTGGTTCATATTAATCACAATTTCTAGATTGTCACTGAGCACACAGTCTCAGTGAGATTTGGGCAAATTCAAAACACACCTGTTCTCAGTCAGTCCCTTGACTCTGAAAAGACTTTCTCCACTGTGCAGGTGCTCATGAACTCAGGCTAACCAGAAGAGGTCCTCTTTTCTCCTTACAGAACCTTTTCCTTTTGCAGACTACTTGGTTTTACTGGCCAAGCGGATGGACTGTGCAGCTGCACTCTATTCAGGGATGCAAGGCAGAGCTGAGCTGTGAGATGAGAGCTGAAAGCCGTGGTTGCTGGAAGGAACAGGAGCTCTGAGAGGCTTAGCTGAGCCTTATAAAAGGCATTCCATCATTGCCAGAATTAAAAGGCAGAGGCTGGTCTGGTTTATAAAGAAGCTAGAACCAGAAGCAGCTTTAATCTCAGAGCTCTTTCCTGATTTCCTTGTGCTGCACATATTTCTACTGTTTTGCCTGCCTGTGTTCCCACTTGTCTCCTTCGGTGTTTGGAATTGGAGCAGTGGCCAAGCCTTCTCTACAGAGAAGTGGGGGTGGTCCTTCGGAGGACCGGTCACTGTGGAGACATATTCAGAAAAAGAAAATGTTTCTTTCCTTCTTCATTTTTTCTACTCTTTCCACTTTTAGTAGATAAAAAAAATGATTAAAGATAATGCATAATAGTGGATTTTTATATTGTGTTTAAATCTGTTTTTTTTTAATATTTAGGAATGCCTTCTGCACTCGTTTAGGTATTAGGTATGGTTTAGACATTTGTTTTACTCGAACTGCAGTTATTATATTTTAGTAACCCTGTAAAGATATCGCTGTGCTTCAGGTATTATGGAAGCTTGGTAACTTGGGCTGTTTGGACAGATTGGAGAAATCATATATAAATGCAGATAGTGTAACGTATGGTTGGAGCAAGGTGTCTTCCCCCTTTGTGAAATTAAATAGAATTGATGATTATCAAAGTACTGGCATTTACTAAGCAGTAGCATACTTAAAATGAACAAAACGACCTTTTAATAAACTGCACAGAAACCCACGGGAGTTATGGGAGTATCTGTGTTTGTGTGCAGGTGGGCTCTATTACAAATTGGTATATTAAAGTGTACCCAGGTGTTCTTAGATTCCTCTGTTTATTGGAATACACAACAATTGGGTGAAATATGATGAGATTTCTTTGGAGAGTGAAGAAAGGGAATATTCACATTTTAAATAGTTGAATTAAAGAGACAACTGAACCCGAACAAAAGAACTAAAGAGTTAAAGATATAAATATCTGATCTGCTTCTCTATTAATAAATCAGCAAAATGTTAAAATGGTCAAATTGCCTGAAGACCTTCTGGAATTGGTTAATTGGTTATTTACTTGGTTAATTCCCTGATTGATCCATTAGAGCTAGATCGGTTTCAATTAATTGTCATCAGTACTGGTAGATCTAGAAGATATTTAAAGTAGGTCTCTTCAGTCTGTTTGGAACATGCATGCTATAAGGAAGTTGTTTTATCTTGCTCTGCTTAAGGATACCCTCCGAGGTTACAGTGATATTTTTTGAAAACTTAGTTTGAATTTGGCTTTGTTTTGTTACCAACCATTAGAACTTTGATACACTTCTGGGTCAGTTGATGAGAAAAGTAAATCAATAAACTATGACAGTACAGAGAAAGGGATAAAGGTGCGGCTTCAACAAGTGGCTATATTTCCTACTTCTTATTTGTTAGAGTACGAGACCTGTGGGTGCCGAGCTCCTGAGTTCTAATATGGGAAAACCCTGTGTGTTGTTGCAGGGTGGTTGACAGCCTAAAATGCTTAAAAGGCTTAAGGATGCAGGTAAATAAATTTAACAACAACTGAAACTTTTTACTGATGTACTACTTTCTCTCCAGTTAAATTACAGTTATACGCTTGCTAGTAAATTAAAAAAGGAAGGATGGAAATAAGAGTGCATTACAGCATTATAGTATCACTACTGCTTGTTTAGTGCTAGGTACTTTAATATTTAAGAACTTGGTACTTTAATATTTAAGAACTATGTGTAATAGATATAAGTAGCAGAAAATACTGAAAAAAGGATTTAGGGGATACAAGGGAAATAGTTGGTATATAGTGGGAACATTTTAGCATTATAGCAACTTTTTAGAAACATTAGGTAATTTTGTTTGGGCAGGAAGAGGGGGCATTCTTGCTTTTTCACTATTATTTCCTCTCCTGTTTTATTTTACAATCCCTTTTAGTCTCCACGAATGCCTT
Source organism: Neoceratodus forsteri (assembly GCA_016271365.2). Classification (NCBI taxonomy): domain Eukaryota; kingdom Metazoa; phylum Chordata; order Ceratodontiformes; family Ceratodontidae; genus Neoceratodus; species Neoceratodus forsteri. The sequence continues at coordinate 1,243,548,629 of CM057454.1, read as the reverse complement.
ATTGGAAAAATCAGAGAAAGGTGAACTACAACAGAAAAACACTTCTTTATAGAACACAGAATCTTGAAAATGGCTGGCATGTTCAGGGGTCCTTAAGAACGGTTTCTTTTATTTTTGGACTTGTCTCTGCTATTTCCTGGTTGTTCAAAAACCTGCTTGGATCTGGACCTTAGCCTGAGTTGGTGATCAGAGGTGATCATAGGGTCGATTGTGATATTGGTATTATTCTATATTTTACAACTGACTTTGATATCTACTTCGAGTATCTGACTTTGCTTTTTGTTAAAGATTAGACCCAGTAAGAACCGTATATTCAGGTAAGATATAAGATCTACAGATTTATAGTGTCCTTATAAGAGAACATAAAAGAAGAAAATGTGTATCTTGCCTGCAAGAAGAAGAAGAAGATCTAAGAAGAACTAAAATGGATTTTAGCTGTGGGATCTAGATTCTTTTGACTCTGTTAATGTAATATCCCAAAACATACTTTTTTTTTTAATCTGCTTGTATTGCCCATTTGAGACACCTGAGCTTTAGGAATCAAAATGAATATTAGAAGTGGGAAAATAGTAAATGTTCCTCAGAAGATTACAGAGAAAGGGGGAATCTAAGAAGGGTTGTGTGTTTAAGGGTGAATTTGAAATCACTACATCTACCCCAATAAATAAAAAAACAAATCTCTAAGGACAAGGATTTATTCAAAGATTCAAATATAAATATTAAAACCCCTAGTACAAATTAGTCAAAAACAAGCACAAAAAATAAAGGAAGCTTATAGATTACAAAAATAGGTAAAGATGAAGGAAGGAAAGACCTTGGAAAAGATAATAACAGTAAGGATAATAAAGGAGGGAAAATGGACCAGATGCAATTTATATTACAACCCCTACTAGTAGAAGATAAGTGAATTCTTGATATAAGGGTAAAAGGATATGAAGAGAATGGTACTAAGAGGGAAAAGAAGAAAAGGCACAACAAATGGTAGAAGGCTCTGAATATAGAATCTCTCAAAAAATAATATCTGATTTCTTGCCCCCAAAAGAACAAGTTAAAATCACAAAGACGGGTTTAAAAACTGTCTCTTTGGGAATAGTAAAGGGCAAAAGAGAAAGTAGCCAAAATCTACAGCTAGTGGTTGATCTAGATGGAGTAGAAAAAACAAATAGGGAAGCTACAAGACTAGACCCATTTAGTCCACCGGACCTATCAGGAAATTTGGCCATATCGAATACGACAGGAAAATCAAACTTCTCTATACTAGCTGGGTCACCAAATACTGTGTTTCAACATCTGGACAATGAAATGGGGAACATAAATTTGGAACCTGAATTTTTAGCACAATGCCCAGACACATTATCAAAATATACAATAAAAGCATTAGCCCACCCAGTAATGGAAAACAGTTTTGCTTGAGGCATTGAATGATATTAAAGAAAATTCTCCAGATTTACCAATTTGATTCTTGACCACTTGGATAAATAGGAAAACAAAGTAAAAGATCTAGAATTTAAATTAAATAAACAAAGACCATCTTTTTCATCACTTATACCAGATACTCCAAAAATAAATTTGAATATACCAAAAAGGAAAAAAATCAATGGGTAAAGGAAAGAAAACAAATCTTAACAAAAGAAGAAAAAGGAAGATATCAAAATCAAATAAATTAATAGAAAAGGAGGAAACAAAAAAAAAGAATCAGGCTCTAGTCTTAGGGTGAGACCAATCCCTCTGGAACCTTTAATTATGCAAGAAAAGGAAAAATCACCTAATATGTTTGAAAATAATACTGAGGAGGAGAAAAATAAGATAGAACAAAATTTAACAAAGGGAAGTGTTGATAAATACAATGAAAGTAAGACATCTATCTATGCACAAGTCGTAAGGAAGCTAAATGGAAATGAAGCAACATTATGAATAAAAGGAATATATAGGAAAAATTATGAAACTTCAGAAACCCTAAAAGAGTTGACTGAATACCTCTTTAATGCAGAACTGGGAGTTAAAATTAGTACTGATGATATAGTTCTAGTGCAGAGAGATGTACAAGATGAGCGAGCTCCTGTTTAAGTGCTGCAAAGTGAAATGGATTCAGCCAAAAAAAAAATATATATAGTTCAAACAAAATTTACACACATTAGGATTAGAGGTCAGTCACCTATAATGTGGCAAACAGTTCAAGGTCAAAATAGAATAGAGGGAAGCCCAATAAGGGAGCTATCTCAAGAAAATGTTTGCCACAGTTCTGATGGAACTAAAGTGGGACTTTACCACAAAAAAAAAATAGACTAAAGGGATGATAATTGTACACCATTACTGTTTGGGATTGATGAAATGTATGGAGAAAATAATGACATGCTTAAGTAATTTGTTACACCCTTACTAGGCAGTATCCTGAATACTGAAACAATCACCATATACAGAAGGTGGTGAGGGTGTTCCCTAAAGGGACAGATACTCAAATTAACTTAAAATGCAGCTCTGAGCAGATGGCAAATAAATTATTACACAGCGCAGAAAAATTGGATAAGGCAGGTTTCCTGTTAACTGACATGAATGCCTTAAAAAATGAAGCGACTATATTGAGACAGATGCCTCAAAATATTTGATTAGAACTAAGTAGTATACAACACTCAAAACTGAGTGATAGTCATAAATTATAGAAGAATCAAGCTAATCTCTTATCATGGAATATTGCTGGGATATCTGAAAAAATAGCTGATAATGAAAAGGCTGCAATTCATAAATAGATTTGATATAGTCCTATTTCAAGAAACCTCGGTTAGAGACCAAATTGATTTGAATGGCTTCCAAGCATTTCATGCCCCTGCAGCTAGGATTAAGAAATTTGGGAGATTCTCAGGAGTCTAACATCTTATATTAGAACTGGTAAAAATATTACAGTTATTGAAGTTTTTAAAATTGACCCAAATTGCATACTATTATCTTTGAAGTGGGGTAATGATCTATATATTATACTGAATATCTATATTGCCCCATCTAATGTGAAATGTAACACCAAAATGTTATGGATTAATCTATCCAAAGACTTGGATGCCTCCATAAAAATAATCCACTTGGAATTATCATTGTTGTAGGAGACTTTAATGCTTGGATAGCTAACTATGATAATCTAAACATTCTGGAAACTGAAATGAATTTAACAGAATGTAATGTAAGAAAAAGCATGGATAAATCTAAAAATGCTAATGGATTGGAGTTACAGAATCTGGTAGAAGACAATCCCCTACTAATACTAAATGGAAGACTACCCAGAGATTTAGATGGAAAAACAACTTGTTTTCCCATAATGGCCAGAGTTTGATAGATTATATTCTCTGTAGTCCTGAAAATTATAAAATGTTTCAGAATTTAATTATTGCAACTAGAGCTGAGAGTGATCATGCTTCTCTTGAACTCACAGCTGAGCTAACTATGGGAGAAGATATCTCTAATAAGACTGTTACTTTACAGCCACAGCTGGCCATGTCTGGGAAAAAGGTACTTCTTTGTTCAAAAATAAATGATGATATAGTAGAAGGGGTCTTCATAGATTGGGAAGACAAATTTAATGAGTTAAACCAAAAAGGAACTTAATAAATTGCTAAACTTGACAAAAAAACATCTGGCAAGGGTAAATTTTTCGAATCTTAATAAAGCAAGAACATTATGCACTAAATTTCTCCAGTTAAAAAGGCCTGAAGCTCTAACTAATCAATGGAATAAAATATTTAGGATAATCCAGACAAAAATAATCTCAGATTCAGGAATTTGGTGTCAAATGGCACTAATTCATATTATTCTTTGCCTACAGTGTAAATGGGGAGGAAGTCTTGGTAATCCCCGACTCTGTTAGAGGACTTATGAATAATGATTATGAACCACTGGTTGTATTTGAGCAAGATCTAGAATATGCAATTGCTAGATTAAAAAATAATAACGCTCCAGGTCGTGATCTTATCCCATCTGAAATTTATAAAAAATACAGTGATTTTTGGACACCGATACTGATATCATTTTTCAGTTTATGTCTGCGTTACAAACATGTGCCAAAAGAATGGACAACTAACATTATTATATAAGACATAGTACCAAGACTGTTCTGGTTCATGTGCTCAATGATCTCCTGTTGGAGAGAGATCAAAAGCTTTGTTACATCTTGGTGCTTCTTGACCTCTCCTCAGTGTTTGACACTGTGGACCATGGGATGCTGCTCGAGCACCTGAGGGTTATCTGTGGCCCGGCTGGTCCAGTTCTCAAATGGTTTAAATCATTCCTAGCTGGCAGATCTCAGAGGGTGGTGTCGGGAATTCATTCTCAGCCATGTGGGGTCCCTCAGGGCTCTGTGCTGTCCCCTGTTTTTTTTCCCAGTGTACATGCTGCTCCTCGGAGACACTGTAAGATGATACGGGCTGAGGTTTCACTGCTATGCTGATGATACACAGCTCTATCTGTCTTTTGCACCTGACCAGAATAGTGCGGTCTCAATGGCTAATGGCTATCTGGTGGAAATCCATGACTGGATGAAATCCAGCTGGTTGAAATTGAATTCCAGGAAGACTGAGGTGTTGGTGATGGATCCAGGTCACCAGATAGAGAGGTCAGTAGTGGGTTTACCCTTGGGGCTCTGGCTTGAGGGTGTACAACTATCTTCCTCTGAACAGGTGCACAATCTAGGGGTGGTTCTTGACAATGGACTGACACTGCATGTGCAGGTGTCAGCAGTCATCAAGTCTTCTTTTTATCATCTTAGGAACATCACCAGAATTAAGCACCTTGTTCCGTCCAGTGATTTGCCTACGTTGATCCACAGCTTTGTGACTTCATGCCTGGACTATTGCAACTCCCTTTATCTGGGGCTTCTGGGAGTTGGTATCCATCACTGGCAGCTGGTGCAGAATGCTGCAGCATGTTTGTTGACTGGGACCTCTCATTCTAGTCATATTACTCCCGTGCTGTGTGATCTGCACTGGCTGCCTATACAGTGGCAGATCACCTTCAAGGTCAGTCTTCTGACCTACAGCATAAAGCCCTGCATGGACTGGGACTGAGCTACCTGCAATAGCTCCTGACAACCTACAGCTGTGGCTGTGTTCTCTCTGCTCAACTGATGAGGGGATGTTAGAAGTTCCCAGGGTGAGGTTGAAAACATCTGGGGCCCAGGCTTTTATGTTTGTGCCCCATTCCAGTGGAACTCTCTACCTCATCAGATTTGAGAGTGCTGGACCATGGAGAGCTTGAAAACATATATGTTTAAGCAGGTATTTAGCATTTAGTATTTAGTACTCATATGGGATCTTGGGATACATTTTTTTTAATTATCAAATGGTTTTTCCACCTTGCTGTGGTGCGAGCAGCAGGGGCATCCAGCTTCTGGCTTGTTCCACCTGGAGGTCAGCAGGCTCACTCACCTGATGGGGGGTCAGTACAGCTGTTCCCAACCCACTGGGAGGCCCCCTTATGCCTACCCATGCCGGGCCAAGACCATCCCCTCATTGCAACTCCATGACAGACCTCCAGGCATGCCAAGCATGGCCATCAAGCTGCTCATTCATGCCCAGCCTTTTCCTCCATTGCCCACTGAAGTGTAGACTTGCAATGATGTCTAAGCATAACATACTGACATCTGCCGCACTTCCCCCAGGGTACACCAACACTGATAGTGCCCCCCAAATCATCACCAGGGGCTGCTACAGTGTGGTGGAGTCCCTTCACCCTCCCAAGGGATAGCAGAGCAGTCTTATGGATGCTCAATCCTACCCCTCCCCTTCCGACCCCCAATGACCCGGGCTTGTTCCCGAACCCGGGTCCCTGGTGTAGCATGAGGTGTGGTGTCCAGCGTCTCAACCCTCAGCACCACCGGGCCTTTCAGATCTTGGGATAATTTTAATTGAAGTATTTAAATTATATTGTAAAAACTTTTAAGTTTAGCTGTTTGTTTTATGATGTTTTTAAATATGTACAGCACTTTGATTTTTAGAATTGCACTAAATAAATAAAGCATTATTATTAAAGCATGCCAATACATAAGAAGGGATCTGTATATCACCTAGTAATTTTAGGCCCATTAGTTTACTGAATATATTCTCTAAAATTTTTGCACAGGTTATTTTGAATAAACTTACATGTTGGATAAAAACAAATTCAATACTATCATCATTTCAAGCTGGATTTATAGAAAAGTTCTCCACAATTGATAATATATTCTGTTTAGCACCTCTAATTGAAAAATATATATGCATACGCAAGATGGAATTGTATGTACTACATGTAGACTTCTCACATGCTTTCGACTCTATTAATAGAAATATCTTGTAGGAGATTCTACTAAAAAAGCAGTTACCCCCTCACTTCTGTTCCCTATTTATTTATTGCATATAGGCATACAAACAGCAGTTAAACACTGTAGAAAGGGTATTTGACTGAATTTTGTTCCCCTCTAGTGGGGAGGAGGGTTAAACAGGGATGCCTGTTAGCACAATCCCTGTTTAATATATACATTAACACACTTCTAGAATATGAGGTAGGAGATAACTTGGATGCCCCAAATATAAACAATCATATAGTGCATTCATTGGCTTATGCGGATGACATCGTTATACTGTCTTTATCCAGAATAGGCTTACAAAAAATTTGATATTTTCATTCAAAAATGTAAATATTTTGAATTAAAGATAAATTTAAACAAAATTTAATTAATGGTGATTGGATCTGATCCCACAAATTACCATAAAACTAGGATTTATATAAATAACCAACTGGTTGAAGTAGTTAATGAATATGTACATTTAGGAATTAAAATGACATCAGATGCTAAATGGACAAAACATCTAAAAGAACAAAGTACTAAAGCTAAAATAATTGCTAAAGCTTTATTAAAGTTAATAGTCAATTTGGAGGGAATACTATAGTGCCTGCCCTTAAAGCAGGAGATGCAAAAATAAACCCAGTTTTATTATATGGAGCAAAACTGTGGGGGTCTGAAAATAGTAAAGGTATAATCCTGGAAATTCCCTTAATGTATTATTACAAAACCTTGTTAAATGGCTCAAACTCTATGGCCAATGCTATGACCAGGGCAGAATTGGGGAAAATAAAAATAAATAACATAAAAGAAATACATCTATTAAATTACTGGATAAAAATAATCAACAACTCTGATAATACTCTTCCAAAAATATGTCTGGAAGAAAAAAGAAACTGAAATGATAAAGGGATTAAATCAAATTGGTTAATATATCTTCAAAAGATACTAAATAAGCTTGAACTTCAACATTTATGGAAGGATACGGAAAGGAAAATTATAATAGCTCCACAATACAAAGAATTAATTAAAAAAATGTTTTGCTGCACAGGAAGAGGATATGTCAATCATAAAAAATCAGAAATGTGCACCATGGTATAAACATAATAAAATGGTTTACTTTTTAGAGGAATATTTGACTCTTCCAATTACCAGGGAACAAAGGAAAATATTACATGGGCAAGATTTGATCTGGTTACAGCTAAGTACATTTACTTTAATAGAAACATTTAATCTGGTATACAATTACAAGATAAATATGATTGAAAAGGGATTTCAAGATTTAAGGCATATAATTATCAACTGCCCATTTTATACAAAACCAAGAAATCTGTATTTTGCTCAGACACTTATGATCTATGCAAATATATCATATGATGTGGTCTTTATAATATTACATCCTAGAACCTACAAAGAAGTAGAGGCAGTGGCTATTTTTTTTCATCAGTAATTAAGTATAAAACAAATGACTTATAGAAAGCACATTAGACAACTGAATTAATCAGCCTAAAAAGAGCAGGATCTAAACTGAGTGCTGTATTTACTGTTATTATGTTTTAATTTATATTACAAATAATGGTATGGTTACTTGTCTTTTTCTACTTTTCATGCAATATTGTATTATGTTTTTAATCTGATTGTTTATATGATGTATTTATGTATCATTTGTAAAAGTGATGATACTTAACTGTCATCATGATTATCAATAAACTGATTGATTGATACTGGCCAAGCCTCTGTGTGAAGGGAGACCCCAATAAGAATTGTATTTGGTTTTACTGGCCAAGCCCCCGTGAGTCAGGGGGACTCCCATACCAAGTGTTCCATAACCAGATCCATTTTCCAAAACCAGAACCAGACATTTCTGTTACCTAAGACTGATGTCCTTCCTCCTTTTATGTGACTTTAAGTCCACCTGGGTTGAGACAGAACCTTTTCCTTCACTTGAATCTTGATCTTTGTTCCTTTCATTCTGGCTTCTCACTGTTTAGGTGCTGAAATAGATTACCACTTCTCTCCACAAACTTTGATCAAAATTTTCACCACTGTGGTATAGCTCCTTTTGCACAGCAGCCTGTTGCAGGAACTTTGCAGCTCTCTCTCTCAGCACAGCTGAAAATCTGAACTCCTGCATCACATTCTTCCACCATGGGGAAAGTCATAACCCAGGCCCTGGGGACAAGTGACTGGCAACCCCGAGGCAGGCATTTCCTAAGCCTTGCAGCTCCAATTCTCTACACAGAGGGTGGAGCACCCCCCCCCTCGAGGGGCTCCCACTGAACTGACTTCTGTCTCAAAGTCCCCTGAGTTTTGGAAGCTCTCTGGCAGTTCCCCATTGGCTGAATTCACTGTCCTTGCAAAAATTAATATGTATGAGCCTCCCTTGATGCCGGATTGGCTGGGTAAATGGCACCAAGTATTTCCCCAGCTTTTTCCTTCATAAGTCCATTTAACAGTCCCACAGTCCCTTGGCAAATTCCTGGCCTTTTGATTGGCAAAAACTAGGGGTGTGTGAAAAAAAACTTCTGCAGGCAGGATGTAAGCAAACGTCTGACTTTTGCTTCTGCAAAAGTTTGGAAATCAATTTCTGAACTTTCATGGAAATTCCACCTGCTATGCACCCCACAGTAATGAGGTGATTAGTTTGATTTTGCCCCACTCATTGTCACATGTCACCTGATTGACCAAAATAAAGAAATAAATCCCTGGTGGCTAGCGGCCCCTCCCCCCGCCTGGTCACCAGCCCCCAACATATTTAAAAAGTCACCAAACCCTGGTGGCTAGTGGTCACTGCCTCCACCCAACCATCCACCAGTGTCCTTCCCAGTATTATTAGTTAGTCCCTCCCTGGTACCATACCCTATACATTAATTTTATTTCTCCTGGTGATCTAGTGGTAGTTAGTGAAGTCCCCTCCTTTTTCCAAATCCCAATCACCAGTATTTTATTTTTAAAGGTATTTCCTGGTGGTCTAGTTGCCCCCCCACACCACTCCCCATCATGACAGGTAGTGTCCCACCCCACTCCCCCATCCCAAAACAGATCCAGCTACTGGCAAAGCCCTGCACTCTTCTCCTAATCTGGCAGCCCACTGAGATTTCAATGAATGAACACATGTGCATACAGAATGCACTCATTCATTGAAATCTCAGTGGGCATCCAGCCGGACAGGAGATTAGAGGGCTATGCCTGTGGCCTGCTCCATTTCAGGATGGGAGGAGCATGGTGGAATGCTACCTGTCAGTGAGATGGGACCACCAGACTACCAGGAAATACTTTAAAAATAAAATACTGGGGATCAGGATTCAGGGATAGGAGGAGGGGAAATGACCACAAGCCCACCAGGGGAAAATATTTTAATATATGGAGGATGGGGATGGTGCTGGGGGGACAACTAACTAATAATACCGGAAGAGACACTGGTGGGTGGTCAGGTGGGGTAGGGACAACTATCCACCAGGGTTTGATGTTTTTTTAAATATGTTGGAGTGGGTGATCAAGAGGGGGCACCACTGGGGGGGTTACATTGGGTTATGGAGGAACCGTTAGCTATGGGGAAGGGGTGTGGTCCTTTCCCCTAAACATTCAGCAAAATGGTCTCCATGATTCATGGTGGTTCAAAGCTAGACCAGGAATGCTGTGGAATAGCTGACCTGACATAAAATTGAAGACTTAAGTGTAATTAAACTCTGGTATACTAATAGAATTACAGCTTTTAATTTTTCATGTTACTAAAGCTAAATTTAAAACAATATATGCACTTGTAGTTGTGTTCCTTCATTTGAGGTTTAAAAGGTCAGCCTTTAGAGGAGATGTTCATGGAGACCAGAGCCTAGAGCCCACAACCCAGTGCCTAAGGTTGTGAAGGAATCAAGGCATTATCAGAACAACTGAAAACTCAGGAAATCTAATCATAAGAGGGTTACAAAGGCTACAAAGAATAGAAACTAGAAACAGAAGACTGAAGGACCAAATGCTGAAAAGTGGAGAGTGTGGATGAACTGAAAAAACTATAACATACAAGATAAAAACATTATTTTTGTTTTATTTTTGCATGCTTTGCGATCACATGATGTTGTTTCCATTTCAGTGTAAATTCTTTCAACTAAAAACCATTATGAAGTACAAAACAACACATTTTGTAATCATCCAACAGTCATATACATATAAAATTGAATTATGAAATAATCTAAAAGTAATTATTTCTTCAAGCAGTTATTTCATTTGAAGATGGCATTTCAAGAAAAAAGCTTTCCCCTATATAAAGGGGCTGAGCATAACTCTGGAAACTAGTTCCAAAGTTTTTTTTTTCCCTTACTTAGCCTTGATAAGTATACATTCCAAAATAATAAAGGGAAGGCAGGCAATTGAAAAACCCATTACTAGGAAGGGTGTTGAGACCTCTCCAGTATCTAATCACATCAAAATGCCATCCATAATCCCTCAAGGATTCAAAGGAGCGATAATTACATGCTCCATACAGGACTCTGCCAATATAAATGCCAGCTGCTAAGGATCAAAGTTCAGATAACTCCCCTGTTCCTATCCAGTGGTTCAACCTAGGACCAGGCCCACAAACTTGCTGTCCCTTATTTGGGCAGTCTTCCTTTGTCTGGGCCCTTAACCATCCTTCATCACCCACTGGTCACTTGGAAGAATTTTCTTAGAGATTTCCTTCCCTCTGGGTGCCAATAAAAATTTGACCATGCCCTGATCTTACATTATCATATCACAAACCTCCAGTTTCCAACTTAAGGCATCATGTGAGGCATTTGTCACTCAAAGGTAACTGGGGGCTAATATCAATCAAAGCTTAATCAAAAGCTATATCCTTGGCCAGATCTCCAGTTTAAATGTTTTATCAGATTTCCATAATGCCAATTGAGATCCTCAAATACAAATTGCTCGCAGAAATAAATGACGCGATACAGCCTGATGTTTCTGACAATTATATAGTAATATTAATTACATAGCCACATTTCTTAGTTAATAATAAGCTTAAATAATTCTAAAATTAATGCTAAGCTAAATCCAGAAATCATTTGAAACAGAATAATAAAATCAGGGATACTCTCATTATGGTTATTCTGTAACCCTAAAACTCAAGCTAGAGCTATATAAAAATAGTAAAATATCCAACAGTCCATTATGGCACATCTCAAGTTAAAGAACATCTATTCCACACTTGTGGTTTGAAACATTAATAAAATTGAGCTCAACTGAAGAGAGCTGTGACTCCAGTATGATCAGGAGTTCATTCATTTAATAAAGTTGTTCAAGGCTTCATTAATTCTGCAGTCTGTAAATCAGTATGAACACCAACTCTGTTTTATTTTCAGTGGTTCATACAGTTGATTAGCATGAACAAATAATTTAAATTTAACTAGGCGTGCATGACAAAATAATACTGCCAACAGCTGTTGAGCCCAAGGTTCCAAAGCAACCAATCCTCAACGGGTAAACCAGGATTTTGGCCCCAAGCATTTAAAGAAATATATCAATCGGCTCCATCCCTATAATTCCATATTCGGTGACTCATCTTCAACATTAAATGAGTGAGGAACTTTAATGTTTGGCAATTAAAAATGAATCCTGTCCCATATAATAAAATACATGCATCAAACTCCAGTCTTGTTCAGAGACACATATTCTAAACATACTCTTCACAGTATTCCATTAGTCATAGTGCATGAGAATAGACAGGGTCTGGTGCATCTCATAGCTTTGCATCAGTGCATTCGTTTGATAAATATAATTTGAAACCATCCTCAGGCAATATGTTCTAAGGTATTTGGCTCAATAAACAGGAGTCCATTTGCTCTTAATGTGCAGCTACAAGACAAGATTCCATCATAAATGAAATGGGACAAATAATATAGCATGGCATTCCCAGATAGTTTCTCCAACTCATTTGTCAGTCTCCAAAATCACTAAAGAAGTGTCATTGGGAAAAAGAAGAAATAAAACAGTACCTTTGTGGGGAGATACCCCAGAGCCAGCCTCCCACTGTCAGTAAATCAGCATCTTTTACCCAAAACAAGCCATCTTTTACAGGAGTCTTACAGGCTTTCTTATAACTGTTATTAATCTTCTTCACTCCAACCTGGGGCGTTGTCTCCAGATGGCTCCTTTTCCAGCTCTGGAAACAGCCTGGCCAATACCTGTAGATTAAAACAGAGAACACGCTCCACTGAGTGCAATAACTTTGGGGTTACCATACCATACCCTTAAAAAAAAGGCCCTAAGGTAATGCTAGCATACCTTTTTTATGGCAAAAATAAGCCTGTCAGCACTGAAAGGTGCTATTATCATCCTAGGTATTTTCTTCTCCTCTCCTGGATATCCTGTCTTGGGTGCCACAGTTCTTGTTTATATGCGACTGTTATTACAGCAAAACTGGCAGCAGTATAAAATTTATAGCAGAGCACAACCATTACAAAATGTTTTAAAGGTGCCATGGCTATTTTTTATTGGCATGCCAAATAAAATCAACACACACGGGGAGCGCACACCACAAATCCGTGGAAAGCTGCAGCCTATTTTCCCCACAGTCTGATGAACTTTTATCAGGTATACGGAGCCCAGGTTTAGCAGCAAAAGCTTCATTCAGATAGTTCATAGCCTGAGCAAATAAAAGTCATCTTTAGAGTAAATACCTGAAAGGCCATTTGGTAACTCACTTACAGTATGCTAGCGGCTAAAATATACATAAACAAAGCAACATTTCAGCCTCAATATAAAAGTCCGAATACAATTTAAACATGGGTTTCATTCGCCATCTTTAAAAATACTTCAAAAATGTGGCATATTGTAACTACAAATTTACAAATTGACTTTAAGTTGAAGATCCTCTGAGGAGCGGAGCAGAGTTGTGGCTATCTTGCTGCTCCACCCCCTACCAACCTATCAGTGGAGTCTGGTGCCGACTTCTGACCTTTTCTTTACATGATGTTGATCTGGCATCACAAAATGAGGATACATTTAAGCACTGATAATTAACCCGTGCTCAGTCTCAGTAAGCACACTACAAAGGTAAAACACTGCACAAGGAGGCAGATAATATAACCAGCGCAGTAGAACATCAAAGAATCAGAGAAATTACTCTGATTTTCTTTCTGAAGGTTATAAAATAAAGTGTTTTAACAAGAGTCCTTATATATTGGGGACCATAGCAATTTCTTTCTTTCTGAGAACTGGGTTTTGCAACTGGTCCCTCTAATTAGTTTTACTGTTCGAAGTTCATCAGTAAATGGCCCAAAGCAATCTGTGGTCTAAAGAAAACAGAAGGCACAGTTCATATGGCTAAAGACCTTATTAAGTGAGTGATTATTTTTAAACCCTGTTAACTTCATAAGATACAAAGCAGTCTCAATATTTTTTACTGGCTGATTTCCTGAGAAAATTTGCTCTGTTAAAGAATGTGGGTGAGCTAAAAATATATCACTTATCATACACTGCTAATTTCTATATGGAGCTGCAGAAGTAAATTAGCTTTCTAAAGAATTATAAACCTGGTTAAATTATTACTTTGGGGCAGGTAATAGGATGTTTGTAGACAACCAATTCAAAACTTGGGCTGAGTGGAATGGGATGAAATTTGCCCCAAATGTTTGTAAGTTTTCCGATCCACCACAGGTGGAAGCTCAAAAACTTCTGCAAAAGCTGCCACACTTCTGCAAAAATTTCGCTCAGGCAGAAATTACAACTTTTGCCCACAGCTAGCTGAAACTGTAATCACAAGGCTGCAATATGGCTGATAACACAAACTATTCCAAAACCAGTTAATTCAGTGTCCCCACCTTACAGCCCTCCTGAAGCCTGCACAAACATTTTTTTCACATTTTCCCCACCAAATTGTAGCAGTTCCTTTGCTCTCTCATACCATTGCCCAGATAAATTTTTCATCTATCCCTCCGCCTGTCACAACTGCTGAAATACACAACCCCTAGGCAGCACATACATAGTCTCGCTGTAGTTTATATTGTGTCCCCATGTTGTCAGTCCTGCTGCAGTCACAATATCTCTTTTTATTTAATAATAGCCTCACAGTTCAAAAGCAGCTCCTTTGCCCTATTTCCCAGCTATAGATTCTTACAAATTTATTTTGCCCCAGCCTGTCACTAGTGCTGGTTCAGCTTACCCCCAGGTGCTAGACAGGCTTATCTCATTAAAATGCACTTCTGGCTCATTAATATTCATGAGGTGGCCTTTGTTCTTTAGAGCTATTGGTGCTCCTTAACAAAAAAACAAAACAAAAAAAAACACTTCTGTTGCTCTCCTTAGGCCTTCTCTGGGTTTCCAGTCCCCGATTTTCTTACTTTTGGTACCCGGACAACCAGAGAGGCACTCATGCAGCCACAGGAATGGCCAAAATCTCAAGTGTGCACTGCACATGTGCAGACCGCCAGCTCTGCACCAAAGTGCAAAACAGAGCTGTGGCTCCGTGGTTCAGCTCCTTCGACTCTGAACTGAAAAAATGATGCAAGTGCCAGACGGAGGCTTTAGGTAAAATGGGACTGGCTCAGAGAACGGGGGACACTATGTGGAAACCTGGAACCAGGATGGGGGAACATCAGAATAATGGAGCAGCCCCAAGGGGGCAAGCAGGTAAGCCCCAGACAGGAGGTGTTACACAGTTTATGTATTTTGTGATTTTAGCACCATCTCCTTAAAGTGCATTACAGAAACTGTGTTGGATGAACCAAGACATAGTAAAGCCCAATGTAGCAGCATGCAGAAGCCTGACATATATTCTGGTAGTGGAAGCAAATTTTTGGAGCACAAACTACATGTATAGTTTGCTTTTTATACCATTTCCTCAAATATACATTACAAAGACTGTATTAGTGGGACAGATACACAGTGCAGGACTGTGCAGCAGCCTGATGTATTTATTCTGGCAGTTGAATACAATTCTGGGAACACAACAATTTATGTGTATTGTGGTTTTTGCACCATTTACTCTAAAGTGCATTACAAGAACTGTGGATATGGGACAGATACACAGTATAGCACCACGTAGCAGCACACTGCAGCCTGATCTTTTACTTTGATAGCTGAGAAAAATTCTTGGAGCACGGAGTTTATGAATACTGTGCCCCTTGCACTGTTCCCTCGTTAATGCATTACAATAAATATGTCGATGGGAATGGCACACAGTGCAGCTCCTTGTAGCAGCAAGAAGCAGACTGATGTTTAATTATGGTAACTGAATAAGATTCTAGGAGCACAGCAATTACGAATATTTTACTTTTGACACAATTTCCCTGAAAATGCATTAGATAAACTGAGTTGGTGGGACTGACACACAGCATAGCATCTTATAGTAGCAAGCAACAGCCTGACATATTTTGTTTTTGCTCCTCTCCAAGCCCTTTGTAGACCACTCCTTTGAGTCACAAAGGCACACTGCCATCCTGTCCCAATTACCATCCACTGCTCTATCTATGCTGTGACTTTGGGTAGCTGATGTAACCCTTCATTGGCTGGTCCTCTCCCTTGTGGGCCCGCTACCGGGAGAGGAGAAACACCTGCAGGTGTCTATTACATAGCCTGGGCATGGCAGGGGTCAGTATGGACACCTCTGCGATACTGTGGCAGTGGGGACAAGCTGCTGTCATCTGGCTAGGGTGGATTTTCTGCTTTTTTCCAGACCCACACACACCCTCTCACAATGGGCCTGCTACCACAGCATTCCAGGGTTGGGGCATTTGACAGCACATTGAGGCTACATGCCACAAAGAACGTCACCCCAAGCCACCCCTAGGGGCCAAAAAACAGCTGTCTAAGGCCACCCCCCCCAGGAAGGAATCATCCACGGGATGCTCTAAATCCCCTCACTGTCAGACTCTGCTCCTGATGTCCAGGCTTGGGAGCAAATCCTGGTCACCAGCTTGCTGAGAAAACACCCATTGTTCAGCACAACAGAGCTGGCATGACATATTTATTCTGGCAAATGAGAACATTTTAGGAGCATACAGTTTATGTATACTGTGCTTTTCTCACCATTTTCCCTAAAGTGCATTACAAGAACTGTGCTGGTGGGACTAACTCACAGTACAGCATAGCAGCTTGCAGATGCCTGACATGTTGTTTCTGGTACTTGGAAAAATTTATGGGAGTACACAGTTTATGTATATTGTGGTTTCTGCAGCATTTCCCCTAAAGTACATTACAAGTTCTGTGGTAATTGGACAGACATACTGCATAGTATATGAACATACGAAATTTGCCAGCAGATAAAGGCCTAGAGATCTATCAAGTTTGCTCGAATGTGCAGCTAGCACCCCTTATTCTGCAGCTGCCCCTCCCTTCCACCCTTCCCCTTCATTAATCCTGCCCCTTCTCCTGTCCCATCCCCTTTTAAAGCAGTCCACTGTTCTACTAGATACCACTTCTGCAGGTAACGCATTCCAACCAGCCACCACCCTCTCTGTAAAAAAGTGTCTCCTCGTCTCCCTCCTGAACCTTCCTTCCTCCCTCCAGTCTTATATCATGGCCCCTGGTGTCCCTCCCTTCCCTTACTTTGAACAGTCCCTCTGTACCTGTCTTGTTTATTCCTTTCATGTACTTAAAGGTTTCAATCATGTCCCCCCCGTCCCTCCTCTCCTCCAGTGAGTACATGTTCAACTCCCTCAGCCTCCTCTCACATGATAAGTCCCCAGCCCCTTGATCATCTTTGTCGCCCTACGCTGCACCCCCCCTAGTAACTTAATGTCCCTCTTCAGATACGGGTGCCTGTACTGCATGCAGTACTCCAGGTGTGGTCTAAATAATGACCTATACAGTGGCAGAATCACCTCCTCCCACCTCGAGGATATACCCCTTGAAATATAACCCAGCATTTTGTTGGCCTTTGCAGCTGCCTTCCTACATTGTGCCGAGTTGTTCATTGACCCTGTAATGAGCACCCCCAGATCCTTCTCCTCCTCTGTCTGGGCTAGCTGCACTCCCCCTAGCTGGTAACTCCTCCTTGGGTTCTTCAACCCAAAATGCAGCACCTTGCACTTTTTGGCATTAAACCCCAGTTGCCAGGTGTCTGACCAGATTTTAAGCTTTGCCAGATCATCCTGCAACCCCTGCCATCCTTCTAGGTCATCCACCACTGCTCCTACTCTGATATATTGTTTCTGGTAGTTCAGAAAACATTTTGCATGCATAGACTTTATGTAAATTGTGACTTTCACACCATTTCTCCTTAAGTGCATTACAAGAAATGTGGCCTCGAGAGCTTGTGTATAAATCCATCTTTGTACAAGACACTTGTTAGTCCTATAAAAGGTACAAACCTTCCATCATCTCCTGTTTTCCAAGGACCAATATGGCTGGAATCTCTTTTTATCTACTAAATAGCAAAAATTCACAAAGGCGAAGTTGGTGAATTCACCATAACTTTGCTAGTGAGTTAAACAATTATGACTTATCTAAATGGAAACAATAACAGGTAGCTTTTTCAATGGAAACATACTAAACTCTGCTAAACAGTTGAGTAATGTGGGTAACAGGTAGCAGGCATAAAACAATTATGTAGGAACACTAAATGGCAGGGAACACTGAAGTAAATATCAGAACCCTTCCTCCAGCAATGGTGCAGCTAGGAATGACAAAAAATCAGGTATTGAGATCTGGGGCACTAAACATAAAGAGAAATTCATCTATCTAGTTTAGATCCAGAAGCAAATGGTTTAATAACTTTTAATGGACCAACATAGATGTTACAAAAAGAAAACAGTGTTTAAGCTTTCGGACCAACCAAATCCTTCCTCAGCAACTTATGACAATTGTTCAGACAGTTACAATCTATTAACACCCACATCATACATAAAAAAAATTCTCATTAGTTAAAAGTACCTTTTTCAAAAAATCAGAAATTTCAATGGAATGAATAGCATCCCTTTTAGTTTGCCATTACTGAGAATCTTTTCAAGGACAAATCCATAGATAAGCTGAATACTCAAGCAGGCAAGGCCTGTAACTGACATTATTAATGACTGGTGTGTTAGAAGAATACATTCAAAATTAAGAGCAAGGCCTTTAGATTTAATACTCTGACAGAAATGGGAAGGAAAGAGTTAATGGTTTGGATTCTGTAGGTGCCTTATTTTTTTTAGCAGTGTGAAAAAAATACACTGAGGCTGAAATCCTCCAGCAGCATCCAGCTTGTGGAATTCCTAGCTGCTAGATAAGAGCTGGGTCATAAATCTCGGAGTGGACATCTCCAGACACACACAGACCTTGCAGACATGGACACAGGGAAGTTTGAATGGATTGGATCATTCAAATATAAACTTAAGGTGAAAAGGGAATACAATTGGTCACCGATAGGTGTTCACTCTGATTGGGACAATTAATACATACATGTTAGTTGGTTGGTGCATTTAAAGGGAGAACAGGAATGACCTATTCTCCAGAAAGTATATAAGCTCCTGAAAGGCAGAGAAGTCTCTCTTGCCTTTGGAAGCTGTGAGGGGAAACATAAGCTTGGAGCCTACCTGGTAGCTATGTCCGTGGGAGCTGGCAGTTAGAACAGCGTCCAGTGTCTCTTGTAAGGACAGAGAAGGCTAAGTTTTAGTGATAGCATATTTCAGTATTAGCCTTCTTCTTTTGCCATCTGTTATTTAAAAACATTTGTTTACTTTTCCTGTATGAGTGTTATTCTCTTGTGTTGTAAATACATATCCTGTAAATGCTCATTGCACTTTCTGTTAAGTAAAAAGCTATGTATTTGCTCAACAGTTGTGTCTGTGATGTCATTTGTCTAAGGTAATGTTTGGTTTCCACTGGCTGAGGTAAATTCTGTGTAGCATCCGCCACCTGAGAGAAACACACTATCAGACTTTAACTTGTGCAATTGCATGTTTAATTATTCGAGTTTGTACACTTGAAAGAGGTGCCGGAAGGAAAGTCCGGCTGGTGGCAGTGAATACCAAAGGACAGACACCTCTCTAAAAGCTGTTTCAGCTCAGAGGGAGAGGTGGGTTGTCACATATTGGTTGGCAGTGGTGGGGTGATGATAGCAGACTGCATAGCACACTGAGATACGGAGTATGCCAGTGGAACAGTTACCTTAGCATTACAAAACAGGATATATAAGAGGATACATTTGTACAACAGTTTTATTTTTTTCTAGTTAGCACAGTAAAGTGTAGCAGTAGAGAATGAGCTCCACGGAGTATGACTCACTTACTGTGCCACAGCTTGTTGAAAGGTGCCAGGAAAAGGGGATTCAGCCTGAAAGTCTAAAGCAGAAGAAAAAGGCAGATCTCATAGCTACTCTCTTGGCACATGATCTGAAGCAGACAGTCACTGGGGGTGAGTCAGGAACTGAGGTAGCAGACCCCCCACACCAGCTTGAGGTGCAGTGACTGCAGCTGGTGCTGCAAGAAAGGGCGTTGGAGGTGAAAAGACTGGATGCTGAAGCAGAAGCAAGAAGGTTGGAAGCAGAGAAATAACTTGAAGAAAAGAGACTGGCAGACAGAGAGAAAGAACTTCAGGGAAAAGAGAAAGAACATCAGGAAAAGGAGAAAGAATGTGAAGAAAGAGAAAAAGAACGACAGCACAAGAAGGAAATGATTACCCTGCGCAGCCAGCAAACCGTGAGTAATGGTGGAGTGAGCTTACTCATGAAGCCAAAATGAATTCTAAATTGTACCCTCAGTTTAAAGAGGGAGATGACCTTGATTTATTTTTAAGGTCATTTGAGAGAGTATGCGATCAATTAAAATTGACTAAGGCTTCCTGGTCAACTTATCTCACACCCTTGCTGACAGGGCGAGCATTGCATGCATTTGCTAAAATGAGTAATGAAGACTATGCTGATTATGATAAAGTGAAAACAGTGCTATTGAAACATTTTGAATTAACTCCTGAGGCTTATAGAAGGAAATTTAGGGAGTTAAAGAAAAGCCCAGAAGACAGTTATGCAGAACTGCAGGTTAAACTGTATACTTACCTTGATAGGTGGATGGAGCGGGCTAAAGCAACTACTGTGGAACTGATTGAAGATGTATTGGTGAGAGAACAATTCCTTAAAATTGTACCTGAGGACATGTGTGTACGGCTCATAGGCAGGGCATATGCCTCTTCCACAGAGGTGGCAGGAAGCGCTGATGAGTATCTGTCTAGCCAGCCATACACACAACGTAAGTCTTATGGTGGGGGGCAGCACATGGTTATAAGGGAGCCCATGGGGGGCAGCCCAAAGGAAACCAGCCTGCACCTGAGCCCAAAGTAGAGCCCTCTGGTTCTAAGGGGACTCAAGAAATAGGTCCCAAGAAATGTCATATTTGCAATTAAGTGGGACACTTGAGATATAACTGCCCTCAGAGATATGGGGGCGGGGGTGATCAAAAGGGCACTGGTGTGTTTGTAGGGTGTGTCCAGTCTGAAGAACCACTCTCCTCTGATGAGAATCTGCGTCCCATTACAGTTAATGGAATAGTAACACAGGGACTGTGGGACACAGGGGCTAACATCTCCCTGGTAAGGCAGGATCTAATTCAGGCAGAGCAGATGGCACCTGGGAAATACTCCAAGGTCCAGGTATTCACAGGGCCACCAGTCCCTTTACCAATGGCTAGAGTCTTCCTGAGCTGGGAAGGGGGCCATGTAGAAAAGGAGGTGGGAGTTGTAGAGGACCTACCTGTAAGTATGACTGTGAGGAAGGATTTGGACCCCAGTAAAAAACTGCTGTGTGTTGTAACTCGTAGTCAGGCACAAGGGCAAGCTTCTGAGGGTGAAGAGGGGTTGACTCCGGGTGGTCCAGCCACACCCTCAACAGCTGAGGAAGTGTCTAGCACAGGGAAGGGGGCAGGCTAGAAGCAGCAGTCCAGAACCCCAGTCACAAATAGAGAAGCCCATAGGACTTCCTTCAGAAGGGGCACTGGGAAGGGTCAGACGAGGGCAGCTGAGTTTTGCACAGCAAACTGACCCTACCCTGGAAAAACTGAGAGAAATAGCTCATAGGGCTGAGTGTTCTCAGGGGGGGTAAAGAGTCCATTTACTGGGACAATGTGCTGTTGTACAGAGAATGTACAACAGAGGAAGGGCTTGATGGTGAGGTACTCCAGCAGCTGGTAGTTCCTAAGGTTCACTGTCAGCAGCTTTTGGCTCTTGCCCATAATATCCCTTTTTCAGGGCACTTGTGGGTGAGGTGCATGAAAAAGCATCTAACCAACAATTTCTTCTGGCCTGGTATTGGCAAGGATGTGGAAAATTATTGCAGGACTTGTCCACAGTGCTAGCAGGTGGGGAAAATGGGGTACAAGGCCAAGGCAGTTTTGGTGCCCCTGCCCATTACTGATGAACCCTTCAAGAGGGTGGCGGTGGACATAGTGGGGCCATTGAGCACCCCAAGTTGCACTGGCAAGCTGTATATCCTGGTAGCTGTAGACTATGCCACCAGATACCCAGAGGCAGTGGCCCTAACATCCTCTGAGGCAGAATCAGTGGCAGATGCACTGTTGGGAATATTTAGCCGGGTGGGCTTTCCCCAGGAGATACTGTCAGACCGGGGTGCCAATTTTATGTCAGGGTTAATGGGTAGTTTGTGGGAAAAGTGTGGGGTGAAGCAGCTCAAAACATCCCCATACCATCCCCAATCTAATGGTCTAGTGGAGCGGTTGAATTCAACCCTTAAGACCATGCTAAGGACTTTTGCTGACCAGCATAAGAGGGACTGGGACAAATATTTGCCTCATCTCCCATTTGCATACAGGGAAGTCCCACAGGAGTCCACAGGGTTCTCACCTTTCGAGCTCCTGTTTGGTCATAGGGTTCGGGGGCCCCTAGATTTGATTCAGGATGAATGGGAGGGTGACCATGCCTCCCAAGGGGAGTCGGTTGTGGAGTATGTCCTGAACTTCAGGACCCACCTTACGGAGCTCATGGGGTTTGCTCAGGAGCACCTGGCCACTGCACAACAGTGGCAGAAAGTCTAGTATAACCATGGGGCCTGAGCCAAAGAATATCAGGTGGGACAGCGAGTGATGGCACTCATCCCTGTCTGACAGAATAAATTACAGGCAGCATGGGAGGGGCCATTCTCCATTGTCCAATAGGTTAGTGATGTCAATTACATGATAGAGCTACCAGACAGGAGATGCAAACAAAAGGTATATCATGTCAACATGCTGAAGCCCTACCATGACAGGGAGGAAATGGTCCTCGCTGTACGCAATGCCCCAGAGGAGGACACTGAGGTAGATCCACTAGTGGACCTACTTGGGGAGGCCAGGGTTGCATCCTCTGTGGGCAACCTTGCCCTCTCCGAACAGCTGACTCCAGCCCAGGTGCAAGAAATTAGGGGTGTGCTGAGAGAGTTTGAGGACATGTTCACAGGGAAACTGGGGTACACCACGATGGCAGAGCACCATTTGGATACAGGGACCCAGGTTCCCCTGAAACAGTCCCCCTACAGGGTATCTAAGCACGTTAAGCAGACAGTGAATGAGGAGCTCAAAGAGATGCTGGAAATGGGGGAAATCCAGGAATCTAGTAGCCCCTAGGCATCACCTGCGGTACTGATCCCCAAAAGGGATGGCACCACACGATTCTGCGTAGACTACCGGAAGCTTAATAGCTGCACGGAGTCTGACGCTTATCCCATGCCCAGAACAGATGAGCCCCTGGAGCAACTGGGGAGAGCCAAGTATTTGACCACAATAGACCTAACAAAGGGCTATTGGCAGGTACCTCTGACCCCTGTGGCCAGGGAAAGATCAGCTTTTGTTACTCCATTTGGTTTATACGAATTTAAGGTAATGCCATTTGGAATGAAGAATTCACCTGCAGTTTTTCAACGGCTTGTAGATCGCATTCTGTCTGGGGTAGGTGAGTTTGCATTGGCTTATATGGATGATATAGCCATATACAGCCAGACCTGGGATGAGCACATCAAGAATGTGCGGAATGTGTTCCACAGGTTAAAGAAGGCAGGTCTGACAGTCAAGGCAGAGAAGTGCCAGATAGGTATGGCAGAAGTATCCTACCTTGGGCACTGGGTGGGTAGTGGACACATCCGTCTGGAGCCTGCCAAGGTTGATGCCATCCAGGCCTGGCCTACTCCTACCACAAAGAAACAGGTCAGGGCATTTCTAGGGACAGCAGGGTACTACTGAAGGTTTGTTCCCCACTATAGCGATCTGGCTAAGCCCCTGACAGTCTTAACCAAGAAGGGAAAGCCAGATACAATGAAGTGGTCAGAAGGTTGTGAGGTTGCTTTTCAGGAGCTAAAAAAAGGCCTTAAGCAGCCCAGCTGTATTGGCTAGCCCTAATTATAGTTTATGGTCCATGTGGATGCCTCAGATCATGGGCTGGGGGCTGTGCTGAGCCAAGTTACCTAGCAGGGGGAGGAGCACCCAGTTGTGTACCTCAGCCGAAGGCTTTTGCCCAGAGAGGAGGCATACGCCACAATTGAGAAGGAATGCTTGGGAATAGTGTGGGACCTTCAGAAGCTGCAGCCTTACCTATATGGGAGAGAATTTACTGTGGTCACAGATCATAATCCCCTGATTTGGCTTCATAGGTCCAGTGGGCAAAATGGAAAACTACTACGTTGGAGTTTGGTACTGCAGGCATACTACATGACCATCCAGCATCGCAGTGGCAAACAAAATGCAAATGCGGATGGGCTATCTAGACAGGGCTAATGGCCTGGCTGGATACTTTTGGGCACTTCCCAGTAATTGCATGAACGGCTGTGTCACTTGGGGTGGCCCAAGGGACACGCCTTCATTATCGGGAAGGGGGGAGAGATGTGACAGAAATGGGAAGGAAAGAGTTAATGGTTTGGATTCTGTAGGTGCCTTATTTTTTATTAGCAGTGTGAAAAAAATACACTGAGGCTGCAATCCTCCAGCAGCATCCAGCTTGTGGAATTCCTAGCTGCTAGATAAGAGCTGGGTCATAAATCTCGAGTGGACATCTCCAGACACTCACAGTCCTTGCAGACACTTGGACACAGGGCAGTTTGAATGGATGGGATCATTCAAATATAAACTTAAGGTGAAAAATAATTGGTCACCGATAAGTGTTCACTCTGATTGGTTGGTGCATTTAAAGGGAGAATAGAAATGACCTATTATCCATAAAGTATATAAGCTTCTGAAAGGCAGAGAAGGCTCTCTTGCCTTTGGAAGCTGTGGGGGGAAACATAAGCTTGGAGCCTACCTGGTAGCTATGTCCGTGGGAGCTGGCAGTTAGAACAGGGTCCAGTGTCTCTTGTAAGGACAGAGAAGGCTAAGTTTAGTGATAGCATATTTCAGTATTAGCCTTCTTCTTTTGCCATCTGTTATTTAAAAACATTTGTTTACTTTTCCTGTATGAGTGTTATTCTCTTGTGTTGTAAATACATATCCTGTAAATGCTCATTGCACTTTCTGTTAAGTAAAAAGCTATTTATTTGCTCAACAGTTGTGTCTGTGATATCATTTGTCTAAGGTAATGTTTGGTTTCCACTGGCTGAGGTAAATTCTGTGTAGCATCCGCCACCCAAGAGAGACACACTACCAGACTTTAACTTGTGCAATTGCACGTTTAATTGTTCAAGTTTGTACACTTGAAAGAGGTGCCGGAAGGAAAGTCTGGCTGGTGGCAGTGAATACTCAAGGACAGACACCTCTCTAAAAGCTGATTCAGCCCAGAGGGAGAGGTGGGTTGTCACAAATACCACAAATGTTCAGGTTAAAACTTGATAATATTGTATGATTAAAAACTGTGCAGCAGATATATATATATATATATATATATATATATATATATATATATATATATATATATGGAAATAAGAGGGAATAAGAAAAATGTACCTTGTATGAACAACTGTTTAACACATTCATGCAGAATTCAACTAATTTGGAGATATTTTCTAAACTATACTCTCAACCATTTAACATACTCCATAAACATTAAAACCTATAGTGTTGTAACAATATTATTTACAATATAATATTAATTGTCAGTATTATTGCCAAAAAAATCTCTCAAGGACCACCTATAAACTGAGTTCATGCAACTTAAAATGTTCAAAGTTTAATAATGAGTCAGTATATAACCAATTAACTATATGAGCAGAAACAGTCTTAAGAATCTGCATAACACCCTCATGATAATAAACTCCCCCCTCACCAGGAAAAGCTAACAAAAAAAAATGTATATTAACTATATATAGTATATGGTTTGGGCTTATTTTGTATGGAATTTGGTGACTGCTCTGTTGTTGTTGTGTACGTTCTAAAAGTTGTTGTGCACATTCTAAATGTTGTTCTGCATGATTCACAACAACATCTCTTCACAGCTTATCTCATCTATCAGCCACCTCACTTACACTTTCCTCCCCTCACATTTTTCTGCCATCTCCCAGACATGCAAATGTCACAGCAATAAACTAAAGAACATGTTTTTTTCCCAGCACTGAAGCCAACTCGCTCTTTCCTTCTTGCGTGCTTTCCTGCTGCCCTCCCTCATATTTTCGCTCTCTCTCTCTCTCACTATGTAGACTCGTGCCTCAACAAAAAGAACGACTGCTGTTTTCAGATCTCTTTAATAAAAACCCACAGATGAAGGCAATGAAACACTGCCCTACAAAAAACTGTCACATTTTTGTCCCATCACAAAATGGCTGTTGAAGTAGAGGACGGGGAAAGCCTTCCATTGCAAAGGAAATAAACCACAGCAGAAAAAAAAAAAAACAACTCGGCTCCTAAAGGCACCTGCTGCTGAATGAAGCTGCCTTTCAAGAACAGAACCCACAAACTTCTCTTTTTCAGAGCTCCTCAACAGGTGTAGCTCCCTTCAAATTCTATACAGCAACACCAAACCCAAAGAACAAAGGAAACACAAAACATGTCAGCAGCAGTATTCTCTAAAGAAGTGCCAGTCATTTTTTTCCATTTTTGAAGGGGGAACCATATACTATAACGAGATCCATACAGTTTCCCGGCATGATGTCACCTGACATCAATTAACCTGTCAGCAGTTGACCGTCAGAATAATTTACCCGCTATTTCAATCCCACTTGACATTTCCCTGACATAACCATCAGTAGTATCACAGCAGTAAAATAAACAGTATTTGGCACATAAATCAGCTTTAAAGCAACAAGATATCATTAACATATATACCATTTTGGTACTATCAGTAGTACAACAGCAGTAAAATAAATCAGTGTTTAGGGAACCAAATAAGCAAGATCATTTTGGAACCAAATAAGCAAGATAGCAGCATTTGGGAACAAAATCAGCAAACAAGAAATCAGCAAGATACCAGCACTCAAGTAGATGGAATTAAATCAGCACTTACCGAACTTAAGAATGCTGCGCATTATCTCCTCCTTATTAACTCCTATCACCGTGATTGATAGTGTTTGTATTTTCAAACTTTATTCTGAAGTGTGAAATTAAAATCATTGTTAAAAAATTGTTACTTCGTGTGGCATTACAGCACTATGTTATGGGCTGTGCCTCTCATGAAGTCCTTGCCAACACATTGATGTCTGTCAGCAATAATGTTCCTGATTATTTCCTCTCACTTAACATATTTCTTTTTTAGTGGCGATTTTGGCATGCTACGGTTAATTTTCTTTATTGTCTGTCACCATCTGCTCATTTCGTAGTTCTTCTATGAAACGTAGAAGCCCAACATGAGAGGTACCTACTAGAGTGCCCAGTCTGCGGTGCCATGCTTACACATTGTTTTGTGTTCGTGGCATAGCATGAACAGTCTGGTCATATACTGACTAAGAACTGAGGTGGGTACAGTGGCGGGGCTCAAACCATCGTATTGTTTCACATGCGACATCTGATGCGGCCATAAATGTAGTTATCGTCAAACCACTCCTGGACCGGAGTAGTGACAGATGGCATTTCACATTTAATATCTTCGTACACTGTGGGGATATCGTCTGGTGGTAACAATGCCAATGCCACCAACTGCTGCATAATTAAACTAAATTCTGGTTCAGCTCCGTACCTCGAAGACAGTCCACAGCTCTGGATCTTTCACCAGATAATTTGACCTAGATGAAATAGGCACCCCTTGTTCTCTGCTGATGGAAATTCTACTTTTGCTGCATTAATTGCAGCCTGCTCAAAGTCTGTAATTATATATCTGGGTGCAAGGGTGTAGTCAAATTCATCTGCTGCATCTAGTTATTCCTGAAAAAGTTGAAGGTAGCATTCTTGTGATTTTGCAGACATAAGCCCATAAACAGGTGGCACAATGCGGCACATATCAGGATTTTCCACAGGAGCATGCCCAGAATACAGCTGCCTAAAATGGTAGGCACAGTTTTAAATGTCTCATCCGTAAGCCAATAATCTGCAACACACAATTTCTTTAGGTTTCTCTAAGTGCTGAAAAGTAAGACCTTTTCATTGCCACACACTGACTCCCAAAGCAAAAATTGTTGCTCGTCGATGACACACAGCTCTGAGGGAATTACTATGTCATCTAGTGATTGAGGCTCTGGTAGCATGTTTTTGCATCTAGCGCATTTGACCATTTGTTGCAGGGCCTGACTGCTAGGCATATTGTGCCTCACATCCGCAGACACATTTGCCAGCTCTGTCTGAATGAGCTATGCAGGGATGTCATGCATAGAGATAGCTCTAGGCTTAAGGAACAATACTGCATTAGCAAAATGGAACTCGCTGGCATCTGAAGAGTGACTGTGTGGCGCTGTGATTCGCAGATGATGGTGCCACCAACAACAACTGTAGAGGCCCAGCCATGACAACACAGTGATTTCTTTTGCTGACAGCACCAGTACCACAAGTCACCATGGCTCTGCCCTTTACCATAGAGGTAGCACTCAATACATAGTTTGTCATGTCCTCGCTTAGAGGAAACTACCTGGTGTACAATGGGTTCTGCAGCAGCCATCATGAAACAGGTAAACTTTAGCAAGGAGCAAGGAGCCAGGAGCACAAAATGTCTGCCATTTATTTGTTTTCAATTACAGGTTACCTGTCCCTCTACTGTAATTAATTAACAGGACTAACAGTAATTACTGGGCATGCTTAAAGTAAAACACAGAACTGGGATTGCTCCAATATGTTTGCCACTGCTTACTTCTCACAGTCGAGCAAACTGTAATCAGGCAAAAAACGCATCGGCAACTTGCACTGCAGGAAACTGATCACGGGGAAAAAAGCGTTGGGAAAACTTATGCCGGACAACTGTACTAGACCCACTATAACAAATAAAGTATGGACACCCATGCACAACTCACCTTGTGTTTCCATCTCAGGGTTGAGATACCAGCTTTGCTGTCACAGTACATACACTGGTATCTCAACCCCTCAATGGAAACACATGCTCATTGTGCATGGGTGCCCATATTTTATTCCTTATATATGTGTCAAGAGTCCTAATACCCTGTAAAATTATTATGACATGTACTCGAATACAAAACCAAAAACTGCAATTCAAATTCTATTAAATACGCTGATTATATTAAGATCCATGGACTTTGTGCTAATTCTGATCAAATAACTTCAGTTCAGAATGATCTTGATAAAATATCTTTATGGATTACCACCGGGGGGATGAAAATAAATCATACACAATGTAAGGTCATGCATTTTGGGATAAGTAACCCTTTGCATGCGTATACCTTAGATAACAAAGTGTTAACCAGTACAGACACAGAAAAGGACCTAGGGGTCATTGTTTCTGGCAATATACTGTACTCCCATATTCCCAGATCAATGAGGGCATATGTAAGGCTAATTGGATCATCTGGGCCATAAAGAGAAATATTAAATCAAGGGACAGTAAGTGTTAATGCTGCTCTACAGAGCTTATGTCCAACCACATTTGGATTTCTCATCTCAGTTTTGGTGTCCCTTTAAGAAGCAAGACATTATGAAATTGGAAAGGGTGCAGAGGGTTTCACCAAAATAGTAAAAGGCTTGAAGAATGTCCCATACGAATCTAGACTCAGTACCTTAAATTTGATGTCCCTAGCCACTAGATGACTAAGAGGGGATCTTCTTTTAATGTATGATATTATCAATGACCCATACTTATTAGCTAATTTGGGATTTCTGTTCAAAAAGGACTTTTACAACTTCAGAGGTCATCCATTACAGCTACAGCTTAAGAAATGTAATCTTATACCTCAAAACTTTTTTTATTCATTACGTATTGTTAAGCCCTGGAATGCATTACCAATTGAGGTAACTGTTAGTAGTACTAAAACTACTTTCAAAACCCGGTTAGACAAGCTCATCCTCTCAGGTTTTCCTTTAACTTATTATTAGTACATAGAATAATTTCATGGGCCTCACGGTTCTTTAGCTCCTAACTTGTCTTAGTATGAATCTAGTATAAGCCTACCTAAATATGTAAGCACAACCCCAATCCCCCACACACACAGCACCCTACCCACACACAAAACCCTCCTTGAATCCCCAAAAAACACAAAAAAGTAACCCCACAACACACACAGTAAATTTTCCCCTAATACACACTCACCCAAGACAACCCAACCTCCCCCAACTCCCACCCCGGCGCACACACACATAGAAGAAGAAGAATCAGCATTTATATAGTGTTTTTCATACACATTTTATCCCAAAGCACTTTACAACAATACTAGACTGGTAGTGAAGTGACTGAATGTGTAGTGGCGGCCATATTACACATCGACACCCACACACAGCCTGGACAATGCATGAATTGGTTTTATGGGAAGGGGAATGTTGGCCAGGACACTGGGAATGTCTCCTGCTCTTTATGAAGAATGTCCTGGATTCTTTTGCTTTCACCTTGACACCCACCAGGACAACACCAGGATGGGTACAAGGGACCTCGGTTTAACGTCTCATCCGAAGGATGGCACACCACAGCAGTACAGCACCCCCAAATACTGCACTCAGATGCCAGTGTTTTTAGGAGCA
The DNA here is from genome assembly GCA_016271365.2 of Neoceratodus forsteri. Classification (NCBI taxonomy): domain Eukaryota; kingdom Metazoa; phylum Chordata; order Ceratodontiformes; family Ceratodontidae; genus Neoceratodus; species Neoceratodus forsteri. The sequence continues at coordinate 1,243,518,428 of CM057454.1, read as the reverse complement.
AGTCCAATCTCAGTGTGGGACGAGAACCCACAACTTTCTGGTCCAGAGGTGGATGTGCTACCAACTGAGCCACACTGACATCAGCATGACATGTATATTGCTGAGAAACCAACATATTTATAACCAGTAAAAAAGGACTCAATGAAAATATAAACAAAGCAACAACACACTGAAGTCCTATTAAATGTCCATTCTATGAAGTAAAAGTCTGTGTAAGTTTACCTGGGGTAATGTGTCATGAAACCCACATCCATATTCATGCCATCATCTACCATATAGAGAAGTAAAATATGCTTAATCTCAAAGGTCCACCTCTAACTAATCTATTTCTGTATGTCGCTCTAGTTTATAAACTCATACAAACTGCACTTGGTGTACATTCTTCACGTCCGGCAATTTATCTCAGAGCAGAATTGGGTATGATAACTATTAATGCATCTTATGATACCAGGAAGATCAACTACTGGATATACTTATCCAGACTCTCCAAGTAGCCTACCTAAGAAGTGTCTGCTTGAAAAACAAAAATGGATTAACAATGACTGCAGCACTAAAAAATGGCTAAAAGAACTTTACAGTCTCTTGCATAAATATGATTAATATTTCCTGGAAACATGTGTTCATAAATTTATTAATATTAGTATTAAATATAAAAATTATATTAAAAACAGCATGAATCAATACTGGAACAAGATGGATTTAGAAAAAATTTCCTGTACAGAGCATTCAAAGTGGTTTACAGCAAATACGTTTTCCAGTAAATACATATATGACTTGGACATACTGCATGACCCAGTCCTGAGCAGAACCTTTCTAAGAGCAAAGCTAGAACTACTAGATAGCAATCTTTTAAAAGCTAGATATAGTAAACAGGTACTACTGTATAACCAAATTGTTACCTCCAACATGGTGGAATAGAAGATCTATCACACATGTTATGGTATTGCACATAGTACAATAACATAGAGAGTTCTGGCTAGGACTTTTCATCAATGCATATAACATTTGATAACAAGCATTTGTCAATGCTGAATGTTGTCTTGCTGGCATTGACATTGGTAGTGCGGGAGTTAGAGAGATGCATAATAGGAATGGTAGTAAAGCATGGAACTGAGACCAACCCCACTACACCCTGCAGAGTGACAAGCATTGAGGTGTGCCTTTGGGTTGTCGGCCATAACACTCATGCCATTTCACCTCACTCTACCCTGCAGGCTCTGACAAGTGCTGCATTGTGCCTTTGGGGTTGTCGAGCCTTACGCTCACCCCATTACATAAGGAAATATGTTGAGATGGGTGCAGTATAGGAGAATGGGGTGAATTTTGGGGTCAAAGAGTCCAAGGCATGCCTATCACTGGCTGCAGGGTGGACGTGGGGGTGGAATGGCATGAGCATTACAGCCGACAATCCAAAGTCAGATCCCTGATGCCTGTCAGTCTCCGTAGGGTGTGACATTATGGTTAGAAACCCTAATGCCCGAGGCATTTGTTAATATTTGCACTCCAAATTGTCCCTAAGGCCCGACAATTCAAGGCACATCCCAACTCCCGTTGGTGTGTGGAGAGTGAGGTGGGGGTGGGGGTAGGGTTGGTAACCGTAACATTGAATTTCCAAACTTTTTTCACTGTAATGACAACCCTAACTAATGCATTAACAATGTTTTTTGCAAAAATGTTCCCTTCTTTTTGAGAAACTGTAATTTTACTCGTATGTGGTGGTGGAAGAGCAGGGCCCTAATTATCTCAGATTTTCATGTGGGAGTGCAGGGCCCGGAAAGCCCTACACTACCAGGTATACAGAAGTGTACTGATATTTTAATATCACATCTCCATATAGGAGCACAGGGCCTCCTATCAGACATAGTGCCTGCACTCCCATTTGGAACTAAATGTGGGAGTGCAGGGCCCATATACCCCTAAGTATAAAGACATAGCGCATGCCTAGAGCCATTCCAGGTAATGCCTGGGCTGCAAAAAATGCACTATCACAGGAAATAGGCAATTTGGAAAACATTGCTTCGCATGGCCTGGTCACCTCCATGCATGCTTAGTACAGCAGCTGTGCTTAGCAAAAAAATCTGTATCTCAAACCGTTTTTAAGATACGTACCTTTATTACCCGTACTGAACTATGTATTATTCCCCTGTATAGGACCTTTATAAGACCTTATGTTGATTATGGCTCCCAGTTCTGGAACCCCTATCTTAAGGGAGATATATCTTGTTTGGAACATATTCAGAGAAGAGCAACTAAAATTGTTCCAAGACTTAAACATCTTGATTATACTACACGATTGAAACTTACTGGTTTATATTCATTAGAAATTTGGAGAAAAAGAGGTGATTTATTATTAATTTATAAAATATGTCAATCACTCACTGTTATGAGCCAATGTGGACTCAATTATTCAACCAGAAGCATAGTCCCTAGATTACACAATAAACAACTAGAAATATAATCCTTTAAAACTAACAAAAGGGGACATTTTTTCATCATATGAGCAGCAAGGCTGTGGAACACTCTGCCCCAAGAATTAATCACCCTATGTAGCTTTGATGCATTTAAAAATAATTTGGATCTATGGATAAGGGAGAACGTATGTTGAGTTCTAAAATGACCAACAAATTGTGGGGGACAATCCCGATGGGCTATGGCCTTCTTTTGTCCCTAAAACCAAATAATACCAAGTAAGACTAGGTGGGCCAAGCGGTCCTTATCTGCCGTCAAATTCTATGTTTCTGTGTTTCTAATATAGCTGCCAAAGGGTGCCACAACTGCCACAATGTTATACTACAGGAAAATGTGCAACTTCAGAGTGCTGTAAGTATGGCACCAGTGTCCATATCTTCACCAAACCAGCAAAGGGCCCATCTGTGGGGAAAGGGCTTGCTGCCCTACAAATTTCAGCCCCAAGGACCTCACCATTTTCTTGCTATGAAGTGGCAAATAAACTGGGTTTGGGGGCTGTGTACCTGCGTTCACTTTCAGATCATATATTGTTTCCCATAGGTTATAATGGGAAACTTTAAAGTTTTGTAACTTTTGAACAGATTAATATTTTTCACCAAACCTTCAAAAGGCACATCTTTAAGGCAAAGGCTTTCTAACTTGAAAATTTCAGACCACAACCTTAAGCCGTTTCTGAGATCCAGGTGGAGAAAGAAAGGTAAAAAAACATGTTTTTTCTGTCTTTTCAACACTCTGTATCTCAGCAACTACACAATGGATTCTGATGCAATTTGGCAAATAAATAGACCTAACTGTAGACATTAAGCATGTCATATTTCATGTAAATCCATTGAACAGTTCCAAAGTTATTAATGTTCACATATTTGAGTTTTACAGAGACGTTACCTTTCACACACATTATAGATACAGTGGCGTGAAAAAGTATTTGCCCCCTTCCTGATTTTCTCTATTATTGCATATTTGTCACACTGGATGTTTTCACGTCTTTAGACAAAATATAATATTAGATAAAGGGAACCTGAGTGAACAAATAACACTTTTTTTTTTTACTTATTTCATTTATTTAATGAAAAAAGTTAACCAACACCAACTGGCACTGTGTGAAAAAGTAATTGCCCCCTAGTTAAATCAACCCAATTAAAGGGATAATTAGAGTCAGCTGATTGAACACAGCCAGGCTTGATTACAGCCAGCCCTGCTCAATATAAACCTCACTTATTTTGCCCCTTACCATCAGAGTCACGTTGCCAGCACAAAGATTCAACAAGCACATTATGCCATGATCAAAGGAAGTTCCTGAAAAGATCAGAAAAAATTTGTTGCCCTCTATCAGTCTGGAAAGGGTTACAAAGCTATTTCTAAGGCTCTGGGACTCCATCGAACCACAGTGAGAGCCATAATCTCAAATGGAGAACACTTGGAACAGTAGTGAACCTTCCCAGGAGTGGCGGCCTGCCAAAATTACTCCAAGAGCGCAGTGTAAAATCATCCAAGAAGTCTCAAAGGATCCTAAAACAACATCCAAAGAACTGCAGGCTTCTCTTGCCTCAGCTAAGGTCAGTGTTCATGACTCCACAATCAGAAAGAGACTGGGCAAAATGGGCTTCATGTGAGAGTAGCAAGGCGGAAACCACTGCTAACCAAGAAGAACATAAATGCTCGCTCTCATTTGCCAAGGAGCACCTGGATGATCCACAAGCCTTTTGGGAAAATGTTCTATGGACAGATGAGTCCAAAGTGGAACTTTTGGACAACATGGATCCCATAATGTCTCGCATAAAGCAAACACAGCATTCCACAGTAAGAACACCATACCAACAGTCAAACATGGTGGTGGTAGTGTGATGGTGTGGGATGCTTTGCTGCCTAAGGACCTGGATGACTTGCCATAATTAAAGGAACCATGAATTCTGCTCTGTACCAGAAAATTCTGAAGGAGAATGTCCAGTCATCCTTCCGTCAGCTGAAGCTGAAGCGTAGTTGGTCATGCAGCAAGACAATGATCCAAAACACAAAAGCAAGTCCACATCAGAATGGCTAAAAGAAGTAAAATTAAAGTTTTGGAGTGGCCTAGTCAAAGTCCAGACTTAAACCCAATAGAGATGCTGTGGCAGGACCTGAAATGAGCAGTTCATGCTCGAAAACCTACCAAATGTTACTGAATTAAAGCAGTTCTGCAAGGAAGAGTAGGTTAAAATTCCTCCACAGCGATGTGAACGACTGATATTGAATTATAGGAAGTGTTTGGTTGCAGTCATTGCAGCTAAATGTGGCATAACCAGTTATTAAGTGTAAGGGGGCAATTACTTTTTCACACAGTGCCAGTTGGTGTTGGTTAACTTTTTTCATTAAATAAGTGAAATTAAAAAAAAAAAGTGTTATTTGTTCCTCCAGGTTCCCTTTATCTAATATTACGTTTTCTAAAGACCTGCAAACATCCAGTGTGACAAATATGCAATAATAGAGAAAATCAGGAAGGGGCAAATACTTTTCACGCCACTGTATATACAGTAAAAAAATATATATATATATACTGTATATATGTATATATATATATATATATATATATATATATATATATGGGATACATGATGGGCAGGGTGTGATATGGAAAAGTTTCTCACTCCTGCAGCATGAGCTGTGGATATCTCACAAGTGTCAAAGGTACAAGTGAGATTATCCAGAGCTGATGATACAGGAGTGAAAATATTTTGCATAGCACACAATCTGCCCATCATGTATGCTATTTATACAATGGGGTGAGAGTTTCAAAAACATAGTCATGTTTTTCTGTTTGCTCTTTTATGGTAGTGTTTGGTACCTGGGTAAGTTTTTAGCGATGATTTGGGAGCATTGGGCAGTTAAGTGACTTGTTTAGAATCACACAGTGTGCAAGTGGAAGTTGCAAGAGTCAAACGCAGGTCTAATATGCTAGATGTATCAAGGTTGTTCAAAGCTCATTACTCTAACCTCTAGGCTATCCTGAGAACACTGTTTGTGGTTGTTCTCAGTGTGTGTGAGTGTTTCTGAAAGGGCTGGGAGTGTTAAACACAGTATAGGAAACAGGTGAAAGTATTTGGCAATGCTAATTGAGTTAAGTAGTAGACCAGGGAGGGGCTGTGGACATGGCCTACCTAGACTTTAGCAAGGCATTTGACACAGTCCCACACAAAAGATTAATAGTCAAATTAACCAGCCTGGGAGTGGATTCCAGGGTGGTAACCTGGATAAAACATTGGCTGGACAACAGGACAGAGAAGGTAATTGTAAATGGAGTCCACTCTGAAGAAAGAGGGGTTACTAGTGGGGTACTGCAGGGTTCAGTACTGGGGCCAGTCCTTTTTAATGTCTTTATAAGTGACATTGCAGAGGGTCTGGAAGGAAAAGTATGCCTCTTTGCAGATGACACAAAGATCTGCAACAGGGATGATACACAAGAAGGCGTGAAAAGGATGAGAAGGGACTTGGCAAGGTTGGAAGAATGGTCCGAAGTATGACAGCTTGGATTCAATGCAAAGAAGTGCAAAATAATGCACCTGGGAAACAAAAACCAAGGGGAAGATTACACAATGGGGTGAAGGTAGTAACAATAACAAAAATGGAAAAGGACCTGGGGGTAATCATATCAGATGACCTTAAGGTAAGCAAGCAATGTGAGAAGGCAGTAGTGAGGGAGGGCTGGGGGTATACTGGGACGTATAAGGAGAGGCATCACCTGCAGAAAACAGGAAGTTGTTATCCCTCTGTACAGACAGTTGGTGAGACCCCATCTGGAGTACAGCATCCAGTTCTAGAGACCCCATCTCCGCAAGAACATAGACAGGATAGAGGCAATCCAGAGGAGGGCAACTAAAATGGTACAGGGTCTGCAAGAGAAGCCATACAAGGGGAGACTAAGGAGCTTAATATGTATACCCTTGAGGAAAGGAGGGAGAGGGGGGACATGATAGAAACTTTTAAGTACCTCAGTGGAATCAACAAAGTCTAAGAGGGTAGCATCTTTCAGAGAAAGAGATGTGCAAGAACAAGGGGACATAATTTAAATATAGAGGGAGGGCGGTTCAGGAGCAATGTGAGGAAGTATTTTTTCACAGAGAGGGTGGTGGATGCATGGAACAGCCTTCCTGAGGAGGTTGTGGGGTCTAAAACTGTGGGAGAATTCAAAAATACATGGGACAGACATAAGGCAATTCTTGTGGGGGTAAGAAGAAATAGGCTGTTGGTTAACTAGGATCTGCAGCTTATCCTGTAGTAGGGAAATGGGCAGACTAGGTGGGCCAATTGGTCCTTATCTACTGTCAAAGTCTATGTTTCTATGTTCTATATTTCTATGTTTCTATGTTAGTTTCAGCTTGCAGTAAGAAACAGAAACTGCTTGGTGCAGCACTGTGATTTAGAATGCAGTCTTTCTTGAATTTGAGAGCAGCATAATAATGGGCTGTGAGTTACTAACATACTAAAATGCCAGCAGAATAGGCCTAACGGTCTTTCGTGTCTGCTCGTTTGGTCAGCCCCCACCCTGGGTGCTGACCTTGCTGCCCCCATTGCCTTCTCTGGCTTCTCCCTTCCCAGTTCTGGATATTCTTGCTGCATTGGATTTTGCTTCCAGAACCCTTCCCCTGTACCTGTCCCACCCCCTCTTGAACCCCTCCACTGTCTCTGCTCCCCCAGCCCCCTAGGCAGAGCATTCCATGGCTCCACCACCCTCTCAGTGAAAAGGAAGTTGTTGAAACACTATGGGAAACATGTGAGTGCACTTTGCAATGTTAATAGTTACTTACAAATAACAATGAGAAACAGATTTGTGAAACAGTTCTATTTAGAATGCAGGATGTGGTTCATGAGTGAGTGGTGACATCAGCACAGTATGTATAAACAGCATTAATCATCACTCTAGTGATGTCATCAGCATTTATCACACTCCAGTGGAAATAGCTGCATTTATCACACTCTAGAAGCTCCTACCCCTATTGTATAAATAAATATATATATATATATATATATATATATATATATATATATATATATATATATATATATATATTTGGGATACATGCCGAAAGCACGAGTGAGAGTATCCAGAGTAGCGATGCAGGAGTGAAAATATTTTCCATAGCACACGACTGCACATCATGTTTCTGATTTATACAACAGGGGTTTACAGAACTTTTAATTTTTTTGTGCACTTTATCTTGTGGAATAATCAAAGAAGACACAGGACAAAAAAAGAAACTTCTGCTAAAACAAGCTGAAACACTAATGTGCCATTTGGAATGAAGCAGGCTGTATTCATTGACAGTTGAGGTATTTATGGATGTGAAAGGCTTTGCTCTCTTTTGCATCTTGTCAGTATGAAATTGGCTGCTGTTTGCTTGCTTTGGTTCTCTGCAGAAACACAATGTGTTTTTCTAGGGATAGCAGGTGAGTTGCAGGTGGAACTGATATACTGATTAGTTTTCTAGGCTACTGAGAGTTTGGTGGAGTTTCTTCCTGATTACTGTGTTATGGAAACCTGCCGAGAGTGATATCTACTTCAGCAGAGTGCAGCTGAGTTTTCTGATTGGTCAGGATGTAACTAAGAAATCAGGATAGTGGTCTGGCAGGTTGAGTCGCTCTCCACCCCCTGCCATGAAGGGTAAGTCGTGGGGTCAAGGGGAGGGGGTCTCATACCCGGTGCCGGTGCGGGCATGACATCAGATGTGTAGCAGAGGACTCCGGGGAGAAAAGAATAACTGTAAAAACAAACAAAAAAAAGAAATCAGGATAGTGATAGTTTTAGGCAGGGTTTCAGCCTGACATCAGCACAATGATAATATCAGCCTGTAAAGTAAGCACAGTATGTATAAATGTAAAATAGTATCACACAGTGATAATACTCCTGGTAAAAAATCACAGGCCCAGATATTCAAAAGGGTTGTGCCATGCGCAATAGGGTTGCGCCAGCACAAGTCCGAAATTGCGCCATTCTGTGATATTCAGCGGGAGGCAGTTGCGCCCAATCACGCTGAGCAATAGCACAAATGATAATGAATGTATGCGCAACTGAAGGGGAGGAACCATGCATAAATGGCACAGTGCAATATTCAACAACATGCGCCATGCGCAATAGGGGAGCAAGCGGAAGTTGCGCGATAGCGTAAATGAGCCAAAATAAAAAGGAACAAGGGAGAGGTGCAAGAACGCTACAGGAAAGGCACATGTTGCTGAACTATAGCCAGCCACACAGGCAACACACACACACACACACACACACAGGGCAGGACAGAGAAAGGCACCTGGAACCCACAGGCTCAGGGAAGGTGTGGGAGCCACAGCCACAGTGCAGAAGGGGGAATTGCCACACAGCACTGAGGCCAGCACAGTTAGGTGTTCCCGGTGCAGGGGAAGTAGCAGCCAGGACAGTGGGGGGAACACAGAAACAGCTGCTGGGGGGATGAACACAAGCCAGGGACATGGCCAGTGCGACCATCCAGATGGAGGCAGTAATGAGGGGGGTGAGAAGGCGGACAGCAGGGGGGCATGGCCATGGAAGGGCCCATCGTCGGTATGTCCCAACAGACAGTACCGAGCCTGCACTATCTTCGAGCTGTACAGTGATACTGAGATCGTGGGCCGGTACCACCTGAATCAGGCAATTCTGAGGTGGATCTGTGAGCTGTGCAGTGATGTGATGCAGGCACCCACACGACGGAGCCATGCTCTGTCAGTGGAGACTAAAGTGACAGCCTGCATGTGCTTGCTCGCCACGGGTACCTTCCAGAGACCAACAGGGGACACCACAGGCATAACCCAGTCGGCAGCGTCATGTCACCTCACCCAATTCCTCAGCACACTGCTGCCACATGCTGCGGAGTACATCCATTACCCCAGCACACTGGCAGAGTGCACAGCAAACATACAGGAGTTCCACAGGGTAGCACGTATGCCTGGCATGCTAGGGGCAATAGATTGCACCCATGTGGCCATCTGCACACCACCTGGCCCCAAGGGGCCACATACATTAATCACAAGGGCTATGCTAGCATCAACTGCCAGGTGGTGTGCGATGCCAGGGGCGCATAATCAATGTCTGTGCCACGCATCCTGGGGGAGCACACGATGTCTTCACCTGGCACCAGTCAGCACTGTGCCATAGATTCGAGAGTGGGGACATCCTCACTGGCCACTTAGTGGGTGAGTATGCAAACCACATGGACAAACAGAGGGCTTGGGAGGGGCATGGTCAGGGGTGACATGAGTAGTGGCCTACATGGCCCGGGGCAGGGTGATGCTGATCACCAAACTAACCTCCACCCTCTACACACAGGTGACAGTGGATTCCCACTCCATCCCTGGCTGCTCACACCATACTGGTGGCCCGCTACCCCATTGCAGCAACGCTACAATGAGGCACATGCCACCACACATAATGTCATCGAGCGGGTGTTCAGTATGCTGAAGGCACGTTTCTGTTGCCTGGACACCTCCGGCGGTGCCCTACAGTACAGCCCCTCAAAGGCTTGTGGGCTATTCCTGGCCTGTTGCATCCTGCACAACATGACCAACGAATGTGGGATAGCCGTACAGGTCGAAGAGAGGGATAGCGATGGGGACGATGAGGACACCGATGATAATGGTGATGGGCAGCCCCCCCTTTGGCGATGGGACCCCAACTGCTCCGGCTGGCACAGCTTCACCGGGACACCATCATGGAGGAGCACTTCAGCCAACCCAGGTAAGTCATGGGGCCATGTGCAACCACCAGTGGCAAAGGCACAACCCACAAACATGCATGGACACACACCAGGGGTGCATGCCATCAAGGGAAGTGGCCGGGCATGGAACCACACACACCACCAGGGATGGGTGAGCTCTAACATGCCTAACATGGCATGCGGACAGACACACACACACACACAACTCACCAGACATGCACAAAGGGTATGAGGCACGCCGATCCAGAATGCCACCCCTAGCCACACACATGTCCACAGACCACCATGCCCACTGTCTGTCATTGTGCATGTGTCAGACGCTGGGCACCATTGCACATTGGTGTACAGCGCAATGCAGGCATCATCATGCACACGCAACTGCAGACAGCAGCCAGAAGGGTGTGTAGATGTACTGTGTGTGTGCGTGCAGGGCCGGGTACCCACCTGTGCATTGCCCGTTGAATGACACAATGCACACAGGGCAGCATCAGACAGTAGCCACACTGGGAGACAGGTCAGTCACAAGCCACAGTGCTTCGGCCACCACGGATGTGTGGGCGGTCCCACTGAGACCCGCCAGCAGTGACAGGCCAGACCACTGGCCTCATGGGGTGGCACTGATGGTCCCCCAGGGGTTCCACTGTGTGAACGTGACCGTGCTCATGCAGGGGTCTGCAGCACACCAAACATGCCTCGCCAGGCGTGCTTGGGATGCCCACAGCTGAACCCGGTGTCGCATAAGGTAATACGACGATGCCGGGAATGGGGGTGGACATTGCACTGTGCGGTGTCTGTGATGCATGGGCAAATAACTGTGTGCCCCCTGTGGCCATGGCAGCTGTGATTGTATGTGTCAGCCTGTCAATGGCAGTGGTCACATCCTCCCGCATCCGGTCCATTCCTGCCAGGAGCAGAGCGGTTTCTGTGCTGCGATGCTCCTCTGCCCACTGCAGAGCCGCACTTAGTGCATCCACTGCCATCACAAGCTGCATCTGCTGATTGACTGATGCTTGCAGTATGTGGGTGTGCTCATCCAAGCGGTCATCTGCATGATCGGCATGCTGTCCCTCAGGGTGTTCGCGGCCCTGATGCTCATCACCCCTTGAGGGTGGGTGCTGCACACCAGGGCCAGGCCTGGGCATGTCCACAGGTGGTACACTGATGCCACCCCCTGACACTGTACCCCCAAGCCCATTGGCCGACTGCTGATGCTGCCTTTCTGGCTGCTGCTCCCCAGGGCTCAATTGTGCCACCGCAGTGGCCGCAACAGTCCCACTGTCCTGTACACACACCAGTGCTGCCCAACCGGTGCTGACAGGCACAGGCTGGGACTGTGATGACATGCAGGCCTCCACGGCGGCACCACCCACAGGCATGGCTGTGATGTTACCTGCTGTGTGGCCATCCTGTGCCACACACTTGTCACTGCCCATGACGTTAGCGACATCATCATCGGTGACGGACCCGGCTCCAGCCCGAGTCCCAGCATGCTGGCATCTGTGGACACTGGCATGCTGGGACACAGGCAGGGCCTTCTCTGCACCTGCTCCAACAATATCAGTCTGGACGTCCAGGTGGGCTCACTGTCGCACTGAGCCGCGTATTCCTGTGGAGGTGGATGGGTCTTCCTCCATCTTCATCTGACTGGCCTCAGTGGAGAAGCCCACCACTGCTGACCCATGCAGATGCTCAGGAGCTGTAAGGGAAAACAAAGTCGCATTACTGCATGTGACCTACCCTGTCCCCCCCCAATAGACAGACTATGCCCTACCATGCAGTGACGGGCTACCACCCATCTGTAATCCACCACCTGGAACACCCTCAATGGCACAACGCTGCATGCTGCCAGTGACCCTCTCCTCCTATGGGGTCAGGCGTAGCACCTCCATCTGTCCCCCACCTGTCGCAGACTGTGCTGTCCTGATGGCATCTACCTTCTCCTTAATCCTCCTCCTCCTGCATGTGCCCATCTTCTTCTTGCACTCCTGCACGGAGCACTGGTGGCTGCCATGCAGGTTTACAGCATGTGCCACTTCCTCCCATGCAGCAGCACGGGCCTGTGGTGTTCCCTGGTGTCTGCTGAGAAGCGGCTCCTGGTCTAGATAGGCCTCGAACAGGGCATTTGTCTCGGCCTTCATGAAATTTGGCCTTCTCCTCCTCCCACAACTCTGTTCCTCTTCCTCCATAACTCGCTCGGTCATGATTCAGCCTGTGAGAATGACAGGTGTTACCTGTGACTGTGCAGTCCCATGCATGTCCCAAAATCCACAGTCCACACTCCCAAACAGCATGCAACTCACCAATAGACTACAGTAACCAACTATGGCCAATGCATCCCAATGTCGCACTTTTATAGCGCAACCCATGCAAATGAGGTGAGGCGCATCTTTAAGTGGATGCAAATGCAGTGACTGCGCCATTGAATGGCTGATTAGCTGATTTGCATGTGACAGCTGAATATCGCGCTGTAGCGCTTTGCGCAATTGTGTTGAACGTGCTGAGCCAAGGGCGCAGTTCTGTGACATGCGCAGTACACACCTAACTGCGCATGCCCAGGTTGATGACGCAGGCACATGCCACGCTGCTTTCGTGCTGTGCACGGGAGGCAATGCAGGGCATGGCCACCATTGTGCCAGTGGCGCTACAGCGCTGTTAACCTATATGGTGCTGTGGCACTGGGGTGTCATAGGTGCACTGGGACAACAGCGTGATAGGCTGCTACAGGAGGTGGCACACAGGCACCCAATCATGCTAGATGCATTGGGTTCCAATCGCGCTGTGGCTGTCCATGCACCAGAGACCCTTGACCCTGTGCCTGACCTTTACCCCCTAGGCGACATGCATCAGGCATGGGTGCACCACTATCGCGCTGTTCAGTGACAGCATGATAGGGAATGGCAGCGCTGTACCGCGCAGCATCTGCAAGTGGTGGAACCACGCTGCAGAGCACCATTTTGACTTAACTGAGCAGTAGAGATGGCGTGGAGGAGAGCAGTACAGCGGAGCCAAGTGGAGATGGCAAACTTGGTTGCCATTGTGGAGCCACATGTTGGGCCACTATTTGGTGAGGAACCCCTGGACAGGGCCAGGAGTCAGGTGTGGCAGGAGATGGCCGACGCCCTGGAGGAGGCCACCGGTATGGGGCAGATGGTGGAGCAATGCCGCCACAGATATGGGGACCTAAGGCGGAGGTACCTGGAGCTGCTTGCCCACCTGTGGGCATGTACCAGGAGGGGCACGGTGCCACAGCCAGGTAGGTACAACATCCATACACTTTTATCTTCCATACAGGTATCATGGTTGCATGTGTCCGGCACATGGGGGGCCGTCCAGTGTTGGCCGTGGTGGTGTTATCAGGGTGTGGGGTGGGTGGGTCTGTCTGTGTGGGATTGAACACACTTGGGAGCGGGGGGACTTTGCTACAGGATTGTACTGATGTTCCTCTCTCCATGTTTGCACCTTAGGCCCAGACAAGCGCAGGCTAGCGAGGGAGAGGAGGCACCAGCTGGAGGACCATCAGTCTGGGAGGGGTGAAGGTCCGCAGAGGCGCAGGGACCAGCCTGATGATGGTGAGTGCCTTACATCCATGATTACTATTGCATGCTGTGTAACAGGATGGGCAGCGGGGTATGGCCACCATCCATTAACACCACTGCCATGCACACAACTTGTTACAGTCAGCACTGTCCAGTGGCACTGCATGTCTGGGAGTGCATCAATGGTGGTCCATGTGTGCACCGGTTACATGGCTGTGCCACTGCCTTCGCACCACATAGCCATGTCACAGAACAGCCATGGTGGTGCTATGCAGGACTTGGCCGGTGGGTGTGTGCAGTGGTTTGCATGGTTGTGTGCGCCTGGGTGGGCAGGTCTTGTGGATGCGATCACTGTGGGTGGTCACACACCATCACAGAGACATGTCCCATGGCCATAAGCCATGCACAGTGGGTGGGCTGCATGGGGCTGTGCATTCACACCTATTGACTCTGCTCCCTTGTCCTAGGTGGACAGCAGCTGCAGGCAATCAGGGAGGTGCTGTGGGAGATCCTGCATGTTGCCAGGGCGTCACTGGAAATCCTGGAAAGGATCGACAGGCTGGGTGTCAGACGGTGTCATGGCGGGAGAAGGAGCAGCCGGAGTGGGGAGAGGGCTCCTGCTGAGTTTACCAATGCCCCTGATTTCCCCAACCCCCTGGACCCACCCACACCCCTCCTTCCCTCTACCATTTGTTCACCCCTGCCCCTTACCCACCCCCACCTTGTTTGTGGCTCTCCCCCCAAACTTTTGTAAATATTTGTACATAGTTTTGTTTGCTGTTTTTAAATACATTTCTTTTGATATGCCTACTGTGGTGGTCTCTGATTTGCAGCGGGCTATAGGTGCTCAACTGCAGTGGTGTGCATGGCGTCAGGGGTGGTGCAGTCATGTGCGTGTGTGTGTGTTCGTGGGGATGTGAGTATGGTGTGTGAGTGGCTATCAGTCACTGTCTGTGGCATGTGTGTTGTTCCCTGTGCACTGGATGACTGTGTGCAGTGGTCCACGGGGCATGCTCTGTGTCCATGGCACACCTGTCAGACCATCCATGGCCTGTGCAGCTGACACCCATGTATGTCTGTGACATGCACGGTCCACTGGCATGTCAGTGGTGGCTGTCTATGCAGGACAGCCACTGTACCCGGCACAATGCCAGGTTGCCTCCTGTCACTGGTGTGGTGCATGTCTGCCTTGGGTGACACTGTGGCCTCTGCTGTTGTTGTCCCACCTCCATGTTGTCACTTGTGTGTGTCACAGGGGGATGTGCACCACTGTCTGTCACTTGTGCTCTGGGCAAATGCCAGTGGTGTACAGTTCCACAGTGCCTGCGCAGGGTGTCTGGCACTCCTGTGCCATGGAGGAGTGCTGGCCGTGTGTACACGGTTTCCATGGCCACATGCTGGGGGCTTGATTGCCCTGCTACTGGGTCCCTGTGTTGGTGTGCCCTTGGGTATGGGTGGGTGTTTGTCCATGCACTGTGTTGCATCCTGTGTGGTGCATGCTTCCATGCACCACTGTGGGTGTCTGCGCTGGCTATTGTGGCCAGTGCTGGGTCGGGGTGTGTCCTTGGGAGGGTATGCAAAGGTGCTGTACCACTGGTGGTGGGGTCCGGGGCATGCCCAGTCCCATGTGGGGTACCTCATATGCTGACGCATGGTCAGTCTCTCAGCTGTACCTCAGTGGTGATGTGCGTGGGGGCACCGTGTATGCAGTTGTTGCATCACTGTGTGCTGCCATCTGCTGATGGGTGCTCATGGTGGGGCTGCCTTGCATGGTTCTGTGGTGCACAGGGTTGCATTGTCACAGTGGGGGTGGTGGCATGCATGGGGTATCCTGCACTGGTGGATGCTGCTCCTGGGCAGGGTGTCTGGGGGTCACGGTGCAGGGTGTGCTCTGCATTGGTGGGATGGTGTGGCATGGGGTGGTAGGCCCTCCTTGTGTGCCGGTCACAGCTTGCCAGGGGGTGTGATGGGGCACCATGGCCCAGCTGTGGGTTGGTTGCTGGTCTCCATGGGCCAGTGGTTATTCCAGCCCTCCCCCAGTTGTGCAGTGCATGGGGTGTGGGGGGATGATGTCTGTTCTGCTGTGTGTTCCTCTGCCCATCTGTGGCATGGGTGGTGGGCCTCTACATCCCTGGTTGAGCTGTTGCATTGCTGCCCTGCTGCTGGGGGATGTCCCTGGTTGCACTATGGTGCATCTGGACTGCTCAGCTGAACATCCCTTGTTGCGCTATGGTGCATCAGATATGCTCAGCTTCACCTCCCTAGTTGTGCTATGGCGCAGTTGGTGTGATAGTCAGTCGTCGGCTGTGGCGCATCTTGGCCTGCGCAGTTTTTGAATATCGCGCTTCTTGTGCATGGGCACAATGAACTTGCGCTTGCTCCTGCTGTTGCACACTTTTTGGGTGCAGCTTGAATATCTGTTCCCTAGTGTTATTTTCTACCAGGATTTATATTATCGTGTGTAAGATACATGGATTTATCCACTACTCATTTGTCACACCCCTATTGTATAAATATATGTAATACTGTATATGAAAATACCAAAATAATACCATAGCATCCCATACAAAAAAATCCCGGTAATACAGCAGTAGCCAAAATGATAATACTATCATTGGCAAGTGATAATACTATCATTCAGAGCTCGTAATACTATAATTCAAGCTCTGAATGATAGTATTATCACCAAACCTGAAGAGCACAACTGCAAGATCTTCCAAAACCATACGCTAGTGCCTGACATCCCCAAGGCAATCTCCTAGCCCTGCATGCTGACAATCCTAAAACTGCACCTCCTGATTGGACACGGTTCCTCTGTAGGCGGGCAGAATCGTTCAAAAAACATGACAGCCGTCTCTCGCTAAGCGAGAGAAAATCGTCCCTTTGCTTTACGGGCAGTATTGTTTTATTCCCCTTTATGCTACAGAACTGCATGATTAAAGAAGCAAGGTAAGACTGCCTCTAAAACAAAATCCTTTTCAACTAAAACAGACACAGCATCGAACGTGTGGGTGGGCGGCCGAGCAGAGGTGGACCGGGGACGGAAAGTACACACACACAGAGTGAGTCAGTGAATCCTCACTGCAGCAGTAGCACGGCCTCACAGCACCACATTCACAGAACTGCTGCAAACAAAATTGGGCTCCATATATTAGAAAAAATAAAAAATAGGTGAGGTCTATCACTCGGGAGTAGCCATCTCGGGGTTCTGGGGACAGAGGACCTCTCGACCGCTCAGTTCGTCCCCAGAACCTCTCAATGGTATTACTCCCTTGTAATAGACCCTCACCTATCTATTATTCTGTTATATATGGGATACATGATGGGTAGGAGTGGGATGTGCAAAATATTCTCACTCCTGCAGAGTGAGATATCTATGCCTCACGATGCAAGAGTGAGAATATTTGCCATATCCCACAATCTGCACATCACGTGTGCGATTTATACAATAGGTGTGGAAGCATTAATTTGTTTTGTTTTATCTTATGTTGTTCTGTTGCTGTGAGTTGCTGCTGTGAGTGAATGGGTATGAATGGGGTTTGTATATGTTGTGTGATTGGTCGTTGTGCATGTGAGTGAGTGGTAATAGGTTGATGAGTGTGATCCATGGTTGGATGAGGTGTTTTGGTATGTGGAACATGTCCGGGACGTTTCCTGTAGATACTGTGTGTGATTTTCTTTTTTCCCTATATTTGATTTTGTGTAGTGTTTAATTTTTGTTGTATGCTGCTGTGCGTAACTTTTTCATTTGTGGTTGGCTTATGTTATTTGTTTTGGAATGTCTGTGAGAAGCTCCATGGGAACTACAGGTAAGAGAGCAGTTTTGATTGTGCGAGGTGCTTTAGTTGTCATTGAGACGCTCAGCTTTATTTTTTACTGAGACCAACAGCAAGAAATACACAGTTTCAGAGTATATATCATGTAAGTAATATCAGTTTAAAGAGGTCATGTTTAGGTTGTTGTAACATGTGAAGAAATGAAATTAAGAACTGAAGGCTTCGGTGTGGAAATATGTGTGCTGTGTAGTTCACAGGTATGTTAGTCAGAGTCGGAGTCTGTAGACAGATTTTCTTTATGTTTGTTATCACAGAGATCATAAATGGGACCCGACAGGTTTACAGTTTGGATGCAGTGTGAGAGACTGCATGACAATTCAGCAGCTTGTAGTACAGAAATGTGCTGTTTTAGATGTGTGCCATCTGGTGCAGTGAGGACTGTACTGCTGCAGGCTTCTGGCATTTGTGAAACTGCAAGTAAAGAATGAAGAATGCAGACGAGCTGTTTAATTAGGTACCTCAAAATTTCAGTTTCACATTTAAAAGAAGTTCCAACTTACATTGGGGACATGCTGCTGGAGTGAGAATATTGGCTGATGACATAGCTACTATATGTGTAAATGCAAATATTTCCACTGTAGCTATGTCATCAACCATTTATCTCACACTTGGGTGAAAATACATGAATTTATTGTCAACGAATACAACACACCCCTATTGTATATGTATGTATGTATATATGTGTGTGTGTATATTATAGTGGCACGGTAGTGCCACTATAGTTAGGGTTGAGTAGCCCTTTTAAGGTTAAAGGGTCAAACTTTGCACCTTAATAACTTTGCCACTATTCAACGGATTTGCTTAAAATTTGCAATGCGTGATCAAGAACCATACATCTTGGGATCTGCCAACTTTTGTACCAGTCGGATATATGGCTGCGGAGTTATTAAGTGTGATCTGCGCGCGCATTTATGGTTTCTGGTGAATTCTTTGCTCACGCCTACAGGTTGAACAGTTTGTGCAACCAGTCCAATAACTTCAGGGAACGTGCGGCCATGATCCCCGACGTGGCTTTCAAAGATTTCGTGAAAAAATATTAAACGGTTCAAAAGTTATTCAAAAACCAAGTTCCCATTATAAGTCAATGGGAAAAGTTAACAAAAAAGTTTGAGTGTCGCAAATGCACTTTTTAGTGTCGCAAATCCACCATTTTGTTTTCAGCTGGTGATCATAAAAATGCTTGACATTTAAATTTGGGACCCTCTAGCAACACAATTCTTTTTGTGTTCACCTAGTCGGACCCTAAGAATGCTAGGTATGTCTTTATTTTGGGGTGAAACACCCTAGAAATATGTTTTTCAAATTTCTGGAAAAAGTAGTGTCGCACTCACGACACTTTCGCAAATCACGACACTACTTTTTAAGACTATAGCCAAAATTACAGCACTTCTTTGCCACCCTGCTGCAAAAGAACAGTTTGGTCTTTTGAGCCAAAATTTGGAGGGAATGCAGCCAACATCTCACAGATGTGCTTTTCAGTAGTTTGGCAAAAAAATATTGCATGGCTGCAAAGTTACGGTACTCCGAAGTTGGTTTTTTTCCCATAGACTGACATGGTGGTGTACGCTGTGCCTTTCGGGGCTCGTATCTCGAAAACAATGCGATATACAGATTTTTTGTTGCAAGTAACAACAAAACCTAGCCAGGAAAATCATGATTTTTGTGAAATTTAAATTTTTTTTCTACATCGTGCGGTTGCTAAGATATTAGCAATTAAGTACTTCCAGTGCTCATTTTAAGCTTCGATCCCCATTACAATGCATACATTCTTTGTGTTTCTCTATGTACCTGTTCAGCAAAAACAGGGTATGCACTTCCATTACTGTTACAGTTACTGTTTCCACTTGCATTTATGTCCCAATTTGTGTTACCGTTCCTGTGTACGCCACTGTGTGCGTTACCCTTTGCGCTCTCATTTGTGCTTGCATTTTCGTTACTGTTACTATTTGCATTTCTACTACTGTTTCTGTTTGCGTCACTGTGCGCATTGCCATTTGTGTTTCTGGTAGCCCTTTCATTTGCGTTTCTGTTTCTCTTTCGTTTTGCGTCTTCCTTGCTGTTACTGTTACCATTGCGTTTGCAATTGCGTTACTGTGCCCGTGCACATTACGGTTTGTGTTTCCATATGCGCGTACATTTCCTTTTGTGTTTCTGTTTCCTTTGCTGTTATTGTTGCTGTTACTGTTACCATTTGCATTTACAATTGCGGTACTGTGCCCATGCTCGTTTTGGTTTGCGTTTCCGTACGCGCTTCTGTTCCCATTTCCATTTCTGTTTCCTTTGGCGTTATTGTTCATGTTGACATTACCATTTGCATTTACAATTGCGGTACTGTGCCTGTGCACATTACGGTTTGCGTTTACATGTCCGTTTGCGTTCGCGTTTCTGTTTCTGTTCCCTTTCGCATTCTTTTTTCTGTGACACTTAACATTTCCATTTAAAATACTGCTGCCATCACTGTTCACATTACCAGTTGCATTTTCATATGTGCTTCAATGTCCATTTGCGTCACTGTTCGTTTCTGCGTCACTTTGCGCATGCGTTTCTGTTAACGTTTCCTTTACCATTTACATTTCCATTACCATGTGCATCACTGTTGGCACTTCTGTTTGCATTGCTGTTCCTGTTACTATGTCACAAGACATCATGCGGCCCTGTGCTCCAGCCACTGCAATACTTTCACTATTTCACATCATCATTCTCAAAAAGAAGGGAAATTAGAGGCAAAAAACTCCATTTAATGCATCAGTTAGGGTTGTTCCACAGTGACAAAAGCGAGGAAATTCAGTGTTAGGGTTAAAACCCCCCCTTGGACCCCTCCAGCCAACCCCCCAACCGGCATCGCGTTGGGGTCTTCGGTCCTAACTTTCACCCCATTCTCCTATTCCTCAGCTTCTTTACAAATGTGATGGGGTGAGAGTTGGGCCGATGACTAACGTGCACTAATGCTGGTTGGGGGTGGGCTGGAGGGGTTCAATGGGGTTTCAACCTAACACCGAATTCTCGCTTTTATCACTGTGGAACAACCCTAACTGATGCATTAAACAGATTTTTTTGCCTCATATACATATATATATATATATATATATTATAGTGGTGCAGTCACGCCACTATAGTTAGGGTTGAGCAGTCAGTTACATACGAAAGTCAAATGTTTGGATGTTAATAACTTTGGACCTGTTCAACGGATTTGCCTGAAATTTGGTACACATGGTGGAGCATGGTAGATCTCTTGATCTGCCAAATTGCATTTTGGTCAGACTTATGGTCTTTGTGTATGAAAGCACTGAAAAATGCAAAATTATCTGTTTTTGGAGGCTGCTTTTGGGATTTTGGATGTGGCCCTGCACGGCTGTTGTGAGATGTACCACTCTGCAAGAGGGCTAATTTGAAAGAGCTTTGGTGGCCAAACATGCCACTTTTTGTTTGGTGAAAAAATATTAAGGCATTCAAAAGTTATGCCACTTTTAAGTTCCCATTATAAGTCAATGAGAAAATGTATATATATGTTTTGCGAACAAAGAATGGGGTTCTGGCCATCTGGTCCCGACTGGTGATCAAAGAATTTGCAGCCTCATGGTTCAAGAATATTTGTCCCTGAGAATTTTCAAAATTCTTTGATCGCGAGGTCCGCCATTTTGTTTTTAGTTTTCTGATCGGAAAACAGAAATATCTTGGCTCAGGGGTCACTCCTGAAGTAAAACTTGGATGGGTTTTATTCAGAGGGCTCCAATCGATCAAGCCTTGCCTTTGGTTGCATCCAAATCAGTCAAAAAATAGAGTTATGAGCTTTTAAAATGTTAATTCACAGCTCGCTAATGATCTTTGATCGTGAGCCTGCAAATTCTTTGATCGCGATCTTGCATCGCGACCTATTTTCACAAATATCTCAGCTCAGGTGTGGGCTAGGGACACAAATGAGGGTGGGTTTTGATCAGGAGTCTTCGTTCTAGTGAGGCATGGCATAGGTTCGGTTTCAAACAGTCAAAAAAATCACGTTTCACCATTTTTTATTCTTTGATTGTGAGCCTGCAAATTCCTTGATCACGAGATTCTTTGATCGTGATTGTGCATTGTGAGGGAGAGACAAGATGGCCAGATTAAAAATTCAATTTTCTCAGCCCTGGGGTGCCCTAGGAAGTCAAATGAGGGTGGGTTTTGCTCAGGGGGCTTCATTCTGATGAACCATGGTGGTGATTTACTGGAATTCTTTCAATTTTTTAATTTCTTGCAGCTTCAATTCTTTGCTCATGAGCCTGCAAATTCTTTGATCGCAAGTCTGCAAATTCTTTGATTGCGACATTTTTTGATCGCAATCATGCATCACGAGCAAGGGACGAGATGGCCAGATTTTAAAATTACTTTTCTTTGCCCAGGGGTGCCCTACAAACATAAACGAGGCTGGGTTTTGCTCAGGGGGCTTTGTTCTGCCCCATCTGAATAATAATAACAGTGTGTGAAATATCCTTGGTAGTCTAGTGGCCCCCCCATCATAATAAATAATGTTATCATGTCTAATGTCCTGGTAGTCTAGTGCCCCCCAACTGTGTATTTTTTTAATCCCTGGTAGTCTTGTGGTCCGCCCCCCAGAGTTGTATGAAAAAATTAGTACTATTAATATTCCTGGTAGTCCAGTGCACCCCCATCTGTATGAAATAATATCCACTCTGACTGTACATATCCATGGTAGTCTGGCGCCCCCCTCCATTATAACAAATTTAATAATTATTTCATATTTCCTTGTAGTCTAGTGGCCCCCACCCCCCCCACACAGCTATGCCAACAGCACCCCCACTTCTTCTCAGCTGGCAACTGGCACAGCCCTCTCACCTCCATGGCCAGCCGACTTTCTGCATTATGAGGCTTAATGCAAAGAGGTGCTAGAAATGTTTTCAGAGCACCTCTTGCATTGAGTGCTCATAATGCAGACAGTCGGCAGCTGGCCATGGAGGTGAGGTGGACAGTGCCAGCCGCTCGCTGGGAAGGTGGGGATGCTGGTGGGCTGGCACAGCTGGGTAGGGTGGGGCCAATAGACTACCAAGAAATAGAAATAATTATTTATTATATTGGAGGTGGCTTACTAGACTACCGAGATATGCAATCTGATGGATATTATTTCATACAGGCAAATGAGCCACTAGACTACCAGGGATAATTGCAATACTTTTTTATGCAGCAGGCCACCGAATTGCCGGAGGTAAAAATACACGTGAGGCACTACACTGGGACGATGGGCTATAACGTATTCGATATGATAGAGGCACTAGACTATCAAGAGATATTTCATACTATTATTGTTATTCAGATGGGGAAAACAAACCCCCTGAGAAAACCCAGCCTCATTTATGTAGAGACACCTGACTGAGAAAAGTAATTTTAAAATCTGGCCATCTGGTCCCTCGCTCTTTGTTCACGAGCGAGCAAATTCTTTGATCGCGAGATTCTTTGATCACGATCGTGCATCGCAAGTGAGGGATGAGATGGCCAGATTAAAAAAATCTATTTTCTCAGCCCAGGGGTGCCCTAGGAAGTCAAATGAGGGTTGGTTTTGCTCAAGGAGCTTTGTTCTGTTGAACCATGGTGGTGGTTTGCCGCAATTCTTTTATTTTTTTAAATTACAACCATTTTTATTCTTTGTTCATCAGCTTGCAAATTCTTTTATCATGACCCTGCAAATTCTTTGATCGTGAGATTCTTTGATCACCATCGTTGTTTGTGAGGGCAGGACAAGATGGCCAGATTTTTTTGTAATGGAATAGATAGGGAAATTTTACCAATGTTTAACATTGAATATCTCGGAAACGGTTTGGTCTTTTTACTTGAAATTTGGAGGGTGTATACGGTATGTCTTGTGGATGTACATTACAGTCATTACATGTTTGAAAACAATTTTTTACCAGAGATATGGTGTGGCACAGTTTACGTTCTGCAGACAGTGTTTTGCTTGTGGTGGTGCCTTGCAATTGACAGGATACCTAGCCTTAGTGTCATGGATGTAGTTTTCAGTTGCTGTGTGTGTTAAATGTCATCAGGTGTGGAACTGTGCCCGTGTGACGAATGAAAATTTCAAACTGTGACATGCTATATCTGGGACACGGTTTGGTCTTTTCACTTGAAATTTGAAGAGTGTTGACAGGATGTCCTGTGGATGTGAATTGCGGTGTTAACGTGTCAGACAATTTATTTTTTGTGGAGAGATTGTTTGGCGCACTTAATGTTTTGCAGACAGCTTTTTCTATTGTTCTACTACATTAACATTTGTTTAGTGGCTGGTTGTGCTGTTGTCAATGTACTATTTAGTTATTAGCTGTATAATGTGGCCCAACACTTACAAGTTGGTGGGAGTGTGGGGCCCTCACCAACTTGCACAACTTTCTACTTTTCTATTCTTTCTTAAAAAGTAGGAAATTAAATGCAAAAAACTTTGTCAATGCATCAGTTAGGGTTATTCTACAGTGACAAAAGTGAGGAAATTCGACATTAGGGTTCCCACCCGTTGCACCCTACCCTGCCCCCACCAACAGGCATTGGGCTGTGCGTTGGGGTCGTTGGCCCTAACTCTCACCCCATTCTCCTGCACTGCACCACCTTAGCTTGTTTTCACATGGGATGGGGTGAGAGTTAGGGTCGATGACCCCAATGCACAGCCTGATGCCTGCTGGTGGTGGTAGGGTGGGGGTGGGGTGCAAGGGGTGGGAATCTTAATGTCAATTTTCCTCGCTTTGTTGCTGTAGAATAACCCTAAGTAATGCATTAACAATGTTTTGCATTTTATATATATATATATATACATATATATATATATATATATATATATATACACACAGTATATATATATATATATATACACATACACACACACACACTCATATACTGTATATACGATATGTTATATAGAGAGATATATGAATGGAAATTTACACAGCTTTAGTAGTGACATATTTTTCAGAGACAGAAATTTCTTCCAACCAAATATCTAAAAATGATTTCTCCCTACTGGAGAATCCAGACTAAGTTTCTGAACTGAACTCAAAATATAGATCCTTCCTAGCTGCATCTGTTTATGATTGTATTATACAATCTTCCAAAATAGAAGCAGAGTATGTCTGTACCAGAAATGATATTGACTGTTTATGGGACTGTACATGACAAGGAGACCTGTGTGTAATCCCAAACGCTTGTGTACTATACCATCAGAGTATTTTATCTGTGTTGGCCCCATAGCCAGTATCACACACTAGCATCAACAGAATTTATATAGCTCAAGTACAGTTTGAATTGTTGAATAGTAACTAGCGAGGGGGTTAGGAGGTAAGACCTCTGCTGCACATGAAATACTGTTTGAAAGGACAAACAGAAATGCAGTTCTCTGAAACCCTACTCTGTTAATCCAAGACAGTGCTAACTGCATTTCACCTGGAAGCTGGTATTTTCACTAACAGCTATTTTTCTAATACTGGTTTACATTATATGACTGTTCTATCATCACAGTTATTTCTATAAATTCAGTGAGTGCTTTTGATTTACACAGTACTGGTAAGGATCATGTTAGGACTCTATGACACAGTCTATGTCTTTGCTTCACTCCTACATTATTGGCAAAATGTATCTTTGTTCAACTATAGAATGCTGTGGTTTAAAGGGACATTATTTATTTTATTTATTTATTAAAATTTGTTGACCGGGTGAGCCCACTGAGACAACAGGGTCCCTTTTTCAGGGGCGATCCGGAATTAATTACAAATGAACAGCACATTAACATACAAGAGACAAAGGCAGGACAATTAATCATTTAGGTTCATACATAAGGAGCATACAGTAGACAAAAGAAAACAGGTAGCAGTGGAGGAAGCCAGATGTACAGGGTAGGTGTACAGGTGGCCTGCCACTAGTCAAAATGTAATGGCAAATAGAAACAGGACAATACAGGTCAAAACTCAGGAATGTAAGGGCACCAACATTTCAAGTGCAACAGCACTGGTTTACTACCACTAAATGAGATTTTAGGGCATTTTTTAAATGAGTACCGAGTAGAGCAGTTAGCCACAGCTGTGGGTAGACTGTTCCAGAGTGGGGGGAAGAGCTGGCAAAGGACCTGTCACCAGCTTGGGTTCGAGTCCTAGGGACTTCCAAGATGAGGTGGGCAGTAGACCTCAGGTCACGTTTAGCTGTTTTGAATAGGAGAAGTCCATTTAGGCTAGGGGGAACTGGAGGTTTGGCTGTTTTGAATGACAGACAGAGTGTAGGGTATGCAAGCCTGGCCTCAAGTGATGGCCAGCTCAGAGAGGTGAGAACATTGTAGTGATGATCATGGGTGTGGGCAGAAGCTGCAAAGTGGACAATTTTGTGATAAAAGACTCTGAGTTTGTTGAGTTCAGGGCCCCGAAGAGGTTGTAATAAGGGAGCACCATAAAGAAGCACTGGAAGAATGGTACCAGTGGTGATTGCCATAAGGGCTTCCCTGGAGAGGAATCCGCCAAGTCTGGATAAAAGGCCAGTTCTTTGATGGAGGATTTTGGTGGTAGCCTCAATGTGCGGGCTCAGGGTTAGCTCCTGATTCAGGTGCACTCCTAGATATTTTGTGGATGCACATATCTCAAGTGTAGTCCCATTGGACGAGGAGATCTATAGGAGGTTTGATCTATTGGCTCCCAATCATTTGGTACCAAAATGCATGGCCTTGGATTTATTGAGGTTCAGGACTAGTTTCATACCCACTAGCCACTTTTTCAACTCTCTGAAGTCCATATTGAGGTTCTGGTTTAGTTGAATTAAGTCATTCGAGCTCCTATAGATAATGGAATCGTCTGCATACAATTGGATGTTGGCCCCTCCACAATGCTTTGGCATGCTATTGATGAAGATAGTAAATAGCAGGGGTCCAAGGATGGATCCTTGGGGGACTCCTTGGTGCACTGGCCTAATTATGGAGGTCGAACCCTTCCATTTTACCAGCTGCTTTCTTCTACAGAGGTAATGTTGAAACCAGGAGGAGGCAAGTGGATCAAGTCCGGGGTTCTGAAGACAGGTAACAAGGAGATCATGGTTCACCAAATCGAAGGCTTTCATAAGATCCAGGAATAGAGCACCAATGGCTAGACCTTGATCCATAGCCCCTAGTACATCTGAGATGAACTTGACAAGGGCTGTGTCTGTGCCATGGTTTTTCCTGAAACCATGTTGCACCTCTGTAAGTAGGTTATGGGTTTCAAGGTAATCAAGAATCTGTCTAGGCACCAGTTTTTCCAGCGTTTTCGCA
Organism: Neoceratodus forsteri; assembly: GCA_016271365.2. Lineage (NCBI taxonomy): Eukaryota > Metazoa > Chordata > Ceratodontiformes > Ceratodontidae > Neoceratodus > Neoceratodus forsteri. Next base: position 1,243,491,634 of record CM057454.1, on the reverse strand, counting down.
AGCACACTGAGTATGGATATAAGTCGGTAGTTTTCAATTAGGCTCTTGTCATCACCTTTATGAATAGGGACAACGGTGGCCATTTTCCATTTGGTGGGGAATTGCCCAAGAAGGAGGGATTTGTTAAACAGGTCCCGTAGTGGAGCAGCGATAATTGGGACAGCCATTTTCAGAAACTTAGGCTCCAGATTGTCGAACCCAGGAGCGCCACCCGGTTTGATTGTGTTTAGTAGCGTGAGGACTTACTTCCGCGTAATCAGGTGGAATTGGAAGTTGGGGCCGGTGTGGGTGGCAAAGGGAGAGAAGTTAGCATTGCTAGGTGAGAAACTATGTCATTCAGGTCTTGCAATGATGTTAACCAGAAGGACATCAGCCAGAAATACACATCAGGTTTATTAAAATGCCTGTAATGATCAAACAGTAACATTATGGTTATGAGTATTTTTAAAACCAGGTTTACCTGGAAAACTATGACTTACAGGTTCAACACATATCCCCTTTAATGCCTTGCACAAGATTACATAAGTAGGAGTAAATGGAGACCTCAGTCCTTCTTGTTCAGTTTTTCCCTTTATTTTCTTGTGTGTAAATTTTTAGTGCTTGTCAGAGGTGCTGGACTGCCAGCACTGGAGCCTGAAGTCCTCTGCTTATCCACATGACTGGAACAGCATGGACAATCATAGTGCAAGCTGCACCACACTGCCCCTGCCACTTTGCCTCAACCCTGCCATGGAGGGTCCACCATATAAGTAAGAGGGCAGTTAGACTCTATGCCTAAGCCATCCTTGGCCTCTTATGTGAGACTGCCAACAATGGTGCCAATTAGTGCCAGTTGTGCAGGTGATTTTGTGATGCAGACACTTGGCCATTGGGAACTGGACTGAGACCTCCACAACACATTTAATGTAAGCCACTGAATAGCCCATAGGTGATAATGACTTTCAGGCCACTACTGACCTGTGCAGGATTTGAACCAGTGGCCTAGAGGTAAAAGGCTCCTTATCCCACTACCAATCCACTAAGCCATACTGTTCCCTAGTTCAGTGTTTCTTAAATGAGGTCACCTTGATCACATATAACCACCAGCACAAGTGTGCCATCAAAGAGCTCTTTGGAGTGCCATCTAAAAAATCTGATGGAACACACATCAAAGGAGTGGGAAGGGGGACCACAGAACACTCACTGATGGCAGACAGTTGCCCTGTCCTAAGGCTGAAATGACTCTCCAAAATAACACAAGCTTTCACAGTGTTGTAGTCCAAATATTTTACTATATAGCAGCTTTAACAGATGTATGAAAGTGGCATGAATGACCACGCCCAATGATTGACAAAGAAAACTGTCACACTGAAAGTAGGATCAGTAGTGCAGTACTACTTTACCAGTTTTGGACAGCCATTTTTATGTCACCTTGTGTGAGCATGAAAACCCCTATAAAGTGCAATTGTGGATAGGTACAAGTAGTAAAAGTAAAATTTATAAATAATCAGTCTGGTGAGGCTAGCCACACCCAATGTTTCACCTCACCCTGACCTCTCAGTTGAAGCACTAGGGTGAGGCAAATCTAGCAAGGCTAGCCTCATCAGGCTTGCTATTTATGCACTTCACTTGCACTTGTCTGCAGCTGCATTTTATTTAGTAATAAAATATTTTGACTGCAACAGTGCACCAGCTAGTGTTCTTTTAAAAAGCTAATGACCTCACAATGTCTTACCTTTCAAAGCAATAAAACTGCAATGCATTTCTAGTGAATAACCTCCAAAACATGATTTGTTGAGAAGTATGTGAAAAGATTTATTATATCATGGGGTTTGGGTGAAAAAAACAAAGAATGAGGCCACCAGTAATACTGAGGCATAGTCTGAGGCCACCCGGATTGGGGGATCCCCCTATAGTCATTGTTTGTACTACTGCTCAGTGATCTGATACCATTTGGCCATTGTATGCTCCTGGTATATTGCCTGAACTATTGGCTCACTTACACAACATTCAAATACACTAATAAGTGCTACTTTGTTTAAGGAAAAATAATCACATAAACCCTGAAACATGTTGCCATGTATACAGTCATCATAAGAAACAAAAGGAAAAACATAACGACAATTATTCAGTTTTGTTTGGGAAAGATCACCAATAAACAAGCATTTGTCAATGCCAAATGATTGCTTGCTGGTATTAGCATTGGAAGTGCAGGAATTAGACAGATGCAGAATAGGAATGGCAGTTAAGTATTGAAGTGATGCAAACCCCTCCTCCGCCCTACAGAGATGGACAGGCATTGGGGTGTGCCTTTGGGTTGTCACCCATAACGCCGATGCCATTTCACCTCACCCTACCCTGCAGATACTGACAAGTATTGAGGTGTGCCTTGGGATGTTCGACTTTACAGTCACCCCATTCCATAAGGAAATAAGCTGAAATGGGTGCAGTATAGGAGAATGGGGTGAACTTTGGGGCTGAAGAGTCCAAAGCACACCTTAATGCCTGTCACTGGCTGCAGGGTGGGGGTGGGGCTTGAATGGCATAAGCATTACTGTCACCAGTCCCAAGTCGCATTCCTGATTCCTGTCAGTCCCTACAGGACAAGGTGTTATGGTCAGAAACCTTAATGCCCTAGGCATTTCTTGGTATTTTAACTCCAAGTTTTCAACATGGGCTTTTGTGACCACACTGCATGAACAGTGACGCTATCAGTTTGTTAGCCAAAAGGTGATTTTGCACACCAACTGTACCATTTGGTGCCAAAGATGTGAAAACACATTCTGAACAGCATGTAAAAAATGATAGTTGTACTGTTCATGAGGAGGTGTAAAAAAACAGTAATGTTGAAAATCTGGAGTGAAAATATAAAAAAAATTGGTGAAGTCACGAGCGTGCATATTAACTGCACAACACACACCCATAATGCAATTATTTGGGGAATTTTTTATACCAGATTTTCAACATAGGCATTTTGGGACCTTTGCTCATGAACAGTGGCACTGTGATTTTCTTAATCTGTCCTGAACGTTGATTTCGCACAGTGACCGCACCCATTGTGCACCAGATGTGTGAAACCACATTTCAGGTAGGATGTGAAAAATTATAGCTGAACTGTTCATGAGAAGGTGCGCAAAAATGGCAATGTTGAAAATCTGGAGTGAAAATATTAAAAATTCTGGAAGTTATGAATGTGCTTGGAAACTGCGTAATGCACGCTTGTAACATGCTCATTTTGTGGAATTTTGTCACCAAATATTTAACATAGGCATTTTGGGACCTCCGCTCATGAACAGTGTTCACTGGGATTTTCTTAATCTGTCCCGAATATTGATTTCCCACAGCGACCACGCCATTGTGCGCTGGATGTGCAAAAGCACATTTTGGGCAGGATGTGAAAAATAACAGCTGTACTGTTCATTAGGAGGTGTGAAAAAATGGCAATTTTGAAAATCTGGAGTGAAAGTATTAAAAATTCTCAAAGTTACGAGTGTGCATCGGAACTGTGCAACGCACGTGCGTAACAGTCATTTTTTTTAATTTTTGCACCAAATTTGCAACATAGGCTTTTTGAGAGCCCACCTTATGAACAGTGACACTATCATTTTGTTAATCTGTCCCGAAAGGTGATTCTGCACAGTGATTGCAAAATCACCTTTCGGGACCGAATAATGACATGACAGTGACTGAATTCATGAGGTGGGGTGCCAAGAACCCCATGTTGAAAATTTGGTGCTAAAAGTCACAAAAATGGCCACGATATCCACCTAAGTTGAAAAAAAAAACATTTATGCCATTATACAGCTTACTGGCATGTCTTCAGTTCGCGGTTGGCTTTGAAGAGTGCAGACGTGTTCCCGGTCCACAGAAGATAGTCGCATTGGGCTCCGGAGGTAAGTATGGGGTGAGGGGGATGTGGGAAGGGTGTGTGTACAGAGGGTGGTGTGGGTTGGGGGACAGGAAACCACAGACAGCAAAGGACTGTTTTTTTCTTTCACAGGTAAACAAAAAAAATAAAAAGAGTCGCAGGAAGGTTTTCTGTTTTATAGGGACGTTTGGCATGCTGGGGTGGGCTCCCAGCATGCCACCTAGGTGTTCCTTTCTTTTTTGGGGGGGGACTGGAGCTGACAGGGATTGAGCATCCCATCAGCAAAAAAGAAAAAGGGGTCTGTGTTTGGGGGGGCATGAGGGATTGGGCACCCCCTTGGCACATAAATTCTTATAGGGGATATTACGCTGATGGGGATTGGGCTCCCCCATCGGCAAATTAACTGGGCAGGGGGCATGCTGACAGGGGGGGATTGAGCACCCCCCACATCGGCTTTCTGGGGACTACAGGCAGATGTCGGCAGCTGCCGCCATGTTTAATGAAATGTAACACCAGGTAAGGCACGCCCTGCAATGGAGGGTGCGCCCTCATTGCAGTGGTGAAAATGTTTCAAGTTGGTGGCACATTTTTGCACTGCTGTCATAGACAGTGTGCTCATTTATTGGCGTCACAGAGACAAGCTCCACAAAGCAGTAAGGGCAATGGCCACAACACGACTGCACCTCCACAACCTGCTACTCTAGTAAGCTGTCACAATATGTTTCTTGCGCATCCGTGCAAGCAAACATTAAAAGAGTAAATTGCTCTGAGTGCTATTCACAAAAACCTTCTCAGCTGTGGAAAAAACACTTGGGACTCTGGAAAAAAGTGCAGCTGTGGAAATTCCTGAGGGAAAAAAGGGAATAGATAAGTAAGGCACAGCCCGTCAAAGGCTATTCTCAGCCAAGTTTTGTCTGCAGTTGCGGGAAAAATGTTACACACATTGGAGTGAGGTGTAAGTCTTCCTCAGCAAATTGCAGTAGTGCCCCAACAATTGAAAACAATTATGGTGGAGGTGAGATACAGGTAATAGCATTCCAGTGGGTATAGCAGTGGCTGATGTTACAGCAACAACAGCACACGTTGCCATGATATGACAACAGACAACAACCTCCAGACCCAGTGCAGCCCATGATGGAGCCCCACAGGCAGTAGAGCCTGGCCAGCCTGCAGTGAGTGCTACTCCTGCAGGAAACAGGAACACCCCAGGGAGGGATGGCCAGCAGTGACAGTCGGCCACTGTGGTGCCATGGTAGTGCTGGTACGTGTGGTGCTGCAGTGGTCCCAGTTGGGGAACTGGTTGCAGGTCTCTCTGTAGCCTTGCAGCTACATGTTATGGCAGTACTGTGTTAGTCCGCTGCTCCAGCAAATTGGGTTCACTATTGTTGTTGCTCCTAAGTCATTCTTGCAGCTGCGGATCCACAGTTGTGGCTGTGCAGCACTTGTGCAATTTCCGCAGCTGCTGAATTACGCTCCTGCTGCGCTTTTTGCAGAAATCCACAATTCACCAGTTTTCTTTGTGCATACCACACAACTGCATTTTCTCAGTGCTGCAGGCATTTTTTCGGCAGCTGCGGGAGTTCTGGCATCCTTAGTCAATCCAGCCCAGCTCCCAAGTCGCACCTGGAAACAAGTTTTGGCTTAGTGTGCCTTTTCTGGTTAAACAATTTCCCCTTTCTCTTTCCTAAGCTATATACCCAGGAGATATATATATATATATATATATAGTCAAAATGGAGATCAGAGCAGCCATAAAGCATATTCAGGATCCTCAATTTGTTTGGCTTTGAAAACAGAAGATTTATATTGAATTGAATGTTATTGTGATCGCAGTAACAGTTGCGGAGTTCTCACTCGCCCCCATGATTGCATTACAATAATCTAAACAGAACCAAGTGTTTTCTATGGAGAATCACAGTCATGTTTTGGTAAATGTATTTTAGGGCCCAAGAGGGTTGACGATGATGTCTCAGTGGAAAGGAGGCACGTCCACTCTAGGGACTAACACTACTTTAGCTGATCTAATGATAAATCGCACTCATACAGTAAGAACAGCGACAGGAGACATGTACACAAGATACAGGGGGTTCAGTCTTACAATGGGATGACATATATTAAAGCAAAATAACGGTATGGATTTTTAGAAAGTGCAATGTAATCATTACCAAAGAGAATTTGGGTTTACAGAACATATTTTACAGCAGCATACCAAAATCACTACAAAATTGTTCTATTTGTTGTATCAGACTTCCCAGAATGGTTAAGGAAAGCTCAGAAGGTGAGGGCCGAGCAGTAAACTGCAGGTTCCAGGTTCACATTTTTGCACTCTTACCACGAGGTTGTATTGCCTTCTTGTGCTATTTAATTTGTAGCAGTGAGTACAATTTTATGAGATGAAATAGTGAACAAACATGGTGTGCTGTTTTGGCAAGATGCGAAGAAGGAAGAAGGGCACTAAGGAGTTTAGTTCATTTCTGCCACATTAGTGCCACGTTTAGCTCATTAGTGACTCATTTGTGCCATGGGATTTTTAAAGACATGAAACTTAAAGCATTATCATGATATGGTGTCCTGATTTCATTCAGTAAACCAGAATAAAGGATTCAGTGCTACTGCTACCCTTTCCCATTCCGAATCAAACAATAGTTTGCCACCGAGAAAACTAAACCGTAACTGTACAGTTTTGGTCAGGCACTAGCCAATATTCAGGAACATTACCTCCAGCTTAATACTGTGCCACTTTAACCTGATTTAGCGAGATGCCATTAAACAAACACTGGAGACTGCTGAATCAGGAGGTAATGTTTGTGAATGCCCTTTGTACACTGCTGTGGGTGGTTTGAAGAACCACACGGGTGTACAGGAGTAGGTGTAAACTACTCATGACATTGAGTTTGCTCTTCTGCCCCTCTTCCAGACTAAAGAGCCTTCATCTTTTCAGATGCAATGTAAATGGTGGCACTTCACACATCATAGCCCAAGGGGAAACTAGCACCGCAATGCACCAGGGGACTCCTCTCATGATGAGCCCCAGAACAGAGGGGGACAGGAACAAACTGACCCAGGAGAACAGGCATGGAAGGAGGCCCCTGTTTTCTCTCTATACAAGTGGTGTACACTAATGTTTTAGTAAAGGGCCAGGTGCAGACTGGTAGTGGAGCAAAGAGTCACTGACTGCAAACCACTTGGGGAGTATAAACACAACTTCCAGTCCATTGCTTGCCTGCTACGTTTGTAGTAATAGAATCAGTGGGTGCGAATTTACTTGATGATCACGCATTCAGGAATATTTTAGCTCAAATGGTTTGAAACACGAACTGAATATAGAAGTCAAGTTACAATGTTGTAATTTTTTTCATGCAAAAGAACTGGTTAGTGCGTATTATTATTTGACTACTCTCCTGCTTTCACAGGACTTGAGAATATAGAAATGGATTACTTTTGGAATCGAAATATTACACTTCTGAGATATGGTGTACTGCACTGTTGTCAAGTGGTGTGCTGGGTTAAAAAAACATGTTACCTGATTTCCCTAATGATTCAGTTCATGTTGCCGAAATGCAGCTCAATGCCGTTTGCTACTGAATTCAGCTACTCAGATAACACCACAGCTACTACTTCCCTGTGTGTACCAAGTTGCCTGATTTCACTTCTCATCTAGGCTACTGACACGTATGGTAGTTTTAACATTTGAACATTAGTTCTGCATGTTGCAGTACTAATGTTCAAATGTTAAAAGCTGGTAATGTTACTGACGCTCGATTTATCCATCCTGTGCCCTCCTAAAGCATGTCTCCCCCTTTGTGGCAGTAATCTGGTGAGAGACAGAATGTTCCCCCTTTCGTGTACACACACACCATTTGTCCAGTGGGCAAAGACAAGAGCCATGCATGTCCTGCTACAGGGTAAGAGACAACAGGTATGAGAGAGACAATGAGGCAAGGGCACCCACGACAGTTCCCATGGCAGCTAGTTTATTCTACTTTACTAGCATTCTCACAGCAAAACTTGCAAAACTTGGAGAATTCACACAGCTACTTTGTTAAGGTTTAGGAAGTGTGCCCTTCCCAACCTGGTTTGTAACCACAGACTTCTTCAGCTTTTTCAGCCACTAGAAACAGCCTACAGGTATGACATAAATTTTCTTGGAGAAACTGGCAGACTGTTTAAATACGAGAAGTGAAATCAGGTAGCTTGCTACACAGGGAAGGGAAGCAATAGTTGCGGTGGGATCTGAGTATTTGAATTCTATAGAAGACAGCATCGAGCTGCATTTCAGCAACATGAACTGAATCACCAGGGAAATTGGATGACTTGTAAACACAAGAAAGGGAAGCAATAGCAGTGGTGGGATCTGAGTGAACACGGGGTTGCGAGCGGCATCAGCTATGAGAGGTCACTGCAGTTTGGAACTGATTATTACCAGACAGCATTAGATGAAAATGAAATAGCACAGGGGGCAGCAGCAACAATCAGGGACCACCTGCCATCGCACCGTCGTCCCAACACAGAGATGAATGGCTGACGCTGCAATGACGAGGCAGCCCCTAATTGCTGCAGCCAAATCATTTCAAGTCAGTGACACTTCTGGAAACCAGTGTCATCAGCACAGTGGGTCTGCATTGGTCCAACAATGCCAAACCCTCAAATGCAGTGCTGCCATTGGCTGCCACAGTGCCGCACCTCCACCAACCGCTTCTCTCCTAAGCTGCCACATAATGTTTCTTGCGCATGCATGCAAGCAAACATAAAAAATGACAAATTATGTCAAACAAAGGAAAATCAGCTTTACGAATGACAACTCTTTGTCATTTTACTAATAATCTTTTTTTTCACATTGTACTCTGCAGATGATTAACATTTATACGTTGCATTGCACCATCTATTGTAACTGGAAAATGTTTAATGAAGTTATAGTTACAAACAAAATTGTTTGTTTATGAAGAATAATAATGTGGAGAACAAAAAGTGTTTTAAATTGTAGAAATATAAACACAAACTAAACATTTTGTATTACAGTATTTCCATAGTCTGCCATCCCAGTACCACAGCGACTAGATATAAAAAGAAAGCCAAGACCAATATGTCATAAATGAAAATGGCCCCATAAAACAATCTGACACATCTTTTTAAACAGGCATATGCAGGGACTTATTGAGTGTTTGCTAAAATGTTCTATCTGTTTGTAATGTGTAATGTTATGAAATTATTTTAATATGTATTGTTAAGGCGCCCTGACCTCTGGAAGGACGCCTCATACAAATAAAATTTTACTTACTTACTTTTACTGATACATGCCTCAGAATGCATCTGGAAATGTGTTGCCACCCTTCTAAGTATACCATACTGGTGAAACATTTTCAAATGAATCAATTTCATATAGGAGCTCAAAATTAAAAATGAAAGCTATGTAATGCATGTCATTACTTAAGTCTGCTGCTGTATCAGCTGTTGAAAATGCTGACCCTTTGGTATTCAATCAACCAATAAAATATGTAATCAGCAAAAAAAAATCAAAAACTAGCATCCCCAATTTAACATTTTCATGCAAGTATTAACAAAGTAAAGTGGTAGCCATATCAGTTCAGAACATGCAACAAAAAGTCAGACAAAAGCAACTATATTGCAGGTGATACCATCTTTTGGACTAACAACATTTTTTTTTTATTTAAAAAGACAAGCTTTTAAAAGTCATACTCTCTTCATGAGATCAGTGGGAGTTTCTTCCACTGACATGATTAAGGGAGTATAACTCTCAAAAGCTCATCTCTGGTTGCACTGTAGTTGGGCCTCTGCTCACTATGCCAATAACTCCGGTTTGGAAATGGACTCCGGTAACTCCCTGGCCCCTTAGATTAGAGGGTGTACAGAGTGCCCTATTGCCAGCTGTCCTCCACTCGGGAAGGGGGGGACACTGCATCTCCCTAATTGCCTGTCACATAGTAGAAACTGGGAGGCAGCAGAGGAAGGCACACTGCAAAGGGAGGGGCAGCAGCCTGATGCCAATAACATGCACACGTGCCACCATGTGCATGTGCATTACTGCACACTTGTCAATCTCAGGGAAAACATCAGGTGAAATGCCCCCCACCCCAAGCTGGCAGGATTACACCATCATCCTTGCAAGCCCCACACCACTGACCATGGCACCCAACCACCAGATTCTGTTCCTGGGCAGGTGATGGAGGCATGTTCTGGGGAAGGTGGAAGATGGGGCATGGGGTGCCAGCAGCTGGGGGCAGGATGAGCAGCATACAGAGACAAACAAGGATTGAGAAAAGAAATGACTGTTAGTCCAAAAAAGGCATCACCTGTAACATAGTTGTTGTTTGTTTGTGTTTTTTTTTTTGCATTCCTTCATTAGGAAGGAGGAAAATGCCTTCAGCATAGATGCTCAAACTGTGACTTGGCATGTAACAAACTAAATTAAACTAAACTGGCCCAACCTGTAAAGTAGTATCCATTCTTCCACACTCTGCCTAGTGCACAAAATTGTACACTCTCCTCCCCCTAACCTGTGAGTCCTTCAGTCCTCCTCCCAAGTGCTCCTTACTGTCCCAAGAACTGCAACAGCTGCTGGCAAAAGGTCCTTTGCAGCTGTGGCGCCTAGGCTGTGGAATGACCTCCCAGCTGATATCCAGGTTTATACCAATCAGATGTCCTGCAAATCCTCCCTCAAGGGCATATTCCTTGGGAGCAGCCAGTGTTCTTGTCATAGCTGAGCCCCCTTCCCCCACACCATTACCTCTGTGAGATCATTGGCCTTGCCTATTGTCTTGCACAGACTGATGGTTGTTGCTGTTACCTTGCTGCTACACTTTCATAACTTCTCCATGTTAAAGTCTATATATTTTGAGCCTGTCAATATGCCTCAGCTTTGTAACAATTGCAAATTGTTTGCTAACACTGTTTGTACTCTTATTCCTCATTGCTATCTATATCTTATTGTCATGGACTTTTACCTGTATTTGTAAGTGACTGTTGCATGTAGTTAATTCCTATGTTGCTCCTGAAAAGGGGACGTTTAGTCTCAGTGAGTTTACCCGGTTAACAAAATCCAAATAAATATATAAATAAACAAGATATGGTTAGTGATCTGCACTGGTCATCCGTGCACCAAGAACGTTGGAAAAGGAATTCTTCCTGAATAGCAAAGTGTGACCCAGCAGAAACATTGACAGTGGACAGCTGGGAACGCTTTAGCTTGTTCTAATACTCTGAAAAACTCAAATGGCACACAAATGCTGTCTGAATGGTGGGGGATGGTTAACCAAGTTCATACCTGGACAGATCCTTGGAAAAATACTAGACACATTTGATGCCACAATACTTTTTTTATTGGCCCAGTATACTGTAGATATAGTATGCGGAAGAGATCTGGGTGTACCAGAAAGTTTGCATGCTGTTACACCTATGAGCAATATGAAACTTGTTCCAATAAAAGGTATCTCCCAGTACCCAACAAGGGATGTTTGCACAGAGTGTTGCAAATTTGTCTCAATAGTCTTCAGTTTTAGAGACACTGGTGAGTACTTTATACTGTACTTGTATCTGTGCATCAGTGTTTAATCTGCAAGTCTAAACCCCTATAGTATTTTGGTTAATTATCACCTGAACTTTCAGCTAAATGACAAACCTCTTAGCCAAATCTTAAAATTATAGGCTGAAGGAGGTACGCCCAAGCAATCAAAATACTTATTTTCCCCCGCAAGTGTGACACTCATTTTTGTAAAGCGTATCTTATGTACAGGTGCCCTAGAAGTGGGCATGTTCAGGGGATTTTTTAAAACACTAATATATTCTTGATCACTCTTAATCAATTACATATTAAAAACAGTCTGGGAGACCACTCTAACGGTTGTAAGCATGATCTCACTTACATTCTTAATGTGTCAGAACTGCTCACCTATAGTAGTTCCCAACTCTCACACCCTAAGACTGTGCATGAGACTGCTCTAACAGCTGTAACAGTGTTCTCCTCAGCCACTTTAACCTTTTAAGTGTTAGGCTATTGCTCTGCAGCCTGTGGAACTCCAGTGGTGATTTATCTATGTGAACAGTTGTTGGTAACTACACACAGAAATGATTAGCCAAACAATATTTGATATGACAAAGAACCTCAGCGCGCAAGCACTGAGGCAACGGTTACCCCAAGGGGCATTGGCCGGGAAGCCAAGTTCAAAGAAATACAAATCACATCCCCATAATGCAAAGCATCATGGGCTGCATATGCAAATCACCACAGAATATTATGCTGGTTCAACTTTAAGCAGAAATGCATGGTGCCGAAAGGCCTCTCTCACAGTTTGCAAAGGGTGCCAACAGAAGACACAGACATGTGTTTCGTCCTCCCAGGATTCATCAGTGTGCCTCGTCTGTTTGACATCCCAGTGGAATGAACCAGCTACCCTAAAATGGCATGTGTGATTTTGTATTTCTTTGAAATTTGGCTTCCCGGCCAATGCCCTTTGGGGTAACCATTGCCTCAGTGCTTGCGTGCTGAGGTTCTTTGACTTTTAACTTGTTTTTTGTTTTACTTGGGTTCACGACAACATAACCCAGATAGGCCATCTTAGGATAGCTGGTTCATTCCACTGCGAATAACGTCATGACAGTGACTGAATTCATGAGGAGGGGGTCCCAAAAATCCTATGTTGAAAATTTGGTGACAAAAGTCAAAAAAATGGCTGAGATATGCATATAAGTTGAAAAAAAAAATTTATGCCATTATAAAGCTTATCGGCATTTCTTCAGTTCGCAGTCAGCTTCGAAGAGTGCCAACGTGTTCCCAGTCCACTGAAAATAGTCGTGCCGGGCTCTGGAGTTAGGTATGGGGTGAAGGTGTGTGTGTGAGGAGGTGAGGTGCGCAGAGAGTGGGTGCGGGTTGGGGAAGGGGACACCAAACTCAGCAAGGGACCATTTTTTAATTTTACAGGTAAAAAAAAAAAGAAAACCGGTGGAAAGGTTTTCTTTTTTTGCAGGTACTGGGAGCACTGCAGCGTGCCACCTAAGTGTTTGATGGGGGGGGCTGTAGCAGACAGGGACTGGGAACCCCCATCGGCACATGATCCAAGGGGGATTGGGCACCCCCATTGGCACACAAGAAATAGGGGGGCCTTATGCTGACGGGGATTGGGCATCCCCATTGGCAAATTAATTTGGGAGGGGACATGCCGACTGGGGGATTGGTCAGCCCTGTCAGCTTTCAGGGGCACTGTGAGAGGTGCTGGCTGTCTGCCGGCTTCTGTGGACACTGTGAGAAGTGACAGGGAAGCCGCTGCCATCTTTCTTGGAAGGGGAAACCAGACAAGGCAAGCAGTAATTCACTGCTGCAATCAGGGATCGCCCCATGGCGCTCCCTAATTGCAGTGGCAAATTTCTTTCAAGTTGGTGGCACATTTCTCAACTGCTGTCATAGACAGCATGCTATGCCATTAGTGCCACAGAGCCCAGTCAGAAAAAACATTGGCGCCATTGGCTGCAGCAGGACCGTGCCTCAAAAAGCTTCTCCGCTGAAGCAACCACAATATGTTGTCTGCGCTGCGCATGCAAGACAACATAAAAATGAACTGACTATGACTTAGATGTCAACAGAAGATGAATGGACAATAAGAAGGATTGCAACATACAGTATTTGACCATCATTGTAAAAACAAGAAAAGAAAAAATTGCTGCTCTAAAAGTTTAATAAAGAACTATAAAATCCATTCACTTATAAATGACCATTTTAAGAACTGTATAAGCTCTCTTCCAATTATCCTTGAGTTAAATTGTAGGAAGCATACACTATGTAGTTTGTTAACTGTGGTGAAGAGTACATCTGAACTAAGCTTTTACTAACTTAATTGTATTTTCGATACAGACTTTTGGATACCTAACCGTGTGTGCTAGTCTACATACATACGAACATACGAAGGTGCCAGCAGAAGAGACTTACCGGTCTATCAAAGTCTGCTCGACTGTGCAGCTAGCTCCCTAGCAAGCAGCTGCCCCTCCCCAACCCCCTTAACCTCCCATTGTTATCTTTCTTGCCCACCCTTACACACCCCTGTACCCTGTCCCAAGCGTTCTTAAAGCCAGCCACATTTTTGCATGATATCATCCCTTCTGGTAGTGCGTTCCACCTTGCAACTACTCTGTCTGTGAAGTAATGCCTCCTCATCTCCCTCCTGAATCCCCCCTCTATTCATAGCCCATGCCCCCTAGTCTCCCTCCCACTCCTTAGTTTCAACACCCCCTCCACCCCCTCTTTGTTGACACCCTTCAGGTACTTGAATGTCTCAATCACATTCCACCTCTCCTGCCTCTGTTCCAGTGTTTACATATTCAGTTCCTTTATACTCATCTCATAATCCATTCCCTCCATCATCCTCATTGCCCTTTGCTGCACTCCTTCCATCAGCTTGACATCCCGGCTCAGGTATAGCCTCCAGAACTGCACACAGTACTCCAAGTGAGGCCTAACCAGTGTCCTGTAGAGGGGCAAAATCACGTCCCTGTGCCTGGATGTGAATCCACGTGCTATGCACCCTAGTATCCTGTTTGTTTTCACTGCTGCCCTCCTGCATTTGGCAGTATTGTTCATGCTTGCTGTTATCAATACTCAGAGGTCCTTTTCCTCCTCGGTGCTCCTAGCTTGATCCTCCTAGTCAGTATTCTCTCCTTGGGTTCCTTGCCCCAAAATGCAACACCCTGCATTTTTTTGCATTGAACCCCAGCTGCCACTTCCCTGACCATTCCTCCAACTTTATCAAGTCCCTCTGTAGTTGCACCCATCCCTCTTCATTGTCTACTACTGTACCCATTTTGGTGTTATCGGAGAACAGGCTTATCCTGCTCACCACCCCCTTTGCAATGTCTGAGATGAATAACCCAAACAACACCAGGCCCAACACCAAGCCCTGCAGCACCCCACTTGTCACAGATCTAGGCTCCGAGACTCCCCCACCACCACCCTCTGCAGCCTACCCCTTAGCCAATTTGAGACCCAATATGCCATCTTTGTCCCCACTCCCACCCAGATAACTTCACCCCTAGTCTCCCATGGGGCACTGAATCTAAGACCTTGCTGAAATCCAAGAATAGCACATGCACAGCATGGCCCTCATTCAACTTCCTCATCACCCTGTCATAGTACTGTATAAGATGGGTCTGGCAGGATCTCCTTGAAATGAACCAGTGCTGCCTCCCATCCTGCAGGTTGTTGCCCTCCAGAAATGCCACCAGTCTGTCCTTTAGTATTGTCTCCATGAGCTTTCCCACTATGGACATCAGATTGACTGGCCTATAGTTCCCTGGCTCATCCCTTGGACCACTTTTATGTAATGGTATCACATGGACCATCCCCAGTTCTGAGGCACCTCATCTGTTTTCAGGGAGGTGATGAACAGGTCTGCCAGTGGTTCTGCTAGAACCTCTGCCATCTCCTGCAGCATCCTGGGGTGGATACCATCTGGCCCTGGTGCTTTATTCACCTTCAGTGCCCATAGCCCTTTCAAGACTCTGCTACCCTCTATCCTACTGTCCATTAACTCACACACCCATCCCCCAACCAGGGTGGTAATGTAATGAAATCCTGTTCATGTTTATTGGAATAATGTTAAATGTGTAAATGATTTTAATATTATAAAGTACAGTTATGTAAGAACTTAACAGTAGATCTTTGAGAGAAGCTCTTGCAGCAGGCAACAGCATTATTACTGAAGCCAGCAGGCACCAATACCCCACAGAAAATTTCTAGCTAGCAATAATCAGCGGGGGACAGCTTTCTAATATCGGTCCGCCCCCGATGTCACCTACGGTATAGAAGGGTTGGCCCCCCAGCCCAGCCTCAGTTCTCCCACCACAGACCCCTGTACAAACAAAAAATGGAGAACTGAGGAGGTTCCTCTGAGCCATGGGAGAAAAGGAGATGATAGTGATAGAGTAGCAGCTACCAGGGGAAAGGTGGGAGGGAAAGCAGAATCTGCTGCAAAAGCTTCTCTCAAAGAACTTCTGTTATAGTAAGTTCTTATGTAATTGTACTATCTCAGTTCGAGGGAGCTCTTGCAGCAGGCAACACCATTAGGACCAAGCTGTACAGGACTGAACTTGGTCAGCTGGGAAGAGGAAGAAGTGAGCATAGGGCTCTCAAGAGAGAAGGCCCTGCAGCACTGCAAGACACCTGTTCTACGCCTAGAGGTAATGTCCATTCTGTAATGTCGAATGGAGGTGTGGAGAGAGCTTCAAGTGGCAGCTGCACAGATGTCAGCAACTGACACATTCTGGAATGAGGCAAATGAAGCAGCCATGCCACTGGTAAATGTCCCTTAACCGGGCCCAGCAATGACTTGTCCTACTTGCGGTAACCGTAAACAAGGCAGTTGACTAACCATTTGGACAAACATTGTTTTGAAACAGGAGCCCCTTTAGTCCTGGGGAAAATTAAACAAACAACTGGTCAGACTTTCGAAGAGCATGGGTGTGATCCAAATAATAACGAAGCACACTGTGGACATCCAGAGTATGAAGTAAGGCCTCCACCTCAATTAAAGTACTCTGGGTAATAAACCGCTAGGTGGATGTCTTGATTCAGTGTAAAGTCAGACAATATAACAGGAAGAAACTTAGGATTAGTTCTCAAGGACACCCTGTCCTTGTGGAACACTAAATAAGGTTCTTTGCACATAAGAGCCTGAAGCTCTGAAATCCTTTGAGCAGAAGTAACAGCAACTAAAAAAAATGCTTTCCACGACAGAACGCACAGCTCGCAGCTCGTGGCAGGCTCAAAGGGAGGCAAAGTAAGCTTCTCTAAAATTAATAAAAGGTCTCATAGTGGGACAGGGTCCCAAATGGGAGGTTTCAAATGAAGTATGCCCCACAAGAAAGTGTGGGAAAGGTCCAGCTGGGCAAAAGTCTTGCCCTCAATGGATGCATGATATGCAGAGATGGCTGAAAGATGCACCTTAAGTGAGGAGTAGTTCAGATCAGAGTCTGACACAGAGAGGAGGTACTCTGTAATGAGATTTGCTGGACAGGTGAAAGGAACCAAGTAGTGAGCAGTGGCCCAAATACAGAACCGCTTCCCCTTCATGGAAGACGTGGCTTTGGTAGAATGTTTCCTAGCAGCCACTAGGACATCCAGGAAGAGACTCCAAAATAGGTAACAGCTAAGTCTGCAGGAGCCACGCATGGAGATGCAGTGACCTGAGGTCCAGATAGACAATAGTTTCCTGCTCCTGGGAAAGCTGGTTGGAGCACAGGAATGGGGGATCAGAGGCTCCACTGCTAGTTGCTGAAGGAGTGGAAACCATATCAGACACAGCCAATAAGGGGTGATCAGGATCATCTCTACTCCCTCTGACTGTAACTTGAGAAGAACTCCCTACAGTAAAGGAAAGGGAAGAAAAGTGTACAAGAGTCTCCCTGTCCAGGAGAGGGACAACACATCTCATCAGAAAACACCAGACCTTGGGTCTAGCAAGCAAATATTGGGTAGTTTTTTGTTGGATGGAGGTAGAAGGCGATCCAGCTTGAGACAACCCCACCTGTTGAATAGATCTTTGATTACCGAAGTGAGAAGTTCCTATTCATGTGCCTTGGGACAAGATCAGCTTAAGCTGCCAGCCAAGGCGTTCTGAACACCTGAAACATATACTGCAGTGAGAAACAGGTGAAATTCTATGGTCCAAGACCAGACTCTCATGGCCTCCTTGCAGAGGGGGTATGAGTGAGTTCCCCCTTGCTTGTTTATGTAGAAGACCACTAACATATTGTCCATTTGGAGCAACAAAGGGCCCTGGAGAAGGTTTGTCTGAAAGGACTGTAGGGCATAAAAAATCACCCACATCACCAAAACATTAATATGAAAATGCTGCTCCTGAGGGGACCAGGTCCCTTGGGTTTGATAGTCTCCCAGATGGGCACCCCAGCTCTGCCCAATGTATTCATGGTCAGAGTCTGATGACGTGACAGATCAAAAATGAACCCCTTTGGAGAGATTGGAGGTGTTTAACCAAGGCCAGATTATGGCAACCTGGGGCTCTAGGCCCAAGAGAAATCTAGGGCCTCCCCTCACTGTAACCATGCCTCTTTGCCATGACCACACCTCTTGGCCATTGCATATGAGTTACTGAAACATGAAAAAATGTTCTTATTGTCTCTAAAAAGTGGCATAAAAAAGCTTCAAAATTAATTAAACTAATACTATCAGTATGGAAAAATTGCAGTAGCCTGAGTTTTATTAATTTAGAGAAAATAATTACCAATTGGACTGGCAAAAAATTTTTTTTTTTGTATGCAAAATGTCATGATTTGCACTTCTCCAAAGCCCCCCCCCCCACACACACACCCAAACAAATATGTGTGCACTTGCAGTTTGGGTGTTATCATATTGTCCTGTAATGTAGTATGAACCAGGATGTGGGAGTTTTGTTGGGTAGGGTAGGGATCCATCTCTAAAAGAGGCTAGGTCCTGGGTGGTATAGGAGTTAAGTTTGTGGTTTACTAGGGGGGTTATGAACTTTAGAGATTATACTGCAAAGTGACTGCTTGTTGGAAGAATTAAAAATCATTCCCAGGATCAAACATTTCTGTTATTGATAAGTAAGCCGGTGTAACCCCTAGGTGGCACTACTCCAAGCCAGTCACACTGGGTTTGGAAGTTAAGCCTTTTTTGCTGTCTGTTTAGCACATTTATATGATTCGAAACACTCAGCACAATCATAGAAGGGATAGCGCCTTCCACCAGGGGCCAGGAGGGCAGCCCTGGTCAGATTACTGGGTGGAAAACAGCCATTTCTCACCCCAGGAATATCCAATATTCCTAACTGTTATGCAGTATGCCTTTAAGCCAGATCTGCCCAGAGATGAAATGCTATGCTAATGATGGAACACCATTGGCACGTGCCACTTTTCAAATGCTGCCACCTATCAACTGCCTACATTCTAACCCTCAGATTTCACTCTCCGCCTGTCAAGACTACATGCTTGGAGATCTTCTCCTCAGCAGCTCATCATGAAACTTATAAAAATATAAAAGCATTCTTTATATTTTCATCTGCTGCCCTTATCTTTTGTTTTTTAGATTAAACGTTAGCTTGTTTTAGTTAAATTGTTGATTTTTCTCAGTTTCTCCCGGTTCGGTATAACCACAGGGGAACCGGAAATCTTTTAGTTTCAGCAGAGTTTTGTAACAAAAACTCCTTTATTTTAGCTTATTTTGTTTAAATAAATTTATTTTGTATAACTGCTAATACCGGTTACTGAACCGCTAAACCCGGTTCCCTTTCCATCGGTTCTCAGTTCCAATCGGTTCCCGACTGGTTCCTGCACAGGCCACAACCACTAATTTTAGTTTTAAAAGTAAAATCCTGTTGCAGTTGCTTGTTTTCTGCTGAATTATTTAAAATGTCAGAAAAGCCTGAGAGAAAAAACAGTGAACCTGGTTTTAAAAACTGTACTGAGTGTGGAGACGTTTTTGCCAAGGCAGATGAGAACACTTCTTGTGTGGCCTGCCTTGGCTATGACCATTTAAAGTCAGATTGTGAGATTTGCAAGACCTTTCCTGAAAAATGCTTGAAAAATGTTTGGAAAGGCTCAAAAGGAAGTTGCCTCCACCTAAGGGTCCCTCCGGCTCTGACCAGCTGACACCCTCAGTGACTGTGGGTGAAATCACAGAAACCACTACTTCTACCCCTGATATGGGTGCAATGATCGTTATGAAAAGGCCTGCTGAACCAGCTATCCCTCCAGTTCCACTGAAAAAAAACTAAAAAGACTAAACACACAGAACCCCCTGCTGATCAGTGTTTGGGGACTTCTGGTGCAGCTGGAAATATGCCTTCTCCACTGGAGATTGCCCATGCTTTTAAGGTCTTGCAGGCCTTACAGGGGATGCTGCCTGCTGGACAGCAGTCAACAGTTCAGACCCCTGCTATACCTACCCAATCTTCCCTCCATGATGATAGGGAAGACTATGGGGAATATGAGCAAGAAGATAAGGGAGAGACTATAGAGCCAGAAGACTCCCCAGAACAGGAGTTTGGCTCTCCTCGCAGGGCCTCAGAGGATTATTCATCCCATTTTACATTCATTAGAAAAATGGTGGATGCTCTTGACGTCACTATCACTGAGGTAATAGAGGATGAAGAGGAAGCAGAATATCTAGAAATGATGGGGCCAACACCCACTAAAAAGTTACTGCTCCCTGTGAATAAATTCTTTAAAAAATGCATTTTCAAAATCCTCCAGACACCTGGGTCTGTCTCCCCTTTGGACAAAAGGCTGGACAAGAAGTATCAGCTGAATGTGGAAGGGGCTGAATTTTTATTCTCCCACCCTGACCACCAGGGGTGGTGCAAGCTGCAGCCTGTGACAAGGCAAAGGTTCCTCTGGCATCTCACGTCCCTGAAAAAGATTCCAGAAAGACTGATAGCATGGCCAAGAAAGGCTACCTATCAGCATCCTTGGCCATCAGGCAAGCTAATATCCAGGCTTATGCAGTCCAATATCAGAAATCTCTCTGGCAATCTGTCATGGCTATGGCAGACAAAGCTTCCTCTGGTCTTTTAGCTAACTTAGCTGAGACTGCTAGGTCTGGCCTAGAAGCAGCCAAATACCAGTTTCAGATGGCAACAGATACCAATGACACTACTGTCAGGTAGATGGCTAATACCATTGCTCAGAGAAGGTTTGCTTGGTTAAGAGCTACAAACCTTACTCAGGAAACGCAGAACAAGACTATGGATTTTTCTGTTGAGGGTAATTCCCTTTCTGGAACCCATACAGAGGCTTACATGAAAAAGGTGGAGAAGTACAAGGCCACCTATAGAAGCAATTCTGCAAAGGAAAGGGCTTCCCCATCCACTAGACCTTATGGAAGGGAAGGGGAGGCAGGGGCAGACAATTTCACAGCAGACCTTTTTATCAGGCCATGGCCATACCCCAAGTTCAGCAGTACCTACAGCAAGGGTACTTCAGGGGAAGGGGCAGAAGGGGTTCCAGGCATAGTTCCCAGTCTCTGCCTCAGGCAAAGCAAGACTCCTGACATATTTTCCCAGGCTGCATCCCCACTACCAGTAGAAGGCAGACTGACTCACTATTTCCAAGCTTGGAAACAGATCACCAAAGACAAGTGGGTCATGGAAGTAATGAGTCAGGGTTTGTCACTAAGCTTCAGATCCCTTCCCTCTCTAAGAACCAAAGTGTTCAAGCCAGCTTCCAATGCAGAAAGAAAGAAAGAAAGCTGCTGGAAAAGGAAGTACAAAACCTATTGTTGCCAAAGGCAGTGGAACCTGTGCCTCCACAACAAAGGGGAAGGGGTTTTTATTCAAGGTACTGCCTCATAGCAAAGAAAGATCTAGAGTTATGGCCTATCCTAGACCTAAGGGTGTTAAACAGGCACTTACTAAAGCCAAGGTTCAAAATTATAACCTTGTCACTGATTCTGCCAGCTCTCCAAAAAGGAGATTGGCCGGGATCTGTGGACCTAAAAGTTGCTTACTTGCATATCCCCATAAGGGAATCTCACAAAAAGTACCTGAGGTTCAGACTCCCTTGAGGTCATTACCAGTTTTCAACCCTGCCATTTGGTCTCACTTCAGTTCCAAGAGTGTTCACAAAGTGCCTGGCAGTGGTTGTGGCACACCTGCGATGACAAGGTGTCACAGTTTTTCCTCTACCTGGATGACTGGTTGGTTGTTGGAAAATCACCACAACAGGTAGAGGAACATCTGCAGCTCACCCAAGGACTTCTGGAGTCACTGGGTTTTCTGGCAATTCTCAAAAAGTCAGTCCTTCTCCCTGCACAAGTGCTGCAGTTCATAGGAGCAAAATTAAATACCCAGGAAGGCAGGGCTCAACTACCACTGGACAGGGTAAAAAGTATTCTGCAGACGGCAGGCTCCTTCAGCCTGAACAGACCAAAAACTGCAAGGCAGTTTCTACAGTTTCTGGGCCACATGGCAGCCACCACTGGCACAGTCCTGAGCTCCAGGTTCCAGATGAGAGACATCCAATTCCACCTAAGAGCACATTGGTGTCAGAGAAAGGATTCCCTCTCAAAGCTAGTTCCTGTAACAAAAACGTTACTTCTGGCCCTTCAGTGGTAGAAAGAGAAAGCTAACCTCAGAGAAGGGGTTCCTTTTCAAAAAGAGTCCCCATCAGTGATTCTCAAAACAGATGCATCACTACTAGGTTGGGGTGCCCACCTAGGGGATCACATTACTCACTGCACTTGGTCCAGTGCAGAGTCACTCCAGCATATAAACCTCCAGGAGCTCAAAGCAGCATTGCTGGCACTCCAAGCATTCACAACACTGGTTCAGGGAAGGGTGGTACAGGTCAGAACAGACAATACCACCACAATGTACTACATGAACAAGCAGGGAGGAACAGGGTCAGATCCTCTCTGCATGGAAGCCATGAAAATTTGGACTCTGGCCTACTTCCCAGGAGTTCCCCTTCAGGCCATTCATCTGCCAGAAAAGGACAATACCCTGGCAGATGCTCTGTGTCAGATCAACCAGGCCCATCACAAATGGACCTTGAACAGACAGGTGGTGAAATTAATTTTCAGAAGGTGGGGCACCCCAGAGATAGATCTCTTTGCATCCCATGAAAGTCACCACCTGCCACAGTATTGTTGTAGACCCCCAGCTCAAGGACCAGTAACCCTGGATGCTCTGGTTCTGGACTGGTCAGGGAAGTACCTGTATGAGTTCCCATCATTCCCTCTGGTGTACAGAGTGCTACTCAAGCTCAGGTCCCAGCCAGCTTCAATGATCTTGATAGCTCCAGATTGGGCCAGGCATCCATGGTACTCTCTGCTGTTCTCCATGTCTGTAGCCAAGCCAATATACCTTCCTTCGAGGTACAACCTGCTAACTTCCAGTCAGGGGAGACTCCTGTACCCGAATCTCAAATCCCTCAGACTCGAAGCATGGTTCTTGAGGACCTAGAGCATGCAGGCTTGCATCTCTCGGAAAGTGTTCTGGATATTTTAAGGGGGTACAGGAAGTCTTCCACCAAGAAAACCTACACCTCTAAATGAAAAAGGTTTTCTATCTGGTGCTCCACTAGGGATGCGGTGCCATCTCAGGCAAGGGTTCCAGCTGTGCTGGATTACCTTACTTATTAGCATTCACTGGGCCTGCAGTGCACTACTCTAAATGTTCACTTGGTTTCAGTGTCTGCTTACACTTCAGCTGGGAAGAATGCCTCTATGGCATCAAATCCTATCTTCAAAAGCTTCTTCAAAGGCCTAGCTCACCTGCACCCCCCTCACAGGGAACTTGTGCCAGCCTGGAATGTAAATGTGTATATTGCCAAGTTCATGGGTTCCCTTTTTGAACCAATGTATTCAGCTCCCTTGAAATATGTCACATGGAAGACGGTTTTCGTAGTGGCAATCACTTCTGCTAGAAGGATCAGTGAGTTCCAGGCTCTCTGCATTGAGCAGGATTACATTTCATTCTACAGGGAAAAAGTGGTCCTGAAAACAAACAGAAAATTTCTTCCAACGGTGGTTTTGCACTTTCATTTGAATCAGTCCATTACTTTACCTGTTTTCTTTACTGAGCATTCAAGCTCTTGGGAACGTAGACTGCACAGTCTTGCTGTCAAGATAGCTTGTAGCTGTAATGTGATAACTGTCTAGTAGTTATGTGCATATGGTTTTGATATAAATATATGTTTTAGACTTCTGCTTAGGAAACAGGTAAAGCAACAAAGCACCATGAAACACTGGATTTGAACAGAGAGAAAAGAAGGGTCTGTCCTCTCCCTGACCCAGTGGATAAACTAATTAAGAGCTTCCTTTTGACACCTACCTGTCAGCGCCTGTGTTAGCTGATATAACAGGTTGTAAAACCAGCCACTGCTTTGAACCTAGGAAACCTGTTATGAAATATTGCATTTTACAATATCAGGAGAGAAGACAGTTGTGTTGGATACCTGTGACAATTCACACAGCTAAGAGAAGTGCCTTTCAGGATGTTCTTCTGAAGATCAAAGCGGTAGTTCTGACCTGTCATAAAGCATGCTGCTCACTAATTAGAAATAATATTTTTTTTAGTGGAATGTTTAGCAGTGTGCAGATGAATGTGACTAATTTAGTATGCAGGAATGAGAGTGACCTCACAGCCAGCATCACCACAGAGTTGAGACCTCACAAACTGGGTGGGACACTTTCCCTCCCCTGATATTGTCAAGTGGCTGAGGGAACCTAGTTTACTTGTGTTTGGACTTTCAAGACATACTTGTGTTCTGGACTCTTAAGAGGCACTTCTGTCAAGATAGGTAAACCACAACTGAAAACTGAGTTAGAACTAGTTAATTCGGTAAAAGGGCATTTTCTTTTGTGAATTCCATTTCTTTTTTTGACTGTACCATTAATCTTATATGTTATGTGTTTTGTATTTTATTTATCATTTTTAATTTTAGTAAACTTTTTGGTATCCTTAATTCTGCCTAAGACATTTTCTTATTTTGAGTATGAATGCTGGGACAGTGTTGATAATTCTGACATAACTATTCATGACTATTCCTGCTGTTGCCCCTACTCTTTTGAGCAGAAGAGGGCAGACATGCTGGGAGTCACAGCATTGACTCTGCTCCTACCAAGCAGGATTTTTGATTTGATTTGATTTAAAGCTAGGGCTGCAAGGTTGGTTCAACTATATTCCAAAAAAAGGTCAAACTACAGTTGTTTGAAGGGTCAAGAACACCTTCAAACTCTTTGTTGTTTTTTGCTAACTTTGGTTCACCTCTTAATTCTCTGGTATCTAGCAGCCCCCCACTGACAGCTGATTGCTAGCCCATTGTTGTCAATTTTCTGGTGCTTAGTGGCCCTTCCAATCACCGCCAGCTTGATGAACAAGTAAATTCCCTGGTGTGTAGTGGTCCTCCAACTCCCCACCCCAGCAGATAATACTGCCCCCTGCTTCCTCCTCACCCTGACTCTCAGCAGGCAACCGGCACAGCCCTCCCTCTAAACCACCCTGGCTGAGTGACTCAGCTGTCAATAAATCATGTGCTCATTCATTGCCAGCTAGCCCTCATGCATTAAGCTCTTTGAGCTCTGCTGGCAGAGCAAAAAAGTGCAGAGGGGTGCTCTGGTCACTGGTGGGAGGGTGCAATGGGGGGAAGGGCATTGTGGACCCCATGCTGGGGTTCACAATGTCCATCTCCCTATCCTGCCCTGTCACCGACAACTGGAATAACCCACCTGTCTTGTCTGCACCTCTGAAAGAGCTCAAAGAGTTCATCGTATGGGTGCAAGCTGGTGGCCCATCAGTGAATGAGTGAATGCTTGTGCAAGTATATGCTTATTCCTGACAGCTCAGTCAGGTGGCTGGCATGGTGGAGAGGGAGAGCTATGCCCATCACCCACTGGAAGTCAGAGTGGGGAGAGCAGGAGAGCACTACCTGCTGGGATTTGGGGGGGGCCACTAGACACCAGGAATTTATTTCTTCACTGGGCTAGTGGCAGTCAGCAGGGTGGACAACTAAACACCAGGGAATTAATCACAATGAGCCAGCAACTGGCTATCGGTGGGAAGGGGGGAGACCACTAGACACCAGGAAGATTAATAAATTGAGCCAGCAATCGACTATCGGCGGGGGGAGACAACTAAACACAGGGAATTAATTACAATGAATTCATAAATATTTCTGAGTTTCCTAAGGTTCCTTTTATGATTTTAAGAGGGGAGATGAAGATAGGAGAATCAACATATTAACACAAATAACCTCTCTCAACCCTTATTAAGTAATATAAATCAATATAGTTCTCAAATTATTACACACTTTATTAATCCAATATAATATTAGGATGATACTTCTAAAACTTCATTCCAGCTTATTTCAGCAAAACAAAATGTTTTACAATGTAACAATGCTCCCTTATTGTAACGTTTCAGAACTAAGTTCCTTCATCAGACATGGAGCTCGTATTTCTGTGAACAAAAATGAAAGAAGAAAAAACAGAGCTAATGAATATATGATTTGCCATTTTAAAAAAATATTAATAATGCAATCATAATAGGTGGGACAAACCTATTGATGCATAAAAATCTCTCTCAAATGGTGGTGTTAATGTTTGCAGCTTATTACTTTAATTGGGCGTAATAAACCCATATAATTCAAACATTCCACTTATCTTTATTCTGTAATTCAGAAAGAAAATTTCAGTAATAATAATAATTTGAGAGCTATATTGATTTATATTACTTAATAAGGGTTGAGAGAGGTTATTTGCGTTAGTAAATTAATTACAATGAGCCAGCAATCGGCTATCGATGGGGGGAGACCACTAGACACCAGGGAGATTAATACAATGGGGCAAAGATAAGTTGTTTGCAGGGGGAGGGCACTTGTGTGTTCTGAAAAAGGTAGAACCTGGTTTTACCACTTCTACCTGGTAGAACAAGGTAGAACTTTTGGGGGTTAGAATCTCAAAGTTCTCAAGGTAGAACTTTTAGAAGTTTGCAGATCCCTATTTAAAACTGCACAATTTCAACTGGTCACAAGGACCTGTTCATGAACATTACAATCACTGTAACAGTAGATTTTTGAGAGAATCTCTTCCATCAGACCACACCTATAGAACTCTTAGATGCCAGGCACTAGAACCACATGGAAAACTTTGCAAGCAGTTAGTCAGGTGTTACCCACCATGACCACAGATGTCAGCTGGTATATAAACTTGAGTGTTCCCTCCTTTCATGAGTTCCCTGCTGAAGAGCATGCTAGGAAAAAACAGGACAGACCCCAGTACTCTGTGACCCAGGCAAGGCAGAGAGCTGTAAGTGACCACAGTGAAGATGGAGACAGCAAAAAAAACAGAGTCACAGGTCCGTCAGAGGGAAGGAGGGTGAGACAGCACAGCCTGATGAAAGGGATTTTCTTGAAGATCTACTGTTATGGTAAGTATGTAACTGATTTATTTTCTTCGAGCATATCCCGTTCTTCAGGCCACACTTATGGATTGCGTATCAAGCAATGCTGTTACAGAAACTGTCTGGATAACTAAAGCCTAAAGGCCTAAGAGGAGGCAACATAGCAAAGTGGTTAAGGACATTGAGTTACAAACCTGGAGATCTGTGTTTGAATCCCACAGCCCCCCCCGAGCAAGTCACTTAACTTCCTTGTGCTCCCAGGTTGCACCTGGAAACAAGCTTCAGCTTGGCATGCCATGCCTGGTTAAACAATTTCCCTATTCCCTTTTCTAAATAAGAAGTCATTGAAGCCAGCCTTTTGTCAAGAGGCAAGCACAGCTAGGCCAAAGCCAACCATTTTTCAAGAGGCACTGTCCACACTGTGGTGACTGGTGAATGTCTGAACAGTACTACAGATGGCAGCAACACAGACGTCTACAGCAGACACATTTTTGAAGCAAGAAACAGAGGTGGGCCATGTCCTTTGTGGAATGAACTTCAGGAAGTTCCTTACCATACTTCCTGTAACAGAAAGTAATACAGTTTTCTAAACATTTGGACAAGCACTGGTTAGAAAATGGGGCACCCTCTTTCTGGGTTAAACAAAACAAAAAGCTTTGAGGACTTTCTGCAATCCTTCATTCGGTGCATGTAGTACCCAAGTATTCTGTGTACACCTAGAGTATGGTGCAATGATTCCTCTGGATTGGCATTCTTGGGAAAATAAACTGGTGGGTGGATGATTTGATTTATAGTGAAATCAGATACCACCTTTGGTAAAACACTGGACTGGTATGCAGTCTCACTCAGAACCTGTAACTGAAATCCTTCAAGCAAAAGTGATTGTGACCAAACATAATGCTTACCAAGAAAGAAAGCGTAAGCCACAAGTTGCAGCTGGCTCAAAAGGAGTTAAAGTAAGCTTCTCCAAAACAAAATTCAGGTCAAAAGCCAGGACTGGATCACAGATGGGAAATTTCAGAAGCAGAATGCATCTTCAGAATGCATGGGTTACCTCCAGCTGGAAAACTGCATGACCATCAATAGGCACATGTAAAGATAACATGGCAGCAAAGTGTACCTTGATTGAGGAATACAGCAGGTCTGCATCTGATAAGGACAGCAAGTACTCTAGAACCTGAATAACTTGACATGTAAATGGAGCCAGGTGATGAGAAGTGGCCCATTGAGCAAACTATTTAATTCCATAGAATAAGTGGATCTGGTGGAAGGCTTTCTGGCAGCCACCAGGGTATCAGCCACTTTTTGGGAAACTCCATACTGAGTAATGGTTACGTTCTTAGAAACCATGAATGGGGATGAAGAGATCTGAGGTTTGGATAGACCAGGGTTCCCTGTTCCTGTGACAGAGGACCCTTTCAAAGGGGCAGATACACTGGTGGTTCCACTGCAAGCTTCTGTGCTAGAGGGAACCAGATATGTCTAGACCAGAGTGGAGCAATCAGTATCAGAGTTGCCCTCTCCATCTGAAGCTAGAGCTGTACTCTCTTGATTAGAGGGAAAGGAGGGATGGCATAGAGGAACCTCCCTTTCCATGAAAGCGACAACATGACTCATCACAAAACTCCAGGCCCTGGAACAAGCAAGCAGAAAAGTGGGAGTTTTGCACTGTGTGAGGCATATAAAGATCCAACTCTGGACATCCCTATTTGTCGAACGTCATCAATTATTGTAGTCAACTGTTCCAATTCATGCATCCAGGACTATGATCTGCTTAGTCTATCTGCCAAAACATTTTTGTCTCATGAAACATGCACTGCTCGTAGTTCTAGACTGTATTCCACAGTCCAATACCAGATTCTCACTGCTTTCCTGCACAAAGGGATAAGAATGTCTCCCCTTGCTTGTGATGTAATGCATCACACTGACATTGTCTGTCTGTACGAGCCAGGGACAGATGAGTCTGGAAGGCCTGAAGCCCATACAGAACAATTCACATTTATAAAACTTTTATGTGCAAGGAGTTTCCCACTGGGGTCCAATTACCCTGTATCTGATACAGCACATGTGAGCATCACAAGTCATCCTAAAGCATCTGCTGTGAGAATCTGGTCAGTGGATGGCATCAGAAAAGGAACCCTTTTCAAAACAATTGCTGAGTTCAGTCCACCACTGTAGCACTTTGTGCAGAGGAGCAGTGACTAGAACCTTTTGTTCTAGATTGTCTGTGAGCTGATCCCACTGGACTCTTAGGGTCCACTGTGGAATCTTAATGTGCAGTCTGGCCAATGGTACTGTAACAGTGGCCACTGCCATGAGGCGTAGGAGCCACAGGAATATCCTGGTTGAGACTTGCTTGATGTTGTACACTAGCTGGCACTGGGCAATCAGGCCTTGGGCCTTGTCCAGGGGCAGAAAGGTGGAACCTTGAGCTATGTCCAAGATTGCTCCTGTACATTGTAGCTTTTGGCACTGATTTGGGAATACTGACTGTAACTCCCAGAGCATCAATTATCTATCTGGTTGAGCTAAGTTGTGCAGCAGATGATCCCTGTAGGAGGATTTCAAAAGCCAGTCATCCAGATAAGGAAAAACATAGAGATCTTCCCTACAGAGGGGCTGCTGCCACTACTACTAAGCATTTGGTAAAGACCACTAGTGCAGAAGTTAAGTGAAAGGACAACACTCTGAACTGGTAAAATTCCCTTGGAACAGAAACCTCACATACTTTCTGTGAGGTTGTTAGCTTTTAATATGAAGGTAAGCATCCTACATGTCAAGGGAATAAACTCAGTCCCCTGCCTGCAGCCAAGGGAGCAGGCCTTGCAGGATGACCATT
Organism: Neoceratodus forsteri; assembly: GCA_016271365.2. Classification (NCBI taxonomy): domain Eukaryota; kingdom Metazoa; phylum Chordata; order Ceratodontiformes; family Ceratodontidae; genus Neoceratodus; species Neoceratodus forsteri. Next base: position 1,243,462,071 of record CM057454.1, on the reverse strand, counting down.
CGGAACCTTTTGTGCTCTATGAAAAGGTTCAGTTCCCTGAGGTCCAGACAAGGCCATAAGTCTCCTGTCCATTTTAAAAAAAAGGAAATATTAAGAGTAGAACCCTGTGTTTCTTTTCTGGGGGCACAATCTCTATGACCCTCTTGAAGCAAAGTGTTAACCTCCTCCAGAAGCAGAGGGAGGTGCTCTGGAGGATTATGGGTTATGATGGTGGAAGATCTAGAAGTGTGTACAAAATCTGTAGAACATGACTGTGTTCTATGATCTCAGGAACTCAAGTATCTGTCATCACCTCTTTCCACTGGTTTAGGCAGAGGGAAAGGTAACCCCCTACACCCACCTCTGGAGGTAAAGGTGGTTGGGGGGTGTACAAGGAGTCGGGCATAACCAGTTGAGATGGCTCCCCCATGCCACCACCTCTGTTGGCCTTTGAGGGGGCACCAGGATTGGTTCTGGGGTGGGGTAAGGCTCCTGCTCCCTTACCCCTGCTGTGATGTTTGGTTGCAGGGCACTGCCTGGAACCAGCTGGATTAAAAGGTACCCGAGACCTACAGCTTGGCTTGGTGTGGTAAAGGGAAAGCACTGACTTCAGTGTTCTGCCTGAGGCCTGAAGGGTGTAAAGGATGTACAGGACATCAAAATCAAAGAGCTTAAAACATATAAAAGGGACAATGAGAATAGACTGTTGCATGTAATTTGCAAACCCTGCCGCATGAGTAGTAGTAGTAGTAGTAGTTTATTGTTGGACTATTAAGTCAAACACAATTTCACAGACAATATAGGCAAAATCCAATAATAAATAAAATCAGTTAAAAACAGTAGATAAATACATAGTGCGAGACTCAATCTGAGGAATACAATAATAATGAATTTTAATCATTGCATATAAGTGCACTCAATTCCTATCATTTTATATTTCTTAATTAGGCTGATCTAATGAAAATATTTAGCCAAATGTATAATAATATAATCATCTTCAGAGTTCAATAGAACAACAGTCAAATATTTCTTATCCATTGTTTCCCATCTCTTAATTACAGGACCAAGCCAAAGCATTCTCGGTTTATGATACCAGTCACATTCCCAGATCATATGGAATAAATCTTCCCTCTTCCCCTGCAGGCAAAAACATTTTTAAGCAATAGCCAGTAGATTTTTATATCTTGCCTCATTCACATTATTGGTGAAGCACTCAAATTTATATTTAGTATAAGCTTTCCATATTACAGGGTCAGATAAGAAATCCAGATAATATTTAAATCCATACCCTCCTTAAAGAAGAAAAATCAAGGGAAGTATCTTGAGCATTTTAAAGCTCCTAAATAATTTTTACTCCAGATGTTCAATATCTTTTTCTTAACATACTTAGCATATTTCCAATATTTCTGACTCAATATTTTTTTAATATACAAAGATCATACTTTGTTAATAGACCTAATAACGTATCATACCAGCTAGTGACATTTATGTCATTATTGTGCCAGCTTATCTTTTCCAGAAGGCACAGCCTAGGGAGCCTAGCATTAGACATTCTAGTAAGTTTTATCCAATAGTTGATTTTCTTTATGTCCACCAGGGATTCAATATTTTCTAAGCCCAGCTCATTTCTTACATAAGCTAATGGTCAGGAAATTGCTAACCCCATAGAAGTCCTTAGGACTTTATGTATTGGGACGAATAGGCTCCTGTAATTTCCATTATCACAGACTTCTGTTCCATACAAAATTTGGGGGAATAACTTAAGTCAAACCCAAGTAAGTATATATATCTGTATTTGGGAGTTTTTCATTACCCATAAGCCACTGACTATTTGATTTTCTCTGGCCCACAACCATTATTTGAGAGTGTATAATAAATGAAGTTGTTTTTGCAAACCTGAGTTCGATAAGGAAATCAAAACAATGTCATCTGCAAAAGCTAGAGTTGATCAGGTTTCTGATCCTATTTTTGGTGCATCAGAGCCCAAATAAGTCAATCTCCTTAGTAGTCCATCAATGTATAATGCAAACAATGTAGGAGTCAAGACACACTCTTGATGTACTCCTTTGTTTATAGGAATTTTTTTTAAACTTCTCCTTTTGTAACTAGTCTAATCCTAGCCCAATTATCCCTATATAAATTAGCATTGATATCAATCGGGTCAGAATCAATCCCTTTCTCTCTCATCAGTTGCCATGAAGTTCCCCTTATTATAGTATCGAAAGCTGACGAAAAATCTATAAACGCACAGTACAACTTTTGTTTTCTTATCATTACACATTTTTCAATAATGTGCAGAAAAGACAAAGCAATTTTCAAAGGTTGATTACCTCTGAAGCCCACTTGTACTTCTAGTAACCCTCCTAATGATTCTATTTGAAGTTTTAATCTATCCAAAATAATTTTAGAAAAAATGTTTAAATTAACATCAAAGACGCTGATTGGCCTATACATTCTCGGGTCATCTTTTTTCCCTTTTTTGTGGATCAGTATAACTAAGGCCCCCCCTCCAGGTATCCAGGAAATATTGTTCTTGTATACTTTTATTATAGGTTTTAACCAACAGCTCACACCATCCCGGCGTATTAACTTGGTAAACTTTGGCTGGTATTCTATCATAGAAATATAGAAACATAGGCTTTGATGGCAGATAAGGACCGCCTGGTCCACCTAGTCTGCCTATTTCCTTACCTACAGGATAAGCTGCAGATCCTAGTTAACCAACTGTCTATTTCTTCCTACCCCCCACAAGAATTGCCTTATGTCTGTCCCATGCATTCTTGAATTCTCCCACAGTTTTAGACCCCACAACCTCCTCAGGAAGGCTGTTCCATGTGTCCACCACCATCTCTGCGAAAAAATATTTCCTCACATTGCCCCTGAGCTGTCCCCCCCTCTATCTTCAAATTGTGTCCCCTTGTTCTTGCACATCTCTTTTTCTGCAAGATGCTACTCTCTTGGACTTTGTTGATTCCACTGAGATACTTAAAAGTTTCTATCATGTCCCCCCTCTCCCTCCTTTCCTCAAGGGTATACACATTAAGTTCCTTTAGTCTCTGCTCATAAGGCTTCTCTTGCAGACCCTGTACCATTTTAGTTAGCCTCCTCTGGACTGCCTCCATCCAGTCTGTGTCCTTGCGGAGATGAGGTCTCTAGAACCAGGCGCAGTACTCCAGATGGGGTCTCACCAACTGTCTGTACAGAGGGATAACAACTTCCTGATTTCTGCTGGTGGTGCCTCTCCCTATACATCCTAGTATCCCCCTAGACATCCCTACTGCCTTCTCACATTGCTTGCTAACCTTAAGGTCATCTGATATGATTACCCCTAGGTCCCTTTCCATTTTTGTTGTTGTTACTACCTCCCTCCGTTGTGTAATCTTCCCCAGGGTTTTTGTTTCCCAGGTGCATTATTTTGCACTTTGCATTGAATCCAAGCTGCCATACTTCTGACCATTCCTCCAACCTTGCCAAGTCCCTTCTCATCCTTTCCATGCTTCTTTGTGTATCAAACCTGTTGCAGATCTTTGTATCATCTGCAAAGAGGCATACTTTTCCTTCCAGTCCCTCTGCAATGTCACTTATAAAGATATTAAAATGGATTGGCCCCAGTACTGAACCCTGCAGTACCCCACTAGTAACCTCTCTTTCTTCAAAGTGGACTCCATTTACTATTAGCTTCTGTGTCCTGTTGTCCAGCCAATGTTTTACCCAGGCTACCACCCTGGGACCCACTTCCAGGCTGGTTAATTTGATTATTAATCTTTTGTATGGGACTGTGTCAAATGCCTTGCTAAAGTCTAGGTAGTCCATGTCCACAGCCCCTCCCTGGTATACTACTTTGTTCACCCAGTCAGAGAAATCAATTAGATTTGTCTGACATGACCTTTGCGCTTTCAACCCATGCTGCCTTGGGTCCTGTGCCCCACTGGCCTCTAGGTACTCAACAGTTCTTTCCTTCAGAAGTGATTCTATCACTTTTAATACCACTGAGGTCAAACTGACAGGTCTGTAGTTTCCTGCCTCTGTCTTGCTCCCACTTTTGTGAAGGGGAATTACATCTGCCTTCCTCCAGTCCTCAGGTACCACCCCATCCTCCCATGATTTGTTAAAAAGGGTAGTCAGTGGTGTCACTAGTTCTCCCCTTAATTCTTTTAGAATTCTGGGATGAATTCCATCAGGCCCATTGCTTTGTCCACCTTTAGTTTTAGGAGTTCTTTCAAAACCCTTTCTTCTGTGAAAGGACTGGGATCAACCCCCCCATCCAGAGTGCTTCTGTTAATTGGATTAGGCCCCCCCTCCTCCTCTTTTGTGAATACTGAGCTAAAGTATTCATTCAGTATCCTTGCTTTTTCACTGTCCCTCTCTGCCCACCCACCATCCTTTCTATTCAGCCTCACTCTCGCTCCCTTTGTCATTCTACACTCCCTGATATACCTATAAAAGATTGTATCCCCCTTCTTAACCAAGTTGACTATCTTTTCCTCAGTTTGGGCTTTTGCCAGTCTGATTTTTCCACCTTAACTTGTACAGTTCTCTGTCCTGTGTTTCCTTATACTTCCTAAATTCTGTCTTTTTCTCCCTAACCTTCCCCACCACCCCTTTTGAGAACCATAGTGGCTTTTTCTTTCATTTTGATTGTTTATTTGCTTAACAAAAAGCTTGTTGCCTCTGTGATGGCAGTTTTGATGTTTCTCCATTGTTGCTCCACCCCTCCTTCTAGCCTGTTTGCTAGTGCTTTTCTAAGGCACTCTCCCATCTTGAAAAAGTCAGCCCTCCTGAAGTCCAGTACCCTCACTTTTGTATGGCTTGACTCTGTAGCTGAGTTTATTGTGAACCACACTGTTTGGTGGTCACTTGTTCCCAGATGGTTACCCACTTCTAGATCTGAGATCCTCTCACTGTCCCCATTTGAGAGTACCAGGTCTAAGATTGCTCCCTCATGAGTGGGTTCCAAAACTAGCTGTCTGAGGCATGCCACCTGTAAGGCATTGATAATGGCCCTGCTCTTGGATGTGGCTGCAGCAAAGGTGCTCCAGTTAACATCTGGCATATTCAGGTCCCCCAGCAACAGTATCTCCCCTTTCTCTGCATCCCAAGGATGCCTTCTATCATATCCTTGTCCATTCCCTCTCCCTGACATTGGGGTCTGTATACAACCCCTGTGCAGACTGTGGTGCCATTTTCAGTCTCTAAAGTGACCCACAGTGCCTCCTCTCCTCCTGTTTACTCTTTTGTACCATTGCTTTTATCCAGCCCGGGAGCTTTCTTTGATATAAAAGGATTTTATTGCTATATAAACCTCTTGTTTAGTGATTAGAATATTATTTTGATTTAACTCACTAGAGACATAGTTGTCATACATCTGTTCATCAAAAAAACTTTGTGCAAAATACTCAATCCATTTATCTTCTGATATGCACATACAGTATCTGGGGCAGATTTATAGGCATTTGTTCCCTTACTTACTTACATAAGTCCAAAACATTTTTAGGTCTTGGTTCTGTAAGACAACCAGCATTTTCTCCCATTGAAATTTATAACATTGTGCTTTTTTTGTGTTAAAAATAGATTATAACTCTTGTTCTTGATTTAGCTCCTTAGTTAGAACTTTATCATTAGATTTCTTAATTACTCTCAATTTTACTTGAAGGTACTTTTTAAAATCTCTGCATTCTTTGTCAAACCAGCCTGAATCCTTATTTTGTTTATTTACCTTTGTTTGTCTTTGTTCATATAAGAGATTGCAAAGGTTTGTAAAGAAGGGGACTAATTGCTCCCATGAGCCATGAGTACCTCCTGAGGCACAAGCCAAAGGCAGCAGCTCTAGCAGAAGCATCTGACACATCATAAGCTGTACTCTTTAATGCCATCATTAGCAACATTGTGGAGGGACTGGAAGGGAAGGGAAGCCTCTTTGTATATGACACCAAAATATGTAACAGGGTGGACACTCCAGATGGGGTAGAAAACAATGAGAAGAGATCTAGGTAACTTGGAGACATGGTCTAGAGTGTGGCAGCTGAAATTCAATGCAAAGAAGTGCAACATCATGCACATGGGGAACAGGAATCCTGGAGGGAATACACAATTGGGAGGGGGGTACTGACAATGACAAAACTAGAAAGAGATTTAGGGTTAATCATAACAGACAACCAAAAAGAAACCATGCAATGTGAGAAGGCAGTGGGGGAGAGCTGGAGGGATGTTTGGCTACATAGGGAGTGGCATCACCAGTGGGAAAAAGGAGGTGGTAATGTCTCTGTACAGACAATTGGTGAGACTACAGCTGGAGTACTGTGTTCAATTCTGGAAGCCACATCTCTGGAAGGACATAGACAGAATGGAGGCAGTCTAGAGAAGGGCAATGAAAATGGTGAAAGGATTGCACAAGAAATCATGTGAGGAAAGACTGAAGGACCTTAATATGTACACCCTGGAGGAAAGGAGGAAGAGAGGGGATATAATTGAGAAATTCAAGTACCTGAAAGATATTAACAAATTTCATGAGGGTAGCATCTTTCAGAAAAAGAGATGCACAAGAACAAGGAGACACAGTTTGAGGCTGGGTGTGGGAACTCAGAGGAAATGTGAGGAAGGACTTTTTTAGAGAAAGTGTGGTGGATGCATGAAAAAGCCTCCCAGCAGAGATTGTAAGGGCAAAAACAATAGCTGAATTCAAGAATGCATGGGACAGACAGAAGGCAACTCTAGTAGTAGAAAAGGTACGGTAAGCTGTAGATCAGTTAGGATCTGGGATTTATGTAGTGAGGGAAATGGGCAGACTATGTGGGTCAGGTGGCCCTTATCTGCCCTCAAATTCTATGTTTCTATGATTTAGAAGATACGTGCCCCGGCAGTAAGAGTCTTAAGGCACACTTATTTAGAGGTGCTCCCTTGCAAGGCTTTTGCAGCTGCCTTGGTCTTCCTTCCTTCCTCCAGAGAGTATTTTGGTACTTGATCATATGTGCCTGGTAGTTGTCAACTGTAAGGCATGATAGGACATCTAACCCCATTAACTCTTTATACAGAGTAAGTGAAGGAGGGAGGAAGGGAGGGAGCTGGGATGCTTAAGGTGCCCTTAACCCAACATGGGTAGCATTGATGACCAGCGAATCTACCTCAGTCTAGGTGGCAAAAAATGGCTTCTCAGCAGGAGCCATTTACATCATGTCTGCTTTCCGTGGTATGGCTGGAATTGCATTTGGCCTATATAAGGCAGCAACATTGGCATCCTCCAAGGCAGGGAGGAGAGGTGGCATTACAACAGGAGGTGAGTCAGTCATTTTTAAAATCTCAATCAGATTGTTCTTGGTTGTATGCTCTTCCTCAAGATCAAACCCCATGGCAGCTTGTAACTGCTGCATCATGGTTTGACAGGTAAGGTCCTCAGGAGGGGACCTTGTAGTGTGGACCACTGAATCCTCACTGCAGGTGGACACAGTAAAAGTAGATCCCCTTTCAGAGTGATAATCATGGTACTTCTCAGCATCCTCCCCTTTATTCTGCATTATTAAGTCAAGATTGTATTTCTAGCTGTCATTTAGTGGGTCAACGGGTAATAGGGAGTATGGCAGCAAAGTCAGTAGTGGTCTAGGAGAAGGCTGTGTCAAGGCTCCCATCCAGCATCATCAAAGGGAGGATGGTTGTAAGCCCCGTCAGAGGGCTGCCTGAAACACAGAGAGCAGGAAGCAGGCATCGAAGCATATCCTTATAGGAGGATAGGATGGCCTATACATTGAAGCCTGTGTGGTCAATGGGTGCAACAGGAGGAATCAAGGGATGCTGTGTCCCAGATATCAAAGGTAATGTACCAGCTATTAGATCTGGCACAGTGCCAAGCCCTGACCGTAGAGTTGTGTCAATACTCAGGAGGCATCACCACCAGATAAGTTAATGATGTAGAAGAGGTCATAACTGCTGCTGTTCTGAGAGGCAACCTGGAGTGTACTGGGAATGGTTTCTGTTAGTTCTTATATTAGTGCTAATGTTTGTGCATCTCAGAAGATTTCTATTGGAATTTAGATGACCCAGACCCTGAGGACTGGGCCAGCAACACAGGGGTGGTCTTCTGTTGTTGTTCCTTCTCCATCATGGCCACCTTTTTCTTAAGGTACTTTCCTAGGACTCCTTTGTGGTGGGGCCAGGTTGTTGAGTTACACTTGCTGCAGATAAAGCAAACTTTCATGTTGTGGTCTAGGCATAGGCAGCACACACAGACATAGCGGGAGTCATAGGTGTAAATCTTCTTTCTGCAGTAATAATAGCGGAACACGTTTAAGGGTTCCTTCAATGACACAAGGCCATAAAGAATCACTGTAAAAGTGATCGCTTTTTACTTGGGAAAAGAAATAAAATTGTGGAAATGCAGCAATGTTTTTTGTAGTGGTCCTACTAGTATGATTAACGATAGGAAAAGAACTGAGTAAAGGCGAGGTTGCCCCCATTTATGTACCAGCTGACAGCTGACATCATTGTGGTTGACCCTGGATAACTGCTTTCAAAGTTTTCTGTGTGGTCTTAGTATCTAGTGGCATATAGTTCCAAAGGTGTGGCCTAATGAAAGAAAAATCCTCGAAGAAGGTGTTATATTACACATAACACAATTTGACAAGGAAAAAATCACACAGTATTTAAATACAATTACACACTATGTAAATACACATAATGTAAGTAACTAGCCTTTAAGGCAATACACAAAAATTCATATAAGCAATCATCATGTTAAATAATGCATACAATGTTTTTTTTACACTCTTCAATCCTGACTCTGGCATTTTCCCCACATTTCTTGGGTTCTCAAGGTGTATTCAAGAATTACTTTTTTTTTTCAAAAGAGGCTATAATTAGTGACTTGGTGTACAAATTTCAGAAAGAAAATTCTCTAGGCAGTCATTCATATTTTTTGATCTAAGCATCCCCCCCCACAACTACTCACTACATCAGCATAACTCATGTTGAAGCCAAAATAATCCTCATGGCTTATCATCAGACTCTTCTATTGTTAACTCACCATGCCATACCACTGCCCAATTTTCTAGTACCAGTCTAATCACAGAGAAGAAATAATAAAGCAAATCTGATTGGCTTAGGCCTGCTCTTCTAAGTGTGACCAAAATGTATAATCAGATTTCGGCCTTTTTAACAATATTGCTACATGTTTAGCCATAAAAAATTTTTTCCATGAATGTAAAAAATAGCAACTTTAGGCTTTCTACTACACTCACCTCGCAGTCACTAAAGTTCAAAGCTGACATCTTCTAATTGGAGCTTTTTCCACAATGAAGCTCCATAACTTTAAAAGGATTTATCTCCATTTTGTTCCTTTTTGACTATCCTTCTATTCTCTGGATTTCCATTTGTGTTGTACTCTTGGCATGTGTGTCAAAGACATCAACAACCATAGTGTCATCAACATACTCGATACAAAGCCCATCCATCAGTATTTAAATCCCAAATCATTAATAGAAGCAATAGTGGTCTGAGCTTCGTACCCTTGGGGCTATCCTATTTTTGTAATCTTTTTATTTACCAAAGTCACACATCACAACATGTCAACACAAACGAAAGCAAGGTGGTTTAAAATACACTTATGAACAGCTATGCTAAAATAGATGGTTGCCAACCATTCAATGTGCCCTCGGGGGGACCTCCACAATACAACAGGTGGACTCACTTTAAAAAGCAACATTTATAAAGTAAGTAAACTGCAGCAAATAGGCTGGGACAAAATGTGAATGAATAAACTGCAAACATCATAGTCTCTGAACTTTGGCTTCAGTGCCATTTTGTAGTGGGGAATGATTTTATTTATTCATTCATTCTTGCATTACAATACCTCTGAGCACAAACAGCTCTTTTACAAAGGTTCCATGTCAGTGGGGAGGGGAGATAAAACATACAAAGGGATACAGCAAAGAATAACTGAAGTGCAACTCAGAGTAGAGATAAATGTTAATACAATAAACCACAGAAATTAAAACATACTGAATGTAACCTTTATCCTGGTCCAAGCATGGCATCATGCAGACCTTGACCCCCCCAACTAGTGCACTGATCGGGCAACAAGCCACCAGCTGGGATTACAATGGGTATCACCCCTGAAATTGGGGCAGTTACCCTTGCTCAAACATCTAGAGGTTTGGGGAGGGTTAGGGTATAAAAGCAAACATTTATATTTATATCAAGTTCTGGGAGAGAGGTGCTAGGGATATGCTAAGTCTAACTTCTGAGGGGGCTCCATAGCAACTCACACAGGAAGCATTAACTAGATTGTCCACATCTGAAACTGAGATGGTGAAGTATGGCTTTATTCACACAGATGGTAAACTAACAGTTTGGTCCTCCAAGGTGATCACTGCATTACAAGTAAAACACTCTTTCCTCTGCAGAATAAACATTTGGGTTAGGCAGTATTCTCTTTCCACACAAAAGTATTTTGAAAAAGTTCCTTCCTTCTGTACTAGAGATCTATAAAAGTTACTTTCCCAAAAGTGTATACTGCGGTAGTTGCCCACACTTAAAGACATATCTCCTGGAGCGATGCCATCTATTAACATGTCCAACTTAACCTGTTTCCCACATGTGAACCAGTTAGCACTGACTGAGGAAATTAACTTAGGTTATGTCCAATGCTACCCCATGTCCATTCTCTGCCTTTACTTCTGGGTTATACCAAAATGATCCTCAATTTCCCCTTAAAATGCTAAAGGACTCCAACTTTAAAAGTTTGTTTTCAGCTCATGGTAGTGGTGATAAAGGAATCCTGACAGGTGTAATTTAGCCATATCTCTGGGCACATATACCTCAGACAACTCCCAGAGAAAACAGTCCCATGTTACTGTACTCACAGATTTGTTGATCCTTTTTTACAGACATGGACAGATGAAAGAAAACACCTCTTTCCTTTCAGGTAGTTTGTCAGATTTCCACACACGTGTATCCCTTTTGGGCAACTGACACTCTTAGGACCTTCAGGGTTCTGCACCTTGGATCTACTGACACTGCAGTCCTTCACACTCCTCCTGGAATTACTCTCTGAGGTCCTGCAGCTGATGGTCTCCACCACTTCAGCTGGCACAGCTTTCCTCTAACTCACTGAAGTGAAAAAAGAGGGACAGAGGTCCTTCACCTGGTCAAAATTGTTGCTGACTGGCAGGCACATCTAACTGAGCTCCTATCTGTTTGGCTCCCGCACTTAGACTGCTTCACTACACTGTTCAAACCTCAAGATTCTAAACCTCTCAAGAGCAGTTGATTCCATTGTGGCTTATGCTGCTGTGAGAATTCTAAATAACATAATCATTATCTGCTCAGCCTGAGTAAACAATGATGCAATTATGTAAGAAGCTAATAAGCTTCCTACCAGTTATTCACTTCTGCCTTCCTAAGGCTAAACTGATGGGTTTCCAGTAACCCCAGGGGACTGGGTGGTTACACTTACCACTAACCAGACAAGCCTGCTCTCCACAGCAAGACTATGGTCTGCAGACAGGCTATCCAACCTCTGGGCACCCTTCAGGGTGAGGTGACCAGTCTCATGACTACCTATGCCAGGACACAGGCAGGTTGCACCAGAAGAACAGAGGCCTGCTGAAGAAATATAAGCTCTACCTACCAACTATCTCAAGACTCTTTCAGTGGCTCCAAGAGATTGCCTGAAGCATGCTCTGACAGAACAGCACTGAAGGCCTGTACTCGAGTTAGGACCCCAAGCCTGTCTAGCCCCTAGCCCTCTAGGGAAAAGCTACCTGACGTAAGATACCTCCCGGGATACCTATACCAAAACACATTTCACATTTCTGAAAGGTAGCTGCTTTAGAAACATACATTAGACATTGATTTTCCCAATCCAAAAGACACTCTCTAAACCTAAAAAGCAAAAATGTTAACATTCCTAGTTAAAACATTTTTCCAAAACCTTGCACTGAGAACTCTGATGAGTCATATGCATCCTCTTCTTGTCTTCTTTTCTTTTTCCAGGAACAGCTGCAAAAAGAGAAAACTTGCAAACAGGAAGGAATCCTGTAAGACATTTCACCAAACCTCCCACCAGCAGGATACTACACAGTCCCAAAAATATTTTTAAATGGGTTTTGTACAAAAGGCATAATAAAAGTATAAAAAAAAAGAAAAACATTTACAATTACATTTGGGGGGAGGGATGTCCCTATAATGTCTGTTTATTTAGTGAAAAAAAATGTCCTGATTGCAGAAGACACTCCACACAAGAAACGCCTCTTCAAATGCCAAAGCCTGCTGAAACACAGTTCTTGTACACAGGCACAGGGCCTGCTGACTCTGTAGTCCAGATCTGAGTGTCTCTTTAGGACTCACCATTCCATGTGCATCTTTTAATGGATAAAAGTCATTCAAACAAAAAGTAAAGAGGACATTGTATGCCTTACCAGACTCTAGGCGTAGATTGACACTCAGCATCACCTCTCTGGATATGGGGCCAGATCACTTCTCCCTCTGCACTGATGACATCTTTGAATTAGGCTCTTCCATGCCTCCTACTGGACCTGGATTGGATCACATCTCCCTCTGGACTGAAGAAAATCTTTGGATTGAGCTCTTCCATGCCTCCTGCTGGACCTGGGATGGATTCAAACCTGGATCACCAGTAGAGTTGCACCTTCTAATGGTTGCTGCCACTTTAGGAGGCAGGTTCCTGCACTGGCATGCTGCATTCACTTGGCATACTGGCATCACTGCTGGCTTAGTGGCACTTCAGGGGTAGTACCACTCAGGATGTGGATCAGAAACTGTTTTCCCACCTGAGGGTGCTATTCACACAATGGGAATTGTCTCTTGGCCAGCTTTGTCCACTATCCTTACTGAATCAAGAAACAGTCCTGCCAAGCTTCCAAAATTGTAACCTCTCATGACACAATTTGATTCTGACAAACTTGTGCACTTTAGCATGAATGTTAGCACTGGATTCCCTTCATAACCAAGCATGCCTACTTCTTTCAATTTCTTTCCATATTCACCTTGGGAAAAATGGATAGGTCTATCCATATTCATCCTCAGCCCTATGTATGATTAAACATTTCTCCTTGCTGCTTTCTGGCAGGTTTAAACCAGTAGCCCGACTTGGGGCACCCAGACCTGGTCAAGCCAGCTTTCACTATTCTGTACAGGGAAAAAACAGTCCATCTCTGTATTTAGTTGCATTTCTCTTAAGCCCTTCTCAGACTCTTGTAACAATCACACAGGAGTGTGGTGTGCATATTTTATGAAACACATACAAGCAGAGGTGAGAAAGAAAAGGTGCCTCAGCTGGGACTTAATCCAGGCTGCCCGGAATACCATTCCAAATGCGCTAACCAGCTGCACCACTGAGACAACTGGAACCTGGGCCATCTCTGAGCACATTGCTTTTTCTCAAATGCACAACCCAATGGCAACACAAATATTTACTTTTAAAAATCACACAGGAGTGTGGTGTGCATATTTTATGGAACACATACAAACAGAGTTAAGAAAAAATAAATGCCCCAGCTGGGACGTGAACCCGGGACTCCCGGAACACCATTCAGATTGTGCTAACCAGCTGTGCCACTGAGAAACTGGAACCTGGGCCATCCCCGAGCACATTACTCTTTCTCAAATGCACACCCCAATGGCAACACAAATATTTACTTGTAATAATCACTCAGGAGTGTGGTGTGCATATTTTATGGTACACTTACAAACTAGAGATGAGAAAGATCAAGTGCCTCAGCTGGGAATTAAACCCAGGCTGCCTGGAATACCATTCCAATGGTTCAGGTTATACCACTTCAGATTGCACATATTAGGTTTCAGAATGTTGGGTATATTATTTAAGGCAGAACATATGGATGTGTTGAACTAGGATCTTAAACTACAGGTAGATACACAAATGGTTCAGAAATAGAACAACTGAGGGATGAGTAAAGCTAAGAGAGTTTGTTTAATAAAAAACATATTTAGTATCAGTATTTCTATTTATTGCAAATATTTTCCCTCCCCCTAAATCAAGGGAAACTGCTTTATACAGCCTTTTTTTGTTTTCAAGCCTTTTGGGGCAGCAAGTTAAATCCCATTAGGAGAAATGTTCTGTATCTCCCTCTTGATCAAGGAAGACAGCGGATGGTTAGCCCAGTCCTATTTTTATTTGGTCAGTTTCTTTTTATTTATTTGCTTGTGTTTATTGGGTAAGTGCACTAGACAACCAAGTGCCTATTTTCAGGCACTACCCAGGAAGGTTACAATGGTACATAAACATGAACATGAACATCAGGCATATACAGGGTTAACATACATTAGGATTACGCACATATGTAACATAAGAATAAGGTACATAGATTAAGGCACATATGTAACATAAGAATAAGGTACATAGATTACAATTGGATTGAGCACATTGCTGGAGTCAGCAATGAGGTACATAGATTACTATATGACAAAGAACCTCTGTGCGCAAACACTGAGGCAAGGGTTACCCCAAAGGGCATTTGGCTGGGATGCCAAGTTTCAAGAAAATACAAAATCACACATGCCTACACAATGCAAAGCATCATGGTTTGCCTTGATTGGTGGCGGACCAGATAGCAGAGTTAACCACCGCAAGGGCAGTGGAAGTGCTGTGCCCTTTTCTGAACCCATGTTGAGCTGCAGAGAGAAGCTCATAGCTCTGAAGGTAGTGGGTGAGCTAGGTGCCAACCAGTTTTTTGAGTAACTTGCTGATTACAGACAGGATCATAATAGGGCGATAATTGTTAAGATTTTGGGTCCCCTTGTTTGAGGACAGGGATGACCTTGGCCACCTTCCAAACATCTGGGATGGTGCTAGAGATAAGGGAAGCATTAAAGATGTGAGAGATAGGCCAGGCAAAGAGGGATGCCCCCAAGCAGAGCAGTTTGTGCTCAACACCGTCGTGTTCAGCTCCCTTGTCAGGAGAGAGACCCGTGAGGAGCCTCTGGGTCTCCAGGACAGAGGCAGCTTTTAGGTAGAAGGAAGGACTGCTGAAGGTCGCACTGAGGGAGGGACCTGTGGCCATGGGGACAGGGGGTTTGGAGGGAGGAGCAGGGGGTTGGGAGAATGGAACAGTCAGGTCAGAGAACTGGCAGTTGAAAGCATTGGTGATAGTGAGGGGGTGATTGCAACTCATCTCTTCAATGAGCAGGTCAGAAACCTGAGTTCTGGCAGACCCGCCAGCCATGTTTTTAATGTTTTGCCAGAAGCTCTTTGGGTTTCTGATCATGGATAGCAGGACAGACTGGCAGAAATCACTCTTGGCAGAGCGGATAGCTCTTTCACAAGAGTTTCTCAACCGTCGATAGTCGAGTAGGTTGGTACGGGAGTGGTAGGACTTGAATCTTGCCCAGCATTTGTCTCTTTGCTTCATGAGGGATAGTAGGCCCCATGAAGCCACTTGGTAACAGTGCCTCTCACCCTTCTTTTAGTGAATGGAGAGTGTTTATTTTGCAGGGGTACAAAGATAGTGAGGAAGTTGTCGAGGGCCACTGAGGGATCACTCAAGGCAGTGACCTGGGACCAGTCTGCTTGACGTAGGTCAGCAAGGTAGTTTTCAGTGTCAAAATTGGAATAGTCCTACATTTGGATCACTTTGCTAGGTATTTTAGGAGAGAAGAGGCCCCATACGCAATAGCTGGGAGAGTGGTCCGAGATGGCATCGGGGAGGATTCCTAAGGTGACTATTTTGTCAGGTCTGTTACTCAGTACCCAGTCAATGAGGGATCCTTTCTCACCACAAGAGAAGAGCCTTATAGGCTCAGCAATGAGCTGCCTGAGGGCAAGACCAGACAGCAGAGTCTCATAAAGCTTGGCATTGCCCCCTAGCCAGTTCAGGTTGAGGTCACCCAGAACTAGCAACTCATTTGAGCCAACTTTGTCCCTGAGTCAAGTCAAGTAGGGAGGAGAGCCCAAATGTTCCTCCTTTAGGAGGGCTATAGACACAGTCCAGTTGAACCCTTTTGGTGTTACCTAGCAGAAGGAGGGCATGCAAAAACTCACAGGCAGAGGGTGTGGGGAGGTGTCTGATGACAGATACATTTAAGTGCCCCTTGTAGTAGAGAAGCACTCTGCCTCCATGTTCATTTCCCTCTCTGTCTTGCCTAAGTAGGTTGTAACCTGGGAGGGCACACATGGAGTCTGGGATGTGCGGCTTCAGTCAGGATTCTGTAATCCCCAGGATATCAGGATTGTAGATTCTCCCCATAAGTCCTCTGGAGGTTTCTAACATTGGGGGAGGTCCGCCTGGCTCAAGCTTCACATCGGTGCCTCAACCCCAACAAAAGTCAAAAAGTTCATGGTGGGGGGGACCCACGGCAGTAGGTCTCCCTCACCTCCCCAGGCTGCAGGTCTAAAGAAGAGTGAGCTGTGGAGCTCGAGTCAGTCTGAAGAACTGAGCCAGACCGAGCATCACAGCAGGAAGTGGCCAATAGGCATCTACAGCAAAATTCAAACATGGCACCCAGCTGAAACGAACAAAGTCCCTGCTGCAAGGTCTCCCGTTTGCAGCAAATTCTCCCCATAAGTCCTCTGGAGGTTCCTCACATCAGGGGAGGTCCACCCAGCTCAAGCTTCATGCTGGTGCCTGAACACCAACAAAAGTCAGAAAGTTCGTGGTGGGGGGCAACCCGTGGCAGTAGGTCTCCCTCACCTCCCCAGGCTGCAGATCCAAAGAGGAGTGATGCTGTGTGGCTTGAGTTGGCCTGAAGAACTGAACCAGACTGAGCATCACAGCAGGAAGGGGCCAAAAGGCATCTGCAGCAAAATTCAAACTTGGCGCCCAGCCAAAGCGAACAAAGCCCCTGCAGCAAGGTCTCCTGTTCTCAGCAAATTCTCCCCGTAAGTCCTCAGGAGGTTCCTCACATCAGGGGAGGTCCGCCCAGCTCAAGCTTCATGCTGGCACCTCAACCCCAACAAAAGTCAGAAAGTTTGTGGTGAGGGGGGAGGCCCCATGGCAGTAGGTCTCCCTCACCTCTCCAGGCTGCAGTATCAAACCCATTCTAGTCAATACTAATACATACTGGAGTGAATGAGTATATGCTAATATCTCATATTGGTTTTTGTTATGGGACAATAACAGGTTGAGGGTGATAAAAATCACAAAGCAATGTACCCCCCTTTATCAGGGAGGTAGTTGTGAAATTTAAATTTTGGGATATATCAGGATATATCAAGTACAGTGGTAGTGACACAGAATAAGAAACAAGTCTACACACAAATATTGGGGAACATTTTTAAGGAAAAACAGGTTTTCCCTAACTGTCCACAAGAATATGATTCTTCATTAAAACAGCTGATCACTGAAAAAAGGATACCACAAAAAATCAGAGATATACAATGGCCATGCTGCTATAAATGGCTTAATGTAAAGGCTAACCAAAAGTGTACAAAATTAGATGAAATGCTTTGTTCTAGATCTCAGTGTTATAACCAATTAGAAACACTTGAACATTTATTTTCTTGCACATATATTCTTGATTTTTGGTCCTGTTTTGCACAAGAGGTGGGGGAGTATGTATTCTCTACAGTAACCTACCCAATTTTAATGTATGGAGCTTATAATAATGACTGGCATAAGTGGGGCACAGGCACTTTGCACCTTATTTTTGCTGTTTTCCAACAGTACATTTGGAATGCAAGATGTATATTTATTTTACAACAGAAAGTTATTAGCTATATTGAAATATTTCAGAAAGTCAAAGATGAATTAAATAGAATATGTCACACAGAAGCAAAAATGGTCCCACATCGAGTCTTGGAGTCATGGTGGAGAAACTTGATCTGGATTACGTATAATGATGCATCAGTAACTTGAATAGGTTTTCCCTCTTTTTCTGTTGTTTGTATTTTGTTTGAAATTTTATTCTAATGGTATTGTACCAAATTTTCGGATGATACTGTAATTTTTTTTTCTTCAGTTTGTCTCTGTATGATTTCATTAATAAAAACTTCCCCTACTCTTATCAAGAAGTGCCATGGGATCTTTAACATCCACCTGAACTGCTACCAGAACAGGTAGATGGGACCTCGGTTTAACATCTCATCTGAAAGACGGCACCTCCTGAGTGCAGCACCCCCCTCATGATGCACTACAGTGTCAGTTTTGTGATATTAACCCAAGTGCCTGGTGTTGGGGTAGAACCCACAGCCTTCTGATTTCCCAGCTTCAGAGGTGAATGTGTCCTTTTTTCGTATTTTGTATCCAGGATACACATATGTACACACACACACACACACCATCTTCATGGCCACAGCATTCAGAATAAATACTGCACTCTAATATGCTAGAAAACAATTATACAATGGCAATAAAAAGTCCTGAAAACTGACTGGCTGTCTGCCTTTGGCAACAGTGATATTATCTGAGAACAACCTCACTGGATTGATTTGTTGTTGCACTGCTTGCATCTTCTCTTAAGAAACAAACATATATTGCCACACTACAAAATCTACTAAAAATGCTTTTTTTTTTTTTATTTTGTATAATAATGAGCCTTTGTATAACAGCAATAATGCACTCCAGGGTGTGGGTCATACTGGATTAACCTTACTTCTGGGATATTGGACACACTCGGCCTGCAGCCTCATGCCCAGCCACCCAGGTGCGAGGTTATCCCAGCACAACTCACACCCTCTCATGCATTACTGCTTAAAGAAACTGTTTGTGTCACTGAACACAGTGAAGTTCAGTTTAGAGTAGAATTCCGTTAAATATTTCTTATCCTATATTTTGCATCCTGGATAGCATAGGGGAGATGCTATATCTCATTGTCACAGGAATCTTCATTTACACATTTTTGCACTGTATTTACTCAGGCTGTCCCAGATTAAATGTAATATCTTGTTTTAAGTGGGGTCATAATTTTACCATTTTGATAATGTATTTCTTCAGGGTAGCCTAGTACAGGGCTTCCATTTTTAAAGGAGATGTGCTGTGCATCCTGGTGAAAAAGAGTGATGTGCCACACAACTCCAACAATGCACCACAGTGTGATATTCAAACATGCAGGATGCTCCTGCTGGAAGAGAATGGGCCAGGGTGCACACAGATAGTATGCTGTGCAAGTCGAGGGTGTGTTCCCATGCATATGTTGCACTGCAGCGAACTCAGTGGGAATGTGCCACTCACAATCCAGAGCAATGCAGCCCACAGTTAGGACACGAATAGCTGGCCTAACTCGGCCAGCCACCCACAGGCAGGATGCAGAGGTGCACCCATGTGCACAGCAGCCTGGCAGGCCTGGTGGATTAGAGATACCCACTCCCATCCCCGATTAATCCATCTCCATCCCTGAAGAGCTTCATAATGTAGGGCTCCCAGACCCAGTCGCACCAGAGGAAACCACGGTCCATATCCATAGCACAGAGGACCCCAACCCACCACCTCAGTTCAAAGACAACCCCGCTTCCCCCATTCCCTACCTGTTGTGGAGACTGGCACTGCCCTCTAAACCCTGCCATGGCTAGCCCTCAACTGCACTGTACCTAGGTTGGGTCATGCACTCCAAAATGACCCAAGCTGTATAATGCATTTGGGGCACTACGCAAGCTATAGACTCACCGGTGTATGCAGCTGTGTGTATTTTTTATTTATTTATTGTAATATTCATAAAGACCTTCGAGTCAGGGACTCATTTACAAAGGTTCCACGTCATACATACAGGCACATGGAGCGAACTTGACGATACAGGTTACAGAAAACATTACAACATATTAAACAGTTACTGGTAGTTAGACAGTTTGGATAACAGTGGCTTCGCTTTGCATTCCTACAGCACAGCCAGAAGATACAGAAGGCTCTGTAGAGGCTGATAGTCATATAGATTCATGAGGGTTAATTGGTGAGGGGGGCAAGTAAGGAGAGTTTTTTTAGTGATGGAGGGATAGGATAGACTGGTGTTATGGGCAGTCACATTGGTTAGTGGCCTGAAGGTGTGTCCTCAGCTTGGATTTATAGGGGCCAAGCATTAATTCATTAGTTATATGACTAGGGAGGGCATTAGACCAGGTGGGAGCTCTGTAGCTGTAAGTACGCTGGAATTGGGAGGTCCAGGCATGGGGGACCCATAGCAGCCACTTGTTCGAGCTACGAGTTGTTTTGCCTAGAGGTATTGGGTGGATAATTTGGTTAAGAGAAGTAGGGGTGAGGCCAAGTAAGGCCTCTTTGGTCATAAGGCAGGTGTGGTACCTAATTCGGTTATCAAGGTTTAGCCAATCTGAGCTGCGGTATAGGGAGCAGGAGTGAGTAAGATGATCACATCCAAGGAGGAGGCGACAGGCTTTGTTAAGCACGAGACAGAGTCTGTTTAGGGTTGTGGATGGTGCAGCACTATAGATTAGGATGCCATAGTCTAGTAGGGAGAGGACTGAGGAGTTAATGGTAAGTTTTAAAGCTTCAGGGGTGAGACAGTGTTTGAACCAATATAGTACACCCAGCCTTGAGCTAAGGGCTGTGGAGAGGAGAAGGATATGTTGGTGAAAGCTTAGGGCAGGGTCTAATGTGATCCCTAGGTATTTAAACTGGTTAACTAGTTCTAGTGGTGTCTGGTTGGCAGTGAGAAATTGGGGGCAGAGGTTCTTGAGCGGGTTCTGGGGGTGGGCAAATATCATGACTTTTGTCTTACTGTAGTTAATAGTAAGACGCTGGGCGGTGAGCCAGTCTTCAAGCTCACGGAAAGAGTGTTGGAGGGTTTGGTGAAGTTTGAGGGGGGTTGGGTCAGAGGCGAACAGGACTGCATCATCCGCGTATAGGAGCATATTGCCGGTACATGATGATGGGAGGGACTTGAGGTATAGACTGAAGAGAAGGGGCCCGAGTATGGAGCCCTGGGGGACACCGGAGCGGATAGGGAGGCGGGGAGACAGGACCGGTCCTACCTTGACATGCTGCATCCTACCGGAGAGATAGCTGGTGAACCAGTTTAGGGCGTCATTGGAGAGCCCCGTGTGGGCTACGGTGTGCAGTAGTAGGGCATGGTTAACGGTATCGAAGGCCTTTGATAGGTCCACGAAGATGGCACCAGTGAGATGGCCGTGGTCCAGGGCTATGTGGACATAGGAGGTAAATTCGAGGAGGGCGGTGGTGGTGCTGTGGTCCTTACGAAAACCGTGTTGCTGCCTGGATAGAAGGTGATATTTGTTAAGGTGGTCAGTGAGTTGATCGGCGACTATGCGTTCTAGGGCCTTAGACGGGGGGTAATATAGAGATGGGGCGGTAGTTGTTAGTGGAAGAACGGTCACCACTTTTATGTATGGGAGTGATGCAAGCTGATTTCCAGACAGAGGGAACTTCCCTTGGCAGAGGAAGCAGTTTAGAATGTGGGTGAGTGGTGCTAGGACTTCCTGGAGGGTGAGGCGGAGAAGTCTGTGGTCCAGGGAATCGTGACTACAGTGAGTTTGGCCAATAGCTTTGGTGAGGTAGGGTTTGGCAGAGTCAGGGTTAAGGACTAGCAGGCGGAAAGGCGGGCAAGGGAAGGAAGTGGGGTGGTTCGGGCTGGTGGGGGATCTAAAAAATTAGGGGGCAGCACATGGGAGAGGTCAGTGAAAGCGGTATTGAGGGCAGTGACTATACTGACAGGGTCAGAGGAGAGTTTACCATTGATTAGAATTTGGTCTGGTGGCATATTCGGGGTCTTGCCACAGAGTTCCTTAATGTTCTCCCAGAACTTGCAACCAGTGCTCCAGGTGGAGGTTAAGGAGGCTTTATAATAGTTTGCTTTGGCGGTGCGTATGGCCCAGGTGCACTTGTTATGGGCCTCCTGATACCGCAGCCTGTCCAGAGGCTTTTGAGACTCATTAGCAAGGTGCCACAGTGCGTCACGATGACGTAATAGGCCTTGGAGGTGGTCCGAGAACCAAGGGGCTTGTTTTCCTTTGGTCATGGTTTTGGTGCGGGGGGCGTATTTGTTGCAGGCAGTGGTAAAGGTGCTGTTAAATAGTTCAAGGGCGAGGTCTGGGTTGAGGGTGTTAGTTAGGGGTGTCCAGTCCCAATCCCTAAGGTGGGCCCTAAGAAGGGCTAGTTTACCAGGCCCTAGTCTATGTTGAACAGTAATTTGGGGAGCAGATTTGAGGGGGGTACCAGACCAAATGCAGAGTACTGGACAGTGGTCACTTAGGGTGTCGGGGAGGACTAGGGTGCTGGTTATTTTATGTGGGCGGTTTGTGAAGACAAGGTCTAGGAGGGAGGATGACCCCATGCGGGCGTGCAGTCGGGTGGGGGTTCTGATGACCTGTGTGAGATCGAGGGCAGCAGCCTCATTGATGTAAGGGGTGGCTGTATTGGCCAGCCAGTTTATCTTGAAATCCCCCAGTAGCAGTTTTTCGTGCTTTGGGGGTAGGGTTGTGAGGTAGAACATAATGGATTGGAAGGCTATCTTCTGGTCCCTGGGGGGGGACATAAGCCGTATTGAGGAGGATAGGGGATGTAGACCTACTTAGAGTAATATTGAGGGTCAGGGCTTGAGCCCTGGATGCTAATGTGGCCAGGGGGAGGAGCTGGCCGGAGAGGGAGTCCTTGAGGTAGACAGCACAGCCACCCCCCCCGCTTTCCCCATCGGTCCAGAGTGGTAGAGGTGGTATCCAGTGAGGTATATTGCCAAGTTGGGGACAGAGGGGGAGAGCCAGGTTTCAGTTAGGGAGATGATGTCGGGGTGCATGTCCCTGGCAACTCGTAAGAGGCAATTTACATACCTCCAATACATGCCTTGTCAATGCTGTATCTTCCTGCTGTCATACACCAATGCAGACCCCTACTCTCCCACATTCCCCTGTGTAGTAGGCCACCCTTTGGACTGCTCAGGTATTCTCTGTGCCATGGGGTATGGAATCCTGCAGTGCCACTTGCAGTGTATGCTCCAGGCTATTGATAGTGCATCTGCAGTTCCCCAATTGTACAAACTAATGGGAGGCCGGCTGTAACATGCCTGTTCTGGGACCTGTGTGAATGGATACAGCATCAGCTGTCACCCGCACTAAACAGTTCAATGGCACTATCGATCAATCAATCAATCAAAGTCTTCATTTAACCAGGCGATCACCATTGAGCAGGCTCATTTTCGAGGTGGACCTGGGTTTGTTAACAAAGAACAAGAGACAATATATATGGGATGCAACACGCAAGAAAATGGTAATAATACAAATAAAGTGAGATACAATAATACAGTATATACAAAGTATCAGCAGGTAGCATTGACAGTAGGACATGTTTGGAACAAAAGATGCAGCTAGTTTTGGGTAGGACACAATTTTTCATAGAAGTAAAGAAATATACATATCAGGTGCACCGAACACAAATAAAACCTAATACAAAAAGCACCTGAGGTGTATGGCCACTGGATGTTATTGCCCGCACAGAGTTTGTGCCTATGTATGACACATTCCAGCACCCTACTGCCAGTGTGCCACCACCTGAAAATAAGATGCCATTTCTTCTGTGAATTATCCAGGCTAAATATATAGCAATCAGCAGGCATATTCTAGGAAAATGCACTGTAAAAATGAATAAAAAGAAGACCACATTGAAACTGCTTCTCAGCAGATCTGCATTGCGCAAATTCATTAGAAAAAATAGGCAAAAGCAACCCAAAAGCTCACTTTTCACAGCCATAACAGCTCTGACCAGAGTTTGTTTTGTATATTCACCATTTGTCTCGTATCAGTTACTACTTGACCAGTTTGATTTTTAGTGGTCTTGCACTGTTACTCCCTCCCCCTTTTAATATTTCTGTGGACATAAAAGGCCTTGAAGTTGGTCCTTGCATTTTTCTGCCATCTTTAATTCATATCCTGTATTAGCTTTTTTATCTCCTTTTTTATTCTCCTACTCAGTTGTTTATAATAGGAACATCCCTCTTCCTGTTTACATTTCTTTATTTTATGATATGTTTTATTTATTAGTTTCTTAAGTTTGGGGGTCATCCAATCAGGTGCACTACCCTTTTTACGTAGAATATTTTTAAGGCTTTCCTGATTTAATCTTTTACAAAAGAGGCCCTACGTAGTGTGGAGAGGTTGTTTTTTAAATTATTGTTGCCAATCCCAGATTGCTAAATTATGCTTCATTTTGCTGAAGTCTGTTTTCCCAGAGTTAAATACTGTAGTGTCCCTTAATTTCTTTGGGCATGTTTCATTAATCTCAAACTGTACTATATTGTGATCACTATTACTAAGAGGAATGGTTGTTCTACAATTGGAAATTTGATCTCCCATATTAGTTAAGATTCAGTCTAGGATATTTCTCCCCCAGGTGTTTTGCTCGACAAGCTGTTCCAGTCCTGTATGATCAAATAGTTCTATAAAGGTGTTTTCAGTCCTGTTTGATCCCTGCAGATTTTTCCGATTAGTCCCTGGCAAATTGAAGTCCCCCATTAATAATAATCTATCCGCTGGGTTGAGACTGTAGATGTGATCTAATAATGTCTGATTGACTTCCATTTTTATGGCTGGTGACCTATAGATTATTCCTACAATAATCTTTGTGGACCTATAAGGAGTTACTTTTGTCCAAATCTGCTCTAGCTCATTTGCATTAACCTCTAATTCTTCAGATTGTATGATGTCAGCTACATAGATCGCCACTTCTCCACCTTTTCTGTACTCCCTTGACTTGGTGAATAAGTTATACTCTTCTATATTTTGGTCCTAAGTGTCATGTTTATTCCAACAAATTTCCATAACTGCACAGATCTGGATGTTTTGTGAACATGAGATGTTATTCAGTTCATCAGATTTGTTGCTAAGACTTCTAGCATTTATTAATAACCCCTTCCAACTTCTACTTTTCAAAAGTTTTATTGGTATCGGGTGCTATGTCACTAGGTTTAACAGTCTTCTGCTCCCTAGCCCCCTATTTGTTCATTTAAATATTTTGCTACAGTGTCATTAAACCTTCTTGCCAGTAGCCTGGTTCCCATTTTGTTTAGGTGGAGTTCTTCTGGTTTATGTAGCTTCTCATCCCTAAATGGGTCCCTATTACCCTGTTATTTAAAAATAAAGAATACTTTTTTTTTCACACATTGTCTTTAACCATCCATTCAGTTTATTTATTTCCCACAAGTTGTTAGATTGATACCCAGCACTGGAAGAATGCCAGAAATCACAGTATCCCCCTTATTTTTATTTCTGATGCAATGTA
Source organism: Neoceratodus forsteri (assembly GCA_016271365.2). NCBI lineage: Eukaryota > Metazoa > Chordata > Ceratodontiformes > Ceratodontidae > Neoceratodus > Neoceratodus forsteri. The sequence goes on along the minus strand of CM057454.1, from coordinate 1,243,436,956 downwards.
TTCATAGTTTTTGAATGTGTTATGCAACTTTCTTTTTCCTATGACATTAACACTGGCATGCAAAATGAGCAGAGGTTTGGTTGAATTTTCCAGTGGTCATCTTCCATCACTTACTCTGGCCCCTGGGAGGGTACTAATGATGGTGTACTCAATTTGGTTTCTGTTTGCATACTGGGTATTTCATAATTTTTGTCTCTCTGAGCACAGGACTCTGTAACCGCTATAGGTGGCTATTTCAATCAGCAGTGTTACCTGTGTTCTTTTTTTCTTGTATTGCAGTATCTGTTTTTCTTGCTTCTACTTTCTTTGCAGTTGGTATCAAGTGAGCCCATGTGATCATTACTTCACCATACTCTGAGATTCTTTGTGGTTCATGTGTCCAGTGTTTCTCTGTTACCTGTATGTTACAGTGTTTGCATAGTTTCCAGTGGATAAGTCTTGCTATGTTGTTGTGTCTTTCAGCATATAGGCATTCTGCCATGAGTACTTCACATCCAGCTATAAGAGATGCAACTGTTTATAATTCTGTACTACAGAACCTGCACCTGTCTATTTTTCCTGTTTTTCTTTCTATGGATTTCATAAACCATCTTGTGCATTGCCCATTGTCTTGGGCTGCCATTATCAATCTCTTGTCTTGTGGCTTAAATTCACCTCTTTTTAACCACTCATGGGCCAGTTCATGATTGAGCTGTGGTTGTTCCAGCAGCTTATTCTATTTTCCACTGTAATTATGGGGTTTTAGTTGTCCTTTCTTCTCTTTTGATCTTTGTCCTTATATTCTTGTTTTTGCTGCTTTGTACCTTATGTTGCTGGCTGATAATTATCTACTAGTGACTTAACATCTTAACTGGTCCAGCATTTTATTTGCCAGGGTAAATGTCTCCAAATGTTTAGGAATTTATGATACTGTGATGAGAATGGACCCCACTGTTAAGCCAGGCATATTCAAATCTCAAGAAATCAGTACTGTATTAGTCTTTGATGTTTGCTGAGAGCGCTCTTATCAGGACATGCAACGTCCCCAAAATGGCTTCCTTTTGAAGTCCATCAGGTGTCACATATATTGGTAGCATATATAAATGTGCCTAAAGTTCTTTTTGATTAGTCCCATTGCTCCAAGCACTACTGGAACAATTTGGGTGTCCTTATCCCACATCAGTTTGGTTTCTGATTGCATATCTTGGTATTTCATGATTTTGTGTCTCTCTGTACACAGGACACTGTAGTCACTGGAGTGACTATTTCGATCAGCAATCTCTCTATAGTGTGAGCTTGCTGATATGCTAATAGGTCACCCTTCTGTGTAAAACTCTTGTCAAATGTGGCATATTTATATGGCTTCTCACCATTATTAATTTGCTCATGCATTCTCAGAGGACTCGTGTGTAAAACTCTTGTCATGTGGCAGATTCATGTGGTTTCTCACGAGTGTGGATCTGCTGATGTGTTACCAGATTCTTCTTCCATGTAAAACTCTTGACACATGTGGCACATTTATGTGGTCTCTCACCACTGTGAATTTGCTGATGCATTCTCAGACTACTCCTCTGGGTAAAACTTTTGTCACATGTGGCACATTTATATGGTCTCTCATCAGTGTGGATGTGCTGATGTTTTACCAGATACCTCTTATGTGTAAAACTCTTGTCACATGTGGGACATTTGTATGGTCTCTCACCAGAGTGAATTTGCTGATGCATTCTCAGATTACTCTTATGTGTAAAACTCTTGTCACATGTGCCACATTTATATGGTCTCTCACCAGTGTGACTTTGCTGATGCATTCTCAGACTAGTCTTCTGTCTAAAACTCTTTTCACATGTGGCACATTTATATGGTTTCTCACCAGTGTGAATTTGCTGATGCATTCTCAGACTAGTCTTCTGTGTAAAACTCTTGCCACATGTGGCACATTTATACGGTTTCTCACCAGTGTGGAGTTGCTGGTGCATTTTCAGACTACGACTGTCTCTAAAACACTTGTTACATGTGGCACACTTATGTGGTTTCTCACCAGTGTGGATTTTCTGATGTGCTGCCAGATTACTTCTCCATGTAAAACTCATGTCACATGTGACACAGTTATATTGTCTCTCACCAGTGTGAGTTTGCTGATGCATTCTCAGACTACTTTGATTTGAAAAACTCTTGTCACATGTGGCAGATTTATGTGGTTTCTCAGCAGTGTGGATTTGCAGATGTGTTACCAGATTCTTCTTCCATGTGAAACTCTTGTCACATGTAGCACATTTATGTGGTCTCTCACCAGTGTGAATTTGCTGATGCATTCTCAGACTAGTCTTTTGTGTAAAACTCTTGTCACATATGGCACATTTATATGGTCTCTCACCAGAGTGGATGTACTGATGTTTTACCAGATACCTCTTCCGTGTAAAACTCTTGTCGCATGTGGGACATTTATATGGTCTCTCACCAGTGTGAATTTGCTGATGCATTGTCAGACTACTCTTGTGTGGAAAACTCTTGTCACATGTGGTACATTTATATGGTCTCTCACCAGTGTGAATCTGCTGATGTATTCTTAGATTAATCTTCTGTGTAAAACTCTTGCCACATGTGACACATTTATGTAGTCTTTCACCAGTGTGAGTTTGCTGATGGACTCTCAGATTAGCCTTCTGTGTAAAACTCTTGTTACATGCATCACATTTATATATTTTCTCTCCATTGTGAATTTTCTGATGTGTTATCTGATTACTCTTTTGTGTAAATCTCATGTCACATGTGACACATTTATATGGTCTCTCACCAGAGTGAATTTGCTGATGCATTCTCAGATTACTCTTATGTGTAAAACCCTTGTCACATGTGGCACATGTATATGGTCTCTCACCAGTGTGACTTTGCTGATGCATTCTCAGACTAGTTTTATGTCTAAAACTCTTTTCACATGTGGCACATTTATGCGGTCTCTCACCAGTGTGAATCTGCTGATGTATTCTCAGACTAGTCTTCTGTGTAAAACTCTTGCCACATGTGGCACATTTATATGGTTTCTCACCAGTGTGGAGTTGCTGATGCACTTTCAGACTACGACTGTCTCTAAAACACTCATCACATGTGGCACACTTATGTGGTTTCTCACCAGTGTGGATTTTCTGATGTGCTGCAAGATTACTTCTCCAAGTAAAACTCTTGCCACATGTGGCACAGTTATATTGTCTCTCACCAGTGTGAGTTTGTTGATGCATTCTCAGACCACTTTGATTTGTAAAACTCTTGTCACATGTGGCAGATTTATGTGGTTTCTCAGCAGTGTGGATTTGCTGATGTGCTACCAGATTCTTCTTCCATGTAAAACTCTTGTCACATGTAGCACATGTATGTGGTCTCTCACCAGTGTGAATCTGCTGATGCATTCTCAGACTAGTCTTCTGTGTAAAACTCCTGTCACATGTGGCACATTTATATGGTCTCTCACCAGTGTGGATGTGCTGATGTTTTACCAGATACCTCTTCCGTGTAAAACTCTTTTCACATGTGGGACATTTATATGATTTCTCACCAGTGTGAATTTGCTGATGCATTCTCAGACTACCCTTGTGTGGAAAACTCTTATCACATGTGGTACATTGATATGGTCTCTCACCAGTGTGAATCTGCTGATGTATTCTCAGATTTATCTTCTGTGTAAAACTCTTGTCACATGTAACACATGTATATAGTCTCTCACCAGTGTGAGTTTGCTGATGCATTCTCAGATTAGCCTTCTGTGTAAAACCCTTGTCACATGCATCACATTTATATGTTTTCTCTCCATTGTGAATTTTCTGATGTGTTATCTGATTACTCTTTTGTGCAAATCTCATGTCACATGTGACACATTTATATGGTCTCTCACCAGAGTGAATTTGCTGATGCAGTCTCAGATTACTCTTATGTGTAAAACCCTTGTCACATGTGGCACATTTATATGGTTTCTCACCAGTGTGACTTTGCTGATGCATTCTCAGACTAGTCTTCTGTCTAAAACTCTTTTCACATGTGGCACATTTATGTGGTCTCTCACCAGTGTGAATTTGTTGATGCATTCTCATACTAGTCTTCTTTGTAAAACTCTTGCCACATGTGGCACATTTATATGGTTTCTCACCAGTGTGGAGTTGCTGATGCATTTTCAGACTACGACTGTCTCTAAAACACTTGTCACATGTGGCACACTTATGTGGTTTCTTACCAGTGTGGATTTTCTGATGTGCTGAAAGATTACTTCTCCATGTAAAACTCTTGTCACATGTGGCACAGTTATATTGTCTCTTACCAGTGTGAGTATGCTGATGCATTCTCAGACTACTTTTATTAGTAAAACTCTTGTCACATGTCACACATTTATGTAGTTTCTCACCAGTGCAAATTTGCTGATGGGTTACCTGAAGATTATTTTGTGTGGAACTCTCATCACAGTTGGCACATTTATATGACCTCTCAGTCTTGTGAATCTGCTGTTCTTCACAGATGAGGACACAGAACATGTTATTATACTGAGGACAGTAATGTTGTTCCACTGCTGTATGGCACATTTCATGTATCTTGTATGATAATTCCTGGCTTACATTCTCATTGCTCTCAGCCCTCCTGTTGACTAAAAACAAATATTTATTGTATTTACTTGCCGTGAGGTAAAACTTTTTTCAGAATATTCTGAGTGCTATTTAGACTCTGCTGATATGTAATATCAGACATGTCAGTTTTTCCAAACATTACTTTTTTCCACAAAATTGCAACTTGCCAGTGTTCAACACTGGCCACTGCTGACATAATATAGAGCTTAATCTAAACAGGTATGGCTACTGAGATGCATGGAATGGTTTTAGGGACATGGCTGCCTGCTTCTATCTATTATTCTTATGTTCGTAAGCAAAATTTGGATTACACTGTCCTTTCTTCGGAACATCTCAATTTTTTTTCAATTGAGTTATTTTAATAATATACTCTACTTGGGTTTACTGATGATTTACTTCATGAGGCTATGTGGAAGAAGAAATATGTTAGAAAGAAGCAACATCTTAAAGATAACATAATCATTAACTAGGACACCATAACAAGTGACAGAACAGACACAGGGCAGAATATTGCAGAGGATATTAAGAGAAATGAAAAGATTATCTTAAGATTCATAAGGTAGAAAAGGAACATTAAGTACAGCACAGAGCAGCACAACAAAGCTGGGGTATACTTTCAAGAGAATTATTTATGTATTTATTTATTTTGAAAGTGAATTCATTTCTTGCTTATGTAAGCCCCAAATGGGTTTATCAGTTGAGAGCTGCAGCTCAGGATCTCCCTGCATCACTGATTGCATTGGTGACTCTATGGGACTCATTCCTTATGGTCCCATTTGCTGTTTTGCAACTCTGGTCTTGATGGATCCTGGTGTCTTGGCCTTTGATGGGCCAGCTGAGTGTCAAGGTTGGTTTCCTACCGCCAGGTGTATGGTGGTCCTGTGTCCATTTTCGCTGTGTTGGCCCAGCTCAGGACCGAGGGGAGGCAATAAAAAAACAAACAAATTAAATAAAATTTGTAGATAGCTATGGTGGCCCACTCTTTCCACATACATAACAGCCAAATGACAAAAATTTAAAGGAACAACTGCTCCAGTTTTGGGGGGTAGTATGGCATCAGCTGGTGCCAACTTAGGAGCAAATGTAAACAGTTATTTTTGGACTAAATGTCTTGTAAGCCTTTGGGACATAGGGTTGTTCTGACATCCATGAAAATTGGTCTGGATTGGACCTGCCATTTTAGCAGGTGAGATTTGACACCTTTGGAGAGAGGACTTAGGAAACAGTAGCGTGTGTGGGGGACAGCCAGAGGTGAGAGGATGTAACAGAGTAGAATGTCCGTTTGGTCAGTGAGACTTCATTTTTATTTGCTTTCTTATGTAGCCATATAGTTGTGAGGTGGGAGGACATGGTGGCCTATGTTTTCTAAAGCCTTTGTTGGGGCAGGCTGGCAATCCAGCTGAAATGATGAAGAGGGCGAGATCTGCAGTCTGGGTATGGGTGTGTTGCTGTTAACCCGGAGGACCACTAGAGAGCAGCACCCCCAAAATGGAATCACCACATAGAGGGCTCAGAAAGGGGATTATCTGCACAGAATTAAAAGAAACTGTATTGCCTGGGAATCATAGATGGACAGAGGAGGAGGAGGCATGGAGCTGGTGAGGTGTGAAGGAGGGATCCTGGGGTCTGAGGCAGTCCCTGGTCCCTAAGCACCCTTGGTGCAAGACTATACATTTCTGGGCCTTTCAGCCAAAGAAACCTGATGATAAGAAAGGCTTAGTGCTGGGTCATCCATCCCTCAAGAGGTTTGTGCTTGTTTTCTTGATGAAGAGAAAGAGAGGATGAAAGTGAGCTTTACTGCCCATAACTGAAAGCATGATTAAGCTGTGAGTTAAGATACCTGTGCACTGGACTGTAGGTGCCTAGCCAGAGGGTAGGTGCCTCAACATGATGCTCAGTTAGTGGTGTCCATGGTCCAGAGCACCTATTACCTTCTAATGTGACCTTCTTGGTTCCTGGAGTGACTGTTTCTTATTCTGAATTAACTGTTCAGTAAATGGGATCCCTTTTCCTGCATCAGTGTATTCCAGAGTAGTAACCAAGGGGTCTGTGGTACTATGCCCATTTTGTCCCCCGATGATGAACCAGAGGACCATTGAGGAAGATGGCAAGAGGCCTGCCTGGTAAAGATTGTCTACAAAGGCCGCCAAGGTAAAGTTGGTTAGGTCAGGCAGGTGAAGACCAGCAGTCTCCACTTCTCCTGTCATCCAGCTCTACCCCAGGAATTTGGGGCACCCCTGTTTCATGAGGTCTGGTAATCAAGCCAACCAGGTATGTGTTGTTCCTATATTCTGTACATGACCCATCCCCACAGACTTCCACCATTGTAGCTCTAGACACCGGGAAGGGGGGCTACATTTATTTCAAAAGTTTCACCGGAAAGACATAACTGAGCTGATAATAGCTCTTTTCAGATGTGCCCCAGAGGGAGGGGGAGGAGGAGTTTAGAAAATCAATCAGAATAATAAATTAAACAGTACACTGAAAACAATAATAGCAATAGAATTATAAGTAATACAGGATGACAGAATTAAGCATTCACAGTAGGCAATTTATACAAACATGTCCTGCCCATTTACTTATATGGAAATACATTTCTAAGGTGCCGAGGTCATGTAGGGCTAGAATGCAGTAGGGAAGAGAAGGAAACAAAAAAGGAGGGGAACACATGCACATCAGGGGAAGGAAAGGAGAAAAAAGGGAAAAGGGAATTGGGAAGTGAAGCAGAGATAAGTGTCAGTGGCAGCTTCAGGAGTGAGAGGTGAAGTCACAGAGTAGACAGGAGACATCACTGGAATAGATTGGGGGGGAGGGTTCACCCAGAAGTAAAATTTTTATTCACTAAGTATTATAAACAGGGATAAAATATTCCACTGAGCATAGTTTATTCCCAAGGAGGCAGACGAAGGAAGCATGAAGGTGCAATAGCTGGGTTTAGGTAGGGAGTATGAGGATGGTGGTTTGGGGGAGAAGAGTAATGTAAGGTAAGAGGGAAGGGAAGATAGCCAGAGTTTTGAGATAAAGATGATGAAATGAGCTAAGCACATAGTTTCAAGGGAGGAGAGGGAGTATAAGGAACAATGTTAAGTGCGGGGGGAACAGTCTAAGGTAAAACTACAGAGGAAGTGACAGAGAGGGTTCAATCTGGCTAGGGTGATCTTTAGCACAGCACTGTAGACAATGTCACCATAGTAAAAAGTAGAAAGAATCATTTCTGGATAATATTTCAGCAAGCAGGGAGGAGGATGCAGCTTTTTTTCCTGTATAAAAGACTGAGGTTAGGGTGGAGTTTTTGTGGATGGAATCCTGCACTGAAAAGTCTGGGTGCCACGGTCACAGCCAGGCTCAACAGTACTTAAATGAGGGGAAGTAAGCAACTTGAGACTCCATTTAAGGTATGGACGGTGGGAGGGAGATGAGCCTGGAGAGTTTCTGCTTAGTGGGAAAAAGTCTCAGAATCCATTTTCTTGGCATTTAAGAATAGAGGATATTATCAGAACCAGTGCCGAATGTTGTTGAAATCTAGTTGAAACCTGGCCATCAGCTCAGCCTGGGATGAACCAGAGACAAACAGGACTGTGTCATTTCGCACATATAGATAGATTCAGAAGAGTAAACAGAGCGAAGCTAAATAAGGAAAACTGAGAAAAGTAACATGCCAAGGATGCAGCCTTGGGGGAAAGTACAGTTGTGAAAGAATTTACTGTAACAGTAGCTCTACGAGAGAACATTTCTTGCAGCAGGTCACACAAAAAGTAATATCCTAGTTACACACATCATTTCCAGGTAGAGGATTTTGTTAGCAGTTGACCTGGGACCACCCTCTATGATATCATGTGACATGTCCTGGTACATATAAAAGAGGACAATCTCAGATGCACCTTGTCCCCCCCCCACCCCCAGCAACCATATTTGATTATATATTTCAAGAGGTCTCCAAGGGGAACCAAGGAGGAAGTAAAGGTACTCTGATGTTTTATAGACAGAAGGAATCAGTCTCCCTCCTAGAGCAGGAAGCAAGGGGGGTTGGAGAAAGAGACAGCATGACCTCCTGCAAGATATTCACTCCAAGATCTACTGTTACATTAAATTTTTACACAACCATATATCTTCATTGAAAAAGTCTCTTGTAGCAGGTCACACAAATAAAAAATGAGTCCCCAACAATTTGGGGAAAACACAAGTTGGCACAGATGCAAAATAAAGATTAAAGACAGCAGACTTCATAGGATCAACCAAGCAAAGTCAGTCTGCCTTTTGGAAGCAATACCCAAACTGTAATGCTTGGAATGGTATGAATCATTGACCATGTTGCTGCTTTGCAGATTTCAGTTGCTGAAATGCCTCTAAAGCATGCCCCTGAAGCTGTTATTCCCCGAGTCAAATGAGGTTTCACTATACCCGGGAGTGGCTTATTAGATTTTTTTATAACAAAAAGTAATGCAGCTGACCAACCATGTGGACAAGCACTGCTTAGAAAAGGAATTGCCCTCTTTACCTGGGATGAAAGAAACAAAAAAGTTGTGCTGACTGGTGTTGTGCTTTGGTACAAAGAAGAAAGTAATGCAAAATTCCATGTACATCCAATGTATGTAGCAATGCTTGTCCTGAATTAACAAGCTCTGCAGAGTATTCAAATAAGTTTATAGAATTTGTAGCAACACCAAATCCTTGTGGAGATTCAGGTAGGGTTCTTTGCACTTAAGTGCTTGCAGTTCCGACACATGTTTTGCTACCATGATCACAAAAAAAAGAGCTTTTCAGGAGATGTTGCACATCTCACAAGTGGCTGCAGGCTCAAAAAAGGCCAAAGTAAATTTTTCTAGGATAACATTTATGCTCCATGGAGGGATGGAGTTCTGTACAGGGGAGTTAAGGTGAAGGATACCTTTCAAGAATGTCTTCACAACCTGTAATTAAATCAAAGGTTTGTCACCTGCTGGGATGTGAATGGTAGATACCGCTGATCAATGTGCTTTCACTGAAGAGTTTTTCATGCCACCATCTGATAGAGCAAGTAGATAGTCTATGATGCATTGAGCTGGACATGTATATGAGTCTACAATTTGGTGTGCTACCCACATAGTAAAACATTTCCATTTCATTGAATAGGAAGCCCTGGTGTAAGGCTCACACTCTTCTCATAACACCTCCACCATACGTGGCGAGACATGGAACCTAAAAAGGACTATGTACTGAGGAGCCAAGCATGTAGATGCAGGGAGAAGAGACTGGGATGTAGAAGGGTTCCATGGGCCAGAATAAGAAGGGTGGGACTAATGGGAAGTGGGTGAACATCCTGGACAGTTTGAAGCATAGAAACATAGAAGCTGACAGCAGATAAGGACTACAAGGCCCATCCAGTCTGCCCTTTTTTTTCTACCTTGTGAATGTCCCATAGGTCTGTTACTTGTTGTAACAGTGGAAACCAGACTTGCCTTGGTCATTGAGGCACAATGAGAATCATGGAGGCCGGGTCTCGGATCAAACTGAGTACAATTTTCTGTATGAGACGGAAGGGAGGAAAGGTGTACAGAAGTTTGCCTGTCCAGTAATAAGATAACGTGTCCAGCCACACAGTTCCAGGACCTGGCTCTAGCGAACAATAGCGAGACAGCTTGGTGTTGTGTGGAGAGGCAAAGAAGCCTAGTTTACGTTGACTCCATTAAAGGAAGATGCCTTCAACAACCTCCTAGAGGATCTACTATTTATGTTTCTGCACTCTGTATCTGCTAAGCACATCTGCTATGGTGTTCTTATTGCCCAGGACATGCAATACTGGTAAATGTATTCTGTGTTAGGTTTCCCAATATGAACAGGTGGGAACAAGGCTAGAGGTCCCTGACGGGGTAGTAGATGACATAGCCACAGCCTCTGTCAGTGCTGGGAAAGCAGCTCAAGAAGTAAGTACTGCCTGAGAATCAGAAGTAGTAGGCATAGAGATCATTGATGGGGAGGAGACACAGGGAGAATGCTCACACCTACTGGAGTGTCTTTCTTTCTCCTTGGTGTCAGTTCTCTCCATTGACCACTGTTCCCTACCAGAACGGTAGAAACAGTATGATGATGAAGACTCATGGGGCATTTTAGAACTATACTCTCACTTGGATCCATGACACCAGCATGACAACCCTGACTGTGACATCCGCTGCAGCACCGGGAACCCATCAACACCCCAGACTGTGACGTCACCCTGAACCAACGTGCAACACTACAATGAACAATGCAGGGGGTACGACCCCCCCCCACACCCCCCATGCAGGGGACTGTACCCGCCACACACCCTAATATAGATATCTAACTTCTTTTCACACAGCGAAGTTAGATATTTATCCTCCATTACCCTAAGGTGTCTCAGTTCAACCCCCCCCATTGCTGCTGATATAGGTGCGGTGGGACTTTCACCATGGGGGGTTCACTGTACCAGTGCCACTGAAGTGGCAGTATACTCTCCCACTTCAGAAGGATGACTCTCTGCTCCATAATGTGCTCTCTAAGCTGCTGAAGTCTTTGTCTCTTGGTGAATTTGTTGAAGCACTGACATAGGACACAAGCACTGCTATCACAAGTTGAGCCCAAGCACCTGACACAAATTTTGTGAAGGTCCTCCTTAGTGATCTTCTTGCCACAGACACACTTTTCAAATAAAGCATCTGAGATGACATGGGGAAAAGGGCACGATGAAACTGGAAATGCTGCACTGAAGACATTAACTTTTTGTTGACAACTAAAGCTATATTCCAAACTCAGGATGTGTAGCATGCAGATCGTGGTGGGAAAATAACCGAAAAACATCAGGGACTGCCCCCTTTCATATGTACCAGAACACGGCAGGTTACTGAGGTATGCTGCTCCCTGTATAGCTGAACCTTTAGTGTATATCTTTAATCTATCCTGTTCTTGTAGTGAATTTTCTGAGGGTTGGAAGGTTGCAAGAGTAAAACCTATCTTTAAGTCTGGTGATAGGGGCGAGCTGGGCAATTATAGGCCAATCTCCCTCCTACCACAGATTTCTAAGATTTTTGAGAGAATTATCTCTAACCAATGAAGGAAGTTCTTGGACTCAGGTAGGAAGATGACCATGTAACAATCTGGTTTTCAACCTTTACACAGTACTAAAATTGCTTTAGTTAAAGTGGTTAATGATCTCCAGCTGAGCCTGGACAGGAGGGATATGGTTAGAGCTAAGTTTTTAGATTTTTCTAAGGCATTTGATACCCTGAATAATCGGTTACTCCTGTCCAGGCTCAGCCAGATAGGTTCATCCACTCAGGCTGTAAATTGGTTTTCTTCCTATCTGAATTAAAAGAAAAGCAGTTTGTAGAAATTGGTCCATTTAAGTCTAAACTAATGAATATTACTTCTGGTATCCCACAAGGGTCAATTTTAGGGCCCTTATTATTTAATATTTATATTAACAAACTTAAAGTCGATTTTCCTGACACAAAATACCATATGTATGCTGATGATAATACATTGTATGTTGAGGGTCAGACTTTGGATCACGTTGGACTTAAACTTCAGTTGGCTTTTGATTATGTTCAAACATCTTTTCATTTATTGTTTGATTTTCAATCCTAAGAAAACCCAGGTTCTCCTGTTTGGAAACAAACAAATGAAAGATTTAAATTTAGGTCTGAATAGCTGGACCCTAGATGGCCAAGATAGAAAGGGAGTAGCCCAATATAAATATTTAGGGCTATGGCTAGATTGTAATTTGACCTGGTCTTATCATATAGAAAATATGTTATTGGGACTAAACAGGAAGCTGGGGGCTCTTTATAGATTTAAACATTTTGGGCCAGATATTCAAAACTTTGCCCAGGGGCAAAATTAGCACTGCCCAGTGGGCAAACTGAGCCCGGAGCACAAAGCAAGCCATATTCAAATGGAATAGCCCAGGGCAAACAGCTTCTGAATATAGCATGGTAATGAGGCCATGCAAACTGGGCTGGGAGTGCAGGGCAAACATTGCCCTGGAATAAGACAGCACTGAATAAAACAACCAGGAAGTGCAACCCACAACAACAACACAGTACACAGCAACGTGAGGGCAGGTACAGGCGAACTACGTGGCCAATGTGTGGCCAGCAAATGCATGGACTCAGTACAGTTGCAGGAAGCAGCAGATGAGAAAGAACAGTGATCAAAACTTTACAATATTCCCCGTACCATTAGCGCCGCTAACACATTAGGCGGAGCTAAGCGATTTAACCTGGAGCAAACACGCTTGCCGGAGCTAAATGTGCCATATTCAAAAGTGCCATGCAAATGAGCCTACTTAGGTAGTCTCTGGGCAAACAACCGGATTACATCTCATTATACCCTGATTTGCACACAGTTTGCCTAAGCGTTACTGCAGAGTCCCATAGAGCCACCTGTAGGTCAGTCTGGAAGTACAGGGCAGACAAGGTCCAACCGCAGCTCCATCTGTAGGTCAGTCTGGCAGTGCCATGATAGCTACAGGGCTACAGGTAAACAGTACACAGCATAGCATAGCATAGCATTGTACCCTGTGGGACAGGACAGCATAGGCACAGGTGGTGGTGGAAAGGCATGCAACTGTCACACTGTAGGGCATGCTACAGTGCACAGCAGACACTACAGTAGCAAGGGAGACAGTAGTGGAGGGACGGCACTGCCTATGGTGTAGGGCAAGTGATGCTGATTGCACTGTACACAGTGACAGGCCCAACCTGCAGGTGTTTACTGACAGTCGACATTACTGTTACACTGTTGTGTGACCCACAGATGCTGTACCTGTGGCATGTGATGCCCACAGTGACATGTACATATCTGGCTTTGTGTGTTGTGGCAGTTGTACAGCTGTGTGGTATGTGGCTGGGGGCATATAGTATCCGAAAGGCACACTCAGTGTTGGGGCTATTCCTAATACTGGCCCATGTGCACTGCATGCTGAGTCCCAGCCTTGTAGCCACACCTAGTCTGTGGCACAGCCTGGCCACCCATACACACTCCCTCAACATCCTCCATGCCCACAGTGCTGCATGTGTGTGCTGGCATCTGTTTTGTCCACAGATATGTGTGGTCAGCAGGTGTGTGTGCTGTATGGCTACACTGCCATGCTGTCCACTGGACAGCAAGAGTCACCACTTACTGCCTGGCATGGCTGGGACTGGTGGCAGATGATGGCATCATTGTGATGCCATTGGTTAGCAGCAAGCTTCCACTATGTTTGGCTTTATCTATGTGTTATATTTATGTATTAGGGTCGGCGCAAGACCGGCAAACAACCGATCCGTGCACAGCCATTATGTTACAACAAAGCTGATTGCGCGGATTAAGACCAGCTTTTTCGGGCGGCACTACACCGCTACTAACTGTCGCTTAGGGTCGCCATGAACCACTTAGCTGCTTAGCCACTGAATATAGCATTGGCGCCATATTCATGTCAGTTTGCCCCTTGTATACACATGAGTACTTTTGCCTGGCTTAATGCAGTTTCCGCGCTATTTGGCCTTTTGAATATGGCAGACCCACGCTAATCCCGCGCTAAACCTGCGCAAATGATTTTTGCCCAGCGCAAAGTTTTGAATATCTGGCCCTTTATGTCTAGGGATGTTTGACTAAATGTAGTTAACTCACTGTTAACGCCTGTTCTAGAATATGGGGATGTTTTATATGGAGGAGCCACTGCTATATTATTGAATAAGGTAGATATAATGTTTCACAGATTGGCACGTTTTGTTCTGGAGGTACCCACAGAACTTATATAGATGTTTGTTATATAATAGCTTGAATTGGCCTAAACCCATGGCCCGTAGGAACTTAACATCTCCTTAAATTTATGTATAAAATCCAGAAAAATGTGGTTCCTTTTTACATCTCTGAGATGTTTCCTATAAGAATAGTAAAAGATAATTTGAGGACAGCTTATGGTTTACAATATTTAATTAATAAATGTAATTTAAACATAAGTAGGTCATCTGTCTCCTATAGGGGAGCTATATTGTGGAATAAAAGTCTACTAGGGCTACGTGAATCAAATCGAATTATATGTATCTCTCATTTGAATGATTGGTGTTTATGCTGGTCTAATGGCTTCTCTCAATGTACTGAATGAGATGTCTGTTGATTGCTATTATGTGTATTTGATGTTTGCATTTGTACTTAAGTTATTTGTAATTTCTCTAATTTTTTTTTATTTCTTTTATACTGTAACCAAAGTTTGCTGCTATGAATACATGGGACTTCACTGAAAATGAGCTTTGCTCAATTGAATGTTTTTTCCCTTAGTCTGCTGAATAAAAAAGATTTACTACTACTACGACACATGGTATTGTTGACGGCAGTCCTAGGTCAAATTGCTAACAAAATCCTCTGGCTGGAACACTGCCTGTAGCTGGGATAATCGTATCTGTGTGACCTGCTGCAAGAGATTTCATCGCTGAAGAGCACTAGCCCTACTAGGATGTGTGGGGGATTGGGAGTCACTAATTCTAACAGATTGGGAGTTGCCCTCAAGGTAGGAGCAAAACCAGTTAGTTGTAGAGTCATAGAGCCCCACAGCCTTAAGCTTGTCAAGGAGGAGAGGGCAGCAAAAGGCTTTTGGTCACATTGGCAAAGATAGCTTAAGTGATGAGGCCGTGATCCATACCTGAGAGAATGGAGTCAGTAAGTCAGAGGAGGGAGGAGGAGGAGGTAGAGTGGTGTTTACACAAGCTGGACAGGAAGGGGGTGAAAAAAGAAGAATCAAGACAGGGAGAGAGCTGAGATAGCACAGTGTGTTTCTGAAGTTTAGCTAAGTAGGGGACTAGGTGAGTAGAGAGATAGGGCTGTAGTTTTCAGGGCAGGAGGAGTCACCTCCTTTAGGGAGGGGTATAACCGTGGCAAGCTTCCAGGAGTCAGGGACAGAAGCAATAGAGAAGGCAAGGCTGAGAAGGGAGTTGAGAGGGAGAGCAAAGGCAGGGGCACAGAGGATTAGGTGTTTATGGTCGAACCCGTCAGGGTGCCTTTGAGAGAGTTGAGAGCCAAGATAGAAAGAGGCCAATATTGACACACAGAGTAGCTACAGTATGTCAGTTCAGGATTCACAGTGGAAACACAGATTTTGACGGCAGATAAGGACCACTTAGCCCACCCAGTCTGCCCATTTCTCAACCTATCAGATAAACTGTAGATCTTAGTTTTACCAACAGCCTCCTTTGTCCAATCTCCCACTAGAATTCCTTTATGTCTTTCCCATGCATTCTTTTTTTTTTTTTATTTATTCTTTATGTGCCCCCTCCTACCACTAAGCAACTACCCTGGTCATGGTCCCCCACGGCTACGGCTCCCCCACATTAGCCGTCCTCCCATGACCCCCTGGATTGCCCCCTAGGGTGGGGTCAGTGGCACCCTGTCCCCGAGGTGCCACCTAAAGCTGGGATAAGGTGAGTCAGCCTGGGGAGCCGATTGTGGCTGGAGGGGCAGGCTTCATAGAGGTGGCAGGTGGGCATGTTTTTCCCCATTTTTGCAGGGGGGCAGGAACGTGCAATGACGCCGGTGTCCATCCCGCCCCCCTGGTCCTTGGTGGTGCTGACTTCTTGCAGAACCTCTGGCCTCCACCAGAGGTTCCCTGTGCACTGGCGACACCCATACTCTCCCCCCAAAGAAGGAGAGCAATCCAAAGGATGCTCAATCCATCTCCTTCCGGCTCGCATTCTGATGACCCAGGTCTGTTCCCGAATCTGGTTCACAGGTGTCGCAAGTGGAAATCCAACTGCTGCGCCAATGGGCCAGCTAGTTTCCCATGCATTCTTAAATTCCCCTACTGTTTGACCCCACAACATCCTCAGGAAGGCCATTACATGCATCCACCACCCTGTTTATGAACAAATACTTCCTCACACTGCCCCCCGATTCATCCCCCCTCTATCTTCAAATTGTGCCTTGTTCTTTTTTTGTTTGTCAACTTTCTTTAGCCTCTGGGCACCTGAGGAACTCTCTCCAGCTACTCCCATGACTCCGACTCTATTTTCCTGTCTGAAGCCCACACATCCAGGCCGCTCCAGCCCAGTGGATCTCCCAGCTGAGCCCCCAGAGGTGGGTCTGCCTTATGTCCTGGTACTCTGTGAAATCCAATGCACCAAGACAGAGTCGGGGGGGGGCCCTGGATGGTGAGCCCAATGGTGGGAGTGTGGTCAAGTCACAGGAGGTGCCTTCACCCATCCACGGGGCTGGGGCTTTCTCTTTTTTCTTTCCACCAGGAGCGCAGCTGTGCAATGACGTCAGCACGACTGCCCATAGACATCCACCGTGCTCCTTTCACAAAGTGCTTCTGTGCTAGTAGTACCCCCGGTCTCCACCGGGGATCTCTACTGCACCAGAGAAACCCTGGAGACCTCCCAAGGGAGAGGAGAGCAGTCCTCTGGAAACTCAGTCCTCTCCTTCCCCTGTCTACCCCCCAGTGCCCAAGCTCATTCCCAAACTCAGATCACCGGTGTGGCACAAGGTATGGCATCCAGTGCCTCAACCCTTAGCATCACCAGGCTGTGCCTCCTTGTTCTTGCACATCTCTTTTTCTGAAAGATGCTACCCTCTTGGATTTTGTTGATTCCTCTGAGGTACTTGAACATTTCTATCATGCCCCCTTCCCATTTCCTTGAGGGTTTACATATTAAGCTCTTTTAGTCTCTCTTTGTATGGCTTCTGGTGCAGACCCTGCACCATTTTAGTTGTCGTCTTCTGGACAGCCTCCATCCTGTCTATGTTCTTGCGGAGATGGGTCTACAGAACTGCATACAGTGCTCCAGATAGGGTCTTACCAACTGTCTGTACAGAGAGATAACTTCCTGTTTTCTACTGGTGATGCCTCTCCCTATGCATCCCAGTATCCCCCAGCCCTGCTTACTGTCTTGCAGGTCTATTACCCAAGAGCAAAAATTAGTACCAAGCAAATTAACTGGCAGTGTTTTGGAGAGATTAATTACTAAAAACATTACTGAGGGTACAGTGCTGATAGCACCTCACATACTAAATCCGAACAAATCCCCAGAATCTACATCTAAGGGTGCTTTAAGAACAGGGCAGGTCACTGGTGGCACCTCTGGCAGTCATGTTTACAGAGTCAATACACCAGGGAAGAACCAGCAGACTGAAGCACTGCAAATCTGGTCACCCTGCAGAAAACTGGGGACAAGGACAGCCCTGGCAAACATTAGGCAGGAAGTAAATTCTTGTAGAAAGGCTGATGGGAATCGTGCCTTTTTTTTTTAACTTTGTCTTTTTATTTAGACATCTACTGGAGCTATTTTATTTCTAATGCACCATTCCATTGCTCAAGGCTCTTTACAAAATGTTACTTAGGATTATAATATAAACACAAATACACATTATTCGCATATGTCTAAAGTACCAAATAAACAACAGCATTCATTTTAACATTAAAACACAGAAGGAATAATATACTGTAAATGCATACAATCTGACAGTAGAAAAAGAACCACTGGTATATCTAGCCTTCCAGTATGCACAACTGAAGCTGTGCCTGGCTTACACTGGATTAGAGTTAGTAGGCAATAGTCCTAATGATTTTTCAACACCCTGTTCCTAGAATGCTCCCATCCCCTTTCCCCATAGCTCATTATTTTCCCTTGTGTCTGCCACATCCATTTTTGAACTCAGAAATGGACTGTGTGGGCTAGCTCACTAGGCAACCTTCTCCACTCATCCACCACCCTTTCCACAAAGAAGAACCTCCTTACATCCTTGAACCTTCCCCTTTTACAGTACTCTTTTGCTATAATAAATCTCACTACAGCAGTCCCTCAGCTATTGTGAACGCTCCTGATAGCTCTCACAGTAGTCACAAACAGCTATTAGCTGTCAGTTTCCACCAGCAGTGCATTTTAAACAGTAATGCTTGCAGTGATGGATGTTCACCACAGCCAACATAAAACACTCCACATATTCTGCACCTACTAAGCTTTCACTCCTTGACAGAATGAAAGCAGGCGAGTGCCTTAGGTAATCTCAGAAGAAACAGGCTTTTAAAAATATACAATTTTTACCTGGAGAAAACAGGAGGATGCATTTAAGGATTTTGTCCTTAAATATCATGAGTCAGAGGAGCTCAAGAGGAAAGAACTAAGAAAAGCCAACAAAGCCAGCATTTATAAATCCACTATATGGAATCAATGAATTTAATGTTTAAGAATCCTGGTCTTGTTTGTTGCCTAAAAAGCTGCCTAAACAGACCACTCACCATCTCTTATGCTGTGAAAAGTGGCCCAATTAAAGGAGTTTCTTGCAGGTTGTGATTGGTCACCCATCGATCACGCCCGTAATATTGATTCGGCACTTCACTATTTCATGCAAGTGTTCAATAAGGCCTGTGACACCTTTGCTCCCCTTACCAAAGTTGTCACTAAGGATCATGGGTCCCCCTGGATCACCTCATCTCTGATTGCACTCATGCAGCACAGAGATAACCTCTGGCACAGGGCTGTTAATTCCGGTAAGGCTGCTGATAGACAATCTTATCATGCCGCTAGAAATGCCTGTACCTGGGCTATTCATAAAACCAAGACTGAATGCTATAGATCCTCCCTTGCCTCCTCCTGAGACTCCTCCCGTAATTTCTGGAGCAATATAAAGGAGTTAAATGGCAAGGCTGTGTCCCCCCACCCATCTCATTGTAAATGGTGCTTTGGTTTTTGATCCTATGTTTATTGCTGACTGCCTAAATAGGCCTTCTTCGACGTCTCCTCTGTCCTCCCACAAAACTTTTTCAACCCTGTCCCGCATCCTTCTCTTGCATCAGTTGCCCATCCTCAGCCCTACTTCAAGGCCTCTCCCCTTGGGATGCAAGACCTTACCTGCTCAGATCACTCAAGGGCTCTGGCCATAGCAGTGACTCCCTTGACACAAAACTCCTCAAACTTACTTTAGACTGTCCTCTGCCTCCTTACCAAATTGCTGAACCACTCCCTCTGCCTTAATCAGTTTCCTCTAGTCTGGAAAACTACTATGGTCACCCCTCTTCACAAATCTGGTGACTGGTCCTCCCCCAACAACTACCATCCTATCTCTATCCTCCCTCCTCTCTCCAAAGCTTTAGAAACAAATTGTGACAGACCAACTCTCTGACTACCTTTCCACCTATAATCTCCTCTGCCATGAGCAACATGGCTTTTGATGCATCCACAGCACAACTACTGTCCTTCACTGAATTTTCCAATTATCTTCACTCTGCTCTTGACAAAGAGCATGTTGCAGGCTCCATCTTTACTGATTTGTCGAAAGCCTTCAACACCATTCACCACTCCCTTCTTCTCTCCTCTATTCAGTCGCTTGGCCTCTCACAAAACGTTTTGGACTGGAGTGTGTCAAAATTGGATCTACTGTCTCGTGTTCCTGACATGCTCTTTCCAGTGTCCCCCAAGGATCCATCCTGGGGCCCTTACTTTTTAGCCTCTATCTGAATTCACTCCCTTCCACCTGTGATAGAAACTTTCTTATTTATGCAGATGATGCTGTGCTATTTCGATTGAATTCTGATCCTCATCTACTACAATGTTTCCTTCAGAACTCCTTCTCCCAGGCCTAGCACTGGTTCTCTGATAATAGGCTTGTACTGAACCTAAAGAAGACAAAAAACCATGCTGTTTGCTCACAATCAGAGTAAACACAAGAACTTTACACTCCAAGTTCATTCCTGCTCTCTCATCCCCCTTGAGCAGGCCTCTACCTTCAAATATCTTGGAATTCTCTTTGATAGCTCCCTGTCCTTTCATGACCATGTCTGCTCCCTTTGCTCCGCTATCAGCTCTAGGACTGGTCTATTGTATCATCATCGAGATTGCCTCCCATCAGAAGCTCTGAGGCTGGCCATCTCTTCCTTAGTTCTGTCACTTGTGGACTATGGGCTGCTTATTTATGGTGCAGCTGACAGCACTGCCCTGGACAGAGTTAGGCTCTCCCTCAATAAAGCCTGCTGGCTACTCACAAGCTCCTCCCGCCTTACCCATACTTGCATACTGTACTCCCTTTCCAACCTCCTCAAACTTGATGAGAGGCTTCTCTGTCACACATGCCTCCTGACCAAAAAAGCCAGCTCTGGTTTGACACCACCCAGGCCTTGCCTCTATCATTTGCCAATCTAGCCCCTCCTTCCTCACCTGTAGTGCTGCCCGGGCGCCCCCTTCAGGTTCCCAGAGTTAGGACCCCCCTTACACAGAGGTCCTTCTGTTACCATGCCCATTCTTGGTACAACTCCCTACCTGTAGCTATCACCTCTCTTTCAAGACTTGTGCCTTTCAAAACAGCTCTCAAGGGCCATCTCCTCTCCTCCCAACACTGTGCTTGTTTTGGATGATCTTACTCTTCTGGTATTCCCCATCTTCACTGGCTTGTTTTGCCTCCTTTTATTTGTTTGCTCATATTGTTAACCTACATATATTACACACTGGTATTTGTCTGATTACTTTATGTCAGGCTACAGTTTATTAGTGATCTGACATCCTGTTAATGCCTGTCAATGGTCCCTAATCTTTTACATTGCATTTATGTATTGCCTGTACTTTTTTGCTTGTCATTTTACTATTTTCTTTTGTCTTCTTGACATGCAGCCTTTGTAAATGAGTCCCTAACTCAAAGGGTTGTAATTCTGATTCCCCTCAAAATAGAATAAAATAAAATGTGGTTTACTCAGCAGCTTTCAAATAGAGTATCTGTACCTGGGATGATTGTAAGTGAGAAGGCTGAACAGTTTGCTAAGATATACATAGTAATGGCCACAATTTCTGATCACCAACAGAATGGCTTTGGTAGTTCTATTTATTTATTTATTTATCAAGTCTAGGATTACAAATACCTTTGAGCCATGGCTCTTTTACAAAGGTTCCACGTCAGAGAAATACAAATTATGGGGAACATCAAGACGGGCATTACAACAATGTGGACATTGCTAACAGAGTACCGATTAATACAGTTCAAGGGTAGCATTGTAACAAGGCAGCCAGCGGCATTTGTCAGAGAAAATAGACAACAGATAAGAAGTGCCAGAGTCATAGGGAGAGGGAAGAGGGTGGGGGGGAGAAGGAATGTAGGAAGGGTGGCGAGAGGGTGAAAAGTGCAGCATTGGGTATACCAAGATGTGAGGGTAGAATCTAGTGAGGATGGGAGGGGGGACAATTAGAGCAGAAAGGGAAGTGGGGAAACAAGGTTAAGT
Source organism: Neoceratodus forsteri (assembly GCA_016271365.2). NCBI lineage: Eukaryota > Metazoa > Chordata > Ceratodontiformes > Ceratodontidae > Neoceratodus > Neoceratodus forsteri. The sequence continues at coordinate 1,243,415,197 of CM057454.1, read as the reverse complement.
TGGGCAGTCACAGGAGCTGTTGGTAGTGAGATAGGAATGGTATAACATCTGCTGTGTCCACGTTTATAGTGAGCAGTGCTCCTGTGAAGATGTAACTGCTTAAGAATTACTTCTCAAACTAATAATACAGGAAGGAGGTATCTGTCAGTATCAGTTTATGATGTGTGTGAGATTGGCCTGTTCCAGAAGTGCCTGTAAGTTAAAACTTTGGCCAGCAAAAATGAAGAGAATGCATTTAAAGTTTTTAATGTCAGCAGAAGTGAATTACATTATTATTCTGTAGTAATGCAACAGCATTGCATAAAGTGATCCCCTCTGCTTTGGCACATTTTTATTCCATTCTATGCCACTTGGCCAAGATTCAGGAGCGTATAGTGTAAAACCACCTCTAAGACTATCTTGTACTCCATGACCTGCTTTTTCCCTATCAACATGGCTTCAGAAAGAACCATAGCACCCTCACTGCATTCACAAAGGTGACATATGACATCTATCAGGCCATGGACCAAGGCTCTGCCATTGAAGTCATTTTTGTCAACCTCACAAAAGCGTTTGATCTGGCGAACCATGATCTACTGCTTCAGCAGCTTGGGGTCATTGGTCTTGATACCTGTGCCCTCCAGTGGGTCCATAGCTACCTCTTCTGTCATTACCAAAGAGTCAAATGGGCTGGCTCCCTTTCAGATCTTCATCCTATAACACATGGGGTATCTCAAGACTCTATTCTGGGTCCTTTGCTGTTCTCCCTATTTATCAATAATCTGTTCAAAAACTGTGGTGGGGCCTCTGTGCACCTGTATGCAGATGATGCAAGTATATACCATTCCTCCTCCAACTTTAACAGGATTAACAGTGACCTGGTGTCTGACTTTTCTGGCCTTGAAAAATGGTTTAGATGATGGCAACTAGTCCTCAACATGAAAAAAACAAAAAGTATGCTCTTTTTGCACCTGCAACCCACCTCCCACACCCTGCCCCCTTACCATTATCTCCTTCAGTGGGGATACCCTTAAATCTGTCAGTACCTTCAAGTATCTGGACATCACCCTTGACAATGCTCTCTCTTTTAATGCCCATGTCTCCATCATAATAAAAACTCTCAATCATAAAAATAGGTTACCTATATCAGATTCACCCCTTCCTTACTTCTGCCTCTTGAATGAAGATAGCCTCCTCATCTCTTCTTCCACTCTTTAGCTATGGTGCCGTACTACTGCTCTCTATCAGTACTACCATCCTATCTTTCCTTTCTCAAGCTTAACACAGGGTGGGAAGGTCTGCCTTGGGTGTACCTTCTTGCCACCATCACTGCAATGTACTCTCTTTGTTGGAGTGACTTTCCTAGGAATCTAAACTAAGGTTCACCACTTTATGCTTCCTGCATATGACTGTCCACAAATTTACCCCTCCCACCACCATGCTTTACAGAAGCAATCCTCCTTAGACAAGCTGCTCGTGCACATACCTGTAGATCGGCCTCTCTCCCCCTCCTCAATAAACCAAATCTATGTCTGGCAGTTTCTCGCAAGTCCTTTTTCTTTGCAGCAGCATCTGATTGGAACTCTCTGCCCCATCCTGTCCTGTCCTATCCTGCCTCAGTTCCAAGTAAAACTACTTACCTCTCTCTGCCTCTATGACCCGGTCTTGTTTCTGCTTATTCTGCATATCTACTCCTCACTCCTCTGGTGCTCCCCATGTCCCCTATCCTTTTCTTTCCCCTGTCCTGTACCCATCCTCTTCCACTGCCTTTTCTCAACCCCCTAACACCCCCATGCCACTCTTCTCCTGAGTATTATATACTCTCTTGGCTTGCAATCTTACATGTTTTTGCTAATGTATCTAGATATCTGCTGTAAACATTATATCTTACCTGTATCTTACTGAATGTCAACCTTGTTGTGATGAATGTGATCCTACCATTGCTATCTTGTTACTACAGGTGTATATACATTATTATACACCTAGCTTGTATCTGTATTTTACTGTATGTCAACCTTGTCATGAAGAATATGCTCCTACCATTGTTATCTTGTTGCCTCAGGTGTATATGTATCATTATGTGCATAGCTTGTGTTGTTATCCTGCGGTTGAATGCTCTGGGTCGACCCTGAAAAAGGGACTGTTATTGTCTCAGTGGACTTACCTGATTACCAAAACTCAATAAATAAATAAATAAAAAGGCACAATATTGTCACAACATTAACTTGGGTACCCTGCATATATGAGATGCTCTAACAGCAGTATCAAGACTTATTTTGGGGAGAAAATAGGACATATCTACATAGCCCCACCCCATGGAAAGTTTCTACTACTGAAATATGTGCCTTGCTTCACCCTTTGAGACTGAACTCAGATCAAGGGATGGGAACATAAAAAACATGTTTCTCCCTACAAATACAACCTCATGTATACAGCCAAAGTATGCATGCATTATAGTGACTTTCAAAAAGGTGTGAGGTATCAGATTGTTCTCATCTACTGTCCACCAGGAGATGAGAAGCGATTCTTTCAGGAAGTTGAGGACTTCATCGTTGACATGATGTTTGAGTCACCCAGGCTGATGGTCCTGGGCAACTTCCAACACCTGTATCAATGATGAACTCTCACAATTTGGTCAGCACTTCCTCCAGTTGATGACATCCTGGGCCTTACACAGATAGTTACCACTGCTGCTCATAATCACGGTCACTCTCCTGACTTAGTCTTCCTCCTGGGGATCGAGGCCTCCAACTTAGGTGTGGAACCAGTTGGTTGGTCTGATCACTACACCGTGGGGTTCAGTTTTAGCACCCCCTATGTAGGCCTACCCCTGTGGAGGTGACTTGGTACCGTCCTTTGTGAGATATAAGTTCTCAAGGCCTAGTGGTGGTGCTAGATCTCTCACCCCTCTCAGAGGTAAATGATGATCCAGAGGCCCTCATGATGGCTTATAATTCAGCCATTGTGGTGGCCCTGGATATCATTGTTCCTGTCTGTGTTCGTCCTCTCTCCCTTCAGCCTCATTCCCCTTGGTTTGATGGGACTTTGAGGGAGATGCGGTGATTAGGACGAAGGTTAGAGTGTTGCTGGGGGAAATCCACTCTTGATGCTGACCGCCTTAGATTGATGGACCATTGTCGAGTCTATCAATCTGCAATCACCCATAAGAAGGCAGAGTTCCTGTCTGGGGAGATAGCGGCTACTCAATATCGACCAGCTCAGCTGTTCCGAACTGTGGACAGACTGTGCAACCCAGCCTGTCTACAAGTCCGGAAAGCGTTTTCACAAGAAGAGTGAGATGAGCTTGCTCTATTTTTTGTGACTAAGGTGGCCGACATCAGGGAAGCGCTCCAGCCAGCACACTCTATGTGTGTTGCTGTGGGTCACCGGAGGTCCACGACTCCTCGGTTTTCTTGGAGTACCTTTGACCGGTCAGCTTTCATGGATGTCATGTGGATTATCCAGAGTGTGCGCCCTGCATGCTGTAGTTTGGATCTGGGACCTACTTCCCTGATATTGGGTTGTATTGATTCTATCGGTCTGGTCCTAGCTCAGATAGTCTGGTGCTCCTTGGAGACAGGTGAGTTTCCAAGCTCACTGAAAGAGGTGGTGGTGACACCACTCTTGAAGAAAGCTTCTCTGGACCCTGACTGTCTTGCAAACTACAGACCAATCTCTAACCTCCCCATTTTAGGGAAGGTTATTGAGAAAGTACTGGCCACTCAGCTGGAGGACCATTTGACCATCCATGACATCTATGAACCTCTCCAATCCGGATTTCGAAAGAGGCATAGTACGGAGACAGTGCTGGTTCGGGTGCTCCATGATCTCCTGATGGCTAGAGATTGGAGGAGCTGTTCTATTCTGGTCCTCCTCGATCTCTCATCGGCGTTTGGCACTGTGGACCACGGGCTGCTGCTTGATCATCTGAGGTTCATCTGTGGACTGTCAGGTACAGTCCTTAGGTGGTTTACATTATTCCTCACGGGACAATCACAGAGAGTGGTGTCCGAGGTTCATTCCTCGGATCCAGTTTCTCTATCATGTGGAGTTCCTCAGGGTTTAGTACTGTCCCCCATGTTGTTTGCAGTGTATATGCTGCCCCTCAGAGACACTGTAAGAAGGTATGGACTGAGGTTTCACTGCTATGCTGATGATACCCAGCTCTACCTTTCTTTTGCATCTGACCAGTATAGAGCTGTCTCAGTCTTTAATAGTTGTCTCATGGAAATCAAGAAGTGGATGGATACCAGTTGGTTGAAGTTGAACTCTGACAAGACTGAGGTAATGGTTGTGGATCTGGGGTGCCAGATAGGGGGGTCAGGTATGGGTTCGCCATCTGGACTTTTTCATGGGGACTTGCCACTCCTGACCTCTGAACGGGTACAAAACCTGGGGGTAATTTTTGACGAAGGTGTTGGCAGTCGTCAAATCCTCCTTTTACCATCTGAGGAATATCTTCAGGATTAAGCACCTTGTTCTGTCCGGTGACCTTCCTACTCTGATCCACGCCTTTGTGACCTCATGGTTAGATTACTGCAACTCCCTGTATCTAGGGCTACCAGGGTTGGAAATCCACTACTTGCAGCTAGTGCAGAATGTGGCAGCCTGACTTTTGAAGGGGTCATCTCGGTCCTGTCATATTTTGCCAGTGCTGCGTGGACTGCACTGGCTGCCAGTTCAGTGGCGGATCACCTTTAAAGTCGGTCTTCTGACTTTTAAAGCCCTACATGGACTTGGCAGGATTATCTGAAAGAGCTTCTGGTCCCTCACTGCCCTGGGCAATCACTCCGCTCAGCCGATGAGGGGTTGCTAGAGATTCCGAGGGTGTCTTTGAAATCTTCTGGGGCTAGAGCATTTGTGTACGCTGCCCCTACCCTCTGGAATTCTCTACCCGTCAGTTACAGGAGTGCATGACCGTGGAAGGATTTAAGCAGTTATTAAAGACCTTTCTAAGGTGCCAAGCTTTTGGTAACTAATTACTGGATGTTTTATTCTGATTTTGTTATTGAGATGTTTGTTTTATTTATTGAGTGGTTTTAATATTGTTAAGATGCCTTGGTTTTTGAAAGCTGCCGTATAAATAAAGCTTATCATTATTATTATTATTATTAAAAAGCATGAACAAAACAGCTTCCTCAGTGGAAGCTGCTGAGTCGAGCAAAGTTACAAACTCCATTAAAGGACTTACCTTAAAGATGTTGCTTGCCAAGCTGGAGAGGCATGGACCTGTGACTGAAAGTACAGTACACCACTGCCAACTAGCAACGCTTGTGCCTATATGCAAAAGTCAGCAAGTGCAGGAACAAATTGAGATCATGAAAGGAGGATACAAAATCACTGCCGACTTGAACTTTATTTAGCCTTCCTCTGATGTTGCAACCACCACTGAACTCCAGGCTCATGTCAGTTGACAACATGCAGGTACACAATCAGCTGGCAGATGGACAGATCATGTCTGCAATTATGAGTACTGCTAGTGACCTGGAGCAAAAGGGTACAAAGGAAGAAGAAGCTGTGCCACTATGTAGCAAAGCAGTGGGCTTGAGAGAGGGATAGCATCACTTAAATGCCTGGAGATCGACCCAATAAAGTTAATTCAACTGATAACTGCAGCATATAAACTCATACTGGGAAACGTTGCTGGCCAAAATAGTTCATGGCAAGCAAAATTACAAAATGTCTCACCAAATTAAGGCAGAATTTTGTCAGTCAACAGAACATTTCAGCACATACAGGATAGTGTATGAGAACCCATACACAACCACACTATTCTAATACAGAATGGTTTCCATGATGACATGGACCTCGAGAGCGAATATATAGTGTATGGCTCCTTAAAACACATGTCCTCTTACTTTTTGTTACATAGATACATAGACAGTGTCGGCAGATAAGGGCCTATGGCCCACCCAGTCTGCCCATTTGAGCTTGTAAGTTCAGTTTATGTTTTCCTAGGAGTCTGTTGCCCCTTACCCCTGACCTCCAGAATTCCTTTATGTCTATCCCATGCATTCTTAAATCCCGTGATTGTTTCAGCCCCCACCACTTCCTCTGGCAGGGTGTTCCACTTGTCCACCACCCGTTCTGTGAAGAAATTCTTCCTCACCTTTCCTCTGAATCGTCCTCCCTTCAACTTCATCCCATGCCCTCTAGTCCTGGAACATCTTTTTCGCTTAAAAATAGTGTATTCCTGCACCCTGTTCCTCCCTGTAAGATACTTGTATGTCTCTATCATATCCCCTCTCTCCCTCCTCTCCTCCAGGGAGTACATATTCAGTTTCTTCAACCTGTCCTCATAGGACTTGTGATGCAAGCCATGTACCATCTTTATTGCCCTTGTCTGAACCTTCTCTACCCTGTCTATGTCCTTATGTAGGTAAGGTCTCCAGAACTGTACACTGTACTCCAGGTGGGGCCTCACTAGTGTCTTCTATAGTGGAATTATGACTCCCTTTTCCTGCTGGTGATGCCCCTGCTCATGCATCCCAGCATCCTATTTGCTTTACCTGCTGCCTTGTCACACTGTTTCCTACCTTGAGGTCATCGAGATGATAACCCCAAGATCTCTTTCCTGCTTAGTCACTATATCCTCACCCACCCCAACTGATATATTGTGCCAGGGTTTTTGTGCCCCATAAGCATTATCTTGCACTTCTTTGTATTGAATTTCAACTGCCAAACCCCTGACCATTCTTCAAGTTTCTGCAGGTCCCTTCTCATTCTGTCTACACCCTCTGGCATGTCTACTCTGTTACAGAGCTTTGTGTCATCAGCAAACAGTGAAATGTTGCCTTCTAGGTCCTTCGCAATGTCACTGATGAAGATGTTGAATAGGACCTGTCCCAGCACTGATCCATGTGGTACCCCACTGGTCACTCTTCCCTCTGTGGAGTGACAGCCATTTACCACCACCCTCTGTGTCCTGCTGTTGTAGTTGCTGGGGATCCACACTCCTCATTTGTCTGCCAGCCTGTCCGCTCACAAGTGTGACTCCTAAACTGCCTATAAGCAACACAGTCGGGGCAGTTACATTGTGATGAAGCTACTAAAGCAAAACAAAGTCATTCTGCTTTATCAGCTACACCACTATTGCAGCAGAACAACTGCTTTGAGTGTATAGATTTCTGTACACAATAATATATCTTCTGACATCCTTAGATTCATCTTTGATGTATTTTTAGTTTTCTCATATATTTTTAAACAACTTTTAAAGCTAATTATTACGTGTCTTGTGCACGCGCAAGCAACGTATTGTGGTAGCTTGGAACAGCAGGTTTTGGAGGTGCAGTCATGTTATGGCCAATAGAACCTGCTGTTTTGGGCTGGGCTCTGTGGCATGAATTAAATAGCATGCTTTCTATGACAGCAGCTGAAAAGTGTGCCACCAACTTAAAACAATTTCCCCGCTGCAATGAGGGAGTGACTCATCACTGCAGGGCATGCCTTGCCTGGTGCAACTCATTTCAATAAACATGGTGGCAGCTGTTGCCATCCGTCTCTTACAGTGCCACCTGAAAGTTGATATTGGGGGTGCCCAATCCCCCTGTCAGCATGCCCCCTCCCCAGTTTGCCGAAAAGACAGCCCAACTCCATCGGCATAATGTCCCCCTCTTTTAATTTGACTGCCGGGGTGCCCAATCCCCTTGGGCATCATGCACCCCCAAACATGGACATCTTTTAGGCGAACGGGGGACCCAATGCCAGTTGGCTTCAGTCCCCTTCACAAAGAAACACAGGTGGCACATTAGGAGCCCACCCCAGTGTGCCGAGATACACCTGTGGAAACAAAACCTTCCTGCAAAGTTTTTTCCCATTTTTTTAGCTGTAAAACAGAAAATGGTCCCTCGTTGCCTCCAGTGCCCCATCCCTCAACCCGCACCCACCATCTGTGCAACCACCTCCTCACACGCCCTCACCACATACTTACCTCCGGAGCCCAGCACGATGATCTTTGGTGAAGCAGGAACATGTCTGCATTCTTCAAAGTCGACCGTGAACTGAAGAAATGCCGGTAAGCTATATAATGGCATAAATTGTATGGGGGTTCAATTTGGTGGATATCTCTGCCGCTTTTGTGACTTTTGGCACCAAATTTTCAAAATGAGGTTCATGGGACCCCACCTCTTGAATTCAGTCACGGTCATGTCATTATTCGGTCTCGAAAGATGATTTGTGGTCACTGCGTGGAATCACCTTCCGGGACCAATTCATGAAATTACAGTGTCACTGTTCATGAGGTAGGCTCCCAAAAAGCCTATGTTGCAAATTTGGTGAAAAAAATCCCCAAAATAACTGTTATGAGCATGCATTGCACAGTTCCCACGCACGCAAGTAACTTCAAGAGTATTTAATATTTACACTCTAGATTTTCAATATTGCCATTTTTCCACACCTCCTTATGAACAGTACAACTGTCATTTTTCACATCCGGTCTGAAATATTCTTTTGCACATGTGGCGCACAATTGTGCGGTTGTTCTGTGAAATTAATGTTTGGGACAGATGAAGAGAATTGCAGTGCAACTGCTCATAAGGAGAGGTTCAAATAGCTCATGCTACAAATTTGGTGAACAAATTCCCAGAAATGACTGTGTTACCAGCATGCATTGAGCAGTTTCTATGCACGTTCGTAACTTCGACAATATTTCATATGTTTACTCCAGATTTTCAGCATTGTCATTTTTGTACACCACCTGATGAACAGTACAGCTGTCATTTTTCATATCCTGCCCAAAACATATTTTTGCACATGTGGCACACAATGAGCATGGTCGCTGTGTGAAATCAACGATCAGGACAGATTAGGAAAATCACAGTGCCACTGTTCATAAGCAGAGGTGCCAAAATGCCTATGTTGGAAATCTGGAGAAAAAAAAAAAACACAAAATAATTGCACTACGAGTGTGCATTATGCAGTTTCTAGACACGCTCATGACTTCACCAATTTTGTTACATTTTCACTCTAGATTTTCAACATTACCAGTTTTTACACCTCCTCATGAACAGTACATCTGTCATTTTTCACATCCTGTTCAAAATGTGTTTTCGCACCTGTGGTGCCAAATGGCACAGTCATTGTGCAAAATCACCTTTTGTCTAACGAACTGATAGTGTCACTGTTCATGCTATGGAGTCACAAAAAGCCCATGTTGAAAACTTGGAATGGAAATACCAAGAAACGCCTAGGGCATTAGGGTTTCCTACCATAATACCCTACCCTGTAGGGACTGACAGGCATCAGGGGTGTGACTTGGTAATGTCAACAGTAATGCTCATGCCATTCCACTCCCACACCCATGCTGCAGCTACTGACAGGCATTGAGGTGTGCCTTGAACTCTTTGACCCCAAAGTTCACCTCATTCTCCTATACTGACACATTTCAAAGTATTTCCTTATAGAATGGGGTGAGTGTAAAGCCCGAACACCCCAAGGCACACCTTGACACTTGTCGGTGTCTGCAGGGTAGGGTGGTGTGAAATGGCATGAGCATATGGCTGACAACCCAAAGGCACACCCCAATGCCTGTCAGTCTCTACAGGGTGGGTTGGGGTTGATGTCAGTTCCATACTTCACTGCCATTCCTATTATGCATCTCTCTAACTCCTGCACTACCAATGCCAACACTCACATTATTAAAGATGGCTGTTGCACAGAATTTCTAAAAACCTCTATTGTTAAGGTTAAGTATTGAATGTACATAGTAGATTGATACTGGGGATGTAATAGGATGATGCTGCCACATTTTTCTGGTGGTAAACAGTACAGCACTGTATCACAATATTATATGTAATTTTTTCATAGCAGGTATGGAGCGTGACGGAGAAGTTTTAAAAACTTTAAAATCCTGTATCTTCATTCCGGAATGAAAGACAATGACTACAAAAATAGGTATGTTGAATTTTTGCCAGACAAATATGCTTTCGGAAAAATAATAATATGGTGACTAACTAATACTACTGCAAGTAAGTTTTATATCCGAATACCCTATCTGAAAAAAGTTTGATCGATTACTGCTAACTGATCTGTTACTAATCTTGCAGTGTCCATCAGTGCAGCGAACACAAAACTATAATGAACACACCCACTGGCTTCTCCTGTGTGTTACATATGAACATACAAATCTGCCAGCAGAAACAGATCACCTGGTCTATCAATGTCTGCCCGAGTATGCAGCAAGCCCCCTAGATTGCAGCTGCCCCAAACCACCTCCCCATCTGTCATTCCCATGATGGCCTAAAACCCCTCCACCCAGACCCTCCCTTGTGCTCTGTCCCATGCTCTCTTAAAACTTCCTGTCTTACTTGATACCACCCCCTCCGGTAGAGCATTCCATTTAGACACCACCCTCTCTGTGAAGTAGTGACGCATCTCCCTCCTAAATCTTCTGTCCTGCAATCTTAGTCCATGCCCCCTTGTGTCCCTTCCCTTTTTTAGTTTAAACACCCCTTCAGTGCTAGCTTTGTTTATCCCCCTCAAATACTTGTATGTTTCAATCATATCCCCCCATCCCTCCTCTCCTCCACCATGTATATAATAAGCTCATTCAGCCTATCCTTGTAGGCCTTGCCCTCCATCCCTTGTATCATTTTTGTTGCCCTCCATTGCACACCTTCCAGTAAATTAATATCCCTCTTCAGATACGGCTGCCAGTACTGCACACAGTACTCCAAGTGCGGCCTGACCAAAGATCTGTAAAGGGGCAGGGTCACCTCCTTATGCCTGGATGAGAAACCCCTTGCGATACAGTCCAGCATCCTGTTCACCTTTGCTGCTGCTTTCCTGCATTGGGCAGAGTTGTTCATGCTCCCTGTTACCAACATCCCTAGGTCCTTTTCTTCCTTAGTGATCCCCTCTTCCCTCCCAACCAATTATCCCTCCTTGGGTTCTTTGTCCAGAAGTGCATAACCTTGCACTTTTTCACCTAGAATCCCAGCTGCCACTTCTCTGATCATATCTCCAGTTTGGTTAGGTCCCCTTGTAGTTGTTTCCATCCATCCTCTTCATCCACCACTGCCCCCATTTTGGTATCATCTGTGAACAGACTAACCCTGCTCCCAACTCCATGTGCAATATAGTTTCATAGTTATCTTACAAGTTCATAAGGCCAAGGCCTATAGTGAACTCACCACCATAAATTAATGGTGGTATTTATATTTTATTTCCTTCATATGGTCATCCAGTAGAATTTTAAATCTTTGCACATTATCACTATTAATAACATATATTGGTAATGAATTCCATATTGGTGGTGCCCTCAGTGTAAAAAAACTCTGTCTTCATTGGGTTTTATTAACTGGGCATTTAATTTTATCTTTGTGTGATCTAGTATTATTTTCGCAATCCTGTTTTTCCAAGCATATAATATTGAGTGTGTCGCTATTATGCAATGCATTGAATATATTTATGAGATCACCTCTTAATAACCTATACTTTTGTGAGTATAGGTTCAAGGACTTAAGCCTATCCTCATATGGGAGATGTCCTGGATGTTTAACTCTCTTAGTGGCTCTTCATTGTACCTTCTCCACCATACTCAGAGCACCTACAGTAGTAGAACAAAACAGAGCACAATACTCCATGTGAGGCGTCACGAGACTTGTATACAGAGGCATCAGGACCTCAGCCCTCCTACTTTTTATATGCCTATGTATACATCCCAAAATGGAAAGGCATTTTTTAACTGTTTTTTTTTTTTTTGCATGGAGATCAAATTTCAGATCACTGATAATGGTTACACCTAGATCTCTTTCCTCTATGGTCGATTAAATTATTTTGTTTTTTATACTATAATGTGCCCCTCTGTTGTTATTTCCGAAATGCATCACCTTACATTTTAGTTCATTAAATGTCATTTTATTCTCATCTGCCCAGACACCTATACTATTCAAACATTCCTGAAATTTGGTGACTGATTCTGGATTTTAACTATACAAGCGATTTTACAATCATCTGCATACTTTCCCATCCAGTCACTTACTCTCATTGTTAATATGTAAGCAATAAGACACGATGAGGTGTACATTAGACAGATCTAATCCATGGCTAGGGGGATGTAGTGAGGCAAGAGGCCACAGGCCGAGTGCATCCAGCCCCCTAGCCATGCATTAAAGCTATTTAATGCACGTCCCTGGAGTGACTTATTGCACTTATAAAATGGGCCTGTGTATTCTAAATGGGGTTTTTAGTTTTAGCTGTGCATTAGACACATCTAATGCATGGCTAACAACCAAACAGATTGCTTGAAATCCTTTGCCCCATTTTATAAAAGTATGTTAAACAACAAGGGTCCCAAGACTGAACCCTGTGGAACTCCACTTGTCACGGGACCCCAGCTTGATTCATGTCCACGTACTACTACATATTGTACCCTATCATCCAACCATGAGTAAATCCACTTGATGATATTGCTGAGGAATTTGAATTTACACAGATATTCCAGTTAGATTTTATGTGACACTGTGTCAAATGCTTTAGTGTAATCCAGAAAAACAACATCCACAGGCAATCCTTCATCAAGAGCTTCACTAACTGGCTCAAAAAAACTGATTAGGTTGGTTAAACGTAATCTACCAGGTGTAAATCCAAGTTGTGTAATATCACATGCTGCAGTTCTATGTATATGAGCATTCATTCTTGTTTGAATTATTCTCTCGATCATTTTGCCTATCACAGAGGTTATGATAATGGGCCTATAGTTCCCAACAAATTGTTTACTACCGCTGTTATGTATCGGCACATTTGCACACCTCCATTCCTTTAATACAGTGCCATTATTTATAAACATATTATATAGTACTGCTAAAGGGCCAGCCATCTCATTAAGTAATTTTTTTAGAAATTTTGGGGCTATACCATCTGGGCCTGGTGCAGAGTCTTCCTTCACATTATTAATGATATCCACTACTACTTTCGTAGTAATAGATTCCACTATTCCTTCATTACGCAATTGTTTGATTTTAATATATTCCTTAGGGATGAAAACATTCTGAAAATAAGTGTTTAGCTCATTAGCCATATCGGATTCATTGGACACTACTACTTCTTGTATTTTTGCATGGTGCATCTGATGACTGCAGCCAATGAGGAGACAGGGAGAAGGCAGATGGCTTTCCTAGGCCATTCCATCTGACATGGAAGAGACATGCTGCACACAGATGGCACTGCCTATGTCACTATCATCTGGAAGTGGTCCCAACTCTGCCAGGCATGTAAGGATGCCCCAGTGCCCAGTGGACACCTTTTCAGTGCATACATGTAGCACACACCTCCAGCCCCCTGCAGAGATACACCAACACAATGCAGCACACACATGCAGCACTGAGGCAATGGGGGTGTTGGACAGGAGGGCGTACAGGTGGCCAGACTGCACCACATAGTAGGTGCTGATGCACAGCTCAGACAGTCCACACAGTGCACATGTTTTAGTGATGGGAATGCCGTTGACAACTATGTTGTTAACTGACATGACAGAAACAGATTTATGTTGACCACAAGATGCGGTTGGCATAAATCTGGCAGGAGTCTTTGGCTATTTTTTTTTAATCAGGGGTCTTCACCCCCAGAACTCCCTCATGTGGGTGCTCTGTCCCCACACCTCCAAAGTAAAGGATTACAACTCAGAGTCAGAGTTGAGTCACAGTGGGGGTGTAGGACTGGGAGAAAGAGTGCTGTGGTCTCGGGTGGATGAGTGCAGCAAACTTTTGATGTTGTCGGCATCAATATGTTTGCTGTAATGGTGTCACCATACAGTTGGCATACCCTTTAAAAAATATAAAGAGATCTTGAGACTGATACTTACTAATCATTATAGCAAAACTAATACATTAAATAAATGCTACTTTTTTTCAGAGAAGCCAATATACTTTTATTTCATGAACAAGGAAAGGAACTAGACCGATGCAAATCTTATAGACCAGTCTCATTGCTAAATGCTGATTACAAAATATTCTCAAACATTTTGTCAATGAGATTGGAGGGTGTACTCCCTTCCTTGATCAGCAAGGATCAAAATGGATTTATTAAAAGAAGATGAATTTCTGAGAATATGATGCACAATATACATGCTGAAAAGACATTTGACAGGATTGAGTGGAACTTTATTATAAAAACATTACAGAGAATGAATTTTGGGGAAAAAATATAACTTGGATTAAAATATTATATCAAGAACCTAGTGCAAAATTAAAAACTAATAACATATTATCAGACTCCTTTAAATTATCCAAGGGAACAAGGCAGGGATGCCCCCCCCCCTGATTTTTGCCCTCATCATAGAACCTCTAGCTGAGGAAGTGAGTTGAAACAGCCAAATAACAGGAATCCTGACAAATAACGAAGAACACAAAATAAGCTTATGCAGCTGATGCTTTGATTTATATGGGTGATTCACAAAGATCTGTACAAGAATTTATAAGGCTATCAACAACATATGGCAAAGTATCGGGATATAAAATAAACTGGCAAAAATCCTTAGTCCTTCGATCAAAAAAAGGTGATAGGCTACAAATTCCAAATAACTGCCCCGCCCACAGGTTGATGAATCTAAATACTGGGGGTTTATATTATCAAATCAAATTGACTCATTTTACTCCTATAACTTTGAATATATTTTACAGGAAATAAAAACAGAGTGAAGTAAATGGCAATTTCTTCTACTTACATTAATTACAAGAGTAAATGCAGTAAAAATGAAGATTTTAACCAATGTTCTGTACCTTTACCAAACATTACCCATCTTTATTCCAAATGAGTTCTTTAAAAAAAGTAAAAAAGGTTTTAAATTTTATTTTGGAAAATAAAACTCCACGCATAGCTTATGATAAACTGATTCTACCAAAAAGAAAAAGGAGAACTGTCACTACTGGACTATTATAAATATACTCTTATTAAATAAGCATACATATTATTTAGTATTCCAAATAGCAGTGATTTGGAATTGGTTATATGTCACAAATAATACACTTAAAAGCATAACAGTGGAGAACAATATGTATGAATATACAAATTTGCACAATTTACTATTCTCGGGTAATATTTAAATATGGCACTTGGGTTAATATCCCAGTACTGACACTGTAGTGCAGCATGAGAGGGGTGCTGCACTTCTGAGGTGCCGTCTTTTGGATGATACATTAAACTGAGGTCTCATCTTCCCGGATTTGTGGTAGTTCAGGTGGATGTTAAAGATCCCATGGCACTTATCGAAAAGAGTAGAGGAATTTCCCCGGTGTCCTGGCCAAATTTCCCTCATTCACTAAAAATACCACCAACAGTTTCATCTGGTTCAAGGTCAGTTGGCATTCATCTGTATCCTCCTACCCTGGGTCATGCCTGAAAATAGGCAGGATTTGTCTAGTGCACTTACCCGGTCAACAAAAACTAAATAAATAAATAAATAAAATAAAGGAAATATGGCACCAAGAATAACAACTGTATTTTTTTATTCATTTGTTAGCCAGGTAAGGACAGAGGACCAATGGCCCTTTTTCAAGTCCGACCCGGGATCAATACAAAGACGAGACACACAATAAATAACAATAAACAATCACAAAAAGCAGCTACAAGAAAATTTAGATAGTAAATATTCTTTCAATTTTATCTTAAAACCAATTAATGATGAAGTCTGACGTACTGGGCATGGCAATACATTCCAAAATTGAGGGGCAGCTATAGAGTAAGCACGACATGCTATTTTAAGTTTAGGTATAACCATGTCAAATAAAATACCATTAGATGATCACAAACTAGGAAGAACAGAATGTAACTTAAGATTATATAAAGGAAATGATTATTTGAGTAAAACACATTTGACAATTACACAACCAATATTTTATTCAGTTCTGGCTATCGGAGCTAACCAGCCTTATTGAGAATACAAAACACAGTGATGTGTTTGTATAGGCACCTGAAGAACAAATTGGCATATGTTATTATAAGCTACCTTTAAAGAATGCAACTCATTATGCCCAAGATGTAAACAGATATAGGAAACATAATAATAATGGGGTAGCAGAGAACCAATTGCAATAGTTTTTCTAACTTCAAAGGAGAAAAAAGTTTTGAATTTGTACAACAAGCCAATCCTTTGGTTTACAGTACGAACAACTGATTGAACATGGATGGAAAAAGTTAACCCAGGGTCTAAAAGAATCCCAAGGTACTTGAACTGGTATACTTGTTCAATAACTGTACCATTCTAATCATACAAACACAAGGACGGATTGTTGCCAAGCATAGAGGAGGTACCAAAAGTCATGGACTTAGTTTAGGGTTACCACCTGTCCTGATTTTCGCAGGACAGTCCTAATTTGGACAGCTGTGTCTTGCAAAAAAAACATTAAAAATACCACATGTCCTGATTGTATAGTAGAAAAAATATTTTCTAATTTTTCACTAAATGTTGCAGAAAACTACAATACCTTAACTAAAATACCTTAAAATGATAAGAAACAATAGAAGCAACTATGAAACTGCAATACTTAGCCTTAATTCTGATTATATAGAGAAAACAAGTCTGTTTCATTGGTCAAGGTTACGTACTAACCTGCAAAAAATCATGTTTCAATAAGAAATGTCCCACTTTGGGCTTCTTAAAAGGTGGTAATCCCAACTTAGTTTTGTTAGAATTGAAAATCATTGCATTATCCAGAAACCATTTACAGACTCTTTCAAAGTCAGCAGTCCAATCTGCTGTTACCTCGGAGAGGGAGATACCTTGAGAAAAAAGAATCAAGTCATCCACATAAATGATGACTTTGCAATTTAAACAAGAAGAAGGAAGTTCGTTAACAAAAATAGAAAATAATAAGGGGCCCACAATGGACCCCTGAGGAACAGCACAACTTATCTTGGAATTTTCAGACACAAGAGAACCAATAAAAACAAACTGTGTGTGATCTGTTAAGTAGCTCCCATTGCAGGACACAGCAGCTTCGCAGAAACCCAGTGCATTCAATTTGGAGCATGCTAAATCATGTTTAATTAAATCAAATGCCTTGGTCAGGTCCAAAAACCTCGCCCCAGTATGTTGGCATGCACACCATAAAATATTTTAATTCAAAATAGGAACAACAAAATATATCCCTATTTATGACAACTATAATGTTCTGCCATAAATAAACAACTATATGTATAAAAGAAGGCAGATACTAGGCTTAAATGAATGTGGGCAACTTTTTGTAGACAGTTCAAAACCTCTGAACAGATTCAAACTCAATGTAATATCCCTGCAAGTCATTACTATAAATATTTACAAATTAAGAACTATATTACAAAAAAACAAATGAAGGACTGACATTGCAACCCATACCAATGTTTGAAATTTTAACTTTCAAAAAGAAAATAAAAAAAATTATAACATTACTATATAATAACTAATAATTTTCGTCAGCAATGAAAGATATTACAGTGTTAAAATTACCCCCTCCCCATCCTCCCACTGAGCCCTGCCACCCCGCTCCCCCCGGTCAGTGGCGGGCAGCAGCTCCCCACCCACAAGCCGCCCGCCGACTGACTGCGTACAGTACAGCTGTACGCCCATTGTCTACAGCATGGGCCAATGGGCATGCAGACCATACTGTGCTACACAGTCCAGATATGTGAATGGTCACTGGCGTGGTGCGAGGTGTGGTATCCAGTGCCTCAACCCTCGGCACCACCAGGCTGGCTGCACTTCAGTCTGTATAACAGAACAGAATACACTGTGGGTGAATCTGCTGAATTTTTTATTCAGTTTCAATTCCCATTTAAAAAGTCACATAGGCACCGGCCTGGGGCACTGAGGGTTGAGGCACTGGATGCCACACCGGCGACCCGGGTTCAGAAACAGACTCGGGCCACCGGGGGTCGGAGGGGCAGAGAAGGATCGAGCATTCCAACGGATGCTCTCCTCTTCCAGGGGTGGGTTCCTTGGGTGCTTTGAGCACCCGATGCACCAGTGCCTGTGGAAGCACGGGCATTGGGGCACAGGCAGTTCTTCGGAACCGGGGAGGGGAGGACATTGCAGGCACTTGACAACGATGTGTGTCAGCACGCCATCTGCCTGGATGTCAGTCCTATGTGCCAACATCCTCAGGGATAGTGATACTTAAGAGGGAGCAAAGCAGAAAACACCCCACTCAACCCCAAGATGACGACTGACCTAATCTCCTGGACCACCTACCATGGGCAGACCCCAATGTGCAGGCATTCCAGAAGGAAGGTAAGGGGGATACAGGAGTATGCCTGACACTCTAGGGGCAGACTCCATGGGAGGATCGCCGGGGGTATGATCAAGTCTGAAGGAGTGGGATGAGTCGGTAGTAAGGTGGGATAAAAAGAAAGTGTAAAAAAAAAAAAGTCACATAGACGTCACATAGGCACAGCAGCAAACATCAACAGGGAGCACAACTGTAGCTCCAAAGTTTTGTGGATGAGGTCCATTTGTGGCCTCCTGTGTCTTTACTTTCCCCAGCCCTCTCCAGAACTGTAATCCAGACTAGGGAGCACAGGAAATGCCTGAGAGTCCTAAACCACCCATTTCATCTGCTGCTGGTAAGCCACACATAAGGTTCCCTTGGGGACAAAAATCAGTCACATGAGAAATGCCTCCATCAACCATGTGCCAAATATGTGGCTTGTACATATCGCAGTTTATTGCACTCTGCTTTGTATTCACAAATCCTGCTGTTGTTAGTGGTGTTAACCTCTCTTGTTCAGCTGCACCTCCTCGTTCTGCCCCTTTTTGTAGCTGCACCCCTTCATTCTCATCCTCCATCTGCAACTTCTCATTCTCCTCTTAGTGGGAATTATCAAAACTGCCATCACAGAGGCAATAAGCCTTTGTGTGAAGCAAATAAACAAATCAAAACAAAAGAAAAAGCCACTATGGTTCTCAAGAGAGGTGGCTGTGAAAGTCAGGAAGAAAAGATAGCATTCCGAAGTATAAGGAAACACAGAAGGAGCAGGACAGAGAGCTGTACCAGTTAAGACAGAAAGAAGCAGGAGGGAAGTCAGAATAGCAAAGGCCCAAACTGAGGAAAAGATATCCAACCCAGTTAAGAAGGGGATAAAACCTTTATAGGTACATCAGCGAGCTGAGAAGATAAAGGGAGGGAGCAGGAGGCTGAATAGAATGAACGGTGGGTGGGCAGAGGGGACAGTGAAAAAGCAGGAATACTGAACGAATATTTCTGCTCAGTATTCACAAAAGAGGAGGGGGAAGTGCCTAATCCAATTAACAGAAGCACTCTTGATAGGGGGCGGTCGATCCCAGTCCTTTCACAGAAGAAAGGGTTCTGCAAGAACTCCTAAAACTGAAGGTGGACAAAGCAATGGGTCCTGATGGAATTCACCCCAGAATTCTAAAAGAATCAAGGAAGGAACTAGTGAAACCACTGGCTACTCTTTTTAATAAATCATGGGAGGATGTTGTGGTACTTGAGGACTGGAGGAAGGCGGATGTGATTCCCCTTCACAAAAGTGGGACCAAGACAGAGGCAGGAAACTACAGACCTGTCAGTCTGACCTCTGTGGTAGGGAAAGTGATGGAGTCGCTTCTGAAGGAAAGAATAGTTGAGTACCTAGAGGTCAGTGGAGCACAGGATCCAAGGCAGCATGGGTTCACAGTGGGAAGGTCATGTCAGACGAATCTAATAGATTTCTTTGACTGGGTGACCAAAGTAGTAGACCAGGAGGCTGTGGACATGGCCTACCCAGACTTTTAGCAAGGCATTTGACACAGTCCCACACAAAAAGATTATTAGTCAAATTAACCAGCCTGGGAGTGGGTCCCAGGGTGGTAGCCTGAAAACATTGGCTGGATAACAGGACACAGAAGGTAATTGTAAATGGAGTCCACTCTGAAGAAAGGGCGGTTACTAGTGGGGTACCGTGAGGGTTCAGTATTGGGTCCAGTCCTTTTAATGTCTCTCATCAGTGACATTGCAGAGGGACTGGAAGGAAAGTATGCCTTTTGCAGATGACACAAAGATCTGCAACAGGGTTGATACACAAGGAGGTGTGGAAGGATGAGAAGGGACTTGGCAAGTTGGAGGGAATGGTCAGACGTGATGGCAGCTAGGATTCAATGCAAAAGTGCAAAATAATGCACCTGGGAAACAAGAACCCAGGGAAGAATACAACATGGGTGGGAGGTAGTAACAACAACAAAACAGGAAAGGGACCTGGGGTAATCATATCAGATGACCTTAAGGTTAGCAAGCAATGTGAGAAGGCAGTAGGAAGGGCCGGGGTATACTGGGATGTATAGGAGAGGCATCAGCAGCAAAAACAGGAAGTTGTTATCCTCTGTACAGACAGTTGGTGAGACCCCATCTGGAATACTGTGTCCAGTTCTGGAGCCCCATCTCTGCAAGGACATAGACAGGATAGAGGCAGTCCAGAGGAGGGCAACTAAAATGGTGCAGGGTCTGCAAGAGAAGCCATATGAGCAGAGACTAAAGGAGCTTAATATGTATACCCTTGAGGAAAGAAGGGAGAGGGGGACATGATAGAAACTGTCAGGCACCCTCAAGGGAATCAACAAAGTCCAAGAGGGTAGCATCTTTCAGAAAAGAGACTTGCAAGAACAAGGGGACACAATTTAAAGATAGAAGGAGGGCTGTTCAGGGCAATGTGAGGAAGTATTATTTCACAGAGGTAGTGGATGCATGGAACAGCCTTCCTGAGGGAAGTTGTGGGGTCTAAAACTGGGAGAATTCAAGAATGCATAGGACAGACATAAGGCAATTCTTGTGGGGGGCAGGAAGATATAGGCTGTTGGTTAACTAGGATCTGCGGCCTATCCTGTAGGTAGGGAAATGGGCAGACTAGATGGGCCTAGCGGTCCTTATCTGCCGTCAAAGTCTATGTTTCTATGTTTCTATGGTAGATTTCTTGGACTGCATCTCAGCCTCAGTGGGGAGAGACAAGGGGAAGGATCACCTTCAAAAAAAAAAAAAGTTGACTGACTGAATCTCCAGAGTCAATATTACTGGGTTGGGTATACCACATTTTTTAAGAAACAATTTTGTTTTTTGCCTATTTGACTACTATACTATATAAATGATAATTTTTTTTATCTATTCTACACTTCTCTGTTTGCTTGAATTTATTTTATGTTCAGCTTTTATACAGAATCCTGCACATTGTGTTGCAAATTTCCAAATTCAGCTGAGCCAGTGACAACTTTTAAATCAGGTTCCTTTTGTTTATTTTTCAATTCTTTTGTTAATTTTTGCTATAGCCATTTGTGCTGTTCCTTTCAATGTGTGAAGCGATATGAGGGGACCCGGATATTCCAGACTGCGCTTGCGTGCAGTGAAACAGCTTCTCGGCACAACCTTGTTGTACCAGGGCTAGGACTAGGGTAATATTCAACAGTGATGCACCATGGCTTAGCACTGTTGAATATGGCAAGGTTGGCACACATACTGTGCACAGTGCAGTGGCACTGCACATGGCATGGACTGCACCTGGTACTCGATCCAGCAGCTGACATAGGGGGTGGGTCTCTGGTGGGCGAATGTACCCCCTCCCCTCCTGGACACCAGATCACAGGCTGTAGTAGAAATTAAAGAATTACCTGTTGGTCTAACAGTACAACCCCTGTCTGGCCGATCGTGGGCTATTGTACACATCAAGGATTCACCTGGTGGTCTAGCAGTACCCCCCAGTACACCCGATCGCGGGCTGTTGTGAAATTAAAGAATCACCTGGTGGTCTAATGGTACCCCCCTCCTCACCCACTCACCCACCCACAAGGGCCCCCCCGGCCACCCAGCGCCCCCCGTCATTGGCAGGTGGCAGCACCCCACCCGCATACCGCCTGGCCGCCCGCCGAATGACAGCATACAGTATGATCTGTATGCCTATTGGCCCACAGTGTGGACCAGTGGGTTGCAGACCATACTGTACTACACAGGACCAGATGTGTGAATGAACCGATGATGGGGGTGCTGGGTGGCTGGGGCCCTCTGTGGTTGGGGTGGGGAGAGGGGTACCACTGAACCACCAGGTGATTCTTTATTTTCACAACAGCCCGATCGGGTGTACGGGGTGTGTGCTAGAGACCACCAGGTAATTTTAATTTGTACAACAGCCCGTGATTGTGCATACGGGGGGGGGGGCTACCGCTAGACCACCAGGTAAATCATTAATTTGTACAACAGCCCATGATCGGTCATACGGATGGGTACCGCAAGACCACCAGGTAGATATCTTACATTGACAGATCGATCAGGCGTAGGAGGGGAAACTAGAGAGGGACCTGCAGGTAACAAAATCATACATGTATTTTGATGGAGATAAAGATGGTAAATGGCTGGCGAGTTTGGTGTGACAGAAATGTGCAGAAAGCGCCATCTTAAACATGGAAAAGCCTGATGGGACCTACATTTACAACCGGAAAGAAATAAATTCTCTTTTCAAAATTTCTATTCCTCCTTTATACCACTGAGGCCTCCGGAGGAGATCCCAATCAATTCCTCAGGAATATTAGTCTGCCGGTACTGGGGATTCTAGTGGAAGGCTGAATGCCCAAATACTCTAGCAGGAGGTCAAAGTCATGGTTTGGCAGACAAAAAAAGGGAAAGCACCGGGTCTGGATGGTATCCCCACTGAATTTTACAAGTTGACATGGGAAGCCCTGGGCCAACAGATGGGTGAGATAGTGCTGAAATCCCTGGTGGAGGGGAACCTCCCACCCTCCCATAAATTAGCCACAATTACTGTCCTCCCCAAACCAGGGGAAAGTACCCACACAGTGTGGATCCTACCGTCCAATCTCTCTGCTCAATGCAGATTACAAGATAATAGCTAAAATTCTGGTGAAGAGACTGGAGGCTGTGTTACCACACCTAGTGCACAGAGACCAGGGGGGCTTTGTCAAAGGCAGGCAGTCTAGGCACAACATCAGAAACTCTATTGCCATTATTCATAGGTGGAATAAGGGTGGGGCCCCACACAGAGGCCTTCTAGGCCTAGATACCAAGAAGGCCTTTGACCATGTTGAATGGCCATTCTTGTTTGCAGTCCTATAGGGCTATGGCCTAGGGGAGCCTTTCCTCGGATGGTTGAGGTCCCTATACTCTGACCCCCAGGTTCATATCCTTACGAATAATACCATCACGACTTCTTTTTCCCTCTCTCTGGGAACTAGGCAGGGTGGCCCCCTCTTCCCCCTACTCTATGTTCTCACAATAGAGGCCCTGGCATTAGGAATAACAGCAACATCAAGGGTTGCAGCATGGGAGGGGAGCAACATGTTATATCATTATTTGCAGATGATGTCCTTTTGTTCCTGGAAAATCCTGCTGAGTCATTCCCTGCTCTTAGTAGCCTTTTTGAAATTTATGGTCCTCTATCAGGACATAAGATTAACTGGGGAAAAATGAGTGGCTCCCACTGGGACAGAAGAGCACTACCACCATGATAGCTGGGATTTCTATTCACCCAACTGAACAAATAAAATACCTGGGTGTTGTGCTCCCTAGTCACCTCTCCCACATAATTAAAATTAAATATAACCCCCCTGGTAAAGAAAATAAAAGAAGACTGCATGAGAGGGAGAGCTCTCCCGCTGACCCTACTAGGGAGAGTGAACCTTATTAATATGAACACATTATCAAGGGTGCTGTACCTATTCTAGTCCCTTCCAATCACCCTCACAAGGAAATACATCAGGGCCCTTGAAGGGGCCTGCACACACACCTGATGTGGCAGGGGAAAATGCCCAGAATTAGAAGGGAAATATTATGGCATCCTGCACATAAAGGGGATCTAGGACTTCCCAAACTGCACCTATATTTTTTAGCTTCACAACTGGCTCACGTACAAGACTTGCTAAGGAAGGATGAAGAAGCCCTTGTGTGGAAGAAGATGGAGGGTGGGGGGATCGCCAGTTTTACCACACCTATTATTACACCCATTGAAGGATGGGGGTCTTGACGGGAAAGCCAATCCCTGTTCCAGGGCAACATGGAGGGCAGCACATCTACTTTTGCAAGGGGAACCATATACTTCGCCTGATGTGACCCTTAGATCTCTTCTGGAGTTGGAGGGAGCTCACCGGGGATGGACCTTGGGGGTCTTCTTGTTTGGGCTTCCCGAAGGCTTGGATGTTTGGGCCATTTCCTGGAAGGGGAATATTTTTGCAGCTTTGAAGAATTGAAGACCACATATAAGCTGAGTACATCAAATTATTTTCTGTACCTCAGAGTGCGGGCGAAGGAGGCCAACCTGGTCAAACTCCTTCATATTGCATTGCCACTAAAATGGTCCCCCTTGAGGAACTTTTTATTACATTTTCCAGGGCCCCTTCCTTTAACATAGAAACATAGAATTTGATGGCACATAAGGACTGCTTGGCCAACCCAGTCTGCCCATTTCCCTACCTGATGGATAAGCTACAGATTCTAGTTAATCAACAGCTTACTTCCTCCTGCCCCCACTAGAATTGCCTTATGCCTGTCCCATGCATTCATGAATTCTCCCACTGTTCCTGACTCACAATCTCCTCAGGAAGGCTGTTCCATGCATCCACAACTCTGTGTGGAAAATACTTTCTAACATTACCTCTGAGCCGTCCCCCTCTATCTTCAAATTGTGCCCCTTTGTTCTTGCACACATCTCTTCTTCTGAAAGATACTACCCTCTTTGTACCTTGTTAATTCCCTTTGAGATACTTGAAAGTTTCATCGGTCCCCCCTCTCCTCCTTTCCTCAAGGGTATACATATTAAGCTGCTTTAGTCTCTCCTCGTATGTCTTCTGGTGCAGACCTTGCACCATTTTGGTTGCCCTCCTCTGAACAGCCTCCACTCTGTCTATGTCTTTGCGGAGATGGGGTCTCCAGAATTGCACACAGTACTCCAGATGGGGTCTCACTAACTGTCTGTAGAGAGAGATAACAACTTCCTGTTTTCTACTGTTGATGCCTCTCCCTATGCATCCCAGTATCCCCTAGCCCTCCTTACTGCCTTCTCACATTGCTTGCCCACCTTTAGGTCATCTGATATAATTACTCCTAGGTCTCTTTCAATTTTGCTATTAACTCACCCCCCCATTGTGTACTCTTCCCCTGGGTTTTTATTTCCCAGATGCATTACCTTGCACTTCTTTGCATTGAATCTGAGCTGCCACATATTTGACCATTCATCCAGCCTTGCCAAGTCCCTTTTCATCCTTTCCACTCCACCTTGCATATCAACCCTGTTGCAGATCTTTGTGTCATCTGCAAAGAGGCATACCTTTCCTTCCAGATGCTCTCCAATGTCACTTATAAAGATATTAAAGGACCGGGTCCCAGTACCGAACCCTGCGATACCCCACTAGTTACCCTCCTTTCTTCACTGTGGACTCTGTTTACTATTACCTTTTGCGTCCTGTTGTCCAGCCAGTTTTTTATCTAGGCTACCACCTTGGGACCCTCTGAGGAGGTGCTATGGGCTGCATCTTGAGAGCCTCCCTGACCCACTGTCCAAAATAAGAAGTACCTGGGAGTCTGATATATACCCAGATGGCCTGATGGGGAGTGGGGGTGTGGGACTGGAGCCTTATTTTGAAAAACATACTGAAGAGCTCTGTCAATAATAGACTTCACATTATACAGTATAAATTTCTTATGCAGGCTTACCATACCCCCAAACTGGCTCACAGAATTGACCTGGGAAAGTCCCTCTATTGCCCCAAATGTAAAACACAGGTTGGCACCTTTTTCCGTATGGTCTTGGAATGCCTAAGGGTCTCAAAGTTTTGGGCGGGTATTATAGAAATCCTTTCCAGAATGCTGAATATCCCCCCTAGGGTTGAACCAGTGGAAATCCTATTAGGGCTTCCGGCACTGGGCAGCCTGAGACCTCTGAAACATTTGAAGCACTGGAGACTTGGTATAGTGACAGGTATGAGGGAGCTGGCAATGTATTGGAACCTGAAACAGGTCCCTACTGTAGCTTCGTGGTTAAATTCACTCCTTGCGGCAATGAGGTTGAAAAAGGACCAATATTTAGCGAGGGGCCAACCAGAAAAATATGATGACATTTGGCTCCCATTGGAACAAGCTTTAATGCAGAACTGGTTCCCAGCATTCTGAGGGGACGATAAGATGGAAATCAGGGGAAACCCGGTTGGACCGATTGATGTTCCAAATTTAATTTCTCAATGTCAGAAAGAACAGTGGACCGGGTTCAGTCACTTGTCAAACTGTTAATCTCCTCATGTTGTTTATGCATACCTCTTTATTCCATGGAGATGGCAATTGACTTGAAATATTATGAATTTATTGTAGCTCCTCCCTTTTCTTATGCACTTCATTATGGCCACTCGAACTGTACTTAGTACTTGGTAAATGTAATGAAATATGTTTTACCTTGAGAATGGCTGTTTTAGAACTTTCCTCCTCCTCTGTAGGGAGGAGGCCTTCTGTCTGTATGTCTGAGTAAGTCCTAAGTAAAATAAAATTTACCAAAAAAAAAAAAACAACGATATTATATAATGGAGTAAATGGAAAGCACAAAATCCTGCATTCTCATTGGCTGACTGGCACCCTTTCAGCATGGTAAATCCTCCGGTGTACCTACTTGAAAAGATGCTAGCCAACTGAATCTCCTGCCACCTAACACATATCACTGCTGCCAGCCAACTTCAGGCAAACTGCCACCATTTTCAAACGCCATTTATGCTATATACCTGCGCTAAATTTAAACAAAAAGAACACCTCATTCCATGTAATTCTCACCAATGAGCATGAAAACATATTTACTAAAGAAAATGAGCCATCAACACTAAAATATTACCCGATAAAAGAGTTCCACATCCTCAGTCACCACTGCGGACTACTACTATAATGGGAAACACGACTGTAATAAATGCCAACTGGGCAGTCCCACTCAGTGTGAACATCCATGCTCATTTTTTTCTCCCCTATGCTCCTCCAGCCTTCTTAAATGCAAAACCTCTAAATGCCAAGGCACCAACTTTTCATCTTGCACACACTGCCACCCCGGCGCTTCACTCACTTGTGGGACAGGACATAGAGGGATTTAAAAAAGTAAAACAATACAGAGTGACCGGGGACATCACTCTACCTAGCAACTAGGAACTTTTTCAGTAGACCAATAACATACATTTTTTTCTTACAAAAATAGGGCCCATTGTATAATAGCAATATACCCCTCCAGCGTAGTGAGATATGAGTGGATTTACCACTTCTGGTGTGGTTAAGTCACTTGGCTGCACCTCATGACCAAAGCACACCAGGCGTGGTAAATCCACGACTCTATGATGCTGAGTTGACAACCAACTGGTCAACTGGCATTGCAGCCCCAGGCTCCTTGTCGACTGTGAGTTGCGGTCGGCAAGGAGCCGTGCACAGCAGAGTCTGTATTTTTCTTCGGGGGGCTTCACCCCTGTGCCCCCCATCCCTATAGATACCAACTCTGAGTCGGAGTTGGTTCAGGGAGGGGTGCAAGATGGGGAAGGTGTTGTTGGGTCCCAGGCGCAACCCCTACAGCAACCTGGTGCTGTTGTCAGCAGCGATGCACGTCATTGTAGGGGGTGTCGCAGCAGGAGGTATATACCTAAATTCTCCAATATACCCACTCCCTGCCAGGGTATATTGCTTAAATATCTAACAAAGTGAAATCAGCTCTGGAGATTCAGCAAGCCAACCAACAATTTTTTTAGAGGATTTGACCCCTTTCATAAGCCAGATGTAAGGGCCACTGGCTATGGCATGGTGCTTGTAAATCCAACAGGAAAACAGAGTCAAAGGATCTAGCACTTCAGTCTGTACTTTTTTTTTAACTCTATTTCTTGCACCGAAACCCAAGAAATTCTCTCAGGCAGCCACTGGACCTTGCAGCTCTACCTCCGGACCTGAAACCCCTCCAACTCCAGGCACCAGCATGGCTATCCACATGGCTCTGAGCCCACCGAGGTAGGGCCGCCCTATCCACCCAGGGCACTATATCTTTCAATTCAGGCTGGGCTGCACGGTGGAGTGTGGCTGAAGGAGGTGGTGCCGTCGCCTATCCCCAGGGATGGGGGTATCTACTTAGGTCCCATCCCATTGTCTCAGATGTGCATTGCGTCCTCACGCAGGCAGGCACGCTCTCGTGTGTGCCTACAGGGTTGCTGTCACAGCCAATCCCCTTGGGCTTCCTAGTCTCAGGTTGCTGTGCTCCCAGCCTATGCTAGAAGTCCCCAGCTCCCCGGGATGAGTCCCCCCCCTTCTGGGACAGGAGAGCAGTCCTCTGGATGCTCTATCCTGTCCTTCCCCTGCCAGTGCAGAATGCAGCAGCCCAGCTTTTGACGGGATTGTCTTGGTCCTGTCATATTTTGCTGGTGTTACGTGGACTGCACTATCTGCCAGTACAGTGGTGGCTTACGTTTAAAGTCAGTCTTCTGACTTTTAAAGCCCTACATGGACTGGGCTCAGACTAACTGAAAGAGCTCCTGGTCCCCTACTGCCCTGGGCGATCACTCTGCTCAGCCAACAAGGAGTTGCTAGAGATCCCTAGGGAGTCTCTGAAATCTTCTGGGGCCAGAGCATTTATGCATGCAGCCCTAACCCTTTGGAATTCTCTACCCCATCAGTTATGGGAGTGCATGACCGTGGAGGTATTTAAGCAAGCTTTAAAAAAGTACAGTTACGTAAGAACTTACCGTAACAGTAGATCTTCGAGAGAGGCTCTTGCAGTAGGTAATTACATATAGGGACTGGCGTGCGAGGCGGCAGGACCCTCACGGAAAATTTCTAGCTAGCAGTTCCTCGGCGGGACCGCCCACGCCAGGTGACCCATGCTGGACGACGCCGGTATAAAGGGGTGGTCCCAGATGCCCGCTTCCAGTTCTTTCCTCAGCCATGCCCAAAAGGTCTCGGACGAGAGAGAAGCAGACATTTCCTCAATGGAAAAGGAGCTGAAAAGCCTAGGGGATGGAGGGCAGAGAGAGTTATACAGAAGAGCCTCTCAAGATCTACTGTTACGGTAAGTTCTTACGTAACTGTACTATCTTTACTGAGGGGCTCTGCAGTAGGTAGTTACATAGGACAGAATCCCAAGCAGTCTGGAACAAATGAAAAGGCACCGGGAGGAGGAACTACTCCAAGAAGTAGCAAAAAAGCTTGCAAACCTCAAGAAAGGAGGTCCTGCAAGACAGCTAACCCGAAGCCTGCTCTATGGCGAGAGGCAATGTCCAAACTGTAATGTTTAGTAAATGTGTGGACAGAGGTCCAAGTGGCGGCAGCACAGATGTCTGCCGCAGACACATTCTTGAAACAAGCCGCAGAGGCTGCTACTCCTCGAGTAGAGTGGCCTCTGACTTGACCCGGTAGGGTCTTGTTATACTTGTCATAACAGAAAGTGATGCAATGAGCCAACCACTTTGATAGGCATTGCTTGGAGACAGCATTGCCTTCCCTTTTGTGAGCAAAAGAGACGAACAACTGATCAGTCTTTCTGAGATCCTTCATCCTATCGGTGTAGTATCTCAGAATCCTGTGGATGTCCATGGTATGGAGCAAGTATTCTCCTTGGTTGGAATATTGCGTGAAAAAGGCAGGTAATTCAATAGACTGATTTAAGGTAGACTCCGCTACCACTTTTGGGAGAAACTTGGGGTTCGTGTGAAGAGCTACTCTTTCTTTGTGAAAGATCAGATAATGGATTTACACATAAGGGCCTGAGCTCAGAAATTTCATGAGCAGAAGTAATGGCCACCAAGAAGAGCTGCCTTCCATGATAAGAACTTCAAGTTCAGCGAAGCCGCAGGCTCAAAGGAGGAAGGGTAAGTTTCTGAGAACAAAGTTCAAGTCCCAGGGGAGCTGAGGTCTGAACAGGGGTCTGAGATGAAGGACCCTCTGAGAAAAGTCTTGGATACCTCCAATTGGGCAAAAGCCTTATCAGCGAAAGGGACATGGTAGGCTGAAATGGCCGCCATGTGGACTTTCAAAGAGGAGTGACTGAGACCCAGGTCAAAAGATGACGAGATAATCAAGCAGAATGGCCACAGGACAGGAGAAAGGCTCCACATTCCTGGAGGCAGCCCAAATGGAAAATCTTTTCCATTTCATAGCGTAAGTGGACCTAGTGGAGGGTTTTCTAGCCTCCACCAGAATCTCGGCCACCTTAGGAGAGACGCCAAAGCGAGATTGGGCTAGGTCTGCAGGAGCCATGCATGAAGTTGAAGAGACTTGAGTCCCGGATGGACCAGGGTCCCCTGATCCTGGGTCAGCAATCCTCAAGATAAAGGCAGAGGAAGAGGAGGAACCTCTGAGTATTGTTGTAGAACAGAGAACTAAATTTGCCTGGGCCAGAAAGAAGTGATCAGAATCATTCTTGTTCCTTCCAATGCCAGTTTCTGCAACACACGAGGGACCAGAGGAATCGGGGGGGAAAAGCATAAACAAATCTGTCCTTCCAGTTTAGAGACACAGCGTTGCTCCAGAAAGCGCCTCGCTCTGGTGCGAGTGAGCAAAAAATTGGAAGCTTTGCGTTTCGCGAGGAGGCGAACAGGTCTATCTGTGGAATCCCCCAAGTCTGGAAGATGCTTTTTAGAACTTTTTGGTCCAGTTCCCACTTGTGTGGCAGAGCTGAAGAATGACTTAGCTTGTCTGCCAGGACACTGTCGACTTCTGGAATATGGATCGCCGTGAGGTGAAGATTGTGAAGAGTTGCCCATTTCCAAACCCTCATCGCTTCCCTGGAAAGCGGGTAGGACCGAGTCCCTCCCTGCTTGTTGATGTACCACACCACGCACATTTTGTCTGTTTGGACGGCTAGGTGACCGGGAAGGATGTATTGGTGAAGGGCCTGGAGAGCATACAGCACTGCTCGAAGCTCGAGCACATTGATGTGGAGAGCTAACTCCAATTTTGACCATAAGCCCTGGGTTCGGTGAGGACCCAGATGGGCTCCCCAACCTTCGCTTGATGCGTCCGTGGTCAGAGTCTGAGCGGGGGGAGGATGAAAAAAGGGGACCCCCCGGAATAGGTTCTCTCAAACCATCCACCACTGCAAGTCTCTTATCATCGGCGAGGAGATCAGTACCAGATGATCTAGGTCGTCTACAAGTTGATCCCACTGGGAGCGGAGAGTCCACTGAGAGATCCTCATGTGGAGGTGCGCACGCGGAACCGTCGGGATGACAGCCGCCATAAGCCCCAGTAGACAGAGCACTGACCTCGCCAGAACCCTCCTGCGCTCTGATAGAAAGGAAATCTGGGACTGGAGGGAAGACCCCTGTCCAGAGGCAGGAAGACCCTGCATGATGTCGTATTGAGGATTGCCCCGATGAACTGGAGTCTCTAGGAAGGATCCGGGGGAGACTTGGAATGGTTGATGGTGATACCCAGGCCAGTGAAAACCAGCTGTGTGAGGGAGAGACAATGCAGGAGTTCCTCCCTGGATGGGGCCGCCAGGGGCCAGTCGTCTAGGTAGGGAAAACCTGAACTCCCCAGCACGCAGGGTGGGCGCACCACCGCCAGGCATTTGGTAAAGACTCAGGAGCCGAGGAAAGACCAAAAGGGAGTGCCTGAATTGGTAGTGGTCCCCTGAACGCAAAACCTGAGGTACTTTGCGGCGCGAAGGGTGAATGGGGATGTGCAGGTACGCATCCTGCATATCTAGTGCACAAAGCCATTGGCCCGGCCGAAGCAGGGGCAAGAGGGTTTGAAGGGAGAGTATCCTGAACCTCTTGTATTCCACATATAGGTTCAGGGAGCTGAGATCGAGAATAGGTCTGAGATCTCCCATCTTCTTTGGTGCAAGAAAGAAATGGGAATAGTAACCCGTCCCGTGAAGGTGAGGAGGGATGGGTTCTATGGCCTGCTTCACAAGGAGAGCAAAAATTTCTTCCTTGACCAAAGGAAGATAGTCCCTTGAGTAAGAGGAGTTCAGAGGGGGATGACGTGCAGGTTTCTGCAGAAACTCTATGGAGTGTCCCTCTGCTATGATCTGAAGCACCCATGAATCCGATGTTATCCTCTCCCAACCCGGAAGATGGAGGGAGAATCTCCCTCCTACCAGTTCCTCCAGGGCAACCGGAGGCGGTGGGAGAGGGAAGGAGTCAGGTGGTGTGAGGCAGCGCTGCAGCTGGGGCACCCGCTGCTTTTTTGGGTGGCGGGGGCCTGGCAGCTGTGGGGGCCCGACATTTTGTGGTCCACCTTCCCTGAGGTTTCGCTTGAGGCCGGCTGCATCTGCGAAAGGGACGGCGCTGTGGGGGATGGGGGCGGTACATTGAATCAACAGATTTAAGGGCCGTCCCCTTCTCCTGCAGGTCAGTGATGATGTCCTTGACATCACCACCGAAAAGCACAGAACCCCTGAAAGGTGCTTCTTGGATTGCTGACTGCACCTCCGGGATCAGACCTGACACACGGAGCCATGCATGATGCCGAAGACTTACGGCGAACGTAGAGCTCTGTCCTGCGGTGTCCACTGCGTCGTAGGTCATCCTCAGAATGTGACGACTGGCCGAACAAGCAGAACGGACCAGGTCGGCTAACTCCTGCTTGACTTGGGAGTCAGGCAAGGAGTCAATCTTGGATTCCGCCTGCGTAAGGACAGCCTTCTGGTAATCCCCCATATGAACTACATAATTTAGGGCCCTGTTCCCCAGTGTGGAAGAAGCATAGATCTTCCTTCCATACTGATCCAGAAGGCGAGATTCCTTATCCGGGGGAGATGAGCTCAAATGTTTCGGGTGTGCGGACCGGCCGTGAGCTGCGCTTAATCACAACCCGAGTCTGCACGGGTGAGATTCAAAAGTCTACACCCTCCGGAGCCTGGTATAGCCTGTTGGACTTCCGAGGAAGTGGGGCTAAAGCCGACGGTTGTTTCCAAATGGTGGAAACAAGGTGGGCATGAGGCTTGATCCAGGGTGGCACTAGATTAGGGGCCGTAAGGGGCAAGTCCAGATGTTCGGCGAGTTTAACCCGCTGAGGATCTGGTTC
The DNA here is from genome assembly GCA_016271365.2 of Neoceratodus forsteri. Classification (NCBI taxonomy): domain Eukaryota; kingdom Metazoa; phylum Chordata; order Ceratodontiformes; family Ceratodontidae; genus Neoceratodus; species Neoceratodus forsteri. The sequence continues at coordinate 1,243,382,288 of CM057454.1, read as the reverse complement.
TAAGGAACGCCACTGATGGACTTCCTGGATCTTCCTGAGCAACTCCGTGAAGGAAGGATCCTCCGGAGGAGACTTCGGAGGAGTCCTCAGCCGGGGCTTGGATGGAGAGCGAGGCTCGTCGTCTTTCTCGGAGCAACCATCGGAGGAATACGAGGAGTCCGAGAGAGAAGAAGAAGAGGAATTTGAAGCAGAGTAAGACTCCCTAGCTCGTCTAGGGGGAGGAACGGGTTCCTTAGGGGGGGATCCCTGGATGCGTGTCCTGCCCCTCTCTGGATCCCGAGGGCAAAGCCCGGGAATCCGGAGGTGGAGAGGGAGTGTGCCGTCTGGGGCGTACGGGAGTCGGGGTGGCACCATTGCCGTAAGATGACTCTCGACTTCCTTGGTGAGCTGAGCCTTGGCCTCAGCCCACCAGGAGGCCAGAGTCTCCTGGAGATCCACTGGCGGCCTAGGGGGCGGTGGAGGAGGAGGAGGGGGATAGTTGTATGGATGAAATCCATAAGGAGAGTATCTGTAACCCGGCTGCGGGAATACTGGAGCTGGGTATTGCGGCATCGGGTGCTGCGGCGTCGGAGGAGTCGGCGCCGGGTACTGCGGTGCAGGATACTGTGGACCCAGGTAAACTGGCGTTCGATAAGACAGTGGATACCCAGGTACCGGAGGAGCTGCCGGAGCAGACGGCCCAGTAGGGAACTCCACGGTCAGATCGACCGTGATAGGCCCATGGGGTGGAGGGCCTGAAGGGAGAGGAATATCCCCTGCCGGCGTTGGAAGGGCCGGCGTCGGAACCGGCAATGGTGGGGCCGGTGTTGGGGCCAGCGCCGGTGGGAGCCGGCGTCTGGGAGCCAAGGCCAGATCCCGCCTGTATAGAAGGGGGATAGACGACGAAAACTCCTGAGCCTTGCCCGGGATGGAGGGGAAAAACTCGGGTCCGCAGGGGGGACTTGCTCTCGGACGGCAGCAAAGGCTGCGGGAAACCTGGGACGACAGACAGAGCAGGGTCTGCCATAGGCTCCGAGAGCGGGCGCACGCCGGAGGAGCCGACGCAGCTTAGGGGCCGAATCCCGAAAACGCCAGAGGAGCCGTGTCCGGACGCCGAGTCCTCGTGGAGGCGGGCCAAGGATGGGAAGAGGCCCGTCCGAGGGGACACTGCCGCGCGCCGCCTCAAGAGTTGGGCGCCTTAGCGCCTTCTCCCGGCGGATGTCAGAGGAGCCGCGTCCGCTTATGGGAGGCGCCCACACCAGTAGACGAAGCCTGTGGTGGTACTGGGGCAGAAGCTTCCTTTTGCTCGGAGGTACCCGCAGGCTCGAACGCAAACCGACAGGTGGGCCGACGCCCCTCCAAAGCCTTGGAGGCTGCTGCCGGGTGATCCCTCGGAGGGGACGTTACTTTGGCCGCGGCTCCAGCGGAGTCGCGAGGAGGGAGGTCTTCTCCCGAGGTGCCTTTCTTTGTCCCGCTTCTTGTGTCCTTCAGGGAGGCTTCCACGCCCGGCCGAAGTTCTTCAACTCTTCTATGGTCAGTGCAGACATCTTCTTTGAGGAGATGGGCTTTTAGAGACTGTTGGTGTCATCTGCGGTAGGTCATGAAATGAAGGGCAGTGCGGCTACTTGTCGCCACGTGGTCTGGGCCTAAACAAAAAGGTAGAGGGAGTGACCGCCTTTGTGAGGCAGTTGGCGCCGCATTTAGCCCGCACTTATTTTTGAAGGGGACGGCATATACCGGTCGCTCACCTGATGAAGAAAATATAAAATTATTGATACTTTCGGAAACCAATGAAGCAACAGGACTGAGCTTTGTGAACTTCACATGACGCTGCACGAGCTGTGGCGGGGAAAGAACTGGAAGGCGGGCGTCTGGGACATCCCTTTATACGACATCGTCCGATGCGGTCACCTGACTTGGGGCGGTCCCACGCCAGGGACTGCTAGCTAGAAATTTCATAGTCCTGCCGCCCGCCGACGCTAATGTCCTATATGTAATTACCTACTGCAAGAGCCCTCAAGTAAGATCATACTTCGCACCAAGCATTTGCTAATGACTGTATAAGGATATTAGTGATTTTATATAACTTATGTTGCTGATATGTTTGATTTGTGATTTTAAATTTGTTAGGTGCCTTGGCATTTGAAAGGCACCACAAAAATAAAATTATTATTATTATAAATGCCTTCAGGGCATCCCACACCATTTGGATGTGCGCCCCCCATATTATGCTTAATGAATTCCTTAATTTTCCTTTGGATATGAGTAATACAGCTCTTGTCAGATATTATAGTAGGGTCCATTCACCATTGGGCCAGCAACGTAGGGCGTGGATGAGGCGAAACGGAGACATGCAGGGGGGCGTGGTCCGACACAAGTATAGGACTGTATAGTGCACCCATGCCCTCTGACACCAAGGGGGTAGAAAAGAAAAGATAGTCAAGTCTTGTGTACACTCTATGGGCATGGGAGAAGAAGGAATACTCCCTATCACTCTGGTGTTCATGTCTCCATGTCGCCACCAGAGTCATCCAGCTCACCAGGCCCCTCAAGACTGCAGCACTTTTAGGGTAAGGTTCTGTCTTGATCCCCGAGTGGTCGAGGGAGAGATCTAAGTATGTATTGAAATCTCCTCCCATTACTATATTATCCTGGAAAGGAGACAAGAGTAATCTCCAGATAGGCAAAGAAGTCTGGAGGGTCAAAGTTAGGCCCATAGACCGAGACAAAAGTGTATACCCTCCCTCCCACTTCGACTTCAGCTATAATATAACAACCATGAGTGTCCGTTACCAGTCTAAAAACTTTATGGGCAGGTTAGGGCGAATCCATAACCCCACTACCCTTGCTCTTGAGTTAAGGGGAGCCACCATCAGGTTCCCTCCCCACGAATCGGCCAGTCTCCTAGCTTTCTTCCCCGTCAAATGAAGCTCCTATAGCAGAGCAATATCTCCTCTAACCTTCTTAATATGGGACCAAACTCTTTCATGTTTATCTGCGGTTTTTAACCCATTGATATTCCATGACACAACATTTAAGCTCTCCATGGCCATCGAATAACAAAATATCTGCCAGCTTCCCCCAATTTGTACCCACTAGAAAGAAGAATATTCTCTGTCCCACATCCGAGCAGTCCTACATTTTTAACTATGCCCCCAAAAAACAGACCCCCACCCTCCTCCTCCCTGTAACATCCCTAGTCCCCCACTTTAACTGTTTGAAAGATCCCATATAACTCTCTGGTAACCTCCCCCCAGCCCCTTCCCCTTTCATTCCCCCAGTGAGCAACCGCTCCCTTCCCTCTATTTCCCTCCTGATATCTCAGAAACAACGCTCCCTTTACTCCTCGTGGATCGAGCTTTCAAATCCACCGAAGACTGAAAGAAGGGAAAATAATTTCATGTGATATTTTTGCATCCTGCTTATAAAGTAAAAGTATACCAGTAGAGAGGAGACCCGAGATCGGGAACACATCCAGACTTGGAAGGTAGAGGGCAAATGAGGCCTGCCACCAGAGGCTTTCCATCTGATCACCCATTTGGGATAAAGACTGGGGCAGTGTCAAGAGGACCCCCCCCAACAATGTCCTGAGTGATGAGGGGAAGATTTCCTCTATACCACTTAAATGCATCTCACAGTTTTACCCTCCATGCTCATCCAATCCAAATACTAGTGCCCCGGCACTATGACCAGGTTCGGATACCTCAGTGTACACATTTTTTGAAGAAAAAAAAAATTGCCCTCCCCATCTCCCCCCCCCAAGCCAAAAATCTATCACTTTAGTCCCGACAATCGGTGCCCCTGTTGTCATTATAAAAACTCTCAATGCATGTACTAAAGAGAAAAGAAGGAGGAGCACTGTACTAGGTAACACGGTCAGTGCAGGGTCTGACTAAAATAAGCAATGACACTATCCCTTGCCTGTGAAATGCTGTAAAGGAAAACATTAGTCATCAAGCACTACAATGAGCAAAAAAAAAATCACGCAAAGGACTGAGTAACATGTATCAACTTTAAAGAATGGGAGGTCAAAACAAGCCCTCCGAAACAAAGAATGCCTTTAGAACACAGTCAGCTAGCCATCCCAGAAGTCACAGTAATGAAAAGGTCCTTTCATCGAAGAGTTTAATGTACTCCCAGCAGAGGGGTTGGGCATACTCCAGGGCCCGCTCTAGCCCGCCATGATAGGCTTCCGCGCATCAGAGTTGTGAGCCGAGTCTGACCCCTTCCCTAAAACTCCCGCCAAGAAAACTTGCTCACATAAAAGTATCTGGTATCTTCTACAGTCAGAGTGGAGGCAGTTACCTGGGCCAGATGCCATGTTGAAAATAGCAGTGCTGCACTGGAAAGATTCACTCACTCCTAGCTGGGAGGTTGGGTGAAAACAGGGGGGCTGCTCTAGCCTGCCATAATAGGCCTCCGAGCCACGGAGTTGAGGGCTGAGTCGGCCCCTTCCCTAAAACCCCCCGCCAAGGAGTTCTGTGCATAAAATGTTACCACATAGCTGTTTAAGTTACCAAAGTCAATATCCATTGCCATTGTTCTGTCAAACAACCCCACATCCATTCAAGCCTCTCACATATTCCATGGTGGCCTCCAGGTCTGTAAAAGTTCTCTGCCAGCTTCCAGGATGGCACACTATGAGCCTCGCGGGGTATGCCATCATGAAGGGCACTTCAGACCATGCAGCCACTTCTTAACAGCTGCAAAAGCTTGTTTTCTGGCCTGTAGCTGTTGGGAGAAATCCGGAAATACACTGACTCTGGAGCCCTGTACTGTAATGGTTGCACTCTTTTGGGCTGCTGCAATTCTCGCCTGGCAGTCTGAAACCTCCGGAATTTAACTAGGCGGTGCCTTGGTCTCTGCTCTGGAGTTGGTCGCTGACCTGGGGAATGGGGAGCCCTCTGGATCTCTAAGGTGGTCTCTGGCACCAGTGGTAAGTTTTTTTTGAGCCAGTCCCTCATGAAGGCCACACAATCCCGTCCCTCAAGGCCCTCCGAGAGGCCCACAATTTTTATGTTACATCTCCTTTCTGTTTTCATGGTCACCCACAACTTGTTTGAGCATCTCTATGTCTTTTAGGGTTTGTTGGAGATCAGAAGATAGCCAAGGCGTGGTATCCTCCTGGGTGCTGATTCTATTTTCTGCTTCAGTGAGCTGCGATTCATGGATGTCCACAGTTTCTGCAGTTGTGTTTACCAATTGTTGTAAATGCTGGATTTGAGCGGTCATGTTGTCGAAACCGGACTGCATCCATGTGCCCAGATCATATTTTAAATCTTGAATAAGTCTTTCCAGGTTCTGATACCCTGGGTGCATTGTCGTTTTCACGGATGCAGTACCTTGTTCCAGTAAACGATCTTGCGCCCGAGGTAGAGAGCCCCTAGACAAGTCAGCAGGCCATGGAGGTGTTGCCATGTTGGATGGCTGATTACATTTTAGTTTTGCTTGATTTTTTGCTGATTTAGAGATAGCAGGCATTAGGGCTGCAATATCAGTTGCAAAAACCGATGTTGGAAGTGATTATCTGCAGGATGGTAGATGTTTTTGGTGGATTTGGATGGAGCTCCACTAAAACACTTCCATTCAGCTCCTCAGCTAGGTCATGTCCCAATATCAAGTTTTTAACACTTGGATTTTTAGCTTTTTAGTCATCTTGAACACCATATTACTTAAAAAACCATTCTCATCTTTTATACATTTTTCTGTGTACATGACTTTTTTTTATGCCCAGCTTTTCTAGATCTTGCTTCAAATGACATTTTAAATTCCCAAATTCAGGTGAGTCAGTCTATGTGACTTTTTATTTGGAAATTGAAAGTGAAGATTCAGAGATGCACCCAAAGTGTAAGCTGTTGTATACAGATGGAAGTGCTAGATCATATCCACATCATCTCTTTGAGGGCAAAGCCAATGTGGCACAAACAGCACAGGCAAAGCATTGAAGCATGAAAACTCACATCCAGACTACTGCCATGGATTTAGGGGATGGTAGGATTTACTAATACAACACCATGCTGCCATCGACCACCACTCCAGTGCAGTTTAGTAACTGACCATTTTCCTTCCACTGGTATTCTGGACAGAACTGGCTAAGCATGAGCAAACTAACGGTCGCCTAGAAACCATGCCTTAAGGGGAGTGCCAGTGTGACGAATGGTTACATTTTTTTTTTTCCTCTTTTTTGAGCATTGATGAACACAGGGAGAGGTGGTGTGTGTGTGCAGTGTGTCTACGGTGTCTCTCTTTGTTTCAGCAACTTCAAGCAAGCCCAGCCAGCATGGCATGAAGCCAAAAACTGTACTGTTGGACGGTGAACTTCATGACCCACCCACCCAGCACAGCAGCCAGCCAGTTAAGTTGCAGTCAGAGGCGGACCAGGCAGGCGGCAGTAGTGTGCATGCAAGCACCCCGCCCACCGTGCACCAGACAGTCCTGCCGTCCATTCATTACCCCGTTGCCACAGCCGCTCCCTACTACAGCGCACCAGCCACTCACGCCACCAGAAACCCAGAGCCAACTGTTGTTTGTTGTGCGCGTGCTGATTCTGAATCGTCCTCAGCACACTGTCTGGTAGGGTTGGGGTCCTCATACTCTAGTCAATCAAGTAGTGTGTGGAAAAGTTTCGCCCAACTCGCCTGGACCGGTAACGGTAATGGTTAATTGATGGCCAGGGCAACTTGGTGAGTGACAACTCTTTCTGTGTGTGTTATGGCCCCTATCTGTAGGACTGGATGTTCTCCCTAACCTCTGTCTCTCTCAAACCAGTCAATTCATTTTGCAAAACACTGAATTGAGATTGGTAATTTTCTAGTTATCTATATAAAAAAATGTATTAAGGCCAGAAAATGGGGTCATTTTAGGAATTTGCAAATGTCTAAAAGAAATGTACAAAATAAGGATGCAGATGACAGAAAACATATAAAGTACACTATTTTGGTACTAGATCAGTGCATATTGCTTATGAGTTATCTATCACCTGCAAGGCTGCAACAACATGGACAGAGAATGTCATGTTTGTCTGAACAGAGATTTGTGTGGAGAAGCAACGGTTTGCCTCAGCACACTATGTAATCCTGCAATGTTAGCAATAGCAAAGAATAGAGTTAATTTTCTATGACAAATACTCAGAATTTGATTAATATGGAAACAATTTCTGATGAGGTTGAGGTACTGCTACACAAAGGAATGACCCTAACACATGTGTAAGTCACTAATTTAGTCTTGGAAACAAATACTGTAGAAGGGGAAGTGGAATGGACAGGAGGCTGAAGCTGGCTACCATTACATATTACATGCCCCCAATCACTCCATGATGTCCTGTCTGAAGAGAAAAAATAAAATAATGATAGTGTATAATGTGAGAATGTCATAATTTATCAAAGAAGATGCTGTAGATACCAGAAATCTTTGATATAGCCCAATATTTCAGTATTTAATACATTTTATTCTGGGATCAGTTTCAATGGCCATGATTCAGAAAAAAGAATGCATACAGTTTTAAGGAGACAGGGACTTCAAGAGCTTGTTTGTGGTTCTTTGGGGATACAGTATGTCTGCCTTTAGCTATTCTGATCCTGATACATTTGTTTGTTGGAGAATTATAAAAAAATGGGGGGGGGCACGCCACTGGCAAGTTCGCCTAGGGGCGCCATATACCCTAAAGCCGCCCTGATTCTGGATGCATGGTTTCATGTTTCAAGTGTTTGCCTGTGCAGTTTATGACCATGCTGGCTTTGCCCTTGATGAGATGACATGACGTGCTGGATCCAGTGACTCTTTGCTGTGCTTTTGGATTTACAAGCAATGTGCCTTAACCAGTGGCCATTATTTCTGGTTTCTGAATGGGAAATACTCAGTGCTCAGACAGGTGACTGGTGGAGTTGCACAAGGATCAATCCTACTGTAGGACCAGTATTAGGCAGCATATTTGTGATATGGGGAGGAAATCTGATCAGTCTCTTTGCAGAAGACACCATGATCTGTAGCAGAATAATTACTGAGGAGGGAAAAAGGGACATGAAAAGGGACCTAGAAAGGATAGAGAGATGGTCCAGGATATGACAGTGTAAATTTAATGATAATACATTCAAGCTTTTTACTTTAGCCCATTGGCAATAAACCCCCCAAAACAAAGTATCGGGGGCTGGGAGAGGTGAATCGGACATCTGATTAAAAAGTCTCCGATTCATCACCAGTGATGGACTCAGTTCTACTGCCCAATGCAACAAGGCAGCAATGCAACTAGTAAAGTTAACAGGATCCTGTGGTGCATTGACAGAGGGTTTTACAGTAGGAGAAGTGAGGTGACATTGCCCCTGCACAGATCCCTGGTGAGGCTACACCTCAGGTACTGTGTACAGTTCTGGAATCTGCACCTCAAAAAGGCCAGAGACTCTCTGGCTGCAGGGTAGAGAGCAGAAGGTAGTAGTGAGGGGGGAGGCATCTGAACCCAGTGCAGTAACATCTGATGTACCACAGGGCTCAGTGCTGGGACTGGTTCTGTTTAACATTTTCATAGCCGGCACTGCAGTGGAGATTAAGAGCAAGATCAGTCTCATCGCAGATGACACAAAAATCTGTGCCGAGGTAGATAGAGGGGAGGGAGAAAAACTGCTTCAGAAGGACTTGACAAAACTGGAGGAATAGTCTCACACTTGACAGCTTGGTTTCAATGCCAAGAAGTGCAAAGTGATGCATTTAGGAGGCAAGAACCCAGGACACAATTACTGGCTGGAGGGTGTCCCATTAACAAAATGAAACTCCCTGTCAGAGAAAGTCATATCATTGCAGAGTGTTGGGGCTTCAAAAGGGGTTGGGACAGATTCAAGGTGAGGGCACAAACCGGGAGGGTGGCATGAGATGGGGGGCATATGGGGGGGAGCAGGTGCAGTCTAATGGACTGAAGTGCTGCACACTCGAGCAGACTGGATAGACTGAATGGACAGCATCTGCTGGCAATTTTGTATGTTCATATTGTTGTTTCTGCTGCAGTATATATCAGACACTACAGTACCACAGTAGCCGGTACTGTGACGGACACAGCAGAGCCTATGATGAGTCAGGTAACAAGGACTGCTGCTATCCACACAGTGACAGGCCCAGCTGGCAGCTGAGTTCTAACAGTGGATGCTACTGTTATACTGTCTTTTGACTCACACATACAGCCCCAATGGCATGGTATTCTCTAGACAGATAGATAAAAATCTTTATTTTTTATCGGTAACATACACATGGCTGGCCATGTGTGACGGGATCTATGATGCTGGTATGTGCCTTGGGGAGGGGAGGGCAGACACATACCACCACAGGCACACTGATGTCCAATGCTACCATGACGTTTGGTGGTTTGGCTTAACTCACATTGGAATTCCACTCTGAAACTAAGAAGACCCTCTCCTTACATGGAGCTAAAAGTAAATAAAGAAAATTTTGGCAGTGGAAAGTTTAAATATGTTATGTTGTTGTGGGGGCAGGGGTGCACTGGTATTTTTGGATTGATTGTTATATGCCACAAACCAGCAGCACCCATTAGCAGAAATGTGAATTCTAGTATGTGAAGCAATGTAAAAGGTTTGAGCATGCTATTTTTGGATTTAAGTTTTGGGAGTCTGCGGTGCTCCTTTTAGCATGCTTCCTTTGAACACCTGAGTAAATTCCTTGATGGGAGCACAGTGTATAAAAACAGCCAGTTAGGCACATTAGCCCGTGAGGCACTTGAAAGTTGGAAAGTTGGAAAGTTAGAGTAGGGACTAAACCATGGGTCCCACCGTGACATTTGGTGGTTTGGCTTACTCAGATTGGAATTCCAGTCTGAAACTAAAAGGACCCTCTCCTTACATGGAGCTAAAAGTAAATATAGCCAATTTTGGCAGTGGAAAGTTTAAATATGTTAGGTTGTTTTGGGGGGGGGGGGTGCGCTGGTATTTTTGGATTGTTGGTTATATGCCACAAACCAGCAGCACCCCTTAGCAGAAATGTGAATTATAGTGTGTGAAGCAACATAAAATATTTGAGAATGCTACTTTTGGAGGTGTCTAACAGTAGCCTGTTACAGTATCACAGTTTCACATACTGTATTTTACGCCTTCTCTACTTCGGCTGTGGCACAGTGTCTAGATAAAAAAAAATCTACATTTTTATGCAACATTCCTGCCCTATGTTTCACCCTAAACCTGTAGGGCTGAAGGGCAAGATACCACCTCATAATGCGGTTATTTTTATCCTTCATTTGTTGTATTTCACCTACCATGCCTGATTGCTAGACTACTTATGTTAAGTCCTATTTTTCTTCTGCCAATGTTCTGACTACTCCTGTTTACTGTTATTGTTTCTTACTGACCATACCTGTAATGTTCTGCATCCTTGTAATGTTTTTTGCTTGTCTTTTGTTGAACTCTCCCGGGTCGTGCCTAAAAATAGTCATTTTATGGCTAGAGCACTTACCCGGTAAACAAAAACTAAATAAATAAAATAAATAACTAAAATAAATAAAACACAAAGGATTATGATCAGTAATCAGTGTGAAATTAGCCTCCTATAAGTAGAAATGGAGGGTTTCTTTCACCCATTTGGTAGCTAAGCACACCTACTCAATGTGGAATACCTCTTTTCTCCATCATGTTATTTCCTGGAGATATAAACCATGGGATGTTCCTCACTGCTGATCGTTTGATTCAACACTGCCCCAATTACTATATCTGAGGCACCTGTATGTACTTCAAAGGGATGGCTGAAGTCAGGACATTTCAGCACCGGGGAGGAACACAACGTTGCTTTTATTCCCTGAAATACCTCCTCACAATCATGGGACCATTTAACATTATTGCCTTGCTTCTTTTTGGTGAGATCAGTCAGGAGTGTGACAATCATAGCAAAATTCAGAATAAACCATCTGTATTACCCAGACAGACCCAAAAAGGAACACACATGCTTGTTGATCAAGGGCACTGGGCACCCAACAACAGCTTCCACTTTGTCCATTTCAGGCTTTATTAGCTCATTTCTCTAGAGAAACCCTCAATATTTGATCTCAGTCTTCTCTAGGGAACATTTCATAGGGGTTATGGTTATCCCTGCCCTTTCAATAGCATGAAAGACAGCCTTCAAGTGCATTAAGTGGGTGTCCAGTCTGGGCTAAAAATGGCATCATCATCCAGGTAGGCCACACAAAAATTAGTATGGGGTGCCAGCACCTGATCTGTGTACCTCTGGAATGTGGAAGGCACTCCATGCAGTCCAAAAGTCATAGTACAGAATTGGAACAGCCCAACAGGTGTACTGAAGACAGTTTTTTTCCCTTTACAGATTACTCTAATGTGGTTTGCCAATGTCCCTTGGTGAGATCTAACATGAAAAAATAAACTTGGTGTGGCCAATCTAATCAATAATATCATCAACCCTGGGCATGAGATAGGCATCAAATTGGGAGACTTGATTCAACCCACGGAAGTCTAAACACAACTATATGCCTTCTTCCTTTATGGATACCACCACGATAGAAGAACCCCATGCGCTAGTGGACAGTTCAATACTATCCAGATTTTGTAACTCAGTTATTTCTTGCTGGACCTTTGTCTTTACCCTTTCTTGGATTTGGTATTTGTTTTTCTCAATGGTGTGGGAATGTGTCCTAATGGCATGTTCTACTCCTATCACTTTACAAGGGATGCTTGTAAACATGGAGGGGAAGGAATGCAGTAGGGCCTGCAATTCTTCCTTCTGATGCTGTTATAGAGTGGGGTTTACATATATGTCCTGAATCCCTTCAACAATCTCTAGTCTGCCATAGACCACATATAGTTCTGTTTCTCACTTCTCAGGGCTCACATCCATTCCCACCTCATCACTGGCTTTTTGATGCAATTGTTTTCCAATAAATTAGTGTGTTATATCTTCCTCCCTGGCTTTTTCTCTGGTGTTGCTATTTCATATGTTATAGGAGCTGTCTGTCTCAATACAGGGTATGGCCCTTGCCATTTCATGAGCAGTTTATTAGTGGAAGATGGTAATAATAAACTTTAAACTTTTTTCTGGATACCTTTGTCTTAGCCCCCTTTTTGTATTGTTTGGACATTTAAACAATTTTCATAGGCCTTTTGTGTATATGACACCAGTCTTTTTCTTAGCTTGGTCATATAGGTAGCTATCCTTGGGTACCGCGTCTCCTTACCCTTGATTACATCTAGAAGTCCTCAGGAGTCCCTGTGGAGGTCTGGTTTACCTCACAATAGGCAAACAACATAAAAGGCAGATATTTAACATTTTAACATCTGCTTTAAGGTTCGATTAAGACATTTGGCCAGCCCATCTGTCTGAGGGTGATAGGGGAATGCCGTCACAGCCATAATCCCAAAGGGGTGATACAATTCTTTCAGTAGAGCTGTGTTGAAGTTACTCCCTCTATCTGTTAATATCTCCTTTGGGATCCCCACTCTGTTAAATAGTTTCACCAGTTCTTCTGCTATCTTTGGGGTGGTAACAGAACGCATAGGGATTGCTTCGGGGTATTTAGTCACATAATCACATATGACAAATCTAAACTGGTTTCCCTTGGAACTTTTGGGCAGTGGACCTACCACATCCATACCAATTCTTTCAAAAGGGGTTGTAACCATGGGTTGGTGCATGAAGGGCACCAAATCCTTCTTCCCAGTTTGTGCTACCATCTGGCACGCCCTACATTCTTGGCAATACCTGGCAACCTCCTCATGGATGCCTGACCAGCAGAATCTTTGCAGCAGAAGTCCCAGGGTCCTATCCCTCCCTGCACATCCAGCCCAGGGCAGATCATGCCGTAGGTACAGAAGATCCTTCCTACAGTGTGAGGGTACCAATAATTGGTCCACCTTTTCATCATTACCTGAGTTTCTACATACTCAAAACAGTATATTATTGTGTAAAACCAATTCAGGGGCCTCTTGCTTTTGTTGCTTCCCCACCTGTTGAAAGAAAGGGATTATGCTAGGGTCTTTACTCTGCTCTTTTGAAATATCTGCATCAATAAAGATAATTCTGACCTTGTCATTTGATAGCCCATTTTTTTCATGATACTAATTTTTCTGAAGTCTGTTTTTGGCATTTAGAGATCTTTTTGTTTTCCCTGATTCCTCAGTCACCTCCTTATGAAAGGGAAACACATCCGCAAGTGATTGTTCCTTCTGGCTCTCTGCCCTAGTGATTGCTGCTGACACAGTCCCTTTGTCCTGCAAAAGAGAGGTAAAATCGGGGAAGTTATGCGCAATAACAATTGACACAGGTAAATTGGGCACCAGATCCAACAGAACAGATGTTGTATGACTTTGTAAGTCTAAGGTAATGGCCGTGGTAGGGTATTGGTGGGAGTCCCCGTGAACACAAACATCATTTGTCACAGGTCCCCTTTTGTGGTTTGCTCACTAATTCAGGCTGGACCAGGATCTGTTTGCTGCCTGAATCAGTCAAGCCCAGCCCAGTTTGCTGTTCTGTCTGGACATCAGACACATAATATCCGGTGTTCAATAGGGCCAATGTGCAGGTGCTGTCTTTTTTGTTGGGCAAAACTGAGCAATGTGTCCCAAACCCTGACAATTTCTGCATATAATATCTGGAGGGAAGGATCTCCCTCTTTGATAATTCTTCCCCTCCATCTTTCCATCATTTTTCCCAGCAGGCAGTACATAACTATTTGGTCTTACTGGCTGGGGAGCAGTTGAAGTGCTGGAGTCCATGGTCAGATATCCGCCTCTCCTGAAGGGCTGGTTTGTGGACACAAAGTAGTCTGCCAAGGTAATGCCACCTCGGCTGACTCAGGGTTATGTTCTTTGACTGACATTTGGACCTCGAAGGGCAAGATCTGGAGAGACTGTTCGACTACAAAAGTTTCAATGAAGGTGGCTACATGTTTCCCATCTGTCTGTAACCATTTCATACATAACTCTCTTAGTCTCAAAAAGGTCTCTCTCAGTCTCAAAAAAGGTCTCTCTCTTGGGGTATCATGGGGCTGGTACTTCAGGGCATGAAACCTTTGTCAATTCATCTCAGAGTTAATGTCAAATTGTTTCAAGATTTGGAGTTCCAGTGATGCAAGAAATAAGTATGGCAGCTTAAGAGTAAAGCTCTGTGGGGCCGCTGGAAATCCACCTCCATCAGCTGTTCCGAATTCAAGTAGAGTGCTTTATTTTGGGGTCTGGGAGGTGATTTACATTTTACCAGGTATCAGTGCTGGAATTTTGCTGGTATCTATTTGAAAAAACTATAAATTTGCTTTGCTGCGCAGTACCTGACTGTGCCAGATATGGCCACTGACAATACCACTCCTTCTGAACAACCGACGAATGCTGTTTAGTGTAAAGAAATTCAGGCATTTTGAGAAGGGACATGTACATTATATCATTAGTCACAGTCATCATTAAAACACGTTGAGGAGCAGACCACCTCTTTGGAACAACAGTTTTCCAATACAGATGGCCGAGTTGATCACCCAGAGCATCTATTTATATGGCTCTTACAAGATACCCAACAACTATCAGATAACTACAAAAGAACCCCAGAGCAAATGCCCTGAGGCATGGGTTATCCCAGAGGATATTGGCCATACAGCCAAGTTTTAAAGGAAACACAATTGCACATACCCCAATAATGCAAAGCATCATGGGAAACATATGAAACACATGTGAGGCCTTCTGGCACCATGCAATTCTGCTTAAAGTAGAGCCAGTCCAAATTCTCTCATGGGGATTTGCATGTTTCCCATGATGCTTTGCATTATTGAGGTATGTGCAATTGTGTTTCCTTTAAAACTTGGCTGTATGGCCAATATCCTCCGGGATAACCCATGCCTCAGGGCATCTGCTCTGGGGTTCTTTTGTAGTTCTTTTCCTTCTCTATTTTGGGGACCCCATGACCCAAACAAATAACATCCCCCTTAAAAGATGGCTGGCTCCCTCTCCCTAGGCTAAGACACAGATATGGCACATTGATGAATCCAAATGAGGATGAAACACGTATATGTGTCTGCTGTTCTTAGCCTTTGCTGATTGCACTCTGAGGCCTTCTGGCACCATACAATTCTGCTTAAAGTAGAGCCAGTAAAAATTCTCTCATGGGGATTTGCATATGTTTCACATGATGCTTTGCATTATTGGGATATGTGCAATTGTGTTTCCCTTAACTAGAAGACAAGACTGATTATCTGGAATATAGATCCAGAAGAAATAATTTGAGGATCTATGGACTTCCTGAGGGTCTGGAGGGAAAGGGGACCTTCTTTGTTTCCTGCAGGATTTTTTCCTACAATACTTGATCTCTCTGACCTGAGGTCACTCCCAATTGAAAGAGCCTACTGTGCACCTACTGCACCAACCCTATGGACCTGGAGCCTATCCCAGATCACTTATTATAAAATTTCATAATTTTGCTGTGAAGCAGGCAATACTGGTGCGGGCTTTGTGAAAGGGCCAGGTGACCTACAAGGGATATCATATCAGGCATGATAATGACTATTCCCCGAGCATCCAGCATCAGTGAAAAGCTTTTGTACCACTTTTCAAACTGCTCAGAGTGAACAATTTGTAGTTCTCCACTCCCTATCCAACCTGACCAAAATTTTTTTTACAAGGATGGTCCTAGACCAGACCTGGGTTTGAATCCCACAGCTTCCACTTGCATACTGTGTGACCCTGAGCAAGTCACTTAACCTCCTTGTGCTCCCAGGTTGCTCCTGTAAAAAAAGCTTTCAGCTTAGTGTGCTATACCTGGTTAAACAACTAAATAAAAAAAATAAATAAATAAAATGTATGAGGACCCTCAGGCAACTTTAGCAGATCTACAATAGCGACTACAGAGTCCACTGCAGGATATGGATGTACAGGCTGTGCAAGATAAATGTACACTTCAGAAGGAGTTATCTTCTAGAATATCACTGGAGGAGAAAAGGAACAAACTTTGGAGGAAATATGTTCTCTCCTGCAAATGTTTAGATGGGAGCCTGTAGACTGAGGGTCGACCTGCTTCACTTATTGTTGCTTTTTCCGAAGCATCAATTTGTATGCTGCTTGTGAGTTGGACTTTCTGTAAGTGATTGGCATCAGTATTGGAACCCAGCTCTTAGCCCTTAGAACAATAACAGTTTTAGCCATGGGCTTAATGTCGTGGATGGGAGATGGCTAGGGCTAATTGAAGATTATATGCTTTCTCTTTTAACGTGCCATGGGCGAGTAATTTTCTTTTATGGCTCCTGCAGTAGGACTAGCTACAGATGTCGGGATTCCCCCCCTCCTGGCTATGTATCCCTAGACCTGGCTAAAGCCAGCTTTTCATAGGATTTTCTACAATCTTCTTATCCAGGTTGGCTCTCTGCTTATTGAATCACCATGGGTCCCGTCTACACATTTTGCCTCCTACTGTTGGATATTATGCAAAGCGGACTCATAGAGTCACTTTTGGATCCTAACCTTGCCCTTTAAACTACTTTTACTTGGTTTGGAAGCAGCATTGTACAGCTTTATTCTACTCCACAAAAATACTTCTGCTTTAGTTTGAAGTGGGTATTGCAAACGAATAAGGATTATCTTTCAATGTCTTCTTCGTTTGATAGACTCTTCAACTTGTGTGAAGTAAACTTAGTCATCAAACAAGGATTATCATTCAAAGCTTTTTTCCTGTTTGATAAAGCCCCTGCACTTAGATCAAAGTAAACTCTGTTATTAAACAATGATTATTATTCGATGCAGCTTTTTGTCAAATTCGACTTTGGCAGTCGCCCTGTGTTTTGTTTTAGATGGAGGACAAAAAATGTCTGTTTGGACTCTGTTAATTCCTTTCCATTTAATAAAGCTTGCAAGTAGGATGGTTGTCCATGCATCCTTGTAGATCTTTATTATAAATTTTGATTTGCCCATTTATTCTGATCTGATTTAGGTTTGAAGTGACATTGATGTATTATTATATTTCGAATGGAAAGAATGTCCCTGCTTAAGCTGTTTTTCCTTTTGAACTAACTTTCTACTTCAAGGTTGGATACTGGACATATGGAACTTTTATGGACTCATACTACTTTTTACTATATGGGGACTTACTAAAATAATTTTCTTTTGGAATAATCATACTGATACTTTGATATCAAAGGGACGTCTCTGATTGTGCCTTCTAGTGGTTTGAAGTGGGGAGGGGCAATTTGATTTGTTGGGTTCTTGGAAGTTTTTTTTTTTTTTTATTTAGGCTGGGCTATGCCAGCACTGTTTTATAGTTAATTACTTATTAATATTAGATATTCCAGGTCGTGTTTGAAAATAGGCAGGGTTATTGCCTAACGCACTTACCCAGTCACCAAAAGCTAATCAATAAATAAATAAATAAGGGGCAGTAATATGGGACCCTTCTACTTCTTTATTCTTCCCTTAATACACTGTTCTTCTGCACATCAACGTTACTGCTAATAATGGTAAGCACTTTTTCTTATATTACTGAGATATTGCTGGACTGATATGCTTACTTGGTTTTCAACAGGGATGTGCAGAATGGGCAGCTATTATTAATTTTGGATTACTATTCTGAGCAGTGGGTTTGTATATGTAACTTTAGTGTCGGATTGAGTATTGGTTGATGGTTTATATATAACCCATCAGACCCTAATTTACATCGTACAGCAGACAATTAATCCATTAGAAAGCCTGGTATATTATTTATTTTTTATTATGGTTATACTTTGGGACCCCACAGATATCCTTTGCCTAATATGGAGGCTGTGCTTTGCTGCGTCCTCTTGTGTTTTGGAATGATTTTTACCCCGGGGGTCATCTGGGTTTCCTGGGTAAGTACCCCGACAGTGTCTGATACCAATGGGGCACTGATTAGGAGCCATGAATTTGATTCGACTGTCTGGTTTGGAAGCTCTATTTTTCTGACCAAACAATTTCTATATCAGACTGGTTATTCTCTCTCACTACTTGTTTTCTGCTAGATGTAGATTTTTATTCTTATAGATTAGGAAAGATAGAAGCTGTGTGTGATTTAATTAGTATAGTTTATAGGAATATGCATTTTTTGTATCTTTTGTTTTGTCCCTAAGGATTGGGATTGTTTGCATGTTTTCCTGTTTATCATTTAAGGTTGAGATGGTGGACTGTTCGCTTTATTGTATAATCTTGTTATTACAAAACTGGTTTCTATTTTCAAAATAGTTTGGTTTAAGTGTTGCGATAGAAACATTATTGTTAAAACCTATTATGAGTTATCCAGCACTAGACTATACTTTTAACTGTAATACTATATGATTTACACAAGGTTACTTTGCTTTGATTGTATTGTAAAGAAATGCTGTAAGTTGAGAAGCCACATAATGCCTCACAGCTGGTGATCGCACGTTCACCTCGCTCCTGCCTTGTCTGCCTTTTTTTAGATTATAAGAGCCTAATCTGAGAAAAATACAGTACATACTGGTGACTATACCTCTCAGCACCTGTTTGGTTGGCAGATTGCACCGTTCGATCCACGCTACTTGCTAGGATGGAGTCAGAGATGCGACAAGCCCAGCTGCTTCACACACCACCTGTGACACCGGTTAAAAGTGCCAAGAAGGACAAGGTGCATGGAGCTTCTTTTGGGGGCCATTCTACTGTAGCAGCACCACCACCACCACCACCATCGAGGAGAGATTTTTAGCCAAGATGTCACCGCTTAAAGACTTTATGATTAGTTAAAAGCTCTAACAGCTGACTTAAGCAACACTACGAGAAGGGTAGGGGATGTGGAGGCACGGGACACTTCACTTGAGGGGTGGAGAGAAAAAAACAGATCCAGAGGCGATACAACTATGGCAGAAGTTGAGCAAGAAGGAAAATAAATTAGTAGATTTAGAAGGAAGGAGCAGGAGGAATCATCTAGTGGTGTTTGGGCTACCAGAAGATGCTGCAAGTTAAGCCCCGGTTTTATTTGTTCAAAAGACATTGGAGTGCATAGCGGGTCCATCACCAAATCACACATTACATTATGGAAAGGGCTCATCGCTCGCTATGCCCTAGACCACCACAAGGGGTGGCTCCATAACCATTTATTTTAAAGCATCTGAATTTTCTAGATAAGCAACATATAGTGCAAAAATGCAGAAACCTCAAAGCAATTTCCTGGGAATGGAAATGACTTCTGATATCACAGGATCTACCTGTGACAACCCAACAGAAGAGGGTGACCTTCCACCCTTTGATTGTGAAGCTCCTGGCTGCCACCATCAGATTTAGAATGCTCTTTACAGCTAGGCTGCAAGTCCTTTGCAAAGACACTTGGCACTCCTTTGACTCTGTAGAACAAGCCAACTCAAAGCTCAAACACCTGCTACCTGATCTATTCAACAGTACCTGACAGCTCAATGGTTTCTTCAATGGTTTTAGTAATGCCTAATGTGACACAAATGGGTGTGCCTGTTTGGGGAAGCTCTTATCTATTTTGTACATACGTCACTGACTGACACCTCCCAGTGATGGAATGTATGCGGAACACAAGACCCACGGTTGGTGTGACCTTCTCCCTGTTCAGTCTACCATCTAATGGAGATCACCCAGCTCCAAGACATTATGTATTGCTTGTTGAAGGGACCTGGAATGCATGGACCCTTGGTGGAAGTAGGACATGTTTCACTGCCCCGTATGTCTCTTCCAGGTTCACCAATGTTCTAATTTTCTAGACGTTTCAAAGACTTTGAAGTTATATGGGGACATTTGATTGGAGAGTGGTATTTCTATGTCTGAGCATAAGGCTACAACATTCTGTTTTGGGTTTTGATTGAGCATTATTTTGTTTCTTTTGTTTAGCTATAAGCTGAGATGGGTGAAGGGAGGGGATTGGGTCTACTGACTGTTACATTTACCAAAGGCTACAGAGTGGACTTGGCTTATCTGACGGGGAGGGGGAGTGGGGTGGCTTGGGAGGCACAGCAGTGGATGGGGCTGGCCCAAGCAGAATGGTTAGGAGGGTTCTCTCCTCCAGGAATACTTTATTTCCTGCTCAGTGGGCCTCCATCTTTATTGAGGAGGAGAAAAATATGGGTTGGGGGGTAAGGATTTTTTTTTGGTTTGTAGGGGTTACTCAGTGGGATGGGATGGGGGAGGGAGGGCCAGGCGGTTTAAAATGGTGGAGCATATTTGGCTTTTGTGTCCAAAGAGCACAGTATTTATAGACATCGGAACAAACTGGAGTTGTTATAAGGATGGCTAACTTTTTCCAATTTGCTTTGTGGAATGTAAAGAGGGCCAGGTCTCTTACCAAAAGACACCAAATAATCAAGCTCCTGCAGCTTATGCAACTGCAAATCACATTTCTTCAGGAAGCCCACTTATTGTCTTCAGAAGGGAACCTTTTTCAGAGACAATCAATCAGTCACGTTTTTGCTGCAGGTTATGGTAAAGCTAGCAGGGGAGTAGCCATTCTGATATCAAAATGTGTGCAATTTCAAAGCCAGTCTCTCATAGACCCCCAGGGATGACACATATTTGTAAAAGGGACTCTAGATCACACAGAGGTCATGCTGGGTAGTGTTTATGGCCCCAATATTACAGACACAGCTTTTTTTATAACCATGAGAAGTACTCTATCAGTATTTTTCCCTCTTTTGACCATTATAGGCAGAGACTAGAATATTTCTCTCACATCGGATCTGGATAGGACAGGGGGACCAATGACCAGGCTCTCCCCCATTCAGCACTCCCTGAGAGACATGATCAAATCTCTGGGGCTTTGTGACCTGTGGTAATTTTGCACCCACAACAAAAACAATACACATTCTGTTCCTCAGCTCACGGGTCACACTCCAGGCTGGACTATGTCCTTATTAGTCAATCTTTGTTTCCTGGAGTGGTGGAATGGGAGATAGCTCCCAGGGTTCTCTCAGACCATTCATTGGCATGGATTAGGCTCTCTCTTAATCCTCATTCACAAAAAGATTTAATCTGGAAATTTAACAATCAATTCCTTAATGACAAAGTCATTGTAGATCGAATTAAGGACCAAACTGGATCATATGCACAACAAAATATAGGGTTCATTGACCAATATGACCTGGAATGGTCAGCATGCAAATGTTTTATTGGGGGGAATTTATTAGACTTGCTTCTAGATGCAAAAGTACCTGCATAAGGGCCTCAACTGACCTTCTCAAACAGATAACTGACCTAGAGCAGACACTTTCCCCATCTACCCTGGAAATTACTATACAGGAACTCACAACCTTATGGAATAAATATACAGAACTCATGAGGGAAAATACTGAATACTCTATTTTAAAAACAAAAGCAAAATATATTGACCAGGGGGACAAAGTGAGCTGGATGCTGACAATCTGTTCTCAGCAACAAGAGATGTCCAGGTTGATACCTACTATTAAATCAAGTGATGGGACCGTCTGTACCCAGCCCAGAGACATGGCCAAGGAGTTTGCTTCCTGCTAGATGGACCTTTATGGTCCCAGAGTCTCTTCCCCATCTCCCACACAAGTCAGGGCATATATTACATGTAGTCTATTACTGCAATTGACACCAGCCCAGCAAATCCCCCTGTCTCAACAGATATCTGAAATTGAACTCAGACAGGCAATTTCTAGTCTTGCGTCGGACAAACCCCTGGGCCTGATGAGGTCATTTCTAGTTTCTGTAAACTATTTTTTGACCAGCTTGTTTCTCTTTTGCACCACTTTTATCTCTATATCTATGAGTCTGGTATTTTTGATCCAACCCTATTGGAAGCATTAATAATCCTTCTTCTTAAAGCTGGCAAGTCCCTGGACTCGGTCTGTAACTATAGGCCCTTTTCTTTGATCAATTGTGACATTAAGGCCCTGTCCACACTACATCACTAAAATCCTGTAACGGTTTCAAACCGTTACAGATGGTAAACGTTACAGTGTGTCCACACAGCCAGTGAACCGACATGATAACGGTTTGGAACCGTTACAGCCGGTCCACATTGTGGGTGATGGGTGAAAGTTACAGTCAGCACCCTATTCCACATGCAGTTCATGCAGCACTGAGGGCAGTGCTGGGGCTACATGCTCATGCGTCCACACTACAGCTGGTAACATTACAGAGGCAGAACTGTTTTCATAACCGTTGTTGAAACCATCTCATAAGTGGTTTCAACAATGGTTATGAAAACGCCTCCTGTAACGTTACAAGTGTAAATGCAAACAGTTGTGGTAACGGTTTAGACCCTCTGTAACATTACAGAAGGGAGTTTTCGGTGTAGTGTGGACAGGGCCTAAGATTCGAGCCAAAATACTGGCTAATTGGGTTAGGAATGTCTGGGAAGGATTGATTAGTAGAGAGCAGGTCGGCTTTGTCCTTCATTACACATCTATAGATTACTTCAGGAAGTTAGCTCATATCTTCTCCACATGTGGGGAGTCTCCCACCCCTATGGCATTGGTCTCCCTGGATGTGGAGAAAGCATTTGATTGGGTGGACTGGGGTTTCCTATTCCTGACTCTGGAAGCTTTTGGTTTCCCCACAAGCCTTTCTCCATTGGATCCGAGTTTTGTATTCTTCCTCCTCTGCAAGAATATACTGTAATGGGGTGTTGGCTACCCAATTTTAGCTGGCCTCTGGTACCAGAAGAGATGCCCCTTATCACCCCTTCTTTCCAATCTGTATTTAGAACCCCTGCTGTGCAGACTGAAGGCAAATCCAGATATAACTGGCATATCTGAAGGACCAGACATCTTCCCTTTGTCAGTGTATGCAGACAACATCATGCTACATGTGGCTTATCCTGAGACTTCCCTACCAGCTGCCTTTAGTGTAATTGTAGAATGTGAATCATTTTCCAATTATAAGCGTACTGTTAATAAAATAGAGGTGTTACCCCTTATACCAACTGTTAACAAACAAACAATGGTGTCTCTGGGAGTGACCTGGTCCCCTCATTTTATTAAATATCTGGGATTTTATTTGGCTAAAGACGTTTCCCTTGTGCGTAAGCTTAACTTGGATGACCTGGTTTTATGTATGCAGCAGGATCTACAGCATTGGCAAGCCCTTCCTCTGTCCCCTTTGTGGACGTATTTCCATCATTAAGATGAACATCCTGCCGCGCATATTTTACCCCCTTCATATGCTACTGTTGGCTCCCGCTGGAATGATTCAGACGTGTTCACACTATAATCACCAATTTTATCTGAAAAAAGAAAAGCTCCCAGGTGTGCTTATAAAAGATTTGCCACCCCGAAAAGCCTAGGGGGCATACGGTTCCCTCACTTTCTCACTTATTATTTTGCCAGCCATTTCAGTAAGCACCTCCAATGGTTGTTGCCTCCTACAGCTGATCCTATCCAAGGATATCAGTCATTATGGTTAGATTTGAAAGTAAAGTTACTGAAAAAGGCTGCCTTAGCTCTTCCCTCTCTAATATGTAATTCATGGAAGGCACTGCCCTCAGAGGTTAACGACTCTGCCATGGGTACCTCTCTCTCTAAGTCTTTTTCCAGTTTTGGTCTCTTAATAAATGCTCAGTTTTTAAAGATGTAACATAATCTATACTTCATAATCTGAACCTTAAGATTGGGGGCCACCCTATCAAGATAGACTGGCTACCCCAGCTGGGGGAGCTGAAAGTGTCTGATCTACTGGAAACAGGTGTACTGCTATCATCTATCGAGAGACTGGCATGACTGCAATTAGAAAAGAGATTTATTTTTAAGAGTTATCAACTGAGACAAGTCTTAATTCATTGGTTTGGTCTGGGCCTATGGACCACTGACTCTTCAGGGCTTCTTTCTTTCATGACTATGATGGTCTCTCAACAGCAGTGTCTAATCTCTACTCTCTATTGCTTACTGCATTTATCCCTGAGACAGATAGTTCTTCCCATTATGGGGATCAGATATTCCATAAGTCTGCATCACAGTTGCAATCTATCTGGATTGATTTACATCGATATGTTACACGAGATAGACTGAGACTCATGCAGCTTAATATCCTCAACAATCTTTACATACTCTGCAGAAGCTAGCACGTATGGGGAAGTGGCCTATCTCCAGCTGCACTAGGTGT
This sequence comes from Neoceratodus forsteri, assembly GCA_016271365.2. NCBI lineage: Eukaryota > Metazoa > Chordata > Ceratodontiformes > Ceratodontidae > Neoceratodus > Neoceratodus forsteri. The sequence goes on along the minus strand of CM057454.1, from coordinate 1,243,358,295 downwards.
GTACAAAGGGAAGTTTCTCTCATCCATATATTCTGGGAATGCCCTGAAATAGCACCCCTTTGGACATCAACTGAAGCCAGAGCAGACCCCCTGTTAGGATTGCAGAGGTTATTTAATCCTGAAATATGTATCTTGGGCGATTTCAGCACAGTTTTAGTAAAGGAACGTAGATATAATTTGTCTCTAATCTCCTTATCCCTGAAAAGAGTGGTCCTAAGGCACTGGTTAGATCAATGTTCTATCTCATTTCAAGAATGGTTACAAGAATTATTGTATAATCTCAGAATGGAATGTGTGGTTGCTAACCTCTGTCATAGACTTCCTAGCTTCAATAAGAAATAATGGAAATTTTATACATTATATACTACGTAACCTCTTAAGCTTAATAATGTATGTCTGGACTTTCCTAAGGTATATTGGTATGTGTAGAATTAAGAATGGATACAATGGTGTCTATATCCTACCACAGTATTGTACCTTTTTCCTGGCTTCAGGGTAGCTCCATCGGGAGGGTGGATAATTTGAGTGGGGGGAGGGGGTCATTCTGTATACCTGTTCGGATAAATCCTGTTCCTCGAATGTTGTGGAATTTGTTATGTTTAATAAAGTTTATCTAACTAAAAAAAATGACAGGTTACGGGTTTGCTAAATTGGACGTTTATATATTTTATAGTCAGTGTACTGGGTTTTACCTGGGTTATTGGCTCACTAAATTTTTTTTTATTGGATGTCATTGGAGGATTTAAAATATTTTTATTTTTAACTTTTGATTTTAGTGGGCATGCTATCCCCCTTATTCCTGTGACTGTTAGAAACAGTCCAGGTCTTTTGGTGGCTTGTACTTATATAATGCATTTAAAACTGTTCAACTAAAGTTGTACTTTTTTAGACATAGTAATTTCTCTTTTGAGGACATCTGGAGACAAGGAACAGGGCTACCATCTCATCAGGGGGATAGGCAGGGGGAAAAGGGAGGGGGTGTAGTCCTTTATGTGAGAGAAGGGATACTGGGAGAGGAGGGTATGGAGGAAAAGGGATCTGCTGAGATCCTTTGGGTTACCCTGGGCAGAGCAGAGGGCTGGACAATAAGGGTAGGACGGTGTACAGGACACCTGACCAGAGTGAGGAAGTGGATGTGGTGATGACCAGGACAATTCAGAAGAAAGCCAAAAAGTGGGAAATCTTAGTATTTGGGGATCTAAACCTGCCTGATGCGGACTGGAGAACTCCATTGGCTGCATCAGAAAGAAGCAGGGACTTGCAAGAAACCATACAGGATGCTCGCCTAAATCAACTGGTCACAGAACCTACCGGGGGGGGGCAACACTCGATGTTGTATTGACCAACAGGGACAATGTGGGGGGGTAAAGGTTGGAGAAATCTTGGGGGCAGTGACCACTGAATAGTCAAGTTTTCCATCTGGGCAGGGCCAACATTGGGCAGGCCATCCACCAAGGTGCTCGACTTCAGGAGGGCAGATTTTGGGAGGCCGAGGAGCATCCTGAGGAGGGAAATGGAAGAGATCCACCGCCTGGAGTAGGTGGAGCAGCTGTGGGGGGTAATAAAAGGAGGAATCCTAAAAGCCATGGACCAATGCATCAGGAAAATCAGCAAAGGCAAAAGGGGAAGAAAACCTCAGTGGTTTACAGCAGGAGCCAGACAGGCAAACAGGGAGAAAAAAAAAAAGGCGTTCAAGGCCTACAAAACATCACAGGGGGAGGAACAAAGGTAGGTCTACAAAGAAAGACTTAGGAAAGTGGGTAAAACAATCAGGAAGGCAAAAGCAAGCACAGAGGAGCAAATAGCTAGGGAGGTGAAAAGAGGAGACAAAAAATTCTTTAGGTATATCAGCAACAAGAGAAAAAGTAGGCGAGGGATCCCAAGACTTAGAGGGGAGCAGGTAATTTGGTTGAAGGAGATGAGGAAAAGGCGACCCTACTAAATGAATACTTCACATCAGTATTCACAGCAGAAAGGGGTGGTGGGAGCCCAGTAGTTGACAAAAGGGGTACCATGGGCAAGGAGATGGACACGAGTCCCTTCACGGAGGAGAAAGTGATGAAAGAGCTGAGAAAATTAAAAACGGATAAGGCTATGAGACCAGATCAGGTACACCCAAGAGTTCTCAAGGAGATGAAGCAGGAACTGGCAGGACCTCTGACCAGTCTGTTCTATCTATCCTTCAAAACAAGGAGGGTCCCAGGAGACTGGAAGAGGGCAGAGGTGGTGCCACTTTACAAGGGGGGAAGGAAGGGGAACCCTGGAATCAACCGCCCAGTCACCCTCACCTCTGTGACAGGCAAGCTGATGAAAAACCTCCTTAAGGAGAGGCTGGTAAGATACCTAAAAGAAGAGGGGCTGAGGAATGAAAACCAGCATGGGTTCACAGGGGGTAGGTCTTGTCAAAGCAACCTGGTGGAATTCTTTGAGGGTGCCATGGAGGTGTCTGATCAAGGGGGCCAGTGGGTGTGGCCTATCTAGATTTCAGGAAGGCATTCGATTGCGTCCCCCACAGAGGGTTGGTAAGTAAGTTAGCTAGCTTGTGAGTGGGAGCAAAGCTTACAAAGTGGGTGGAGGATTGGCTGAAAGGAAGGGCACAGAGGGTAGTAGTAAATGGAAGGCACTCCAGAGAGATAGGGGTGAAGAGTGGGGTACCTCAGGGATCAGTGCTGGGTCCAGTATTGTTCAATGTGTATGTGGGGGATTTAGCCGAGGGTTTAAATGGAAAAGCTTGCCTGTTCACGGATAACATGAAGATCTATAACAGGATAGACATGCTGGGGGGAGGGGAGTGGAGAAAATGAGGCAGAATCTAGCCAGGCTGGAGGAGTGGGCGGAAAAAGAGGCAACTGAAATTCAATACGGGGAAGTGCAAAATAATGCACATTGGGAGAACTACTCCAAGTGCAAATTACCGCCTAGGGGGAGAGTCACTGCAGGTCATGGAGCAAGAGAAGGACTTGGGTATTTGGATCACTGACAATTAAAGGTTAGGAACCAGTGTGAAAGGGCAGTGGGTAAGGCAACACAAATGTTGGCATGCATAGGGAGGGGGTTTCACAAGTAGGAGGAGGGAGGTAATCATGCCACTGTACAAGACACTAGTGAGACCATAGCTGGAGTATGGAGTACAATTCCGGAGGCCCCATCTACAAGGAGACAAGAACACACAGCTACAGGAGCGTTCAAAATCTGTGGGTGCTCACTCCAAAAAATACAGAACACAAAACACAGAAGGGAGGAGCACAGATGTACATAAAGCAAAAAATAAAGTCAGCACACTTAAATAAAGTGCAAAAGCATGGAATCCGCGGCTACAAAACCCCCCGGCACTTCGGGTCTTCTCATGACCCTTTCCAGTCAGGTGACAAGACTTTCTATAGATACATTAGTGAAAGGAGAAAGTCCAGAGGGGGTATTGCTAAGCTTAATGGAGAAAAGGGAGCATGTGAGGAGGAGGACCCTGTAAAGGCATCTATCCTAAATAGATACTTTTGCTCAGTATTTACTGAAGAGAAGGTAGGGCAGGGCCCACAGCTCAGCATCATGGACACAGGGGGGAGGGAGGTGAGCACTACTCCCTTCACAAAAGAAAGGTCCTACAAGAGCTTGCTAAGCTCAGGGTGGATAAGGCAATGGGACCTGATGGCATACATCCCAGGGTACTTAAGGAGCTAAAGGAGGAACTAGCAGAGCCATTAGCAGAATTGTTTAGTGAGTCTCTGAGCACAGGAGAGGTCCCAGAAGACTGGAGAAAGGCTCATGTGATCCCACTCCACAAGAGTGGTAGCAGGGAGGAGGCGGGGAACTGACCCGGTCAGTCTTACCTCAGTAGTGGGCAAGATTATGGAGGCACTCCTTAAGGAAAGGATAGTGCAACATCTGGAATCCATAGGGCACAGGATCCAAGACAGCATGGGTTTACAAAGGAAGGTCCTGTCAAACTAATCTCATAGATTTCTTTGACTGGGTAACCAGAGTGGTGGACCAAGGGGAGCAGTTGATGTCGCCTACCTTGACTTCAGCAAAGCTTTTGACACTGTTCCACACAGAAGATTGATAAATAAGCTAGGTAGGCTCGGGTGGGTCAGAAGTTGGTCAACTGGGTGGCAAACTGGTTGACTGGCAGAAAACAGAGAGTGGTGGTAAATGGTATACAGTCAGAAGAGATGCAAGTCACAAGTGGGGTACCTCAGGGATCAGTCCTGGGGCCAGTCCTATTCAACATCTTCATTAGTGACCTCGCAGATGGACTAGAGGTAAGGCTTGTCTGTTTGCAGATGACACCAAGATCTGCAACAGAGTAGATGATCCAGATGGGGTGGGCAGAATGAGAAGAGATCTGGATAAACTAGCAGAATGGTCAGAAGAGTGGCAACTGGGATTTAATGCAAAGAAGTGCAAAATCATGCACATAGGGAAGAGAAACCCTGAAGCCACTTATAGGCTGGGAGGGGAGTTGCTAGCAGTCACAAAGGAAGAAAGAGACTTGGGCATCATCATCACTGATGACCTAAAATCATCCAAGCAGACCTCTAAAGCAGTAGGCTAAGGCTAGGGGGTGTTAGGGTGTGGTAGGGGTATCGTCGTAGAGGAGGTAATAATCCTCTGTACAAGACATTGGTTAGCCCCATCTGGAGTACTCATGCAGTATTTGGAGGCCACACCTTCACAAGACATTAACTAAATTGAGGCAGTCCAGAGAAGGCACCAAAATGGTGCAGGGACTGCATCAGAAGACATATAAGGACAGATTAACAGAGCTCAATATGTATACCCTTGAGCAAAGGAGGAGAGAGGTGATATGATCGAGACATTTAAACACCTTAAGGGCATAAACAAGGTGAAAGAGTCTAACATGTTTAAATATAAGAAAATAGCAGGACAAGAGGACACAGCATGAGATTAGAGGAGGCCGATTAAGGGGAATGGAGAAATTCTTTTTCACAGAAAGGGTGGTAGATGCATGGAATGGCTTACCACAAGAAGTGGTGGCTATGAATACAGTGCAGGGCTTCAAACAGGCATGGGATAGGCATAAGGGAGCAATACAAATGACTATGAATAGATAGGTCACTGACAGAGCAAAGGCCGATGGCACATTTATAAGGTAGAAAAAGAAATGGGCAGACTGGATGGGCCTTGCGGTCCTTATCTGCAGTCAACTTCTATGTTTCTATGTTTCTATGTTTCAAGGGGAGTGGCCGATGTGCTACACATGCTGTGTTTTATTTAACATACTTAAAAAGACAGTGTAATAATTAATCACATTATCATATCAAATCAGTAATCACGCGTAAGAAAGCAGAATTCCTGTCCGGCGAGATTGCTGTGGCTCAAAATCAACCAGCTCAGCTCTTTCGCACCGTAGACAGGTTGTGCAACCTATCCTGTCTGCAGATTCGAGGAGCATTTTCACAACTTAAGTATGATGACTTTGCTCGATTCTTAGCGGATAATGTGGCTGACATCGGGGCCGAGATCTGCTTAGCGTCTTCTATAGGAGTTGATGGAGGTCGGTATTTGGTCACTCTCTCTTGATCAACCTGGAGTTCTTTTAACCGGCTAGAGGCTGACTGTATCATGTGGATTGTCCAGAATTTGCAGCCAACGTACTGTAGTTTGGATCCAGGCCCTACACAGCTTTTATTGGGGTGTATCGAGTTCATCGGCCCTATCCTGGCACAGATTGCTTGGCGCTCCTTAGACTCGGAAGAATTCTCCAGCTCCCTGAAGGAGGCGGTGGTGACACCGCTTCTTAAGAAAGCTTCATTGGACCCAAACGACTGTGCCAACTACAGACCTATCTCTACCCTTCCTTTTGCTGGGAAGGTGATTGAGAAAGTAGTTGTGCTACAACTGGAGAACCGTCTTACCATCCATGATATCTTCGACCCTCTCCAGTCAGGCTTCCAGAAGAGACATAGCACTGAGACAGCTCTGGTTCAAGTGCTCAATGATCTCCTGATGGCGAGTGACCAGAAACACCATTCCATCTTGGTACTTCTGGATCTCTAAGAAAATCCTGTTTGGATTATTAAAGTTAAATTAGATAGCCTGTTAGGTGATTTTGTTTCCAAAGGCCAGATTTCACCAAAGGAGAATGAATATATGATTGTGGAGTTTCCAGTTACACCTATAATATACATTCTTCCCAAAATTCATAAGGACCAGGTCAGGCTCCCAGGACATCCTATCAATCAATCAATCAATCACTTTATTAAACCAGGCATAAACACCATTGAACAAGCTCATTTTCAAGATGGTTCTGGGCATAAATACAATACAGTACACTTCATAAGATTACAATTATGGTGGACAATGGTGCAAAAAAAAAAAGAAAAGAAAACATTGTGCTATCATCTCGGGTGTGGGTTCACTCTCTGAGAAGGTTTCAACATTTGTTGATTACTACCTTAAACAATTAGTGGTAAAACAAAAATCATACCTCAGAGATTCAATGGACGTCCTATCAAAAGTGGAGGGCCTGACCTGGTCCTCAGAATTTATATGGCTCACTATAGATGTCACCAGTCTATATATCTCAATAGCACACAATTTGGGACTTCAGGCTTTAGAATATCATTTGTGCTCAAACAGCATAGCTGCAGGTTTTCCACAAGAATTTATTATGGAAACAGTGAAATTCATTTTGTACAACAACTATTTTTTGTTTGATAATAAATGTTATTTGCAGACTATGGGAACAGCGATGGGGACCACTATGGCCTCATCATATGCAAATTTATTTATGGCCTGGTGGGAGGGAAACATTGGTTTATGATCCTGTTAAAAATCCCTTTAGTGGACATATCCAATTTTGGGGTAGATTATTTGATGATTTACTGGTAGTTTGGAGGGGTGATATATTGTCAGCTTCGAGATTTGTGGATTTTCTCACTAGTAATGATGTGGGGCTTAAATTTACGTTTGATGCACGTTTCCAAGATATGATTCTTGGATTTGTTTCTGGAAGGACAAAATGGTGAAAAAGTTTCTAGCACCCTATTTAGGAAGCCCACTGCTGGCAATATTTTTTTGCATGCTACTAGTGCTCATCCTATGCACATAAAGAGGGGTATTTCATATGGACAGTTTGTCCGTCTTCGACACACCTGTACCCATTTAAGTGATTTTGAGAGAGAAAGTGAACTATTTAGAGACAGATTTCTAGCCAAGGGTTATTCTGAAATGCAAACTGAACAAGCATATATTAAAGCTCAGGGGATTAATAGAAATACACTTTTGCAACCAAAAGCTAAAAATAATCAGGGTCAAATACCTATTGTGTTTGTAATGGAGTATAATCATGTTAGTAATCAAAACACCAACATTGTAACTAAACATTGGGGGTGCTACAAGCAGACCCAGATTTGAGAGAAGTGGTAATGAATAAACCCTTGGTGTCTTTTAAAAGAGGAAGCAATTAATCAGATTTGCTGACAGAGTTTATATATGAAACCTCAAAATGTAAGAACTTGGCTTCCAAACAGACCTTTGGGTTGTTTTAAGTGTGGCCATTGTAGTGTTTGCAAATTTAATCAACAGCGTGCCTTGTTTCAGCATCCGGTTCTTGAGAATAAAAACATAGAAACTGCTAATTTCATAAACTGTTCAACAACATTTATGAATTATATTTTACAATGTACATGCCCATGTATTTATGTGGGCAGGACTAAAACGACATTAAGGGAAAGGATGCAGGAACATGTGCGTGCAATAGTAAAAGATGATCCTAATACTCCTATAGGGGTGCATTTTGAGACTTTTCACCAAAAAAGGTTACAATGTTTTAAATTCATGGGGGTACATCACATTAAGAAGAATGTTAGAGGAGGATACAGAATTAATAGGCTAGCACAGTGTGAGCAAAAATGGATAAACACCATGAAAGCTTTATATCCCACTGGCTTAAATGACTGTTTAGATATTACAGTTTTTCTTTAAGTTTTCTTTTTCCTATGTTTTTCCTATGTTTACCTCCTCTTTTCCCCTTCCCCACTCCCTCTTTCCCCTCCCTTCCCATCCCATTCCCTCTGCCTCCCTTCATTTGTTCTCCTATATTATGAACTATTAATCATTTTTTGTAAGTTTTGATCTGCTCAGTTTAATCAACAATGTATGAGTCAGCTAGTTTGTAATTAAGTTGTACCTGCACTAATGTGTGCATGATTGCTGTTTTTTGTTGCACTGTCTCTTTAAGTGTGTTAAATAAAACACAGCATGTGTAGCACATCGGTCACTCCCCTTGAGAAAGGGTCACAAGAAAACCTGAAGCGCCAGGGATTTTGTAGCTGCGGGCTCCATATTTTTGCACTTTATTTAAGTGTGCTGACTTTATTTTTTGCTTTATGTGCCTCCCTTCTGTGTTTTGTGTACAAGGAGACAAGGACAGGCTAGAGAGGGTACAGAGAAGGGTGACTAAAATGATCCAGGGGCTAAATGAGAGACCATATGGGGAGAGGCTGGCAGAGCTTGGTCTATATACACTGGAGATGAGAAGGGATGGGGGACATGGTGGAAACTTTCAAAAACACGAAGGGAATAAATAAGGTCAAAAGGGCTAGCATCTTCAGACTGAATGAAAACAAATCCACCAGGGGCCACACACTCAATCTGGAGGGGGCCAGGTATAAGGGGAAGGCTGGTAGGGCCTTGGAATAAGTTGCCTAAATGGGTGGTAGAGGTGGATACAGTGGAGAAATTCAAGCGGGCATGGGTGGAGAGAGAGGGCAAGGGGAAGAGGGCTAAAAGGGAGGGAGAGGTAGGCTATCATCTTTCTGGCAGACTCGATGGGCTGTATGGTCCTTTTCTGCCAGCAGGTTTCTATGATTCTATGATATTTAAATAGATTGTGGTTGAGATGTGCTAAAATACATCACTGTGTGTTTGTTAAAAAGGAAATTGAAATTTGTTATATATTTTGGCTGGGAGCACTCCAGTTTCGCTAACCACTTTTTGTGCATTTTTGGATTATACAAATATTGGGATGATGGTTACTAGAACTCTTACCTTAAGACTTTTGTCCTATAATGTTCATAGGATCACTAATCCAATTAGGTGATATAGGCTTCTTCATTATGCCCACCAGGAGAAAGCAGATGTAATTTGTTTTCAGAAGCCTCATCTCTCCCCTATGGAACATCAAAATTTTTTCAGTCTGGGATTTGAGAAAGTATTCTATACTTCATTTCCATGGGAGGGACGTAGAGAGGTCCTGACTCCACTTCGCAGAGGTGTTCCTCTGGAAGTATCAGAAATAGTGACCGATTCTGGGGGCAGGTATGTTATTGTTAATGGGTTATTATGTGGAAAAGAGGTAAACTTTGGTTACTACCTATTTCCCTCCAAAGTCAACAAAAGGAGTACTTTTTAAATTCGTATCTCTTCTTACTTCACATTTGAAAGGCAGAGTACTTTGGGGTGGGGATTTAAATTTAACCCTCAATCCCTCATTAGATTCCTCAGACCCAAGTTGTTTTCAACATTCAGCTGTCACGTAATACTTAAATCACACTTTGAAACATCTGGGTTGCTTGATGGGTGGAGGTGCCTATACCCTAGGGAGAGAACTTATACCCACTTCTCAGCTCGACATGGTAGCTCAGCCCGGCTTGATTATTTTTCCACCACTCTGGAACATTTGAGTGATGTTCAAAATGTCCAATTTGGCACTATTTTATTCTCGGATCATGCCCCAATTTTGGTTACTATAGGTCATGTTACAAAACCTACTAATACTTTTTGGCATTTACATATGGCCTACATATAAGAGATCCAGCTTTGAGGCAAAGTATTATAAAACAAGTTAAAACTTTTTGGGAGATTAATGATGTGGGTGACGTGTCTGATGGTATTCTGTGAGATTCATTAAAAGCTTTTATCCAAAGGAATTTGGTTGCTTCTGCCTCTGCTAAGCAAAGGGAATGGAGTCAGAAAACCTTGGATCTCTATCAGGAAATACAATTACTTGAAGTTAGATTGGCTAAAGGCAATAAATCAGTTTGGAGTAGATTATAGCAATATACCCCGAGAGGGTGTGGGTATACTGGTGGATTTACCATGGCTGGTGTGGACTTAACCACACCAGTAGTGGTAAATCCACTGGTATACCCACTCCCTGAGAGAGATATAATACTATCTAAAGGTCCTGCTTGTGTTTTTAACAAAAAAAAATATTTAAAACGTCCTTTGTTTTAAAAGTTGCTGCTCGTTTGTTTTTCACCGCAGCAGTAGTGGTCAGATTTTTTTGCGAGTTCTGCACATGTGCAGGAGCCTCGCAAATTTCCACCGCTACTTTCTTGCAGGGGCCTGCAATTGCTGACGTACTGGGATCACCGGAGGCAGATTGCAGAATTTCCCCAGGTATGTGCGCAGTTTCTGGGGCATTTGCAGTTTGTGTTACTGTTGACGGTGTAGGATTGGGGGTACCGGACTGTTATGTGGTTTTATTATATTTGCTGTGGGGTCTGAGGAGGTGGCTTTTGTGTCGGAGAAGTCATTTTCCTTGCTGAAAATGTTTTGTAACTCGTTTACGTCATACAGTGTAAATGTCGAAGTCATATTTGTTTTAAATTTACCGTGTAGCGAGTTTAGAGTAAGGCGCTAATATGGCAGCCATTTCGTGCTGTAGGCTCGAAGGGATATTTTCATTGCTTGAATGGGATGAGTTTGGCTGGCACCTTTTCCAGTGGGTACACTAGTGGATTTACAACGGTGGGAAGGTGCCAGTCAACCAATCAGAATGCTGCATTCTGTGATTTCTTTAGTGCCCATTGTATAATAGATGATATAAAACAGGTAATAAGCACTGACGATCTGGAGAATCTTATCAGAATTATATACTCCTGAATTGCAAGGGCCATCTGAAGATCAGGTTCTCAATATCTGACTCGAGGTAAATTGCCCTGCCTCTTGGAGCAAGAGGCGGCGTCATTACTTGCTCCTATTACTTATACTGAATTAACTGCTGCAATACAGAGATCCCAAACTGCTAAAAGCCCAGGTAATGATCATTTTCCATCAGAGTTTTATAAGTTAAAGAACTTGCAGCAGTTATTGTATTCAATATCATTAAGAGCTTTGAAGTGGCACTATTCACAGACAATATTTTGTTGATCCTGATGAATCCTACCACTTCACTTCCGCAGGTTTGGCAAATTTTGGAGGAATTCGAAACTTTAGTCAGGTTTTGATTAAATAAATCAGAGAGTGAAGTTATTGCATACAGATATACCCCATCGGATACCATATAAGATATATTACACATGTGGTATAATAGAAACTATATCAGATATCTGGGGATCAGTACAATAAAGTTTTAAGAACATAAAAGAACTTTTAAATTTCAAACCCCTTACACAGGAAATAAGAAAAGGATCTTCGGGCATGGTCTACGTTACCATTAATCACTTTTAAGGAGGGATGAGGTTATTCATATGGTAATTTTACCCCTAATTTTTTTTTATTGCAAACACTCCCTGTTTTCCCCACTAAGGCCATTCTTAGGGACTGGCAAAAATGTAATTTACTGTTCATTTGGAGAGGAGGACATGTTAGGGTATGGGCAGAGATGTTGTATTTGTCTCCAGCCGGGGGGGGGGGATTTGCTCACTGAATTTGGAGTGCTATGCTAAGGCATTTCTTTGTGTGTGTGTATCATATTATTGGACTCCTCTTACTGAAAGGATATGGAACTAGTTTTGAATGATTTACATGATGTGGTTCAAATTCTTTATTAGGCATCTATGCCATGGATTCCCCTTAAATAACTGTTCCTATATACAAGAGCGTTACAAAAGGTATGGTATAGTCATCCAACTTCTCTTTCTTCGAAATTCTGCCTTTTGGTTACAGTTTTCGCATGGGATAGTACTATCCCTTTTTTTAGTACAGAGTTTTTCATCAGACAGTGGGCACAAATGGGTTTGGTACACTATTTCCAACTTTTTGATGTCAAGGGTTGTCTCTCTTTTCCTGATTTACAAGAAAGATATGGCTTGCAGCAGATGGACCATTTTAGGTAAAGTACTTGCAGATAGGTTCATATTTGTAAATGTCACCCTATATTAACTCTCTTCCCTGAATTATTGGGTGCTCCAGGGACTTGTATGATATTTGCAGGACAAAAAGGGGAGGCCAGTAGTCATCTTATTGGGAAATCGTATGTGGATATCCATGCTGAAAAATCTGACAAGACTAAACCTATTTTTACTAGATGGGAGCAGGATCTGGAAGAACCCATAACATGGGAGGAATGCTCCCAAATGGCATTATCAAGTTATAAGCTATCTTCTTTACCTTATATAAAATAATTTTCATGGAAATGTAGGACACAATTTTTTCTTACCCCATTGAGGTTATCTAAATATAAATGTTTTTCGATATGCAAGTTGCTGGCAGGGCTGTGGTGAACTGTGTGATGATCAGACACATATTTTATAGGGGCTGTCCCAAGTTGATACCATACTGGCAAAGGATTCAAGTGGACATGCAGCAGATATTTATGAAACAAATAACTTTATTTTCTAAAATGGTTTCAGTCTTGATTTCCCCTGGGAATCTCAGGCTCCCAAAACAGCACGTCTGATTATAATTACTACTATTTGAAAAAAAAGTGCTGTCTAAATTCTGGTTACAGATTCATGCCCCTCCTTTGGATAGGTGGTATGAAGTGGTGAAGTTTGTCTATGGAGTGGAAAAACTTCATCATACATAAGTTTATGGATAAAGAATCCCTATGTATGGAATTTTGGCGACCTTGGATTAATTTTCAGTTAGCGGTTGACTCTACTTTTCTTCCATGATGACACTGTATATATGTCTTTTCCTCGGTAACCAGGGTGCTCTCCAACCCATCCCCCTTTCCTTATTCTTTCTCTTTTGTAGACTGTATCCTCTGTATTAGTTTTGTATATATTTAGAGTCCGGTGATTTGCCTTGTGCAATCATTATTTTCTTTTCTTTTTCAGAAGGTGTTTAGAGAAGAAACACACTGAAGATTGATCTTCTGTGGATTTTGATATTAGGCAAAAAGTGTTGTAGTTTTGTATGTCTTGCTTATAGTTTGATTGTTACAGTCTGATGCTAGAAGCATCCTTATGTTGTTGTATGTCATAATGAAAATTTTAATAAAGTGTGCTTATAAAAAAAAATGCTTCAAGATTTCTCTCTTGACAAGATCATAATTATCAACAGTCTCTGAGTCCATGTTTCTGTATGCCAACTGGGAACATCCAGTCAAATACGAGGCTAGGTGTACCACCCACTGTGACTGGGGCCTGCCACAAGTCCTATCAACACTCTCAAAAGTAGTAGGTAGGTAAGTTTAATGTCTTTTGGATTAAGGGTAGCCCCACCCCCACTATGTCCATGCACTGTCCCAGGTTCTGTAGGGCCCTCAGAGTCTCCGCAGACCTCTAATCTTGTTTCCTCCCTTCTTGTTCCCTCTTGTGATAATCAATGTCCCTCTGTTTCTCCAGGGCCATTTGTCATATGGTTGGCCATCTCAATACATCAGTCATATTCTCTGGGTTTTCCATTCAATTCTGGTTTCTCACCTTCAGTCTCCTGCTCCAGCGGTATCTTTCTCTGGGCTCCAAGGTCCAACACTGAATGCAGTGGTTCCCCCGTCCTCTCAGTCTGGGCTCTAGTCGCCATCTTGGTCTTCTCCTTAATGTTGTCTGCTAGGCCTGTGAGTTATCCTGATACCAGACTGGTATCCTGAACTGGCTTCCCCCCTTTCAAGCTTGGACTACCAATAGATCCCATTTCAAAAACCAATTTGTGGTAGGATGTTTTGGTAAACTTTTGAATACACAAAGCGTTGTGTGAATTTTATTATTAACTCATAATAAAAATAACAAACTAAAATAAAAAAGAAAGAATCAAGCTCTTCGCAAGCCTCAGTACTACGCCCTCCAGAGGTACTGACCACAAGAGTGGATCACTTGAAGTCTGGAATCCACCTGCTTCTGTGTTTCATCAAGTCAGGTATATGTCCTCCTAGTACAGCTCATAAAGCTGATCTGCTGTAAAAGGGGTTGAAATTAAGTTTTGCAGCCGCTAGCCAGCAGGGCTAGTGACTGAGAAAATGCACTAGCCCCACTGACTTTCACTGGCCCAGTTGGTGTATATACTGAAGTGTTTCCTTCTCTAGTACAAGCCCACAGGGCTAGTTAAATGAAAATCTTACTAGCCCAATATAAAATCTACCAGCATTTAGCTAGACGGCCGGTGCCAATTTCGACCCCTGCTGTACCAAGCCAGAGGGGGTTCTTTATATACATGGAAGAGGTCACCTAATCTTCCCCTATTCTAATACATCAAAATTTCTGCTATAATACATAAGATGGGGGATCAGGATGACATACCACATACTCATTTTGCAACAGAGAAAAATATCCACTAGATATTTCTTGGTTAAATGTTTGCATGTGTAATTGGGGATTAATGGAACTAAACCCCCCCTTTACAGTGACTGACAGCAAGGGTTTTTGATAAATAAGCTTCATTATGGGCCACTGGCTCCTAAAGAAGTGAGAAGCCACTGATTATCTGCAGCAGGTAACGGTGGGAGCTGTTCTATACTTAGTTTCATGGCTTATTCTCCAGTTTGTAGGTAGCAACATTGTAGACATATCATTCCCTGCTTTTCATTCAATAGCCAATGTGTAGAGGAACTCTATGTTGAGATGTCTTTATTTTTATAAAACAATATTTTATACATTTATTTTAGTTTACTTCCTCTTAGGCACATATGTTTAGTGAAGTGCAGTGTGCACAAGAGCCAGCTGTAGCTATATGAGCTAAGCTAGCCCTGAAATTCCCCCTTTTGTTTCATATCCTTGCTGCGACACAGCTGGCAGCTTGAGGTACAGGAAAGAGGGTGTGAGCACTAGAAGTACTTCTTTATTTCCTCACCACTCTCTTTTCCTATTTTATTTTATTGCCCCTTATTCACCTGTCTGCAGCAAACTAACATCACTCCTTTTAAAGGAGAAAAGCAACCATTTCCCCTGTTATCCATCACAGCAGTTGCTCTGGCTTTCTTTTACCTGGGTGCGGCTTTTATTTATCTATGGAAAGCCACACCATATGTAGCGCATATTGCTCAAGTTCTTGCAGGCTTCACAGACCCATTTTTACCCATAATTAAAAAAATGTATACTTCTATCCTGGCAGGGGTTTGTGAAAAAGCGTGCTCATTTTTCCAAGTTTACTTTGCTAAGCCTGATAACATCCAATACAGGCTATAACCAGTAAAGAAAAACCTTGCCTCACTGGTGCTGAACTCACATCAGCACTCTGGAGTTCAGTATTGCCAGTATCATTAAATGGTTTGCACCACGTGCCAACCAGCACTCGGAAGGGATGAGAGAAAAAGAAACAAGGGTGGGGGGAGAATAATAGAAGGATACTTTGGTAGGTGGCCTGCCCATCAAAGCAGAACCAATGAAATCACAGGATAGCATGAATGCTGCTGCAGCAGACTAAACAGAAGAAAAAAGAACAGAGGAGGGGAAAGAAAATGTCACCCGGTGCTCCAGCTTAGTTCAGGGAGAGGGAGAAGTCCTTCTGCCACAATCCTTAAATTGCTCACATGCTTCACATATTCATATTCTCTCCTCTCTCCCAGATTTCATTCTCTACCCTTCACTGATGCCACCCCTCCCTCTCACTTCTTTTTTTTCAGTTAATCTTTCTATTGTTTTTCCACGTTTTCAAGTGTACAACACAGGTAGAGACAGATACAACATATAGAGCTTTCCTCAAATGACAATTAATAAACAGGTCAAAAAGGATGTTGCATATTTTTTGTGTAATCATTGCATAAAATTCACATAAGATACAATTTAGTATAACAACAGGTATGCATTACTGTTAAGTTTCCAACAGATAGTGACAAGAAGGCTGTACAGGCATTACTGAACTAGAGCGGGTAGTTACATCTGAAGCTGGGTGTAGAATTGGGGATCCTAGGCTTGGGGGAAATAAGATCTCTGATATTTAGGTTTCAGTGGGGTCTTAAAACATCTTTGTTCTGTGGTGGATTGGGAGGGCATCCTTTTAAAGATATGTAGGAGCAAAAGGGGGCCCCATCTCTCTAGAAACATGGTAGTGGTACCTGTGGCAAAATGGGACATTTTAGTAAAATTGGCCAGTTTCTCCATGGACATTAACCAGCCCTGAAAAGAGGGAATTATGGTAGACCACCAGTTTCTCAATAATGCTCTTTTAATCTCTACAGAGGCATGCATCAACCACAATTTGTATCGATAAGGCAGCTTTAGGTTTTTAGGGAGGAGTCCCAGTATCCACAGGGAAGGTGATTGTGGCAGAGTGCGGTTTAAAATTCTAGAGCAACATGTTATGATCTTCCCCCAAGTGGGGTGGATTGGGGGGCAGTGCCAAAGAATATGGAAAAGGTCTGCACTCCACATCTCCAGCAATTGTCCTCTGGGATTAGCCCCATTGTTTTTTAATTGAGTTGGGGTGCAGTACCATAAGTGTTGTACTTTATTCTGTATCAGGAGACTATGTGGGTCAGAGCAGGCCTTTTTGATAGCAGCCCAGCATGCAGCCCAGTCTTCATCTGATAAAGGAGTGTGGAGCATTTCTTGCCACTTACTCTGAGCTCTAGTGGTGGGATCTAGGGCTGAGCCCCTAAGTGTTTTGCATAATATACCAGCTAGGCCTTTTGACTTGTGTTGCCAGCTACCCAGAGGAAGAGGAGGGAATTGCTTTTTCTTCTGTCTGCTGCATGTTTGACATGAGCAGGCTTTATGTAACCAAGTAGTGTAAGCGTGCCTCAGTTGAAGGTATTTCCAAAAATCTTGCTGGGGTAGTAGATATCTTTCTTTTAAAGAAGAAAATTAGTTGAAAGTGAGATTATCAGAAGTAAGGATGTCTTTTATCCTAATAATCTGATTGTCCTTCCATTGAGGCCAATTTATCAGTTTCCTTTCAGTTAGCCAGTGGGGATTATTCCAGAAGCATACTAATAATTCAGGGCTCATACATGCTTTGGTGATTTGACAGATTTTATGCCAGGCTCTATGTGCATTTTGAATAATCCTCCACTTTCTTGGGAAACTAAGCAGTGGCCCTCCCAGATAGGCTGACAAATCAGTCCCTCTCAAAATCCTGTGTTCTAGGTCACACCATGCAGGTTTGTTTGGGCCCAGGTCTTGGAATACCCAGCAAGTTCTAGCTATCGAAAAAGCATAGGCATAGAGATGGAAATTAGGGAGCCCCAACCCCCTTTGTTCCATGGAGCTCTTAATTTTGCCCTACTGTATCTTGGCTTAGCGGTGTCCCACAAAAAATTGTTTTATTAGGGAATTTAGTTTTTGTAACCATTTGCCAGAAAATTCTAGAGGCAGGTGGGACATGAGATAAAAGATTCTTGGGGCAACCATCATCTTTACTGCAGCTGTTTCCCCCGGCATGGTTCGGGTAAGGTGTTTCCAACTTTGCACCTCAGATTGTAACAGAGCAAATAAAGGGGAGAGATTCTTGCCCATAAGGGTCTGTATATTTGAAGACACAATCCCTCCCAAGTATTTTATGCCCTTTGTGGCCCATGCTAGGCCGGTGTTTGCTAGCATATGTGGAGAGGTGACTGGGTTTAATGGGAGTACCTCCGTTTTGTTAGTGTTAATGCGAAGACCTGATATCTTTGCAAAGGAGTCAAGTAAGGACAGGACTGAGGGTAAACTAGCCTGCAAGTCTTTAGTTAGGATGAGACAGTCATCCGCATAAAGCATAGTGTGAGATGTAGTCCTATCTAGCTCCAGGCCTTGTATGTTTGGGTGCTCTCTGATAGCACATGCTAGAGTTTCAATCTCCAGAACAAAAAGCATGGGTGACAATGGGCATCCTTCTCTAGTTCCCCTGTACAGGCAGAATGGTTCAAAAAGGGTACTATTAGTGAGGACCCTTGCAGTGGGGTTAGTGTATAGGGTTTTAACCCAGGTGCTAAGAATGGGGCCAAAGTTGAGGTGCTGCAGGGTAGCATGTAGAAATTCCCACTCCACTGAGTCAAAAGCTTTCTCAAAATCAACTGTAATGGCTGCAGCTGGGGTGTGAATTGCCAATGCTCCCTGCAATAATGTTACTAACGCTTGAAGATGGTCTGCGCTTACTCGGCCTTTAACGAACCCCACTTGGGAAGGATGAATTAAGTTGGGAAGCACTTTTTCTAATCGAGCTGCTAATGCTTTAGCCAGAATTTTCATATCAGCGTTTATGAGAGAGATGGGCCTGTAGCCAGAGGGGAGAGATAGGTCCTTCCCCTCTTTGGGAAGTATGGTTATAATAGCTTCTCTCAGAGTGTTAGGGAGTCCCCCTTCATTCAAAACTTCTTGCACCATGTTGAGCAGAGGAAGGGAGATAGTATCTCGAACCAGTTTATACATATTTATTTATTTATTTTGTTTTTGTTGACCGAGTAAGTGCACTAGACAAATCCTGCCTATTTTCAGGCACGACCCGGGGGAGGGGGATACAGATGAATGCCAACTGACCTTGAACCAGATTAAGCTGTTTGTGGTATTTTTAGTGAATAAGGGAAATTTGGCCAGGACACCGGGGAAATTTCCCTACTCTTCTCGATAAGTGCCATGGGATCTTTTAACATCCACCTGAACTACCACCAATCCAGGCGGATGGGACCTCGGTTTAACGTCTCATCCAAAAGACGGCATCTCTACAGACATATCTACAGGGAAACCATCACCTCCCGAAACTTTGTGTGGGGCCAGGTTTTTGATTGTGTCTCTGATTTCAGGCTCTGTCACAGGAGAGTCCAGAAGTGCTCTTTGAGAATCAGAGAGGTGGGGCATATTTAGGTTGGGGACGAAGGCTGCATATTTTTGTGCACCCCATTTAATGTGGGTGCTATAGAGTGTCTTGTAGAACTCCAGCATAGCCTGATTTGCCCCCGTTTTGGTGACCTGAGGCTGCCCTCTTTTGTTCTGTAACTGAGCTATGTGTCTTTCAGCCTGGCATTTTTTCAGCCTGAAGGATAAGAGTTTTCCTGATTTTTCCCCTTGCGCCCAGTATTTGCATTGCATCCTTTGGATCTGTGATTCAGCTTTTCTAGTGACCAGACTGTTTAACTGTAGCCTGATTTTTACAATCTCATAAGTTAGGGAGTGGGACAGAAGCCTCCCTGGGTTTTTTTTGTTTAAGAACTCTTTGCCTGCCAATAGCTGCTCTAAATTTGCTGCTTCCCGCTCTCTTTTCTTTCCGTGGTATGAGGCATAGCTAATTATTTTCCCCCTTAGGGTAGCTTTAAAGGCCTCCCAGATGGCTGCACAGGATGCTGTCCCTGGAGGGTTATCTGCGAAGTAGTTTTGAGTTTCTTTTGACACCCAGGTTTTGAAATCAGCATCCTGTAGCAATAGAGGGTCAAGGCACCATTGTAAGAGATCTTTTTGGGGTAGGGCTGTCCATTAGGGCCATCAATAAGGGTGCATGATCAGAGAGGTATAAAGGGGCAATTTTCATATCCACCACTTTTTGTGATATCTGGGGGGAGGGCGAGCCAGTAGTCCAGCCTACTGGCCATCTGTCTGGGAGCAGAAAAATAAGTGTAATCTCTGTCAGCTGGGTGTTGGAGCCTCCAGATATCCTGTAGGGTGTGTAAGCTGATTAACTCTTTGAGAGCCAGAAGTGATTTGGTGTGTGGCTCTTGCTTTGAATTGGATCTGTCAACAAAATAGTTGACTGTGAGGTTCATGTCACTCCCCACTATGATCTGTGTTACTATCCGTAAAATCTGAGAGTGCTTGGGAGATCTCATGAAAAAAGTCAGGGAGGTCACTGTTTGGGGCATAAATATTTACAAGGATCAATTTATCTGTTGAAGCAGAGACTTTTGCCATCACCCAGCGCCTATTCTTATCTTTTTTGTGGTCCAATAATGACCAGTTTAATTTCTTATGACATAGAATTGAAACCCCACATTTGGCAAACTGTGCAGAGCTATGTACTTCCCAACCCACCCATTTCCGTACCAGTTTGGTAGCTTCAAGATTCAATAGTTTGGTCTCCTGTATGAAGGCTATCTGTGAGTTGAGCTGTTTCAGTTTGTTCAGAATTTTTTCCTTTAATAAGAGAGTTTAGGCCTCTTACATTCCAGGAGATGGCTGTGGTCACTCCATTGTTAGTCACTGAGAGATAGTATAATTACAAAAATGGACCCTATACATGAGAAGCCAATCCGGTCACCTCTGGCTACTTTCGGGTCTTTCAAACTAGTACAAGTTCTGAATAAAATGATCAACTGATCCCGTCCTTCCCTTGTCACCCAAGTTCCCTAGTTCCTATACTAGTGCCTACTTGGGAAGGCCGTGCTGTACTGATGTACATGTAAGAAACATTCCATCTAGTCAACAACAGTATAAGCTGTATGTGCAACATCCTAACAGTAAATACAAAATGTAGCTGTATTTGCGGCTTAAGTTCGGAAGGTGCTACCCATATCTGCCCGAAGGGTCTTGTTAGACAGCACCAACGGCATGGGTAGCGTTCTGAGGCAGAATGAATAATAAACAAATGAACCAACCATATAAACAATAACATCTGAGCTTTATCTAAAACAGTTACTTGAAGTGATTTGTAGCTTGTGGCTGCTACATGGTATTGGAACCCTAGAAAGGGGTTGGGTGGTCCTCATCTTCCCCTGCCTAGAGGTAGGGGTATGCTTCTTCCCCAGTCCTGTTCCGGGGAGTGGGGGAGTGATTGTGAAGGTGATTATCACAAGATGCTGGGGGGATGAGGGACATGAGGGTCATCTATTAGTTTTACTTTGTACTTTATAGCTACGGGGTAATAAAACCAGACTGTCTGATCAGCTGGGCACTCCATCTTCAGTGAACAAGAGGACAATTATACCCCAGTGACCCCTTTTTTGGGGTCTCTTTCTACAGATCTCGCCACTATTGGGGCAAGGTGTGGGCACAGGGAACCTCAAGGGATTAAGCTGTGAGCCCTACAGGGTGTCATAACAACAAATAGGGCCAACTGCTGTAAAGTAGGTTAGTGTGGAGCACTGTTAGGAGTACGTGGGGCCAAAGAGTGAGAAAAATGGCATTACAACCTAAAATATGCCCCATTTCACACACCTGATGAAATGCCACATTATCAACGGCCTGTATCACCATTGTCCCAGTCCGCTGATAAATACATCAGCAGATGCGGCATATCCATTGTCAACAGTGTCTCATATATTGGCAAGGTAGCAGCCTGTTCTGGTGTGGTACCAAAGAGGCAGGGGCTTCCCCACTGAAGCGTCAGGTAAGCAAATAGTAATTGTTAGGAACTGAGGAGTAATGTTCTTACAAAGACAATGAATCTCAGTGCTTCAAAAGACAGTTTGTGTGATGCACCGTGCTGTGTATGCTTTACTAAGCAGCAGGGGCACATCAAGAAACCCTGCATTATGTCTCAGCCTTGTGGCATATAAACAGGAATTCTGAGGTGGTAGAGACAAGTGCCAATTCTTTTCTCCATAGGACAATTACAGTTTTGAATCCCAATGAGGTTAATTCTCTTAAGAGGCTCACTGTACCATAGATGCAGTGTACATTACCCTAGATCAGACAGAAATTCACCTTGGCACAGAAGCTGACTTCTCATCCACATTCCCCAGCTCACTAGGTTCTCGCTAATCCTTGATGCAGTTTGCCCACTCTTGGCACTGTGAAGTGCAGTCAGGAGGAAGCTCATCAGTGGTTGCAAGATTTAGGGCTGGATGTTCTATTTCTTTTTTTTTTTTTTTACATTCTATTTATCCCTCCTACCTACCCTTGGTGTCCACTCCTTCAGGCCGCTCATGCACTCCAGCCCCCGACCCAGGATCTGCCCCTAGAGTGCCTCTTCCTCCTTCTCTCCAGCACAGTGGGGTCTGTCCCAAAATTGGTGGTCTGGGTGACTTCAGAATGGTCGTCATCTAGGACCGCCGAGGGTTTTTTCCATTTTTCTGTGGTCCCTTTCCCAGCCCCCTGAGACGCCAGTGCAAGGATGTACATCCAGAGAGGCAACATTCTGACACACGTCTCTCTCAGGCGCCTAACAGCATCTCCCTTCCCCACCTCCATGAAATGGAGCCGCCAACCCCTTGAAAGCCTGTGCTCCCACTGGCTCTCTCAGGATGTCGGGTGCACATTGCAGCCCTGGCATCCCACCTCAGAGGGAAGACAGCATCCATTGGGATTCTCAATACTCCCTCTCCCAGCTGACCCCTGCCGACCCGAGTCCACTCCCGAACCCGGGTCGCCGGCATAGCGAGAGGTGTGGCGTCCAGCGCTTCAACTCTCAGCGCCACTGGGCCGACTGGATACTCCATTTCTGTAGTGAGTTTTAAGGTCGAGGGAGGCAGATCTTGTAGGGGAGAAAAGTGGTTGCTTGTGTTGATCAAGGTGTCTCCAGGCGAGACACTACTAGCATCAGAGAGCAGTTAGAGCTGCTGCCAGCTTCTGGATCTGTTTCTGCGGAGTGGAGGTTTCATACCTGAAGACTGCTTTGTCTGTTTCTTGGATCTGCCATGCTGCACTTTCTGACATGGCTCCACAGGAGAGGTGTTATTCTGTATCGGTGGGCAGTGTAGGTCTGGTGTCTCAGACGTTACTTCCATGGGTTGCCTAGAGGAGCTATGTGGTTCTTTACGCAGATGTCCCAAGGCCCTCACATTTCTTTGAATGTCTGTGAGGAACATGTCCACTTCGCTAGGGGAGTTAAAGGTGATATATTCCCCATTATACGTCGCACAAAGCATAGCAGGGTAGCGGAGGGCAGCCGGAATGTTAAGCTGATACAGTTGTTTTTTGACAACGGCATATGCCCTCCGCTTCTTAGATAATTCATAGGAGAAGTCTTGGTAGATTTGAATAGAGCGGCCTTGCCATTCAACATTTTTAAGCTCCCTGGAGGTCTGCAAAAACAGTTCTTTAACAGGATATCATAAGAACTTCACCAAAATGGGCCTTGGTCTGTCCCCAGGAGGGTGTCTGGGGGCTAAGCTCCTATGTGCCCTCTCTGACTTTGCTGTTGGACTACTTCCTCCGTTTGGACACTCGCTGAACTACCAGCTGTAAGTCTGTATTAGTTTTAGTGGTAGTCAATTTCAGCTCAGCAGTGTTCCGAAGAAAGTACAGTTACGTAAGAACTTACCGTAACAGTAGATCTTCGAGAGAGGCTCTTGCAGTAGGTAATTACATATAGGACTGACGCCAGCCGGCGGCAGGACCCCACGGAAAAATTTCTAGCTAGCAGTCCCTGGTGGGGACCGCCCCCTCATCAGGTGACCGGCGTCATACGACGTCGGTAAAGGGCGGTCCCAGACGCCCGCTTTCCAGTTCTTTTCCCACCACAGGCCCGGACGAGAAAGAAGCAGACATTTCCTTTATGGAAAAGGAGCTGAAAAAGCCTAGGATGGTATGGAGAAGATTACTGCAAGAGCCTCTCGAAGATCTACTGTTACGGTAAGTTCTACGAACTGTACTATCTTACTTTGAGAGGGCTCTTGCAGTAGGTAATTACATATAGGACAGAATCCCAAGCAGTTTGGAACAAATGAAAGGCACCGGGAGGAGGAACTACTCCGAAAAGTAGCCAATAATCTAGCAAGCCTCAAGAAAGGAGGCCTTGCAAGACAGCTAACCCGAAGACTGCTCTACGGCGAGAGGCAATGTCCAAACTGTAATGTTTAGTAAAGGTATGGACTGAAGTCCAAGTGGCGGCAGCACAGATGTCTACCACAGACACGTTCTTGAAACAAGCCGCAGAGGCTGCTACTCCATGAGTGGAGCAACCTCTGACTTGACCCGGTAGGGTCTTGTTGTACGTGTCATAACAGAAAGTGATGCAATGGGCCAACCATTTTGATAGGCATTGCTTAGAGACAGCATTGCCTTCTCTTTTGTGAGCAAAAGAGACGAACAACTGATCAGTCTTTCTGAGATCCTTCGTTCTATCGGCGTAGTATCTCAGAATCCTGTGAACATCCATGGTATGGAGCAAGTATTCTCCTTGGTTGGAATATTGCGTGAAAAAGGCAGGTAACTCAATAGACTGATTTAAGGTAGACTCTGCTACCACTTGGAGCAGGTATTCTCCTTGATTGGAGTACTGCGTGAAGAAGGCAGGCAATTCAATAGACTGATTTAAGGTAGATTCTGCTACCACCTTCGGGAGAAACTTAGGATTTGTGTGAAGAGCTACTCGTTCTTTGTGAAAAATCAGATAAGGGATTTTGCACATCAGGACCTGGAGAGGATGTTACCTTGCCCGCAACTCCGGCCGGAGTCATGGAGGAGGAGGCCTTCTCCCAGTGCCTTTCCTTGTCCCGCTTCTTATGCCCTTCAGGGGAGGTCGATGCCTGCCGAAGTTTCTTCAACTCCTTCTCCATCGCGGACATCTTCTTTTTTAGGAGATGGGCTTCGAGGGACTGCTGGCGTCGTCTGCGGTGGCCGCGCTGAATCGAAGGCAGCGGACACTTGTCAACCGCGTGGTCGGGGCCTAAGCAGAAAAGGCAGAGGGAGTGACAGTCTTTGTGAGGCAGCTAGGCGCCGCACGAGTCGCACTTATTCTTTGAAGGGGACGACATAAACCGACGTTCACCTGACGAAAGAAGAATAAAATTCTATACTGAAAACTTGTTCGGAAAAACCGATGAAGTAACAGGACTGAGCGATAAGTACTTAACCGCGAGGCGCTGCAGAAGCTGATGGCGGGAAAGAACTGGAAGGCGGGCGTCTGGGACCACCCCTTTATACCGATGTCGTATGACGCCGGTCACCTGTTGAGGGAGCGGTCCCCGCCAGGGACTGCTAGCTAGAAATTTTTCCATGGGGTCCTGCCGCCGGCTGGCGTCAGCCCTATATGTAATTACCTACTGCAAGAGCCCTCTCGAAGTAAGATCTTTTGTTAGCATTTGCATTAGATTTGCAAACTCAGAGGCAGAATCCAGCGAGAGCGCCGAGATTGCCATGCTGCATCAGGGATACCCCCTCCAGGCGGGTGATTCGTGGAGCTTTTTTGTCGGGTGATGAGTGGGCTGGAGAGTTGGCGCTATGCCCAGCCTACATGTTGGCACCACGAGGAGTTCTGCAAGAGAAAAGAAAACAGTTTGTATTTACTTTTCTTGGGCAGTTGATTTGCTTGATGCCAGTAGCAAATTGTAGCCCAGCTCTTCTGGTCACCGGTTCGGCTTTTCAGGCTCCTTCCATGGTCCGCGATTCTGTTGGATTTTTAAAATTAGCCGCCATGGGTCTACTCCCTTAAATTGAATGTGTTTCCATAATGGATGCTAGGCTCTGCCCCCTCCCCTCTCACTTCAATTAATTCTCTTACTTCCTGTCTGCCTCCCTAACATGTTACCTCTGGTACCTAATCAAACCGACCATCCCCAAAATACATATATGACATTGCTGGACTGCCTCCTAACCCCCATTTCATTAAGTTAGTACAACCAAGGTGTACAACCAGGAGATAGAGATGGAGCAGTCTGAATTCCTGTGGTGCTAAGCAGACTGCCCCTCACTCATGACTGCACGCCTGCTCGCTCCTATGTTAGAGTGAATGGATTATGGGATTAGGCACAGTCCTAAGGGGAGGCTGACTGAACTAGCCCATCTATGTACTAAAAGTACAATGGTGCCAGTCAGGATGCAAAGCAGTAATATTGCAGTATATCAGAAAATGCTGCAGTACACTGCAGGGAACAGTGTTATTCAATGGCAGTTGAGCCCTTTTGTCGTGCAGCATTTAGTTACATGTCAGTTACTTCAAGTCACTGCAATGCATCATGGCTGACTCCACTGTATTTTGAAGAATGAGGCAACTTAGAAAGTGGGATGTTTGTAAAAAGATATGATCAGTTCCTAGCTCTGTGTCAGGAACATGCATTGTTTCATCATTATCTTTGTTTCTATTTCTAATATTCTGGATCTTGCAACAGCTGAAACTTCACACCCCATGTAAATCTGAGTGGGGGTGAGTACTGACCTGCTGTCAACACCAAATATTAAATAAGACAGTTTGTGCAGTCTACTCCTTTCAAATTTAGTAATTTATTATACTACTGACTGCCCACCAGTACACCTTGGAGCTTATACCTCAACTTTCTCCCATCAATGGGAGACCCATCGAAGGAGTAATGCAGGAAAAGACACAAACATGCAATCTGCTTAACAGAAGGCAGGCCCCTTATCCATCAAGATGCTGCAGCAAGTAGTCTGTTTTTTAAATAAATATGGAGCTGGGCAAACAACAAGCGATAGAGGGCAAGAAATGACACATGTGGAATATCGGCAGCCACAGACGTCATGGCTACCTGGGAGGCCTAGAGTATTTAGAAATATAGAAACAGACAATAATGACAGAAAAAGACCAGTGTTCAAGCAAGTCTTCCTGAATTCCGTTTGTAACCCCCGGACCTATTGTCCATCTAAGGTCCTAGCCCTCCACCTCTTCCCCATGTCTTCTTCACCTGTTTGTTGCCCCAACTGACAACTATTCGCTTCACTCTGTCCCAACCATATTTGAGACTTTTTTAGCACCAACCACTTCAGCTGATAGACTGTTCCACAGCTCCACCACCCTTTCTGTAAAATAATTCTTCCTCATTTGCCTCCTGAACCTCCCTCCTGTGAGTTTGCATTCATTCCCTTGTGACCTCGAACTAGCATTCAAGCTAAATAGTTCCTTGCAGTTCACCCTGTTTAATCCTTTTAGGAACTTGACTGTCTCTATCATGTCTCCCTCTCTCTTCTGGTCTCCACTAAGTACATGTTTATTTATTTATTTTTATTTATTTGCACACCAGTTTACAACCTTTGAGCCAGAGGCTCATTTCCAAAGGTACCTCGTCACATAGAGGACAAATACAAATACAGCATTCATGGTTGCAGGATATAGGTTACATAGTTTGCAGACACATGCGATAAAGAACATGACAAATACATATACAAGCATTTTAGTTCCAGGATATGGGTTACATTGATAGCAGGGACAAGTGATGAAACAATTATACAGAGAGGTTAGATTGGTTACATTGGCACATAGTATTGGCACATAGTAGAACGACAGTTTGAGTAGTCAACAGAGCAGAAGCAGTTTAATCAGAAGAGGTACATACTTGTGCGGAGAAAGGGCAAACAACAGGAATAATGCCAGTGCAAGCAGCCGTGGTATGGAATTAAGGAGGTGCGGTAAGGATGCTGCCCAGTGGGCATTGTCAGGGCACAGAGGGTTGCACCTCAAGTTATACAGGTGCAGTTACGCATGTTGAGTAGTTCACTTCTGAGTGCAGTTTTGAATTTGGAAATCGTGGGGGCATCTACGATGGGGAGCGGGAGCGAGTTGTACCAGGAAGGGACTCTATGGTGGAATGACCTCTGTCCATGGGGAAGTCCTAGATCTTGGTACCAGGAAAGTGGTCTTGCAGGAGGTCCGAGTACAGACCAAGGGTTGGGCTAGGTGGAGGGAGACTGTCAGCCCGGGTGGGGATAGCCCTAGAAGATTTTTTTTGCTATTAAGCACGTTTGATATCGCAGTCATTCATCTAGGTGAAGCAATGTTGCCAAGCCATAGAGCTGGCATGAATGTGTGAGCCTAGGGGCCCCAGTGATTAGCCTGCACGCCTGTTTAGGATGAGGCGGATTTTGTTGAGGGCTGTTGTGTTGGCAGCACCGTAGACCGGAAGTCCGTAGTCAACCAGGGATAATATAGAGGATGTCACCACAAGCCAAAGGGCAGCAGGGGGGAGACAGTTTTTGTAGCGGCATAAGATACCTAGCTGCACATTGGTTGCTGAGGCAAGAGCATCAATGTGGGTGTGGAAGGTGAGGGTTGAGTCAAGGGTGACCCCAAGGTACTTGTAGGAGTGTACTTGCTCTAGAGTCTGTTTGGAGCAGGGGAGGATATGGAGAGGGAAATTGCTGGCTTTGTTTTGGGGGTGGGCAAAGAGCATCGTTTTTGTTTTTTTGATATTTATGATCAGTCAGTGCTCTTTAAACCAGGTTTCTGCATCATTATAGGAAAGTTGCAGGAGTCCTGGAGGAGGTAGGGTTCCGGTGGGAGGCAAAGATGACGGCGTCATCTGCATACAGCAGCATTTTCCCAGTGCATGCACTGGGCAGGGTGTTAAGGTAGAGCGAGAAGAGTAGGGGTCCCAGGATGGAGTCCTGCGGAACCCCTGAGTGGATGGGACACGTTTTTTGAGAGTGTTCCATTAATTTTGACACGTTGGGAGTCAGCCGATAGATAGCTGGTGCACCAGGCAAGTGGCCCAGGAGCGAAACCAGTGTGGCAGAGGGCATCCAGCAGGAGGGGGTGGGAGACAGTGTCGAAAGCCTTAGAAAGGTCGATGAACACTGCCCTGGCTAGGGCGCCAGAGTCCAGGGATGTGTGTAGGAATGTTGAGAATTCAACTAGTGCCGTGCTTGTACTGTGTCCAGCACGGAAACCATGCTGTTCAGGGCAGAGGATGTTGTGATTGGTCAGGTACTCAGTGATTTGCGTGGCAACCAGTTTTTCAAGGGCTTTGGAGAGGGGTGGGAGTATGGAGATAGGCTGGTAGTTCCCGGCTGAGGACCTGTCACCCCCTTTGTAAATGGAAGTAACTATGGCAGTTTTCCATGCAGTAGGGAACTGCCCCAGGCAGAGGGATTTGTTGAGAAGGCTGGTGAGTGGGGCAAGGACCTGATCCAGTACTAGCCGGAGAATGCTGGGGTCCACAGAGTCGTCGCCGGGACTACTGCTTTTTAGTGCACGGATCAGGTGGGGTCTAGCTTCCTGGGCAGTTACCCTGCGCAGGTAGAAGCTAGGTGTTGGGGGGCTGGGGCTGGTAGGGAGGGTGGTGGGTCAAAGAAATTACTGGGGAGGATAGAGCTGAGGTCTGTAAAGGATGTGTTGAGGTAGTCTGCAATGCCTGTAGGGTCCGTAGCGGTAGCGCTGCCAATGGTGATCTGTGACGGGGGAGGAGAGCGTGTGCTCCCGTTCAACTGTTTGACATTGTTCCAAAAAGTTCGGGCACACCCTCAGGAGGAGGTGAGGGTGGATTGATAGTGGTCGGCCTTGGCTTTTCGGATGGCCCAGGTGCACTTCTTCCGCGCAGTGTTGTAGGCCTATCAGCCGGCCGGCCTGTTTCTGTTGCGATGTGCCACAGGTTATCCCTAAGTCTGAGCAACTGTAATAGGGCAGGAGTAATCCAGGGCACTTTGTGTTTTTTGGTTCGGGCAGTTGTGAGGGGTGCGAAGAGGTCACAGGCTTTGTTAAATGTTTGGGAAAAGAAGGCAAGGGCAGAGTCTATGTCCGGAGCATGGTGAATGGGAGACCAGTTAGTTTGGGCAAGAAATTGCCTGAGGTTTTTCAGCCCACCTAGTCTGAGATGCAGACGAGGCGTGTGCTGGGCTATGGGTTTTTGCAGGGTGGTCACCCAGTGGAATAGGATAGGGGAATGGTCACTGAGTGATTCAGGGAGGATTTGAATGTCCAGGATTTTTTGGGGGCGGTTGGGGATGATAACATCTAGGAGGGTGCTGGTACCTCTCTTAGAGTTTACTCTTGTGGGTTGGGAGATTAGCTGTGTCAGGTCAATGGCAGCAAAGGAGTCCTGGGTGGTGGTAGAGGTGGGGCTGAGCCAGTTCACGTTGAGGTTCCCCACAAGGACTTGTTCAGCCCTATGTGGGAGGTTGGCAAGATAATCAGTTAAGGATAATAGTGCTGGGTTTTGGTTCTTTGGTGGAATGTAGGCAGACATGAGATACAGGGGGCCCCTGGAGGGATCTGGAGTAAGCTTAAGGGTTAGAGCCTGTGCCCCACTTGCCAGGGCTGGGGCAGGGAGTGCTTGGCCAGTGAGAGAATCCCTGGTATAAATCACACAGCCATCCCCGCGTTTGCCTACACAATCCTCCCGGTATAGGGGTGTAACCAGAGGCGACAAAGGAGTCAGGCGTGGTTTTTGATAGCCAGGTTTCCACCAGTGCAATGACGTCTGGTTTGTGCAGCATGACCCAGCATTGGAGGATATCAAATTTTTTCAGGATGCTGCATATATTCAGGGAGACAACCCTCAGACCAGGGGTCCCTCCTGGTGGGTTGGTCAGGAAGGGGCCTGGGTTAGGATGTATATTGCCTGTTAGGAGTAGAAGGAGGACCACAGCTCTGGCCAGGACATGACGATATGTGTGTTTCCTACGTGTATGAGGGGATGGGGGGGCCTTGGGGAAACAGGGGATGGGTAGAGATTGTCAGGATGGGAGGGTGAGAATGATAAGCTACCGGGGGGGCCTGGGAAGGCAGAGGGGTGGTACATGGGGACTGGGTGTTGTAGGCCAGTGGACATGGTAAGAGTGGGGTGAGTGCGAGCTATGTCTGGTAGAATTGCCGGAGCTGGTACCAGTGATCCAGGGGGGACGGCTGGCTGGTGGGACGAGGGTACTAGAAAGTAAATGAGGGGGAGGCATTTTAGGAGGAAGTGGATTAACATGGGTTTTTGGTGGTAATCGGGTAATACGGTAGAAGTTTTTAGGGTGACTTCTAAAAAAGTGTGGTTACCACTTTGGATCAGTGGTAGTGACACAGACTCTGGTAGATAGGGTACACGGTTCAAGCTTCAGCCAGGGCAGCTGGTGAAGTGCCTGGGTGAGGGCAGAGATCCATGTTCAGGGGATCTGAAGCAGGCTAGGTTGGGGTTGGAAATAGGGTGAGAAATAGCGACTCCTAGTGGTCACTGGGTGTGGGTTCAGCTGAGCAGTCCTGAGTCAGAATGTGGGCTAGTTTGTGGGGCTGGATGCTGAGGGGGGGTGTGGGTAATGGTAGGTGTGACTTGGAGAGGAGTGGAGTGGCTCAGGAGGTTAGGAGATTCTAGGAGGTAGGAGGGAGGAGGATAGGTAGTGTAATCAAGGTAGAGAGTATGGGTCCCTCTAGTGGTTGTCAGGTATAATCTGCGAATGGAAAAGTGGGGACTTAGTATTTCACCAGCAGGAAGTGATGTCAGGGGGAGGACCTATATTAATGGGCGCCCCTAGGTGGGTGGGCGGCTGGGGCGGGCGGGGCAGTCAACGTGCAGCGTTGATGGGCTAACACCCCACACAAATAGAGTCCTTAGCAGGAGGTATCCTTTACCTCTTGTGTGGTTCTGTGGTGTTCAGCTCCAGGAGGGAGCTTTCTGGCGTTCCGACTTGCAACCGCAAGTCAAGTGAGTTCGGGGGTGGGGGGGGCTGTAAGGCCTAAAGAGTAAACCAGAAACAAAAGGACAATTAGTATGCAGTATTCAGTGCCCTGACACACTCCTCGTAAGACCTGCCTGGTTCTCCCAGAATCTCCAGTGAGTATGTTTAGTGACTCAAGGCACTCCTCATAAGACCCTGTTGGCCCTGAATCATTTTCGTTACCCTATGCTACACCATCTTCAGTCTGTCTCTATCCTTACTGAGGATAGGGCTCAAGAACTAGGCACAGTACCCCAGCTGTGGATTCACTAAAGATCTATTAAGGGGTAGTATTATTTCCTTCCTCATGCTATCAGTACCCCTCCCTATATACCCCAGCTTCTTACTTGCCTTACCATAGGTCTTGTTACACTGGCTTGATTGCGAGAGGGTGTCATTCAATCAATCAATCCTTTATTTATATAGTGCCTTTCAAAATCAAGGCGCTGTACACAACATAAGCCACAATATTAAAAACAGACAGCAGTATAAATTATTTAAAATCAGTCTGGAAAAGCCAGTGAAAATAAATACGTTTTTAACATAGTTTTAAAACTACTGACGGTCAGGCATTCTCTTAACCAACGAGGCAAAAAATTCCACAGGGTTAGTGCTGCAAATGAAAAAGCGCGAGCTCCAGAAGTTTTTAAGTGAACCCTGGGAATCTCTAGCAATCCCTCATCAGCAGATTGGAGAGGACGATTGGGGGAGTAGGGAGTCAAGAGATCTTTCAGGTAGTCAGGTCCCTGTTCATGTAGGGCTTTAAAGGTAAGCAAGCCTACCTTGTAGGTGATCTGCCACTGAACTGAGAGCCAGTGCAGTTCGCGCAGCACAGGCATAATATGACTGGTTCTAGAAGTACCAGTCAGCAGCCTGGCTGCAGTGTTCTGCACTAGCTGCAGGCGGAGAATATCAACCCCAGACAGCCCTAGGTAGAGGGCACTGCAGCAGTCAAGACGGGTAGTAATGAAGGCATGGACCAGTGTTTGAAGATCACCTAGTGGAACCAGGTGTTTCACCCGGGCGATATTCCTCAGATGGTAAAATGAGGATTGAACCACAGCTGACACCTGAGATTTCAGGGTCAAGCCATCACCAAAAATAGCACCCAGGTTACGCACCTGATCTGAGGTAGTGAGCTGGACACCATCAAGCCAAACAGCCGACACGTGCCTAGCCCCAATACCTGCCCCCGGGTGACCTGGGTCCACAACCAACACCTCAGTCTTATCCGGATTCAGTCTCCGCCAACTCAAGCTCATCCAGGCTTTGATCTCGGAGAAGCAACTATTTAGCATAGAGATCACATCAACCTGTCCGGGCACAAAGAACATATACAGCTGAGTATCATCTGCATAGCAGTGAAAACTTAAGCCGTATCATCTGATGATATCTCCCAATGGCAGCATACACACTGCAAACAACATGGGTGCCAATATGGAGCCCAGTGGTACCCCGCAGGAC
Organism: Neoceratodus forsteri; assembly: GCA_016271365.2. Taxonomy (NCBI): domain Eukaryota; kingdom Metazoa; phylum Chordata; order Ceratodontiformes; family Ceratodontidae; genus Neoceratodus; species Neoceratodus forsteri. The sequence goes on along the minus strand of CM057454.1, from coordinate 1,243,325,608 downwards.
GGGGAGAGGGTGTCAGAGGAATAAATTCCGGTGACCACCCTCTGAGACCTGTCTGCAAGGAACGATTGAAACCATTCGAGGACTGTACCCGACTGTCCACAAAGGAACCGCAGGGTCTCCAAAAGCACCCCATGGTCCATAGTGTCAAAGGCTGCTGAGAGATCAAGAAGGACCAAGATGGTACGAGCCTTTCGCTCTCTCACCATTAGGAGATCATTTAGTACCTGAACAAGGGCAGTCTCCATGCTATGCCTCCTCCTGAAACCAGACTGAAGAGCTTCATAGACATTGTGAGCTACAAGGTGATCATCCAGTTGCAACACAACCACCTTCTCAATAACCTTCCCCACAAAAGGAAGGTTTGAGACAAGTTGGTAGTTAGCTGGATCATCAGGATCCAAGGAGGGTTTTTTAAGGAGTGGTCGAATGACCGCCTCCTTTAGGGAGTCTGGAAAGACTCCCGTCTCCAAGGATCTCCATACAATTTCAGCTAGGATCAGGCAGATAACATCTACACACCCCAATAAAAGGAGGGCAATTCCTGGATCCAAACTACAACAGGTTAGGTGCAGAGTCTGGACAATCTTCACAATGTCCATTAATTCCGGTCAGCTGAAATCCGTTCAGACAGACCGGGTGCTCACTACCTCCCACCAACCTCCACAACCCCTCATAGAGAGAGCTGGGCCAATTCTGGACCTGATGTTGGCAACCTTATCTGTGAAGAACCGAGCTAGCTCATCACACTTAATTTGTGAAAAAGCACTTCCAGACTGGAGAGAGATTGGACTGCACAATCTGTCAACAGTTCAGAAAAGCTGAGCCGGTTTATTCTGCGCAGCAGAAATCTCCCTGGACAGGAATTCTGCCTTCTTACGGGTGATTTCTGATTGATAGCCCTCATAGAGTTCCATTAATCTAAACCTATCAGCATCCAGGCTGGACTTCAGCCATGTTCTCTACAACCATGCTCTCTCCAGCCTTTGACCAACCAGCCTCAAGGGCAAAGAGTGAGTGGTCGAACATGAACAGGAGCAATCAAGTCCAAGGCATCTCCCACTGCCTTATTGTAGGCTAGTACAAGGTCCTCTGGACTTTTGCTTTCACCTAGCAATCCCGATAGGTCCAGAACTACCAACGGACGATGTGGGTAATTCCCCTTAAAGGGTGGTACCAGACCATCTCCAAAGGGGTAGGTCCATTTGGGGGGGCCCCGAAACTGAACCCTATGGGGTGATGGTCAGACCAACTGACTGGTTCCATCCCCAAGTCAGAGATCTCCATCCCCAGGGGGAACAGCAGATCCAATGAGTGACCTCCTATATGGGTAGAGGAGGTAACTACCTGTGTACAGCCCAGCACTGTCATTAGCTGGAGGAGATTTTGACCAAACTGCGAGAGTTCATCATCAACCCAGGCACTGATGTCCCCCAGAATAATTCATCTGGGAGACTCCAATACCATGTCAATGATAAAGTCTGCGATCTCCTGCAGGAATATACCCCCATTAATGATAACTCTTAGATCACTTTTCTCAAACATAGTTCTTAGTCTTACCCCACCAATCCAGCACTCTGTCATGTGGTTCTTATTCCCTAAATGCATTACTTTTTGTTTTGGCATTGAATTTCACTGCAGTTGTTTGGCATTCAGTTTCAACTGTCAAACCTTTGACCACCACTCTAGCTTTTTGTAAGTCACTCTGTATTTCTCTGATTCCTTCATTGCTATCCACCCTCTCATAGAGCTTAGTGTCAACTGAAAAGAGACACAACCTGCTCTGGATACCTTTTTCAATGTCTGTGATGAATGTATTGAAGAGGACTGGGCCCTGGACAGATCCCTGTGGCAACCTGTTTGTTACCTCCCTCTCTTCTGATTTGACCCCATTGACCACAACCCTCTGCTGCCTACCCTTTAGCCAGTTTCCTGCCTGTGGGTCACCAATTTAAAAGCCTTGCTTAAGTCACCACAGAGCAAATCTAAGGCATGGCCCCAATCCAATTCTCTCATCATCAAATCATAGAAAACTATCAGGTTTGCCTAATAGGACCTTGTTGCCATGAGCCCATACCATTTACTATCCTGGAGAAGTTGCTCACAAGGTAGTCTACACGAGGTCTTCTTTGATCAGTGACTCCATCAGCTTCTCTGCAATGCCAGTTAGACTGACAGGTCTATAGAATAGGTATTGTTCCTGGTCCCCCTCACTTAGAACCAGCCCTTTCTTTAGTGAGCAGTTGAATAGTCCTAACAGTGGTTCAGCCAGTTCCACCACCAGCTCCCGGTGTATCCTCAGATGCAACCTATCTTGTCCTGGGCTTTATGGATCTTTAGGGCTGACAGCTCATTCTTGACCATGTCCCTTGTAAATAGTGGCTGCCTCATCTTCGGGACCCCCTTATTGGCCATTATGGTGCCACTCTCAGGCAGGGCCCCACCTTCATCCCTGGTAAAAACTGGGCAAAAATAATTATTAAGGAAGGCAGAGTTTTGCTCATCCTTTTCTAGCACCCTACCTCCTTCCAATAGCCAAACAGCACACTTCATTCAACTGAAGTGTCGTACTGCTCCATAACTTCAGCATCCCCTTTTCTGGAAAATAATAGTGACAGAGACAGAAATCCAGTTTGGTTTTGACTCACTCCTTAGGTGTATGAAGAGCAAGTGTTTCAATGTCAGCTTTTTTCTATTTCTCGTGTAACCTCCTCCCACTGGCCCCTGCTTGTTCAACTTGCAGGGCTGCTCCTCTCACACATGGAACCAACGAGATGGATGGGGATTGTCACTACGAACAGTTCTGTTTACCAATACTTCTACTTCGGAGCCTGCCATCCTCAGACAGGCAAACCAAGTGTGGCAACTCCCTGACTCACACCTGGGGGGACCATTTATCATGGCCAGCAACCTGGATCCCTGGGTGAAAACGTTTGCTCAGCATTATGCAAGGTTTGTACTTCTGGTCAGGGGCACCCAAGTAAATCCAGACACAGTGGAAGCAACAACAGTACTGTCCAAACCTGGTTGGGATTCTAGAAGCGTGGCTTTTATTCACATACACAGAGAATAATACAAAGTGAAGATGGACCCCCACAGGGCTACTCCAACTGGTAATGCAGATTACTGAGGTACAGAGCACACACACAGCGAACCCTCAGGTTCTGAAAGGAACTTGGCACACAAGGCCCAAACTGGTACACTTCACTTGACTTGACACCCTCGGCTAGTACTAGGAGACTTTCCCATATTTCATGAGGAATTACTGGTGGCATCCTCGACCCCCAATGAGCACACTCAGGCTCACAGAAAATCCAAAATCCCACGTCTGGGTATTTTCTTCAGGTACTGGCCAAATGCACTGAGAGAAAACAAATGTGCCCAAACTGAACCCGGAGAAGTAAACATGGTTACTCCAGATGGGGGGGGGGTCTCCCACCTTTTGCTTTCATATTTATACATGGCCATTCATCTGGTTAATAACACCCCTTCTCAGAAACTCTTGTAGATGCTATCATGAAATGTCTTTCACATTTAACATACTACTTTCTCACACCTCTGAGGTGTCATGAAGTTAAAAGTTCTGTAATTGGCAATGTCTCTTCACTAGACCCCCACTTTAGCAGATACTTTTAAATCAGACACAAACTAAAAGTTCTGTACTTGGCAAGTCTCTCTTCTGATCCCATAGTAGGCAGACATTTTAAACAGAAACAGTCTTGGTGACAGAGTCCCTTTGTCAGAGAAAAACTCACCACAGGAATGCAGGCGCCCCAGGATGTTTTTTCCACACAAAAGTCTCGGGTACTCACAGAGCAGATGAATCTCAGGCAGCTTCAACACAGTCCAGGCTGGACCAGGGGATTGCCCCTGAATCCTGGAATTCCCCCCCCCCCATCCCTCCAGGGACGGGGCACTGGAAAACCCTCTAGGAATGGTCTCTACCACTTCACTCTCAGGTCTTCTATGTTCTTCTTCTAGGGTGAGAACAAACTACTCAAACTATGGAGGTAGCTCTCTGTCAGAGCTAAATCTGAGAAGCTGCCCAGGCAGCAGCCTCATCCTCATTCTCCACTCTACTGAACTCTAACTAATATTCTACAGCTAACTCCCCCAGCTAGCATTGCATTGTGGCTTATGCTGCTGCGACAATTCTAAAGTGACATCATCACTCCAGCTCAGCTGAGACTGAAAACAGAGTGGGACACTATGAAATCCATTTAATTGGCATCTCACAAGCTGCCTTTCCCTGCCTGCCACCGATTCTAAATTGGATTCTAGTAACCCCAGGGACCAAGGGGGTTACACCAGCAAATATTCTACAAATCAGCTTGAGACTGTTCCTGGGTTGTTTCAAGCTATGCCCCGAGACGGTAACTCAACTATATAGTGTAACCCCCACCCCTGCCTTTTTGCCAAAACGACAGGTGGCATGCTGTTGGCGCTGGCAGCACTACCTGGTGGGGACCTGGGTTTGGGGAGGATGAGGTTACTCAGCACAAGGAGACCTAGGTTTGGCTACTCTGCACAGGGGCACCCAAGTAAATCTGAACACAGGAAGCAATAACTGTAATGTCCAGAACCAGGAATGGGATTTTTCAGTGTGGCTTTTATTCACAACTAGCTGAACACAACAAAGCATAGATGGACCCCCATGGGGCTACGTTTACTGATAATGTAGATTACAGACTACAAGGCGGTCCACTGGAAGAATGAACTATTCTACTGTTTTCAGGCTCTGGACCCACCAGGCATACAGCCCGGACTTGCACACGTGTTGGGTACACAGCCAGACTGGCCCGACTCCCCTGCCGGCCACTTGACTGACGGTCCATTTGAAGAATGAACCCATTTTACTTGTTGTGGCTCCCCACACCACTTAAGAGTCTGCGACCCCTAGAGAGATTTCCCATTTGCTTCTTCTGACTCCCATCTCACAAAGAGAATTTTCTTCACACTTGTTGTGGCTCCCCACACCACTTAGAGTCTGCGACTCCTAGAGAGATTTTCCATTTGCAACCCACATCTGTACTTCCCTCATCACTGGCCAAGCACATGAGAGGCAAGTAGCAATCACAGCAGAAATCCGTGAGGTGGACCAGGTTACTAAAGATGGGGGTGTTCCCACCTCAACTCCCACAGCCCATACCCGCCATTTCTCTGGACAAACTGAAACTTCGAAATGTAGATTAAACGGTGGATGAACTGTTGCACCCCCTCTACAACCTTACTTGAATCCACACAGTACTTTAGCTTTTGACACTACTCCATTTGTTTGTCCTAGTACTATAGGCCTCCCTAATAGTAGTTCAAATCCCAGATTTCTTCACATTTCCTAGGCTGAAGAAACACACTTTTTGCCCTCTCTATTAGAGCAAACACTCACCCTTTTGTTGCAGGTGCCCCACAGGTGAAGTACAACTTTTTCCACTTTTCAAGCACAAACCGAAACTGTAAAAGACAGCTTTCTTTCTTTAGCAGAAATTAGGGGATTGCCCCTGGAATCTACATGGGGATACTTTACTCTCCCCCCCCCCCAGAGGGAGGGGGCACTGAGACCTGGACAGCGGTCTCCACCACTTGAAACTGAACACTGACCTTCTTGCTTCAAAATAAACAAGAGACTCCCTTCCTGCTTGAGGGCAAGCAGGAGACTGACTTTGAAAACTCCCAACGTTCTGTCTCACTCCCTCTGCTGCAGATTCCAATGTGGCTTATGCAGCTGCGACAGTTCTATTGGTGATGTCATCTCTCAGTCTCAGCTGAGACTGAGAACAGAGTGAGACAGTGTGAAACCCATTTAACTGGAGTTTCACAAGCTGCCTTCCCTGCCTACCACTAGGTTTTACTGGGATTCTAGTAACCCCGGGTAACAAGGGGTTACAATAGTTTCACCCATGAGCATTTGTGAAGTTTTAATCAGAGTTCACTGATGCTCTTTGAAGACACTGGTTTCAACATAATCTTTCCCTGGAAATAGGGAGAATGTACTTAGTATCTTTATTGTTTTGTAAATGCTGTAAGCTTTAAAGTTTGCAAAGAAAAACAAGCGATTTTGACTTCTTTCTATCCTTATTAATACTCAGCCATTTTAGGAAAAAACACATATATCCCATCTACTTACTGTTGGGGGTGTCTTCAAGATGATCCTCGTGCTGCTGAGTTTCTTCCTCCTTTACATCATCGATGGGGAGTTCCTCATCCCTCTCAAACAGCAACAACAAGAGCTCCTTTGGGACATTGTATCCTGCACATTTATTACAAAAACAGAAACCAGGTAATAAAACAATTGTATATAACTAGGGCTAGACATTTGACTTTTATTTCATTGTTTTACCAGGCAGTGGGCAGGGCCAATGTCCCATTTTCATCAACCAGGAGTGTAATAATGTTTCTTTTTTTGACAAAAGGAAGTGAGAGGAGGAAGAAACAGACAACTTGATATTTAATAGGGATGTCTTACTGTATTTTATTTATTTACTTAATTATGTTGACCAGGTAGTCCCTCTGAGACTAGAAGACCCTTTTTCACAGGGGTGACCCGAGGTAGAAATGGAAGGTAACCAAATGTAACTAAATGAGAATATGCTGCTGGTGGAATTTTTTGTGAATGGGAGAAATTTGTACAGGATACCGGGGAAATTCACATACTCTTAGAAGGGGGTGCTGTTGGCCCTTTTTCCAAGATGGCGGATCCAGAGACAGCAGAGAAGGGTGTGCTGTTGCAGGCTGGGGAGCTGTCCTCCTACCTAGTTGTTGCTTGGCAGGAGGGTGAAGATTTTTTTTGTTTGGAGACAGTGAGGAATCAATGGATGAAGATGAAGCGTTTGCTACTCCGATATTAGTGGATGACAGTACAGCTACTACAGAGACAATGGATATTATAGCGGCTGCTGCCGCACAACTGAAGAAACTAATAGAGGAAAGGAGAACTGTAATTCTGAATATGTCAGCAGATAATGAAGAGCGGTACAAAAAAAACGCAAAACGGCTTTGAAAAACAGAGCAAAACAACAGATACACACTAAGGATACTTGGTCAGATTTCTCTAATGCTCAAAATCTGTCTAAAGCTAAGCAAACTGTAGAGAAAATGTTAACTGCAAGAGAATATATAAAACAAAATTTGGGGGTGTATGACCTACCTGGTACAAGTGGAGACAGATCTCTGGATACAGCACTAAAAGGGGCCGGTTGGAGACAAGCTGATAGCGGGCAATGGATGCCAGATGCCGATTGGGATGTCACTCAGATGAATAGTGACTCAGTGGAAACGGGGCAGGGAAATGGTGAAAATCCTGCACTGAGTAAAAGAGCTGTACCAAACCAAACCAAAAACTTTATTTCTAGAATGCTATTCCAAAAATTGATCACAGCAATTTACACAAAATAATTAAACAATTTAAAAACAGAACTCATTTCTAAAAATACAGCAGGAGTTTAAATGTCAGTATAAGCCAGTTCAAATGAATACATTTTAAGGCCAATTTGAAGGCTTCAACAGACAGGCATTCCCTTACCTGACGAGGTACTGGGTCTCAGGAAGGGAGGCAGTCTGATTCCCCTGTAATGGCAATTTCTTCCCGGTTCCAGACTCCACTGAAAAATAATAGTCCTCACTCTCAGGACATCAAGAAAACTGTAGTACAGCGTGAAGTGTCAGAGCACTTAGGACATCTGGAAAGTACAGACTCCAAGGCTCATTCTAGGCCACAAGCAATCCCAGAGATGGAAACAGGCATCCGGGACACTGACCCAGTCTCTGAACCCTTGAATGACCACAACATGAATAGACATATTGTAAAAACGTTTCCAACCCCAAGCATCCCAGTTAATGACTACACCTTGATCAACCAAAATACTGCACGTTATAAGAGCAAATACAGGATGACCAGAGCCACTAAAAGTCACCAGTATGTTAGATCCAGGAGCCCCAGTTTTTTCAATGCAAGACCCCAGAAACTGTATAGAAGAGGGTTCACCCACTACTAATATGGAAAAACCTGGGTTGCTATCTCCTTCTAAAGAAAGCACTATATCTCACAGGAATCAACATCTGGAAGAAGTACAGGATGCGCAGCAGCAAGGTGCAGATGAGCATGAAGCACAACAACAGAGGGATTTATTTATTTATTTATTTGTTTATGTTAACCAGGTAAGCACACTAGACAACGAGTGCCTATTTTCAGGAGCGACCCGGGAGGTTACAGTACAGAGAAAACAAGATACAAATACAGGGCAGCATACAGGCCCACCACAAGTGACGAGAGTGGAAAATAGTACCTAGGACATTTAGTGGACAATAGAACAATTTCACGCCTCCGCCGTGGGGCCAGGAGTAAACAGCAAGTGAAGACAAAGTACAAAGGTCAGAGCAACAAACCAGAATACAACTACAGGCTCATTAATACATATGTACACAAATTAAGGCAGGGTGTGGAGAGCAGCAAGAACAGGGGTAGGAGGGAGGGAGTAGAGGAAGGGTGAGAGGGAGGGAGGGCAGAAATCAGCTGACTCCCCGGAGGGCAGCAGGAAAAGAAGCGACAGGGGTAATATTTGCAGAGGCAGCATAGCAAGGAGGAGGAACCCACCCTGAAGACCACCTAGGCAAGCACAAGCAGCAGGGAGTGCTGCCTGGCCCCAGTAGCAGGCCCAAGTAGAGAGGTCAGGGATAGCGAGGGACCTACAGGAGCCCCAAGAAGGAAGCAAGATGGGGGGGGGACTCCCAGGCAGCATGGGGGGGGAGAGGGGGATGGTGCAGACCAGAGGGGAGCGGTAAGGATCCAGAACTGCTAGAGGAGGGGAGTAGGGAAGCCACGAGAACAATTTTAGTGCAGGGGTGGAGAGTGGTTGAGGCCGAGAACCCAAGGGTTGGGGGATTCTCAATAATCACAACAAGAAAGAGGGCCTCCCACCCGAGGGTAAGAATCTGAAACCCCCCCCAGCCCAGATTTGCAGATTTATTCAATAAAATTGAATCTATTCCTCGCAGAAATGCAGTGCGCCAAAGGGGGACTTAACACTCACCCTGATCAATTCTATGTAGGGAAAAAACTTTTAAAGGACTCTGAAATTTACTGCTCATGATGTATATGCACTGATACATGTCTCCGGGGAGGACAACTCTGATATCAGTTTTCGATCGCCTGTTGGACTTCAGAGAGTCTAGATGCTATACAATCAAATTAAGCTTGCACCATTATGGAAACAATTTTATGCCATTCCCCTTACCAAACCATTAATGAAGAACGTTATAATCATGTTTCGAAATGAGAACATACATGTATGTGATATCCACAATTTGTTGCAGAACTTCTGTTAGGTCCAGGGGCGTCATGCAACCAGAAATATTGGAAGGGTACAAAATCCAAACCTTTCTAGGGGTGTCCGGGGACATGCTCCTCTGGGAGAATTTTGAAAAACTGAAATGAAATGGTGCATTTTGATGACTTTTAGCAGGCCAGAAAACTGTTCCCCGACATGCTAAATGCCATCATAATGATTGAGCAATGATAAATTTATTTTGTCTTTGTTCAGTCTATGAACAGTGCCTCTTTTGTATTTTCAAAGAAATTTTGTAAAAATTGAGCTGAAATGGTGCATGTTGGTGGCTTTTACCATACACTGCTAGGATGGGCAGTATGAAATGGTGCTAAACTCTGGGCATTGTGAGTAACATAAAGGTATTGAGAAAAAGGTTCTTTAGACAACCACTCCCCCACCCCAATCGTCTTCTGTCCACTCACACATCAGAGCTTATTATTGTTTTCTTACACTATATTTATCACCATCTCTATCCAAAGCCTAATACCCCCCCCCACCACCACCACCACCCCATAGGACAATTTGTAAGACATGGATTCTGGCCACCAAATGATTATGGGGGGGCAAAAGTCACCATTCCAGCTAGGCCAGTCAGTAACACTTCCTTATCTGCAGCACACCTTCCCTTTACAATTCAGTGTGTTAGCTGCCTGAATCCGTATACAATATGTCAGCTGGAAAGAAGGAAGGAGCAGTTCATGTCATTGATATGGTTGAGGCCTATCACACTGACCAATCAATCTGTCTAGCATAACTAATACTGTGGACCTCTCCATTCCACCCTCCCCAAAAACTGATTCAGTTAGCTGATAGACTGAACTAGAATGAGAAGGCTTGCTGAGGATTGAGTAGACCACGAGGGCTATCTGGATTTTTGACTTGCTGTATTGTTTCCACCCCAAAATTATGGCTTGAAGTTCAGGAGGCAAAGGTCTTTCACTAGAAAAGGTAATTTGAAACCCACAGGGGTGTTAGCCTAGGAAGAGGAGGACGATGATAAGAGAGATGTGTTAGTGCCTAGTTCAATATTTTTTTCTTGAATTGTTCAGCTAAATACTAAACATCTGTGGGTACTGTTGAGTACATATACTAGCCAAGTATTCAAAAAATAGGTACTCACAGACCCCTAGTAAACACTGATACTAAGTGTTCATGGATATAGAATGGTGTCCCTTTAAGGCAAAACCCCAGTTCAGTATGTGTTCCTATTCTATCAAGATTTAAAAAGAACATACTGGAAGCCCCATTTCTGAAGTCTTACTTTTCCAAAATAAAACTTCCATTTATCATTACTTGGAAAGCTCATCTCTTTCTTGTTCCTCAGTGAGAGCCCGTGCCTCTTGGCAGGGGCTGGCTTGCTGCTATGCTGATATGGGCAGGTGCTGTGGAGTCAAACTGAGGACTGCATACATGACCGACTGTGTGTCATCATGTCTGCGAGTGTCGTGTGCGTCCTCCCTCCTGGGCCAGCGAGCCTGCAGACTGCAGTGGATGGTGTGTGCTGTGGACTTCTTTCTTTGGTCTTAGCATGAGCAGGGCAGGGCTTGGGCCTCCCTCCTCTAATCGTCACCCACACCTGTCACCATCCCACCCTGACCGACCTGTCCAAGTCGACACACTCTTTCCTCAAGACAAGTCTCCTCTTATTCGCTTGACCCACCTTGCTGGCTCAGAATAGGTGTTGGCTGCTCTGCTGTGCACCTTGGTGTGCGTGTGCAACACTGCTCTACCATGTTCGAGCAGGAAAGAAAGCAGCGCAGGTGTTGAGGGGCCAAAACCAATCATGCCTGAACCCTGCACATGTCACTATGGTGGGGGGGATGGACAGTACCTGAATTGTGCTCAGAGGCCCCCCCCCCCGGACACCACCAACGCATTCAAATGAAGCATAATTTGTTTTGGACCTCATGAATTCTGAAAATGAAATACAATATTTTTTTACTATTTTCTGCAATGATTTTTTGGGGGGGCACATGCCCCCTCAGTCCCTATGGGCATGATGCCACTGGTGAGGTCTTAAGTACATCAGAGGCAATTTTTGACTTGGAGGCATTCTGGACGGGGGTGGAAGTTCCAAGTGAAACTTAAGCAAACTGAAGTTGGGACAGCTCACATCCCAAACAGTTTGTTTTTGGGAAAGGACCGTGGAGTTTATTTTTATTTGGGCCAGCTGAAGGCCTGTTATAAATGCAGTGCACTAACACATCTGTCAAATGCGTTGTGGAATATGGGGAAAGTTTAACCATACTAGCTCTCAATGCAACAATTATTCAAAATGCAGTTTATGCAAGGAATACGGTCACGTGTTCCAAGAGTGTCCATTGGCCACCTACAATAAATCTTATATGATAAACCCAGATGACCTCATTTGAAAAACACAGAGGGAGTTTTTTGCCCAAGATACACCACAAACTAAGCCTCAAGCTACATCAGAGGCTCCAAATGGGCAAGCTGCTTCCCCGCCAGATTCTGATAAAGCTGACCAAGTCCAAGATGGAAATGTTACACAAGCCCCCCCCCCCCCGGAACCAGAGACGTCACAAGGGGGAACAGTGAAACCTAGACATGATGAACAGGATAATGGGGAAAAGGAACCAGAAGACACATTGGACCGCTTGATTTGGATGTGCCCCCCCCTTTAAGATAATTGGTCTACCCTAACACAAGACAACATTCTAGATTGCTAAAAATGCAGACTTCCAGTGGAGAAATGGAGATTGAAAAACAATATGACGTTCTATCTTCCTATACATGGGAAGAATCGGATCCGGATGAACTGGTTTCAGACACATCATCCCAGTCAGGAACAAGCATTTGTCAATGCCGAATGTTTGCTTGCTGGTATTAGCATTGGAAATGCTGGAGTTAGACAGATGCAGAGTAGGAATGGCAGAGAAGTATTGAACCTCATGCCAACCCCACCTCCAGCCTGCAGAGATGGACAGGCATTGGGGTATGTGTTTGGGTTGTCACCCATAACGTTCATCCTATTTCACCTCACCCTATCCTGCAGACACCGACAAGTGTTGAAGTGTGCCTTGGGGTGTTCGGCTTTACAGTCACCCCACTGTTTAAGGACATATGCTGAAATGGGTGCAATATAGGAGAATGGGGTGAACTCTGGGGCCGAAGAGTCCAAGGCACACCTCGATGCCTGTCACTAGCTGCAGGGATGGGGGAGTGGGGGTGGAATGGCATGAGCATTACAGTCGGCAATCCAAAGGAACACCCCTGATGCCTGTCAGTCTGTACGAGGTGGGACTTATGGTTAGAAACCCTAATGCCCCAGACGTTTGTTGGTATTTGCACCACAAATTTTCAACATGGCCTTTTTGTGACCCCCCCCACCTCATGAAAGCATTTGGGACTTCTTCTCATTAACAGTGGCACTGTGATTTTGTCAGTGTGTCCCGAACTTTGAGTTCCCACAGCGACCGTGCCATTGTACGCCAGATGTTTGAAAACACAGATTGGGCAGGATGTGAAGAATGACAGCTGTACCATTCATAGGGAGGTGTGAAGAGATGGCAATGTTGAAAATCTGTAGTGAAAATATCAAAAATGCTCGAACTTCCGAGAGTACATGGAAACTGCACAATGCATGCATGTAACACAGTCATTTAGTGGAATTATTTCACCAAATTTTCAACATAGGCATTTTGTGACCTCTGCTCATGAACACTGTCACTATGATTTTCTTAATCTGTCCTGAACATTGATTTCCCACAGCAACCACACTATTCTGTGCCAGATGAGTAAACGCATATTTCTTTTTTTTTTTGTTCCAATTATTTAACCAGGTGAGACACACTAAGCTGAAAGCTTGTTTACAGGTGCAACCTGGGAGCACAGGGAAGTTAAGTGACTTGCTCAGGGTCACACAGTATGCAAATGGGGGCTGTGGGATTCAAACCCAGGTTTCCAGATTTGCAGCTCAGAGCCTTAAACCACTGCGCTGTATTTCAGGCAGGATGTGAAAAATGACAGCTATACTGTTCATAAGGAGGTCTGAAAAAATGCCAATGTTGAAAATCTGGAGTGAAAATACTACAAATTTGCGAAGTTACATGGGTGCGTGGAAACTGCACAATGCATGCTTGTAACAGTCATTTTATGGACATTTGTCACCAAATTTTCAGCATAGGCATTTTAGGACCTCTGCTCATGAATAGAATCACTGAGATTTTATACACGAGCATACAAATCTGCCAGCAGAACAGACAAATCAGTCTAAGTCTGCCCGAGTGTGCAGCTAGCACCCTAGATTCCAGCTGCCTCAGCCTCCTCCCCTTCAGTTCCTCCCCTGCTAGTCCCAGCCCCTACCCCCCGACTCTTCCTCTTGCTTTATCCCACTCCTTCTTAAAGCTGTTGACTGTCCTACATGTTACCACTCCCTCTGGCAGTGCATTCCAAGTAGACACCACCCTCTCAGTGAAGTAGTGCCTCCTCATTTCCCTCTTGAAACGTCCCCTTTCCAACCTTAGTCCATGCCCCCTTGTCTCTCTTCTACTCCTCAGTTTAAACACCCCCTCAGTGCTAGGTTTATTTACCCCCTCAGGTATTTAAACGCTTCAATCATATCCCTCCTCTCCTCCAGTGTGTACATGTTCAGCTCCTTTAGCCTAACTTCATATTCCTTTCCTTACATCCCCTTTAACATTTTTGTTGCCCTCCTTTGCACCCCCTCCAGTAACTTTATATTTCTCCTCAGGTATGGCCTCCAGTATTCCACACAGTACTCCAGGTGTGGTCTGACCAATGATTTGTAGAGAGGTAGGATCACATCCCTGTGTCTGGATGAGAACCCCCTTGCAATGCACCCCAGCATCCTGTTTGCCTTCGCTGCTGCTCTCCTGCACTAGGCAGAGTTGGTCATACTCCCAGTTACCAACACCCCTAGGTCCTTCCCTTCCCCTGTGATCCCCAACCTCACCCCCACAACCAATAGTCTTCTGGTTCTTAGCACCGAAGTGCATCACCTTACACTTCTTTGCATTGAACCCTAGCTGCCACTCCACCGACCATGTCTTTACTTTAGTTAGGTCCCCCTGCAGTTTTTCCCATCCGTCCTCTTCATCCACCACCGCCCCCAATTTGGTATCATCTGCGAACAGACTAACACTGCTCCCCACTCCGAGTGCTGTATCAGAGAAAAAGAGCCCAAATAGCACCGGGCTCAGCACTGACCCCTGCGGCACCCCGCTTGTCACTGCTCTGGGTGCCGGGAGGTCCCCCACCACCACCCTCTGCACCCTCCCCTGTAACCAGTTCTCTATCCATTTAGTCAGCTTTTTTACCACCCCCACTGCCGTCAGTGTCCCCTCCCAGTCTCTCATAAGGCACTGTATCAAAGACCTTACCGAGGTCCAAGTACAGGACATATACCTCACGGCCCCTGTCCAACTCCCTTGTCACCCAGTTATAATACTCTATTAAGTTGATTTGACAAGACCTCCCTGAGATGAACCTATGTTGCCTCCAATCTTGGAAGCCATTACACTCTAGGAATGCCACCAGCCTCTCCTTTAGTGTCGCCTCCATTAGATTACCCACTATGGACATGAGACAGACTGGCCGATAATTTCCCCCCTCCTCCCTAGACCCACTCTTGTGTATGGGAACCACATGGGTCACCCTCCAGTCCTGGGGCACATACCTTGTTTCCAGGGAAGTGTTGAACAGATCTGCCAGCGGCTCAGCCAACAGCTCATCCATCTCCCTCAGCACTCTGGGGTGGATGCCATCGGGACCTGGTGCCTTGTCCACCCTTACTGCCTTCAGCCCCTCTAGCACCCTACTCCCTGTAATCACTCTGTCTGTCACCTCCTCCCCCCCTTTCCCCACTCCCTCCAGACCATGCTGGTAGTGGACCATCCCTCTCCTTAGTGAAAATGGAGCAAAAGTACTCATTTAGAATTTCCGCTTGCTCCTCCCCCTTTTCCACCCAATCCCTTCCCTGCTTTATCCTCACAATATGTTCCTTGCACTTCCTCTTTTCCCTGACATACCTAAACAAGCATTTGTCAATGCCGAATGTTGCTTGCTTATATGTGCTGTTTAGGTATTTGGAAGTAAATACCATACCCTAAAACTAAGAACCCCCCAAGACATCCATTGTATTATTACAGCAAGCATAACAGCATAGCTCAGTACTTAGCTCAGTTAGAGAAATAAACAGAACAACTAAATCTGTATTATTACAGCAATCCTAAAAGTATCCAATCATTGGTTTGTGTCCACTCCAGAGATCCTGCTGTAAAATAGGACCAGAGGATCCTGGGCGGGAGGGTGTGCAACTCTAAAGTCCCGGCAGAGCTCCATGGAGCTCGCTCACTCCCACCTCTGACACACTCGTTCTATTTCTTCGGACGCTGCAGGCTGCCCTTTTGTACTGGGCTCCTGCTTGCACTGGCGCCTTTTTCTGCCCACAAAAAAATCCGCAGCAGTCCCGACAGAGCTTCGTTAAGCTAGCTCACTCCCAGTCTGTCACACGCTCGTTATGTTTCTCCCAGAGCTGCAGGCTGCCCTTTTGTACTCGGCTCCTGCCTGTGTTGGCGCCTTTTGCTGTCCACAAAGATGTTCACAGCTGTCCTGACAGAGCTCCATTGAGGTCGTTCACTGCCCCTCTCTCACTCGCTCATTCTGTTTCTCCTGGTGCTGCAGGCTGCCCTTTTGTACCAGGCTCCTGCCTGCGTTGGCGCCTTTTTCTGCCCACAAAGAAATCAGCAGCAGTCCGGACAGAGCTTTGTTGAGCTCGTTCACTCCTCCTCTCTCAGTCGCTCATCCCGTTTCTCCCAGCGCTGCAGGCTGCCTTTTTGTACTGGACTCCAGCCTGGGTTGGCGGCTTTTTCTGCCCACAAAGAAATCCGCAGCAGTCCCAACACAGCTCCGCTGAGCTCACTCACTCCCCCTCTCTCACTCTCGCTCGTTCTGTTTCTCCCGGCGCTGCAGGCTGCCCTTTTGTACTGGGCTCCTGCCTGCTTTGGTGCCCTTTTCTGCCCACAAAGAAATCCGCAGCAGTCCCGATAGAGCTCCTTTGAGCTTGCTCACTCCCCCTCTCTCACCCACTCGTTCTGTTTCTCCCGCCGCTGCAGGCTGCCCTTTTGTACTGGACTCCTGCCTGGCACATTTTCTGCCCACAATGAAACACGCAGCAGTCCTGACGGAGCTCAGTTGAGCTCAGTCACTCCCCCTCTCTTAATCTGTCCCAAACACTGATTTCCCAAAGTGACTGCGCTATTCTGCGCTGGAAGTGCAAAAACTTATTTCAGCCAGGATGTGAAAAATGATAGCTGCACTGTTCATAAGGAGGTGTGAAAAAATGCCAGTGTTGAAAATCTGGCGTGAAAAGATTACTAATTCGCGAAGTTACCAGGATGCGAGGAAACTGCTCAACGCACGTTCATAACACAGTCATTTTATGGACTTTCATCACAAAATTTTCAACATAGGCATTTTAGGACCTAAGCTCATGAACAGTGTCACTGTGATTTTCTTAATGTGTCCTGAACACTGATTTCCCACAGCGACCATGCTATTCTGCTGATGAAAAGCACATTTTCGGCCAGGATGTGAAAAATGACAGCTACACTGTTCATAAGGAGGTGTTGAAAATGACAATGTTGAAAATCTGGAGTGAAAATATTGCAAATTCAGAAGTTACAAGCGTGCATAACAACTGCAATGCACACTCGTAAAACAGTCATTTTTTGATTTTCCTACCAAATTTGCAACATAGGCTTCTTGAGAGTCCACCTCATGAACACTGGCACTGTCATTTCATTAATCAGTCCCGAAAGGTGATTCCACTCAGTGACCACAAAATCACCTTTTGGGACTGAACAATGCCATGACAGTGGCTGAATTCATGAGGAGGGGTCCCAATAACCCCATGTTGAAAGTTTGGTGACAAAATTCCCAAAAATGCCTGAGATATGCACCGAAGTTGAAAAAACCCTATTTATGCCATTATACAGCACAGCTTACCAGCATTTCCTTAGTTGGCGGTCGGCTTTGAAGAGTGCAGACGTGTTCCCGGTCCACGAAGATCGTGCGCGCCTGGCTCCGAGGTAAGTATGGGGTGAGGGGTGTGGGGAGGCAGGCCACGCAGAGGGTGGGCGAGAGTTGGGAGGGCAAGGAGACCGTGAGGGACCATTTTCTTTTAACAGGTTTAAAAAAAAAGACATTGCAGGACAGTTTTTCTTTTTCAGGGCATTTAGCACTGGGGTGGGCTCCCAGCACGTGCCACCTGAGTGTTTTGGGGGAATCTAGCTAGCAGACGGTGGGAACCCCTGTCGGCACATACCGAGGGGACACAAGAGCCGAGGGATTGGGCACCCTTCCGCACAGAAATCTAAAGCGGAGGGGGAGAATATGACAACGGGGAGTAGGCCCCTGTCAGCAAGGGAAGGGGGATTGAAGTTAGGGATTAGGCGCCCATCGGCAAGCCCTGCAATGAGGGGTCACTCCCTCATTGCATCGGATGACGCTGCAGTGAGGCGGCGGCCCTTGATTGCAGTGGCTAAAATGCTTCAAGGTGCTGGCACGCTGGCTGAACTAGTGTCAGCCGCAGTGTGCCACCCCATTGGGGAACACGGGCCAAGCCTCCAAAGGCAGTGGGGGCATTGGCCACAACAGTGCCACACCTCCACAACCTGCTTCGACAGCAAGCTGCACCAACATGTTTCTTGCATGTCTGCAAAAATAAAAGTCTTTTCCCTCCTTTTTATGCCCTGTGCTAACCTTAATTCCCTGGAGGCCTTAGCTTTTTTCACCCTCCTGGCCACCTCCCTTGACTAACTTCCGTAAGCTTCCTTATCCTCTCCCTTCCCTGTTCTCCTGTACTTCCGGTATGCAGCCCTCTTTGCCCTCACCCCTTGCAGCACTTCCTTGTTTAGCCAGCATGGTTTCTTGGCTCTACTCTTCTTACTCCTGGCACTGGTGCAGGCTACTGTGTCTTCTGTTAGCCCAGTCTTTATGACTCCCCACTTTTGTTCTGCATCCATCCCCAGCCTTATATCCTGGAGTCTCCCTTGCAGTATTGCTCCCATCCTCCCAAATTCCACCCTACTAAAGTCCACCACTTTAGTGACCATGCCTCCTGTCTCCCGGCCCAGCGCAAGAATGAGCCACACTGTTTGGTGGTCTCTACCTGCTAGTGGTTCTTCCACCCTTACCTCCCTCACCGCCTCCCCATTTGCCAGTACTAGGTCCAGAGTGCTACCAAGCCTTGTAAGCCCACTTACCAATTGCGTCAGAAGGCTGTCCTGGAATGCATCAAGGTGCACCTGCTCCCTGATACTGCTAGTGGCTGGGGTGCTCCAGTCAACCCCTGGTAGGTTAAAATCCCCCACTATCACCACACTCCCCCTTCTACACACCCTCCTTATCTGCTCTGCCAACTCCCCATCCAGTTCCCCGGTTGGGCTGGTGGTCTGTACACCACTCCCAGCCTCAGCTTTCTGCTCTTGAGTCCAGGAGCTGCACCCAAAGCGCCTCTGTCTCTCCTCTTCTCCCTCATCCCTTATGCATTTGATCCCTTCCCTCACATAGGTGCAAATCTCCCTACCCCCTTCCAACCCCGGTCCTCCTGTATATCCTGTATCCCGGGATTGCCAAGTCCCAATCATGGTACTCTGTGTCCTAAGTGTCTGTCAATACAGCACTGTCCACCTTCCCCTCTGAAAGGAGCACCTGAAGCTCTGCAATTTTGTTCCCCAGGCTTCTTGTGTTGACAGAGAGACCACCTTTCACCCGTACCCCTCCTTCTCCTCACTCTTCTCCTTGGCCTATGTCCCTCCTCCCGGTAGTCTTCCCCCTTTCTCCTCCTTATTCTTACTGGGTGGTAGTGCCTTCTGTATTACACTCAGACCACTCTGCCCACCCCCTCCTGGGGTTACTACACCTCCACCTTTACCTATATCTATGGGAGTGAGCTCATTAGACTCCCCTGTCCAGACCTTTCTACCAACCTCTGTCTTTTGGCCACCCCCCACTTGTTTAAATCCACCTTATTAGAGATATACCCCTCTAAGCCCCCATGGAACAAGTATACCAAACCTCACACCCACTGCGCCCGAGTGGTTTAACGCCAAGGGACTGAGGCTAGTACACATAAACATCAACAGCCTCAGACCCAAAGTGCACAAACTTGAAGCCTGGACTAGCCTCTACTCTCCAGACATAATTGCTATCTCAGAAGCCTGGCTAAAGCCCAATATTCTTCTGCACGAGGTGGAATTACAGGGGTTCAATACATTTAGGAAAGACAGAAAGGGAAGAAATGCGGAGAAGTCCTCCTCTATGTAAAATCCCAACTCAAAGCTATCCAGATGACTACCCCTGATCTTAAAAGAGAGGGCTGTGAAGCAGTGTTCACACAACTCCTCCTAGGGGGAACAAAGCCTCTTGTAATTGGATGCGTATACAACACCCCAAAGAAAGCAATGGGAGCCCTGAAAATACTCACAGACAGTCCTAAACATCTCTGGCAAAGAAAAGATTATACTGGGGGACTTTAACCTTGACTGGTGTGCCAAACTAAAGGGTAAAGTAAAAGACAGCCTAGAAGGAGTGAAATTAACCCAACTAATAAGTGAACCTACACGGTTCAACCATAAAACAGGAAACCATACCACCCTTGACTGGGTGCTAGCATCCAATCCTTTAATTTTTTTTTTCCAATTCAAAGTTTATTAACAGTTTTGCAATAATACAGGAGACAGAAACATTGAAAATGAGAAACTGATACAACAGCAGGATGTATTATCTGCCTCCCCCCCACCCTCCATCCCCCCTCCCACCCAGTACAACAGCATCAGCAAAAAACATCTCAATCAAATAACTAAGACATATTGTTAGCATCACCACAAATAGTGATTAGAGTGTGCAAGGGATCCCAGATTCGCTTATATTTCTGTTGCCTGTTGTAAAGACCCGCATTGGCTTTCCGTTCTGAGGTTAGATAGAGTTTCATGAAGCCATTCCTGATAAGATGGACAAGTATCGTCCTTCCAGTGCTTGAGGATCACTTTTTTAACAGACATGGCTATCATGGAAATCTGGAATTTCCAGGTGTTAACATCAATATAGGATTAGTCCCCTAACAGACAGACTTCCGGGGTAAAGCAGTCTTGAAGACCTAACAGGGGATCCAGTTTGGCCTTGATAGTATTCCACAAGGAGATTACCTTAGGGCATTGCCAAAACATGTGGAGGAGTGTCCCTTTGTCTTGGGAACATCTAGAACATAAATCAGAATCCAAAAGGCCCCATCTAGCAAGTTTTGGGGGAGTATAGTAAAGGTTATTAAAATATGGTATTGCATGAGCCACAGTCTATCCTGTGACACAAACATGTGGCAATTCCGCCACAATATGGGCCAATCAAAAGTATGTTGGGGAAAAAGTGAGGACCAATATTTAATGGGACCATAGGAACCCCCAAATCGCCATTGAAAAAGAGCTTGGTATAACTTCGAAATTACCTTGGGAGGACTTAACAACAGACTAAGCTCTGATAAGAAGGAACATGCGGCGGGGGGGTTAGGGAGGGATATTACCCAATGTTTTAACAAGAAGGTGATTAAGTTGGAGAACCTTGAAGTAACTGGATGCTGGGATATCAAATTTAGATTTAATTTGCGATGAGGAAAGCCATGACCCATCATCCCCCAAGAGAGTAAATAGGATCCCTTCTCCCAATTGAGGCAACCATTTAGTGGGAATTCTCTATTTATTGATTAAGAAAGAGGGTGAATTCCATATAGATTGAGATAAGTCCAAATGGGGTTTATACTGCAGAAAAGAGCAAAGCTGAGCATGTACTCTTAGTGATGTTGCTAGCGCTGGACAATTTCGAATGTCTTGTAAGGAAGAGCTCTTGGCATAAAGCAGATTTGGGGGATCAATTCCTATGGACTGAATGAAATCCAATTCAATCTTGAGCCAGGTCAGCCTCAGGTTACAGGGACCTGGAGTCAACCATTTAAGGTACTTCGATAAATGACTAGCCCAGTAGTATATACCCAAATGGGGAATACGAAGACCCCCATTGAGTTTCTGAGCTGCTAATTTGTGGTACGCTAACCGGGGATGTTTATTAGACCAAATGAAATTAGTAAATAATCTATGCATTTTCTGAAACCAGGACAGTGGGATGAATGAGTTAAGAAGCGATAAAGGGTAGAAAAGGCAGGAAACACATTCATTTTAATTAAACTGATTCGGCCCCATAAGGAAATGGGGAGTTTTGTCCATCTATCGAGATCCTGAGTAATGACCTGAGTCAGGGCTTCCAGGTTCTTTTTGAACCATAAGGAAGGGTTACGTGTAAGTGTTATGCCAAGTTATTTAAGGGAGTCCAGTGACCAGGATAGTCCTAGAGAAATAATATTATGTTTAAACACCTTATGGTTGAGAGGAAAGATAGAAGACTTATTAAGGGTTTAATTTATAATTTGACAGGCTACTAAACTTAGTGACCATAGCAAGCATAGTGGGGATAGATGAGTCCGGATGAGACAAATGAAGAAGGATATCATCTGCATATGCAGTAACTTTAACTATGGTATTGCAAAATCGGTATACCTTGGATATCCGGGTTTATTAAAAGATTACGAATGAGCGGCTCTAGACAAACATTAAATAATAAAGGGGAGAGGGGGCAGCCTTGCCTTGTACCAGAGTGCAAAAGAAAAGGCTCTGAGAATGCACCGTTTTCTGATATCCTGACGGAAGGAGCTTGATAAAGAGCTCGGATCCAATGTATGAATGTAGGAGGAAAACCAAATGCGTAAAGGGTATGGAATAGCAAGTTCCAGTTCAAGCGGTCAAATGCCTTCTCGGTGTCCAGGGACACCAAAACAGCCGGATAAGAGGCATCCCTGGACTCCGAGAAGACATGGGAAAGAGTTTGAAGGTGGTCCGATGAAGACCTGCCTTTCATGAACCCGACTTGTAGCATTCCAATCAAATCAGGAAGAACCAGGGTAAGCCTATCAGCCAGGATCTTCGAGAGAATGTTAATATCCTGATTTAAAAGCGATATGGGCCTATAACTCTGTACCTTCTCTAGGTCCTTATCAGATTTAGGGAGGAGAGTAATTCAAGCTTTAAACAGGTGAGGGTCGGAAGCACCCTCAGATAGGATGTGTTGGGATTAGACTATGAAGGGCCAGAGCTATCTGGTCCTGGAATTTTTTATAAAATAGTGATGAAAAGCCATCCGGTCCTGGTACCTTATCTGAGGGGAAGAGCCTGTATCACTTCAGTAATTTCAACTATAGAGATAGGTGAAGAAAGAAACAGCTTGTGAGCCTCCGACAAAGAGGGAAGTCGAGACTCATGGAGATATGCATCTAGGATCTCCGAAGAAGGGGGATTGTCCATGTTACTATATAACTGCTGATAGTAATACGCAAACTCCTGTACAATCTCCGAGGGGGACGATCTCAGGGAACCATCAATATGAGACCGCACAGGCGGGATAAACCTAGCAGATTCCTGCTGCTTAATCCTTAAAGCCAACAGATGCCCAGCTTTTTCACCTTGGTCTGTATAAACAGTCTTGGTGTGAATGATTGCCAGCTTGGCTTTGTCCCTCAGCAAGTCTAAGTACCGGTCCTTAAGAGTAAGCAGTTCCCGCCTGGATTCCTCCGGAGTTTTAGGGGATAACTTAGCCTCTGGGGTTCGAATTTGTGATAGTAGGGCAAGAAGCTCTACTTCACAGGTTTTTTTCCGCTTGTTAGCTAGACTAATCAAAATCCCCTTCATGACTGTCCTGAGCTTTAAAGGAGCCTTGAAGACCCACCTTTTTAGCATAGCTTTTAATGATTTATAATAGTTTTAAATTTTGTCTATTTATTGTTTTATGATATTGTGCAGGCAGTTTGGATTTGAGAAAAGCGCCTTTTTTATAAATAAAAGTTGATTGATTGATTGATTGATTGAAAAGCACCCCATATGACATCTGGGCGTAGTGTCTTCTGTGGAGTTTACAGAGAAGAAAAAGTCTATCTGGTCTTTAAGCTGCATGAGGATGAGTAAATCTTTAAATAATTGGTCATTTAATTTTCAACAACTCTCTTTTTTAGGGAGAGAGAGAGAACGGCCACTCAACATGTCACCAGGGAATGGTCGGATGAGGGACCTGGTTGGATTGAGGATGATATCACTCCTGGGAGGAGAGACTGGGATATTAGTAAATAATCTATACAAGAATGTGACCTGTGGACTGGGGAAACTAAAGTATACTCCCTACTATTGGGGTGTAAAACTCTCCAAACGTCACATAAACCGCACTGATCCAATAAATCCCTAACTGCTCTCTGCCCAGGGGAGAGTCCCTTTAATATGGGTCCTGACCTATCTAAAAAGGGTCCAACGCAACTAATATCCCCGCCATTACCATCGGATAGGAAGCAAGGGTAGAAAGAGTTATTAGCTTCATAAAGAAGCTGGAGTTATCTACTGATAGCCATATATATTAAAAAGTAAAGTGGCAAAGAAAAGTGTACATCTTGGACCATAACATATCCACCACCAGGGTCCCTAAAAACCTGCGTGGGGGTAAAGGGAATCTTCTTATTAATAATTATCATGACCCCACAACTGTTAGTGGATCCTTGGGCAGCAAAAACTTGCCCAATCTGTTGTCTCCGTAGATGTAAAGCCTTAGTTTCTAATAGGTGGGTTTCCTGTGAAAAAGTAATCTGGGATCGTAAAAGATTCACATGTTTAAGTATTTGATATTGTTTGGGTTTCCTCCTGATCCCTTTCACATTCCAAGTAGCAAAATTAACATCCTTAGCCATCCTGTCTTAAAAAAGTGAAACAGACATAAAACGCATGAGTGGTGGTGAGAGATTTAGCATGTAAACAAAATTCCGTAGATACTGTTTTACAACCCCCTTCCCCCTCCCTCCTAACCACTAACAACCCACCGACCTTACTACTGACCTCCCTTACCTCCCCTTTCCCAATCCACCCCCCTCTATTTCCTATCCAACAAAATGTTCTGCAACTTCCCTTGTCTCCTCTTCTCCCTCCAACCCTCCTTAGGTAACAAATTTCCTATTGTACCTGGGTTTCCAACTATTAATACGTGGAGAGAGATAGAAAAACCAACAAACTCAGTATAAAAGATTCCTTCTCTCTCAAAACATCCCAAAACCCTAGAAATAAACCCACAGGCAGTAAATCGTTGAAAACCCCCCATATCTTATACACTACTCCCCTCGTGTGGTGAAAAGGAGGAACTAAATAAATAATCAATTGTCTACTTAAACAGTAAATTGCATTGAAAGTCCCTCTAATACAAAACTTTCCCACTCGTCCAAAACAAGACGAGATACAGTGTCCATTTCAGATGGAACAGGACAATGAAAGAGAAGGTCACCCCCTATCAGACCAATCTTCAGATTACGCCATAATCCGTCTTCTTTTTAAACATCAAATAAGGAGAAAAGGCATTCTGCAGAGAACTACTGACAGAAACATGACAGTCCCTGAGTCCAAAATGCCCGTTGCAATCTGCAGCATAACAGGACTACAGACAGACTGAATCTCACAAAACTGGGCCACTTACTTGGCACATTGCTTCTTATGTAGCTTACTATGACTTCCAAACACTTCAGGTGCCCCGAAACAGATCGGAAAGAGCTGCCTTAAGGCCTGCACTAGCTGCTTCCTCCTCCTCAAAGGACAACCAGGACCCAGAAACCAAAACTTGCAGCTTAGCCGGATAAATCATTCGGAACCAGATACCTGCTGCTATGATCTTGGAAACAAGAGGATGAAAGGCTTGCCTACGCTGTCGAATCATAAGAGGGAGGTCCTGGGTCACTCAAAACTTCTTCCCTTCCCACTGGAGATCCTGAACATCGCGAATTTTAGACAAAAAAATGCTGCCTTTCCAGGTAGTTCAGGAAACGGAGAATCAACTGTCTAGGAGATGTGCCAGGTTTGGGCATAGGTCGCAGGGCTGTATGCGCCCTTTCGATAATGTAATTGGAGCCATATGGGGAAGGGCCAGCCACCTTTTCAACCAGCTTCTGGGCCAACAAAATGGCATCGGGACCCTCTTCCAGCTCTGGAAGTGCGACGATGATAACATTATTCCACCAGCTGTGCCCCTCTAAATCTTCAACCTTCTGCTCCATTTTAGAGAGCTTCTGGCGCAGACCGATGACCTCTGACTCCATCTTGTACGCCCGCTTTTCCAGAGAGACCACTCTGGCCTCGTTGTCTGTTACTCTCCTCACCATGTGCTCCATGGCTGCTGTTAAGGACTTGATTTCCATGGCCATACCACATAATTCGTCCTGAAATGGTCGAAATTCAGCGAGGAAGTCTGCGAGCGTAAGCGGATCCAGCTCTGTTTTGGCAGTGGAGTGCACTGTTACATTTGGAGTGCCATGAGCCCTCTGCTTTTTTGGGGCCTTCTCAGGCATTATTGGTGGTGTGTGCAGAGGCCCTGCTTTCTTCATTTCTGCCTCCACTCTACACGGAAAACTCCTGACTTGATGCCCTGCAGGTAAGAAGGAGTTGGGGATCGGTAAACAAACCCAGATGCTGAGCAAAGGGGATTTTAAATGAAGTTTGACGCTAGGAGGGTCAGAACTCAGGAGAAAGCGTCTTCTAGGCAGGCTACATCACGTGGGTTCGCTAGCATCCAATCCTGACAGAGCCAAAATAGTTGGAATATGCGCTGACTCCCTCAGTGACCACACGCCAGTCTTCCTGGTGTGGAAAAATAGCTACCCCAAACAATCACCAAGGACTTTCTGGTCCAGAAACTACCCTGCATTGCACAAAGGGGCCTTTTTGAAATCGCTGTCAGAAGTGGACTGGGCCCAGACTCTTGACACCCCAACCATAGACAAAGCCCTGGAGGGTTTTACCAAGCACCTCCTATCGGTGGCCAATAAACATGCACCCCTAAAAAAGATCAGGGTCAAGGGCCAAGACATCAGATGGCTTAACCCAGATCTGAAGGGCATCATGAAAGAAAGGGACAAACTATGGGGCAAATTTAAAGTTACAAATCTATATCAGAACTGGGTTAAATACTCGGAAGCTAGAAACAACTGCAAGATGAAGCTCAAAAAAGCCAAAAAGAATTACTTGCACGCTCTGCAATCCAGAAACCTGTCTGATCCAAGGAAATTCTGGGGTCATATCAACTCGCTCCTAAAGGGCAAAAAAAGCAGGGTGACAGGGGAAATAAAGGTCAATGGGACACCTCTCACCACCCCAAAAGACACAGCATACGCCTTCAATGACTTCTTCTTGGACCTACAGCAGTACAAAACCAGCAATCCCAACCAAGGCCAGGGAAGCCCAGAGAATCAAGAGACCCCCCCACAGGGCCCTGAATTCCACCTAAAACTTACATCGGTTGGAGAGGTACTGACACTGCTCAAGGGCATAAAACCAGAAGGTGTGGCAGGCCATGACAACCTCGAACCTAAACTGCTGAAGACTGCAGCCCCCATCATGGCAGTACCAATAACCCAGCTATTCAACAGGTCCCTGATGGTAGGAAGAGTACCCGCCCTGTGGAAGGTGGCTCTTGTGACCTCAATTCCCAAAAGCGGGCCACAGGAGGACGTGGAAAACTTCAGACCAATCTCCATTCTCTGCACCCTAAGTAAGTCACTTGAGAAGGTGGTCTACAAACAGGTCAATCAGTACCTGGAAATGCACAACCTACAAACAGACCAACAGCATGATTTTAGAAAGAGACACGGCACTAACACGGCACTGGTAAGCTTCATCACTAATGTGCATGAAGCTCTGGACCAAAACAAACTTCTTGGAGCAGTTTTCATTGATCCAACCAAGGTGTTCGACCTAGTCAACCACAAGCTGCTCCTAGGACAACTGGGTGGCCTAGAGTTTGACACACTGGCCCTAAAATGGCTTTCCAGTTACCTCCACGGCAGGAACGCAAATGGTCCGGTGGAACGGTGCCAAATCAGATGAGCATCCAGTGTCAGACGGAATTCCACAGGGTTCTATCCTAGGCCCTCTGTTATTCTCCTTATTCATCAACAACCTACCCCTACACTGTGGTGGAGCAAAGGTCACGCTATATGTGGATGATGCAGTACTGTACAGAACTGGCAAGGAATCAGAATTACTAAACTCGGAGCTGTAACAAGATTTCTCAATGCTAGAAGACTGGTTCCAGGCAAACAGGCTGGTCCTAAACAACAAAAAGACTAAAGTCGTTCTGTTTGGTCCAAAAAAGCTTGGCCCGAGCCGAGCTAATCTTCTATTGCTCTCTACCTTAAATGGAACAGGGATCAAAGTGGTGGACAATATCAAGGATTTGGGAATGTTCATTGAGCAGGAAGTCTCTTTCAGGAAACACATAAACCACCTAACAACAATACTAAACCAAAAACCTGGACTCCTGAACAGACTAAGCTCCTACCTGACTAAAGAAACCAGGATTACGGTCAGCAACGGGACTAGCATTCCCATCCTGTTCTATGGTGCGACAATGCTTCAAGGACTGAGGGCAATGGAACATGCACATCTGAGTATGCTGTACCACAGAATCAGTCGTTTCGTCACCAGGGCGCAAAGAATGGACCACCACTGTGATGTACTACAAGCTTTAAACTGGCCACACCTTGAAGCGAGACTCGACTATCCCTCCCTGTGCTTAGCTTTCAAATTGCAGCAACCTGTTGCCCCACCGAGCCTGAGAAATCTACTAGCCCCAAAAGCAAACAGGAGGGGGCTCTGGTTGACTGAACGCAAGCTGCTAGAACCCCCAAGAGCCAGATCAACTATGGGACAACGGTCACCCAGAATAACCCTCCCCAAACTCTGGAACAATCTCCAGAGAGAGCTCCAGGACTGCACCTCTCTTGAGGGGTACAAGAAAGGGTTAAAACAACACCTAAGCAGTAGGTCTCATTGCAGGTGCTGCAACCTATAAAGGCACCTCTGCTAAAGGGGGATGCCTCACATAAACGCAGAAAAAAGGGAGGAAAGGGCCAGTAAGGAAGGACATAACGTACTGAACTGCACTTACGTCTACTATCTACTCATAAATGTGTGCTACTAACAAGGTTGTTCGTACTTAAACTCGCCTATGTCAACTGTAGTAATATCTATCTCTGTGACACATATACATGATCAATGTACCATATACTGTAGTACAATCAAAAGCATTCATTTTCTTTTCCCCTCTAGGTACATGTAACTAATCCCAGGTCTCCCCTGAAAAAGGGACTGTCAAAGTCTCAGTGGACCTACCCGGTTACCAAAATTTAAATAAATAAATAAATAAAATTTATTTAATACTCCCCTCCCTGCTCAAATGTAGCCTGTCCCCCACGTACAGGTCACTATTCCCTCAGACCCTACCCCAGTTAGTCACTAACCCATAATTTTTGGTGTGGCACCAATCCCTCAGCCACTCGCTGAACTCTTCGATACTGCCCTTCCTCCCGTGCTTGCACATGATACGGGAGTACCTCCGAGAATGCCACCAACTCCCCACCCCTCACACTGCCTGCCCAACTACTCAGCCCCCTCACTACTTCCACAGTCTCCCCGCCAAGTTGTTTGTACCCACATGCAACACTAAATGAGGTTTCTTCCTCCCCTGCTGCACACTTGAGCAGTGACTGCCCTGCCCCTCGTTCAGTCAACCTGAGGATAGCTTCAACCCAAATATGACTGTGCCTTCCCCCCTTCCGCCCCATCTCACCCCTTTCAGTATAGAATCCCCCAGGACGAGTACCACCCCAGTCCCTTACCCCTTTCCTTCTAATGCCCCTGCCGCCACCCCAGTATTCATTCTTTCCTGCCCCTTACCCCCGCCAGCTGCACCCTCTGTGACTTCTGTATTTGCACCCCCTACTTCTGCCTCACTCCTTCTCTCTGCCTTATTCCTCCCATCCCCCTTGAACGGCTTCCCAGCCTAACTACTTCCTACTGTGCTTCCCATGTCGACCTCCCCTCCTCCCCTGCTGATTTCCAACCCCACTCCTATCCCCGTTGTTGTCGATTTAGAGCCCCCATTCCCTTTGACCCCGATAGCGATGCCCCTTTCATCCTTACCCCTTCCCATAGCCTTCTCTCCTCCGGTCACCCCCTTCCTTACTAGCCTTCTACCCTTTCGTCCTTGCTATCTCTTCCCCTACCTGCTGCCATCCCTCTCATACGCCGCTTGTCCTCCCCCCCTTCAGTATGTTCCTGCTCCCCCTCTCCCTCCCATAGCAGAGGCTCGAATCTATTCCTAGTCGATACTCTCCTACATCTCTTCCCCTATTGGTTCCCCCTTCTACTTGTTCCCTCCGTGCCCCCCGTCTCCATCCTGGTCCCTCCCTACCCGCAGCCATCCGCTCTCTCCCCTGGTACTAGTCGAGGTCTCTTCCTCCCCCATCAGGAGGTCTCCCCTCACCTCGGGCACCCCTTCCCTTCTCCTCTCTTTTCTGCTAGTGCCTCTGATAATGGGGTCAGTTTCAGTCCCTAGTTGTTCTTCCACCACCCCCCTTTGCCATCCCCCCCCCAGCCAGGATGCCTACCATACTCATCTGCCCTGCCACTTAAACCTCCCTAACCTCCACAGTTCCTCCCTCAAACTAGCCAGTTGTCTACAGACCATACACCTCCCACCCTCCAAACCCAGTCCAGGATCATCGCGGACCCACACCCTGTGCACCCCAACACCCCTCTAAAGATGCCCGCCCTATTGACATGCAGCACCTGCCGCATTTTGGACCCCATCTTATGTTACAGGCTCTTACTCCCAGTTTCTGTACCCTACTACAACTGTTAGGCCCCTATTTACTCAAATTCATGTTCCCCCCACACTAGTCCCCCTACTGCCCCCTTGCCGACCACGTTAAGTCAGTCTCAAATCTCATCCATTAGATACTGTATTACTGTAGCAGTCCTAAAGCCTCCTTGTTCGTTTTTAACCCCTCAGCTACCATACTTTTTGTTCTCAGCCCTCATATACTTACACTTAGCCCAGTTAGAAGTCGTATTGCACTCTAAGTATTACTCAGCTCAGTTAGAGAAATAAACAGAACAAATAAATATGTATTATTACAGCAATCCTAACAGTATAGTTCAGCACTTAGCTCAGTCAGAGAAATAAACAGAACAACTAAATCTGTATTATTACAGCTATTCTAAAATTGCCCAATCATTGCTTTGTCTCCACCCCAGAGACCCTGCTGTAATATGGGACCACACAGGACCCTGGGGGAGGGTGGGCAACTCTAAAGTCCCGACAGAGCTCTGCTGAGCTTGCTCACACCCCCTATCTCATGTGCTCATTCTATTTCTCCTGGCGCTGCAGGCTACCCTTTTGTACTGGGCTCCTGCCTGTATTGGTCCCTTTTTCTGCCCACAAAGAAATCCGCAGCAGTCCCAACAGAGCTCCACTGAGCTCGCTCACTCCCTCTCTCTCACCCGCTCGTTCTATTGCTCCCGGCGCTGCAGGCTGCCCTTTTGTACTGGGCTCCTGCCTGCATTGGCGCCTTTTTTCTGCCCACAAAGAAATCCGCAGCAGTCCTGACAGAGCTCCATTGGACTCGTTCACTCCCCCTCTCTCACTCGCTCTCTCATTCTATTTCTCCCGGCGCTGCAGGCTGCCCTTTTGTACTGGGCTCCTGCGTGTGTTGGTGCCTTTTTCTTCCCACAAATAAATCCGCAGTAGTCCCAACAGAGCTCCGTTGAGCTTGTTCACTCCCCCTCTCTTACTCGCTTGTTCTTAATCTGTCTCAGACACTGATTTCCCACAGCGACTGCACTATTCTGCACCAGAAGTGTGAAAACACATTTTGGCCAGGATGTAAACAATGACAACTGTACTGTTCATAAAGAGGTGTGAAAAAATGCCAGTATTGAAAATCTGGCGTGAAAAATATTACAAATTTGCGAAGTTACAAGGGTGCGTGGAAACTGCGCAACGCACTCTTGTAACACAGTCATTTTATGGACTTTCATCACCAAATTTTCAACATAGGCATTTTAGGACCACTGCTCATGAACAGTGTTCGCTGTCATTTTCTTAATCTGTCCCAAAAACTGATTTCCCACAACGACTGCGCTTTTCTGCGCTGGAAGTGCAAAAAGACATTTTGGCCAGGATGTGTAAAATGACAGCTGTACTGTTCATAAGGAGGTGTGGAAAAATGCCAGTGTTGAAAATTTGGAGTGAAAATATTATAAATGCGCAAAATTACGAGTGTGCATGGAAACTGTGCAACACATGCTCATAACGCAGTCATTTTTTGGAAAGTTACGAGCGTGGGTGGAAACTGCGCAACGCATGCTCATAAAACAGACATTTCTTGGATTTGTTTCACCAAATTTGCAACATGAGCTTTTAGAGAGCCCACCTCATGAACAGTGGCACTGTCATTTTGTCAATTTGTCCCGAAAGGTGATTCCGCGCAGTGACCGCAAAATCACCTTTTGGGACCCAATAACGCCATGACAGTGACTGAATTCATGAGGAGGGGTCCCAATAACCCCATGTTGAAAACTTGGTGCCAAAATTCCCCAAAATGCCCGAGATATGCGCCAAAGTTGAAAAAAAAACTATTTATGCCATTATACAGCTTACTGGAATTTCTTCAGTTCATGGTCTACTTTGAAGAGTTCAGACATGTTCCCGGTCTACCAAGATGTGCACGCAGGCTCGATGTAATTATGGGGTGAGGGGGTGGGAGGTGTGGTACACAGAGGGTGGGTGCAGGTTGGGGAGGGGCACCGGACACTTCGAGGGACCATTTTCTCATTTTACAGGTTAAAACAAATACAGACACTGCGGGTCGGTATTCTACTTTTGCAGGTGTGTTTGGTACACTGGGGTGGGCTCCCAGTGTGCCACCTGCATTTGTGGGGAGAGGAACAGATGATGCCAATGGGGATTGGTCCTCCCATCGGCACAGGAATGAGTTGGGGGTGCATGATGCTGTGGGGGATTGGGCACCCCCTCGGCAGCTGCAACTTGGGGGGGGGGGACTGAAGCTGATGGGGATTGGGGCCCCCCATTGGTACAGAAATGTGTGTGTGGGGTGCATGATGCTGAGGGGGATTTAGCGCCCCCTCAACACACAACTGAAATTGTGGGTTGGGACATTATGCTGACGGGGAGTGAGCTCCCCCATCGGCAAATGAAGTGGGTCAGGGGTATGCCAACGGGGATTGGGCACTGCCGTCAGCTTTCATGGGGCTCTGAGGCACGGCATAGAGCTGCCATGTTCCTGGTAATGTTACACCAGGAAGGTAATGCCCAACAATGACGGGTCGCTCCCTCATTGCAGCGGAATGGCTGATGCTGCAATGACAAGGCAGTCCCTGATTGCAGCAGCAAAATCATTACATGTTGGTGGCACTCTGCAGAACCAGTGTCATCAGGACACTGGGCCAGCATTGGTTGAGCACTACCAAGCCCAACAATGCCATGCTGGCATTGGCCGCCACAGTGCCGTACCTCCACAACCCGCTTCTCTCCTAAGCTGCCACATAATGTTTCTTGCGCATGCGTGCAAACAAACATAAAAATGGATATTTATATTCAAAAGAAGGAGAAAAAAGAAAAGGAAAAAAACATATTAATTAGGACTGAGATTGGTGGATAGGATCCAATTAATATCAAATTATTTTGTCTATGTCATCCTTATCAGTAGCTTCTGTAAATATACACAGTATCAGGAACACCAAAAAACAAGCTGCTGTTTTTTCTGTATTGCATGACCTTAAGGTTGATATTATTTTTCTGCAGGAAACTTAGTTAGCATCATACACCTCCCTCCAATATGGTATAGGAACCATCCTTTTGGTTGTTTGGGCTGGACCAAGCAGATGGGGTGGACATCCTTTTTTCAGGCCACCAGTTTAAGTTATCAAAGATTGTGGACATACAGTATGTCCAGGGAGAGCTTTGTTAATGGACGGAATCTGGCATAACTCACCCTGCAGATTAATTATGGTATACGCACCTCAGAAAAAAAATATATAACAGGGAGGCTCTTTTTGAACAAATCCAGCTTTTTTTGGCAGCTGCTAAAGAGATTGTACTGGCTGGGGACTTTAATTGCACCTTAGAACTACAGGATAGAGTCCAAAGAGGTAAAACATTTTATTTTGACTCTCATGCCCTAAGAAACTTAGTAGAAATGCTGGAGTTAGTAGATTGCGTTTCCACTGCATTGCCTAAAATCATGTATACTGTATATTTTTTTTTAAATTGTACAAACTCCAAAATTAATTACATTTTTTGTTCAAAACAATTATTGATAGGAAACACAAAGACCATCCCTATAGAATTTACTGACCATTTGATGATTAAAACTGTTATTTCTTTTGATCCTGCTATCTCACAATTTTCAACCTGATGGAGACTGAACATCTCAAATCTGAGAGATCCCATGGTACAGTTTCAGGTTATTTCAATAATAATGGCTAGAATTTTGGTACTGGATCTTTATGATGATTTGGGTCAATGGTGGGAGGTTACGAAACAAGACCTTATGGAGTGGTTCCAGAAATATGGGAAACAAACAGTAAATTCCAAATTTTTGGAGTACATAACACTGAGAACACAATCGCTTAAAATAGTATCACTAACGTACTCTACTGGATTGGATTATTCCAAAAAATTGTGGATTATTCCAAACAAATTGCATCCCTTAAGTTACAAATGACACAATTACAGTACAACAGGTCAGCTATTTTGAAAACTGCAATGACATTTGGCACACAAAAAACACCATACAAAGACCCTTGTAAAGCATGCAAGGATAGAAGTTAACATACATGCCTTACAGAACTTAGAACAGAGTGGGGAAGAGTTTTATGGACCACCACAGAAATAAGAACAGCTGTAGAGAATCACTTACTTACACTCAATACACCAGAGTTTATATCGACTACAGATATACACAATTATTTACAGGACATCAAGGTCCTGAAATTTGAAGCGCATGATAAAAACCTATTCGTAAAAGCGGTGACAGTACCAGAGGTCACTGAGGTTATTAGGTCATTAAAAGAGAGTACCTCCCCTGGCAGGGATGGGATACATACTAACATACAATACTAGACACAAGCAGAGTAGGACTAATGGTCTATCAAGTCTGCTCGTGCTTCAGCACCCTAATTGGGTACCGTAGCTCCCTATCTGTCTCCTTCCACTGTTACTCCATACCCAATACATTTTATAAAACTTATGAAGATATTATAGCCCCTTGTCTTACTGAAATGTTTAATTATTTTCTGACACATAATGCAATATGCCCTGCTTTTTCAAAGGGACTGATTACTTTTGTTCAAAAATGGCAATAACATGAATCTTGATAACTGGAGACCCATCTGGTTACTTAATTCAGATTTTAAAATCTTAACCTCATTATTGCAGAAAAAATTGAGACATGTGGCACAATATTTAATACATCCTATACAGACATGCTCCCTCCCAGACAGAAACATTAAGGCAAATCTGTCAATTATCAGAGAGGTAATGGAATATTGTAATAGACAGGGACAGGGCAGTTATGTACTCTCACTGGATCAACACAAAGCTTTTGACAAAGTCAGTCATAGTTTTTTGTTT
This sequence comes from Neoceratodus forsteri, assembly GCA_016271365.2. Taxonomy (NCBI): domain Eukaryota; kingdom Metazoa; phylum Chordata; order Ceratodontiformes; family Ceratodontidae; genus Neoceratodus; species Neoceratodus forsteri. The sequence continues at coordinate 1,243,290,692 of CM057454.1, read as the reverse complement.
CAGGTCCTATCCCATTATGGAATTCCTTTGGTATTTATTAGATGGTTAAAATGATTTGCCATCAGGATATGATAGTCCCTTTCATTGCTGGTAAGGAAACACATTGGATTCCTGTATTAACTGGAGTTTAGCAGGGATGTCCCTTAAGTTCGTTACTCTACATTTTTGTGTTGGATGCATTAATAAGACATATTTTAAATAATAGCAGAATACAAGGCATAACAGGGATTTCTGAACCAAAAGAGATTAAACTTGTGCTTATGCAGATGATCTCTGCCTGTTTTTTGAAAAAACAGAGATACTGTATCTATCTATCTATCTATCTATCTATCTATCTATCTATCTATCTACTATGTACTTATCAAGCTACCTACCAATCAAAGCAGACTGGGGTGCCCACCCCAGTACTACTTCTCTTGCTCCCCCAGTCACTTGTTCCCTTCATATCTGCTGCAGCCCCAGGGTGCCCACCCCTGGTGCTGCCAAATCCCCAGTGTCAGCTTCTGTACCCCAACAATAAAGAAAAAACAACTTTCACTGATCTTTTTTTACCTAAAAAAAGGTCCGTTGGTAATCTGCCCCAACCACACTGCCACATGCCTGACTATCTGTCTGTCTAGCTACCTACCTACTTATTAAAGTGCAGCTGGGTACCCACCCCCAGTACTGCCAAGTGTAGGACTGGCACACCTGGATATGTGGAAATTTCCAGGTGGCAACCCTCTTATTGCATACTTGGCTGCCTTCTAAACTCTGAACATCTTTGCATTTATCATCTGTTTTTTTAATTAAATGCATTATGTGTGCTTCTGTATGTAAATGTAGGATGCAAACACAGAGCCAATGTATCAAATTTAGGTGGGATAATGATACAAGTGTGTCATCTTGGGCCCTTCCCTGTTGATTTTTCAAGATGGACCCCTGTATCAACTGTCCAGGTGGCCCCCTATTCCCAGTTCTGCCCTGTCTCTTGCCCTTCACCCCTCCAGGTTGCTGTTCACTTTTTATCTGTGCCAGCACCAGGGTTCAAACCCTTGATGCCATCAGAGATCCTCCCAACACTGGGTGCCCAATTCCCAGTGTCTACTTCTGGCACCATACAATAAAGAAAACCATCCCTCTTTGATCTTTCCCTCTGTGACAGAGTGACCTCTGTCAGGAGAAGGTGCCCAGTGATGGGATAGATGTCCCTGGTTCCCTTGTTCACCTTTTTCCCAAAAATATAAAATAAAGTGCCAGCGAGCCTTAAAACGAAGAAAATGTGCACCTTTGGGATTTAATAGCTGTTTTCATAAAATATGTATGTTTCTTTTGTGCAGTAGCTCTAAAGGAAGCACAAATCCCCCTGGTTTAGGTAGTGAAAGTAAAAGGGGAGCTGCACTGAAGTATAACATGATCCATATCTGGGGTGTACTTAAAAAGACTCCCAGCTACTGGCAATGAAAGGACTTTAAAACTCCTTGGCCAGCCAAGCCGTGGAGGAACTGGTAAAATATGCAGCCAAACCAGGCTGTTATACATGGGGTCAAAATCCTGCTTTGATACAAGATTTCCACACAGAGCGCCAGTATTAGCGAGCAGTCGGCAGGCCGTCAGAAAATAAAAGCAGATGTCCTGCTCTTTAAGAAAAAGAGAAAAATGCCTAGGGGTATAGAGAGACAGAAGAGAGATAAATGGCGGTGGAAACCATAGGGTCCCTTAACACCCCCCCCCCAATATGTGTTGGAGCAGCTTATTTGGGCAAAAAGGGCCAATTAAAAAGTCCCTACATGTTAAAAGCATGGGAAAATATGGAAACTCCCCATTATGTAATGCCACAGCAAATGGGAATCCCCCCAAAAAAACATGTGATGTAAAGGATATAAAAGCTTCCAGTAGGGACATAAATATTAGAAAGGGAGTCAGTCTAGAGCTGGCTGTGGAGGATTAAGGACCTCTGGAGAGTGTGGGCTCACACAAACTTGCTAAATAGACTAAAGGAAATGCCTGGTGACCCTGCTGGGAAAAGTAGTGGTTTTGTTTGTTTGGATTCATTGAATAATCCTGTTTATTTTTCTTTCAATTTTAAATAAAATAAATGATTTCTAGCATTTTTTTATGCACCAAAAATCTTGTCTGCCTGTTCCTGTGTTTGAAATCCTACATCCTCCGCTACACCCTCCCACCTACAAAAAAGAAAATGGTCCATCAGTGATCTAACACCCCCAAGCACTGTCCCCCACTCCCCAACACACTCTCACTCATCTGAACAGATCTCACCACATAGCTCCACTCTTTGATCAGACACAACTTGTTGCTGGAAACGTCGACTGCATTATTCATATTGTCATCATGTTTGAACATTTTTACAACACATTTTTAACATGGCCTTTTTGTCCCTACCCACCCCAACCTCCACCAAATGGAAATTGTGGTGAAATTATGCAAATCCATCCTGGAAGGTTTCATATGGGTGTTTACAATTTTTCTCCACTTTGTTCATGAGGTGATGTCATAAAAAAGGCTCTGTTGAAAATCTGGGGCCAAAACACTGGAAAAAAGGCAAAGTTATTAGCGTACATTGAAATTTTACACACGATTTGGAACATACCCATTTTTTCACACCACCTCATAAACGCGATAGCTGTAATTTTAGAAATCCTTGCCAAAATGTGTTTTCACATTTACAGTGCAAAATGATGTTTCAGAATTGTTGCATACCAGGTTTATGAAAAGGGGTCATTTTTTTTTTTTTATGTATTTAAAATTCGGATTAATACCTTTGAGCCAGGGGCTCGTTTACAAAGGCTCCAAGTCAAACAAGGAATACAGGACATTCACAGGTGATGAAACATTGCAGAACAGAAAGACATCAACTAACAAGTGGTATTAGTGTGCAGTTACAGCATTAAGCAGGGTACAAGAAGTAAAAGAGAAACAGGACCACACTTGCAGAGAAACATATTAATGCAGCACTAATTAAGTGCAGTACAGTATTTAACAATCATGTTACAGCTCAGACGGGGTTCTCCCAGTCTGCAGAAATGCAGTTTTAGCAGCCAAGGTGAGGGTTTGTCAAGGGGAGGTAGTAGGTGGTGGGGGGGAAGTGGGCAGTTGTGGAACAGGAGGGTGGAAGTGAGAGAGGATAGTGTTTGACGGGTGCAAGAACCACTGTCAGAGGATGTGGGTTAACCGAAACACTGGCAGTCAGATTTGCTGGCAAGAAGAGATCAAAGCCCATTTTTAAAGTGGCCAAGTCTGGGGGAGTAGGCAAGGTATGCAGGCAGATCATTGAACCATTTAGGCCCACAGTAGGAGAGGGATCTTTGGCCAAGGGTAGTTCATTTGAAGGGAACAGTTACGACAGCCCTGGAGGCACTCCTTATGCATTTAGATGGTTCTGCAGGCTCAAAGAGGGCTGTAGTAGCACTAGGCATGGACCCCATCAGGGACTTTTTTGCAAGGAGGCAGGCCTGGTATTGGAGTCTGTGGTGGAGTGGGAGCCAGCCAGTTTTCTTGTATAGGTCACAAGAGTGAGTCATTTTGTGTACTGCCAGGACCAGGCGGCAGGCCTGAAGAGGGGTCATAACATGGATATGCTGAAAATTTGCGGTGGAAATACTGAAACACATCAATGTTATGGGCATACATTGACATTTTTCTATGCACACTCATAAGTTTGATAAGTTTGTATACTTTGACCCCTAATTTTTGACACTGCCATTTTTTACACTACCTAATGGACGTGATAGCTGTCATTTTTCAGATCCTGGCCAAAATGAGTTTTTTTTGCACCTGTTGTGCAGAATATTTTGGTGGGCATGTGAACATTTTTATGTTGTATTGCGCGCAGGTGCAAGCAACATCTTGCAGAAGTACCACATTGAGAGGTGCATCAGTGTTGGCTGATGCAGGGCATGCTTTATTAGGTACATCCCTCATACCCCAATTAGCGAGCATGCTAGCACTGATGCAGAAATTATGGAAATTGCCACCAACTTGAAAGAAATGTGCCACTGCAATCAGAGACAAGCTTGTCATGCAGCGGCAGATGACACACCTCCCTAACGTGCCTTTCCTGGTGAAACTTTTCAACGAACATGGTGGCACCTGCCGTCCACCACACACAATCTCCATACTGACATTGGGGATGGCCAATCCTCCATGTCAGCATGTTCCCCCATGCCACACACTTTCTTTGCCGACAGGGCCTAATCCCCATCAGCATCAGCCCCCGCAATCTCATGGGGCACACTGGGAGCCCACTCCAGGGTGCCCAACATCCCTCCAAAACTCATGGGGCACACCCCAGTGTGCCTAACATTTCCCCCAAAAGTCATGGGGCACACTTGGAGCCCACCACAGCATGCCCCAATTTTTTTAGTTCACCTGTACAAAAAGAAAACCATTCCTCAATGCCCATTGTTTGTTTTTCCCTGTAAAAAAGAAAATGGTCCCTCATAGACCCTGGCACCCCTCCCCCAACTCGCACCCACCCTCTGTGCACAGAACTTCCCCACACCCCCCTTCACCCCATACTTACCTCCAGAGGTCCAGTGCTGTGATCGTCTGTGGAGCAGGATGCGTCTGGACCCTTCAAAGCCAAACTGCAAAATGTAGAAATGCCGGTAAACTATATAATGGCATCAATGGAGGGGGGGGAATTAACTTAGGTGGATATCTCGGCCATTTTTTTTTATTTTGGTAGGAGAGGCATCACCAGTAGAAAACAGGAAGTTGTTATCCCTCTGTACAGACAGCTAGTGAGACCCCATCTGGAGTACTGCTTGCAGTTCTGGAGACCTCATCTCCGCAAGGACATAGGCAGGATGGAGGCTGTCCAGAGGAGGGCAACTAAAATGGTACAGGGTCTGCATCAGAAGACATATGAAGAGAGACTTAAGGAGCTTAATATGTATACCCTTGAGGAAAGGAGGGAGAGGGGGGACATGATAGAAACTTTCAAGTACCTCAAGGGAATCAAAAAAGTCCGAGAGGGGAGCATCTTTCAGAAAAAGAGGTGTGCAAGAACAAGGGGACACAATTTGAAGATAGAGGGGGGATGGCTCAGAGGTAATTTGAAGAAGTATTTTTTCACAGAGAGGGTTGTGGATGCATGGAACGGCTATCCTGTGGAGGTTGTGGAGTCAAAAACAGTGGAGGAATTCAAGAATGCATGGGACAGACATAAGGCAATTCTAGGGAGTGGGGGTAGGAGGAAGCAGGCTGTTGGTTAACTAGGATCTGCAGCTTATCCATTAGGTAGGGAAATGGGCAGACTGGGTGTGTCAAGCGGTCCTTATCTGCCATCAAATGATATGTTTCTACAGTGCCAAATTTTCAGCATGGGGTTCTTGGAATCCCACCTCATGAACACATGCTCAGTCATGTCATTATTTGGTCCCGAAAGGTGATTTCACGGTCACTGCGCGGAATCACCTTTTGGGACTGATTAACAAAATGACAGTGCCACTGTTCATGAGGTGGGGTCCCAAAAAGCCTATGTTGCAAATCTGGGGAAAAAATTCAAATAAATGGCTGCGTTACAAGCATGCATTGCACAGTTTCCATGCATGCTCGTAAATTCGACAATTTTTAATATTTTCACTCCAGATTTTCAATGTTGCCATTTTTTCACCCCTCCTTATGAACAGTATAGCTGTCATTTTTCACATCCTGCCAAAAATATGTAAGACCCGAAGACCCCAAGAAACACCGCAACACTTGGTGTCTGCAGGGTAGGGTGAGGTGAAACAGAGTGAGCATTATGACCGATGACCCAAAGGCACACCCCAATGCCCGTCAATCTCTGCAGGGTGACGGTGAGGTTGGTGTCAGTTCAATACTTCACTGCCATTCCCATTATTTATCTAACTCCTGCACTACCAATGCCAATGCCAGCAAGACAACATTCGGCATTGACAAATGCGTGTTATCTACTGGGTTCATGAAGTGAAGTAATAAGAAGGCTATGCTGAAAATGTGGTGTACAAATATGGTAAAATATCTTGGTTATCAGTGAATGTCGCAATATTTCACTGTTCATTCAAAACTTTGCTAATTTTTAACATTTTAACTCCAAACTTTCAACACACCCATTTTTTCACACCACCTCATAACCATGACAGGTATCATTTCTTTAATCCTGGGTGAGATATGTCTTCATCTTTGTGGTGCTATTTGACATTTCAGACAATATAATATAAACAATTATCCTGAAAACATAGGGTAACAAGAAAATGAAGTATTAAGAAAGGTCTTGTGTACTGCCAGTCTTCACCTTTGTGGGGATGGTCTGGATCCCATGCCAGTAAGCTGGGTTCAGAGCCGGCTTAGTGACTTAGCTACATGGGATGAGGGTGGTGGGATGGTACTGTTATTCAGTTCCCCCATAAGCCAAGAATGAAAGCTGAAGAGTTGTCCACACAGGCCGTAGTGCCATATAGTGAAGACAGTTCTTCTCTTTGTGTAGGGCCCTGCATCTCCGGGTGACAGAGGGCCCTGTGCACTGGCAGACAGATGAACTCTTTACCCTGTGTGTCTATATCTCAAGCTACAGGGAAGTGCAGGGCCCTGCACTTCTGCAACCCACCAGACAGCCCAACAAATTCTTGACATCCATTGGTGGACTTGAGTCTTCCTAATGCCCACCCTGTTCCCTGAACAGACAATGTCAGACATGACCTCCTGCATGAAGAAAGCTACAGCAAATTGTGCTGACAACATATGGTGAGACATATGTAACCCCTAGATGGCACTATCCCAGGGGCTACTACCCCTGCCTGATTTGCCACTAACAGGTTGAGGGGCCTGGATCCAATGGCGGGTGCCTCCACCCAGAGGTCAGGGTTTGCAATAGTTAAACTAACTTGGTCACAGCCCTCTAGGACACTGCAACCCCCCCTTTCTTCCCACTAGTGGCCCACACAATATATCAGAATTACCTTCACAGTATACACTTACCCCCAGGTCTGGTTCCGGCACTGGGACCTCCTGTGAAATGAGATACAGTGCAACAATCACAGTACAGTACTTTAACATAGACAAATACCTCAGGCAGTATAACTTTGCTGAAACAAGCAGCTCTGATTTATTTGGGGATATAACAAGGACAGGGAAATCAGGTTAATTAGCTTATCACTCTAATAATCTACCTATGGCTCTGTGCACAGGCCTATCCCTATCAGTTACTGTCCCTGGGTACCCAAGCCTAGTGGCTAGTCCAAACCGTGGCAGCTGGTGGGGCCCTTTCACACAGAGAAAAGGAGAATTAAACAGTCAACAGTACAGTAATTCCATTTGGATTTAATGTGGCAATTCAACAGGGCGACCCTGAATTAGTACTCACGACCTCCAAATAAGATAGGGTCCTTCAATGTCAGCAGGGCTCACTTGAGGTACACAAACCTCTTCACACATTTATATAAAAGAAAGCACTATACCAGGCAGGCTGCATCTGTATCCCGATCGCAATTACTGCACAATACCGGGAGAACACACAGCAGATTCAGTTCCTGACAGACCGAGTGCAATTTTCAGCAATTCCTCCAGTCTTCTACAGGGTGAGCCTGGTTTCTACTCTTCAGAGATCCTTTGATTCTCTTCAAGGACAGATTCAGTCCTAACAAGCTGTTACAAGCTGCAACCGGAACTCTGGGCCTTACACACTTTTTTGACTAAAACTGCACACTGAAAAGCACAGGGCTCCTTCCTTCTTCACTGCCAAAGCTCAACTGAAACTCCAACCGACAAAACCGAGCACTTCCTTTGAGTTCCTCCCAGTTCTTGACTGGATTGGCTGTCACTCACAATAGACTGCTGCTGTTGGTCCAAAAGGCGCTGAAGTCTAAACTACATCTCCCAGAGTCACTGCTCATACAATCCTCTTGTGGCTGGCTCAGATTATGAGTCCAAGTTCTGATTAGTCAAGGCACCATTTTAGAGCTAGCTTACCCCACACTGATTGGTCCAGTTCAGCAGTTCAAAACTAGAATGGGAACTAGCAGACACAGTTCTGACTGCAAAGAAAGCAGGTTAGACAAACTGTAATTTCATTATTACTCTAAATAATTTCTGGCAAACAGTTACATCTTTCAGGTAGGTTCCTTTGCACTCCTAGTGACTGCAAAATGAAGTGAATTGGCAGCAGCTCAGTGGTACTCAGAGAAGCACACAGTCCCCATACAAACTAATTATGTCTGCAAGCAGACAGCTCTTAAAGAGACAGTACCAGAGGCTCTAAAACACTCACTGATAAATGGCTTAAATGCCAAACACCATTCAGGCTTGGAGCATTCAAGCAAGCTCCTGGAAGTCTTTTGGGAACCCCCATTTGCAGGGGTTACACCTTCCTGGCCTGGGAAAGCTTGGCGTCTCGTCAAGCAAGTACCATAAGTTTCAACTGCAACCATATACATTTGCATTAGGCTCGCACATGTAATCATCAGTCAATATATCATTTTACCAAGAACACATTTCTGAAACATTGCAGTCGTCACTCTTTACACAGTATTACATACACATTGTACCATAACTCAAGTTATTACCTCTTGTACATGAAACCTGAAGAGAGGCCCTTCCTATCAGTTACCTTGGGGCTGGATGGGGCAAGGGCACCATATAGAGGGCAACACAAGTAACTTGGAGTTAGCACTGATGCTCAGTTTGGGCAATGAGCTCGGGGACACATACACTCCTTTATGGACAACATTGAGAGGCAAGTCCACAGGCCTCCCAAGTGAATCATAACTGAGGTGCACCACAGGCTTTACAGCTCGACCAGTCTTTCTAGGGGAACTGTTATAGTCTCTGCACTCTGAGCCTCATTTTCAGCATTGTCCTCACTTGTCAGGAGTCTCCATGGGGTAGAGGCTAGAACTTGGGGCACTTTCAGCTCCAGGAGTTACAGTTTCTGAGTCCACAACATTTGGCTCGCATGGAGAGCTTTCGGACACTGGCAGTGGACTGTCAGGGCACTCAAAATACTCTTCTTGTTCGGGTGTATCACCAGTCTGCCCCAATCTATCATTTTCCTCCCCTGAAAGCTCAAACAGTTCAACCATGCACAATGATTCCATTTCATCTGATCTGATGCTTTGCACTTCACTTTCTGGGAGCATTGGCTCCAGGGATGAAGCTGGGGCTTAGACAGTCCAGAAGGCCCAGCTTTGTCTCCAGTATTGACTAGGGGATTGCCCGAAACAATTGACTCAGTTCATAAGAAGGATAGTATTCAAAGTCACTCTCACTTTCTTCCGATATGGACTGACAGTCATGCTCAACTGGGACTTGTGGAGGGAACACTTTAACTTTGCTTCTGTAGGTGCAGACTTTCTTGATCTTTTCTTAGCAGCAGCTCTAGTCACTGGTCCAGAGGGCATCTTCTAGGGGCTCAGACTCAATTAAGATTTGTCCAATGGGCAGTAAATGATTTCTATGCATTGTTTTACATCTTTTGAATTATTCTCAGGCCTTACTTTGTACACTGGCAGATCATCTAGTTTGCCCACTACAATGAGGAGATGGTGCCATCTGTCAGCAATCTTGTGCTTGCCATGCAGTCCCAGATTTCTTAGCAATACCCGATCTCCCTCCTGGAGTTCCTGTGCTTTCACCTTTTATCATACCTTTCTTTGTTGGCCAGATTTCTTTTGGCAGCCATGGTTTGAGCCAGTTAGTACGCATGAGTTAGCTGGGCCTTTAACTTTGCACATACTGTAAATAGTTGTCAGCTTGAACCCCATCAGGAGAGACCCAAAACACACATCTACTGGTAGTCGAGCTTCTCTTCCAAACATCAGGCGGTAGGGGAGAATCCAGTGGCATCACTTTTGGTGCAGTTATAAGCATGTACCAGGGTGCTAATTTGTTGGCTCCATCTAGGCTTGTCCTTTGGGTGCAGGGTGCCTAGCATATCTAGCAAAGTGCGGTTGAAACGTTCAGGCTGTGGGTCCCCTGGGGGTGGTAAGAGTGGTTCTGGACTTTCGCACTCCCCACAGAAAAGCATCTCTTTGATCAGGCGACTCTCAAAGTCTCTCCCTTGATCAGAATGGATTCTTTGTGGAGCCCCATAGTGAACAAAAAAGTTTTCTACAAGTACTTTGGCCACAGTGGATGCTTTCTGGTCTTTGGTGGGGAAAGCTTGGGCATATCTCGTGAAATGGTCAGTGACCACCAGCACATTACTGATATTTCTTTGATCTGACTCCAAACTCAGAAAATCAATACAGACCAGCTCCATGGGTGCACTGGTGGTGATGTTAACAAGGGGGGCAGCCCTCTGGGGCAAAGCTTTCCTCTGTAAGCAGCGACTACAAGTTCGAATGTGTTGCTCCACATCAGCCCCCATCTTAGGCCAATAGAATCTGGATCTCACCAAGTCAAGTGTTCTGTCTATACCAAGGTGCCCCATGTGGTTGTGCAAGGACCTCAGTACTGAGTCTCGAAAGGCAGTGGGCAGCACTAGTTGTTGTTTGTCTACTTGTCCCCCTCTGTCTACTGTTTCTCTGTATAACAGTTTATTGATCAGTTTCAACTTAGGACCTTCTTTGTATAACAGTGCAGTTCTCAAATCAGTGGGCGTAATTTGGACACATCTTTTCCTGCATGAGGGCTTCTAAAGCTGCTTTGATCATGGGATCGTGAGTTGAGCCCGCGAATACTGTCATTGTCCAGCTGAGGCAGTGCACCAATGTCTATTGCAGAAAAGTGGCAATAAGCAGCAGGTATGCAATTCTCAGAGCTCCCAAGCAATCCACCATGCAGTCCACTGCGTCCGTGGACATTTGTTCCTCCCTGTCAAACTTCGGCAGAGTGCCCGAATGTCAGGTTCTGCCAATCGGACCCAATCATTCTGGGGAACAGGCCTCCGAGAGAGCATCAGCATCTATGTGGTTCAGACCTGCTCGGTGATCGAGAGCATAGTCATATGTAGATAATGCAGAAAGCCACCTATGGCCAGTGGCATCCAACTTAGCTGAGGTCTGCACATAGGTCAAAGGATTGTTGTCAGTTTTACTAGTATTTTAGCCCCATACAAGTACTCATGGAATTGGTCAACAATAGCCCACTTCAAAGCTAGGAACTCTAACTTATGTACAGGATAGTTCTTTTCGGATGGGGTCAGGCTTCTACTGGCAAAGGCCACTGGTCTCAGGCCATTCTCGTGCTCTTAGTATAACACAGCCCCCAACCCTTGCAAGCTAGCATCAGTGTGCAGGACGTGGGTTTTCTTGGATCGGCATAGGCCAGCACTGGAGCATGGGTAAGTTGATATATGATCTCATGAAAAGCAGTCTCACAATCAGGAGACCAGCGGGCCCCAAATACTTCACTCGGATGAAAATACACTCTTTCAGTCTTGAAGGCGCTGACTTTTGGTATTTTTGTGGGTTGGGGATACCCTTGAGTAAGGTTAAGTAAAGGCGGATCACTCTTGAATAGTCCTTGATGAGCGCCGATAATAACCACAGAATCCAGGAATCTTTGCAGTTCTTTTAGATTTTTGGGCTGTGGCCAGGTGGTCAAGGCCTCAACTTTACTTGGGTCGGTCTCTATTCCCTCGGTGGATACCATGTGTCCCACATACTTTACTGATGTTTGAAAGAATTGACACTTATCAATGGACAGTTTAAGGCCAAAGTCCTCCAGTCGGTCCAATACCTTAAATAATCTGCTCTCATGTTCCTCCAGTGAGCTGCCAAACACAATAACATCATCTAGGTATACCAGGCACTCTAGTAAGTTCATGTCCCCCACTGCACGCTCCATCAATCGTTGAAAAGTGGCTGGGGCACCTGAAATCCCTTGAGGCATCCTCATGAATTCATAGAAGCCAAGCGGACAGATAAAGGCCGTCTTCTCACGGTCCTCTGGGGCCATCGGGATCTGGTAGTACCCACTGCGGAGATCCAGCACAGAGAACCACTTGCTCCCGTTTAGGCAGTCCAAAGCATCCTGAATGCGGGGCATTGTGTACTGATCAGGGATAGTCCGCCGGTTTAAGGTGCGATAATCCACACACATCCTTACTGTTCCATTCTTTTTCCTCACTACCACAATGGGAAGCATAAGGGCTTCTGGATTCTTGTATTACACCAGCAGCTAACATCTCTTGCAGATGCCGTCTCACATCATCTATGTCAGCAGGTGCCAGGCGTCGAGACCTCTCACGAAATGGTCTTTCGTCATGCAGCCGGATATTGTGCTCAGCTCCTTGCGCATCCTACATCCCATTCCTTTAAAGAAAACACCTGGTCTCTCTGGGCAAGCTTCTCACTGATCCTCACTTTCCATTCAGCTGGCAGCGAGGTCGCCGAAATCAAACAAGTCAGGCGTTACTCTGTCATTCTTCCTTGAACTCTTGCTGCTGGGTAGCACTGCAGTGTCTGCACAATGCACATTAGCCAGGATGCAACCTCTGTTTACTCGAATGTCTCTTTCAGACACATTATGAACTTGGACCATTACCCTTCTGGCATAAGCATGGGCTCTAGCGGGCAAAATACTAGGCTTGACCAGCAGTCCCTCTGGCAATTTTCCATTGCCTGGTGCATCCAACATTAATATTTTATTCTTAACATCCTTTCTGATACGGACCTCTCCTGTAAGGTACACTGGGCATTTGGCGCCAGGATCAGAGACTCAGGATCCTTCTTCCATACAATTCCGACCGGTTCCTCTGGTTCTGTTTTTCAGCATCTCTCTGTGCCTCATAGGCCTTCTTAATTAAAGCGGAACTCTTAAAGCTCTACTAGTCTTTGACCCTGTTTTCATAACACAACTGTGCCAGCCTTCCGAACATATGAGCATTTGTTCCAATCAACAAAGGACACCATCATACAGTCCAGTGGGGACACACTAAGGCTAGGGTCTCTACTTGTTGGCCACTCCAGCCACAGAGGTGGGGAAAGACAGCCAAGTCGGATATACCGGAATAGGGTAGGCCTTCTCACTTAACCCCCATACATGCAGTCCTTCTAATGGTTGTAAAGTACGTCTGACAAATGCTTCTGATACCAATCCTGGAACATAATTGTCACTTGGGAGCCACTGTCTAATACAGCTCATGTAGACACTCCATTCACCTTTACAGTGGTCTCCATGGAGGACCCACTATTCTGGACCAGTCTGGAGGCGGTAGTGGGGGCCTGGGCAACTGACCTTGCCACAAGGGCGTGAATTAGCATTTTGGTGCCCTCACTGGGATCATGTCGTGCACCTCTTAACCACTGATTTCTTCTCCAAGCTCTCCTTGTAGCCTATATGCAACTTTGTCAGTGTCTTTTGGGGACTGGCATTCCTTTTCATGTGCCCATCTTTCCCACAATTATAGCAAAACATACTTTCTGGAGTTTGAGCTGGCCGGGCGCCACACTGGGAGCCAGAGGCGGGGTATTACTAACTGGAAACCTGGGTGCCATCTCTGTCTCTGGCGTGATAAGCATTTGGAGACATCTCGTCAGTTTCTCCACTTCCATGGTCAAGGAATTGAGTTTTGAGCTGTTATCAGCAGGAGATACATGGGTGGGTACCCCCACCCCATAGCAGATGCAGTCGGATATAGGTCAGGGCCCGTACTTGCAGGCGTGGCCTTCATAAAGGGACTGTTTTGAATTCCGGATCTCTCTCAACAGTTGCCCCATTGTGGCATATCTTTTTCCTTGTCAGAGCACTCATTGACTGTCAACCTCTGCCCCTGAACTTCACTTGATGGGTCACCCTCAGTCACTCGGGTTGTAGCCACAGCTGTTGGTGCAGGTACCTCCCGAGGTCGCCTTTTCTCAACTCCTCGAATTTCTCTCATTAACTCATCATAGGAGGGTGGGGATTCAGTCGATTTGCCAGGCGTAACTGAAGCAACAGCAGTTCTGAGAAGGGGCAGACTTAAGGATTCTGTCCAGTCTGGTTCGGTCCAGTTCAATCGCTGGCAAACTACCCTTTCTGAGGCATTCTTGCAACAATTTTTCCAGCCGAGAGACATACACAGACAACAACTCCTTGGTACTGTTGTGCATTTCTTACTCTCCACCATAGGTCCTCATCAGAATCTGGGCTCCCATACACATTCTCCAAGGCCTCAAGATAGGCCTGTGCAGTCGCTTCAGGGTTACTGGCCCGTTTAGCACGGATGGTAGCCAGGGCAGGACCCTCGGAGGCTCTCACTAACCCTCTTCGCTTCGCTTCCGAGCATTGCCATTCTAGCACTTGGGGCAACATAGTCTATCCAGGTCTCCCAGTCATCCTCCCTTGGGGGTGGGAGGTGCCAGAGAAGATCCTCAACCTCGGTAGAGTCGTGACTAATGGCAGGTGCAGAAATAGGAGTCTGCATTGGTTCAGCCACCATTACGGGCACTGGAGCAGGAGAGGTGTTGGGGAGGAACACCCCAGGTGGCAGAAATAGTTTCTTCAAGTCCTCCACAGTTTTCCCTCTCCCAGCAACCATTCAGCAAATTTCTCCTCAAAAGTTTCAGATAGTGGTGGGGGCTGATTCCCCCCCGGGTCTTTACTGTCCATAGTTATCACTCTCCAAGCAGTGAGGGCTCCCTCTGGGGTAATGGTCTGTGGCACTTTGGAGCTATCTATGGGATCCTTAAACTCTACTAGGGCCAGGAAAGTGTGGGTGAGCAGATTAGCATGCCGCCCACCACCACAGGGTTTGTAAACCTTCCACCTTGGAAAGTACTCCTGCACAGTGTCCGTATTGATACCCAGGGGATGTCCAGGATAAGCATAGCATTTTGAGGTTCGATCTCCTCCCAGTACACCACTCCACCAGCGGTGCACAGCCACTTCTGTCGGGTACCCATTTTTTCTTAACAGTGGTTAGTAAATATGGCCACTAGAGGACACACAATCCCAGCGGTGAGCCTCCAAGATGTAACCCCTAGATGGCGCTATCCCAGGGCTACTACCCTGCCTGATTTGCCACTAACAGGTTGAGGGGCCTGGATCCAATGTGGTGCCTCCACCCAGAGGTCAGGGTTTGCAATAGTTAAACTAACAGTCACAGCCCTCTGGGACACTGCAACCCCTTTCTTCCCACTAGTGGCCCACAATATATCAGAATTACCTTCACAGTATACACTTACCCCAGGTCTGGTTCGGCACTGGGACCTCCTGTGAAATGAGATACAGTGCAACAATCACAGTACAGTACTTTAACATAGACAAATACCTCAGGCAGTATAACTTTGCTGAAACAAGCAGCTCTGATTTATTTAGGGGATATAACAAGGACAGGGAAATCAGGTTAATTAGCTTATCACTCTAATAATCTACCTATGGCTCTGTGCACAGGCCTATCCCTATCAGTTACTGTCCCTGGGTACCCAAGCCCTAGTGGCTAGTCCAAACCGTGGCAGCTGGTGGGGCCCTTTCACACAGAGAAAGGAGAATTAAACAGTCAGCAGTACAGTAATTCCATTTGGATTTAATGTGGCAATTCAACAGGGCGACCCTGAATTAGTACTCCGACCTCCAAATAAGATAGGGTCCTTCAATGTCAGCAGGGCTCACTTGAGGTACACAAACCTCTTCACACATCCATATAAAAGAGCACTATACCAGGCAGGCTGCATCTGTATCCGATCGCAATTACTGCACAATACCGGAGAACACACAGCAGATTCAGTTCCTGACAGACCGAGTGCAATTTTCAGCAATTCCTCCAGTCTTCTACAGGGTGAGCCTGGTTTCTACTCTTCAGATATCCTTTGATTCTCTTCACAGGACGGATTCAGTCCTAACAAGCTGTTACACAAGCTGCAGACCGGAACTCTGGGCCTTACACACGTTTTCTAACTAAAACTGCACACTGAAAAAGCGCAGGGCTCCTTCCTTCATCACTGCCAAAGCTCAACTGAAACTCCAACCGACAAAACCGGGCACTTCCTTTGAGTTCCTCCCAGTTCTTGACTGGATTGGCTGTCACTCACAATAGACTGCTGCTGTTGGTCCAAAAGGTGCTGAAGTCTAAACTACATCTCCCAGAGTCACTGCTCATACAATCCTCTTGTGGCTGGCTCAGATTATGAGTCCAAGTTCTGATTAGTCAAGGCACCATTTTAGAGCTAGCTTACCCCACACTGATTGGTCCAGTTCAGCAGTTCAAAACTAGAATGGGGAACTAGCAGACACAGTTCTGACTGCAAAAAGCAGGTTAGACAAACTGTAATTTCATTATTACTCTAAATAATTTCTGGCAAACAGTTACATCTTTCAGATAGGTTCCCTTTGCACTCCTAGTGACTGCAAAAATGAAGTGAATTGGCAGCAGCTCGAGTGGTACTCAGAGAAGCACACAGTCCCCCCCATACAAACTAATTATGTCTGCAAGCAGACAGCTCTTAAAGAGACAGTACCAGAGGCTCTAAAAACACTCACTGATAAATGGCTTAAATGCCAAACACCATTCAGGCTTGGAGCATTCAAGCAAGCTCCTGGAAGTCTTTTGGGAACCCCCATTTGCAGGGGGGTTACACATACTTCTCCACTTTGAAGAGTGTATCACTATGAGGCAGTGGCTTGGAGCTGTACCTTCCATTTCAGACAATAGGCTATAGGCTGGGGGATGGGGGGAGCATTGGGGTTGACAACTCCAAGGAAAACCACACTACTGATTTGCCAAACCTCCAGGGACTCAAAACTCTTAATGTAGTTTACTTTTGTTGCTTGAGGCTGGAGGTGGTGAGTTAGGGTTCGAAACCCTAACCCAATATTCCTGTACGTTTGTGGCATTAACTTGAACCCTAACTGGTGCACTAACAATGTTTTTGCAAAGAATATATACTATAGGTCCTATGTCTGACATTAACCACTCACTGTGTTTCTTTACCTGGCTCATGAAACACTTATACTGTGGTGAATGTTTCACAAACTGTAAAACTTGTCCCAACACGCCAGACTTTTTGCATCTTATTATTTCAAGTTAAAGACCCACATTTTATGATTGCTTACCTTCTCTAAAATGTGTTGATGTTGTTGGTTGTTTTATGGGCTGCCTTTCTTACTAGAACTGAAATGCATGCTAAAGCTGTAATTATGCCCAACCTTGTTTTCATTCAGATCCTTGCTCTAACATTAATACATACTTCTTGAACATTGTGAACACCCCTAAACAGCATAGCCACTCATGATACAATAGTCTCCACTACTACTACACAATCATGAGTGGCAAGACAGAGATGGGGGTGTTCCCAGGTACACAGAAGATACAGTGGGAGCTGATCAAGAATTAAACAATTTTTTTTGTGTGGTAACACCAATAAAGTAGGTAGTCTGTTTTTCACTATTAAGAAGGAAAAAGGAATAAAAAATCAAATTACAAGCTACATCAGCAATATCTACAGAATAAGACAAATCATAATGTGTTTTAAACTAGAGACACTTTGAGGCCTTAAGGAGTTGACAACGTACCTGTTATTATGTAATGTTTTGCACTGATGTAATGTATTTTTATCTAACTATCTGCTGTACTCTCCCGGGCCATGCCTGAAAATAGTCATTCTATATATATTACCTGGTTAACAAAAACTAAATAAATAAAAATCATAAATGTAGTTTTAAAACTTTCCTTTTCATGTGAAGTCTCTCCTTCCACTGCCAATAATGGAGACAGAGAGGAAAAAGTAATATTCTTCACATTCTGCTTCAGCTGTTTTTTTTTTTTTTTGCACAAGAATGTTGTAACAGGTTCCTAATCCAATCCATTTACTGCATTACCCAGACACACCATTAGACATGAAGTTGTTAAAACCTCATTCCCCTAGCCTTACCTACTGAAACCATGGTTTCGTAATTCTGCACCATCACATCCCGGTGTAGCTCCTTCTCCTGCTTGCTTAACATCTTCCATTCCTCTTTAGAAAAAGTAACTGCAACATCTTCAAAGTTTTCTGGCACCTGAAACAATGTGAGATGTATTTTATTCTTGTTTTACTTAACATGCTGATAAATCTGCAACTTTTTAACTCAAAGGGGACAGACAAGGTTCATACTGACTGTCGGCAAAGACCAAGGAGCCCCAGGTCCATCAGTGTTTAATAAAATGGAGTCAGACCAAAACCCATCTCCTTGCAATCCTAGCAGATGATTCCTGTGATGTAAGGTAATGCACCTGGGAAAGAGGAACCCAGGAAATAAATATGTCCTGGAAGGGCAGCAATTGGAAGAGACAAAGCTGGAACAGGATCTAGGAGTTATGATATCAGACAGTTTAAAAGTAGGAAAGCAATGCAAAAAAGTGGTGCTAAAGGCAAGCAGCATCCTTGGATGCATAGGTAGGGGTAATACCAGCAGAAGGCATGAGGTAATTGTCCAGCTCTATAGTTCAGTCCTAGGGCCACTACTATTCACCTTATATATCAACAACATTAACTCAAAACTCAGCTTAGCCAGTGTCCACTTATTCGCAGATGACATCGTGCTCTATGTTACCAGACCTTTCCTCAAACGTGCCTGCAAGAACTTACAGCATGACTTTGACATCCTCCGTCATGACCTCCTGCATCTGAAATTACTTCTTATTGCAAAAAAGACCATAATGATGCTCCTACCTCCTCACTCCCATTCAGTGAGTACCACCCCCCCCCAGCTCTTATGTTCCAGATCCAGACCCTGCTGGGGTAGCCACTTGAAGCAGTGGACAAGTTCAAATACCTGGGCTTCTAGCTCGACTGCAAGCTTTCCTTCTCTATTCACCTAACTGAACTGACCAAAAAACTTGAGCAACAATTAGGCATCTTCTTTAGAATTAAACACCACCTTAACCAAGAAGCCAAAATATTTTATTTATTTTATTTGAGTTTCTCGGACTAAACCTTTGAGAATAAGCTCATTAAATAGGTTTCACATCATGGACAAATATCAAGAGTCAGCTACATCAATTACAGTTAAACATTAGCAAAGAGGTTACAGGGCAATGACATTTAAGTAGATAACACCATAGTTAATAATAAAGGGCAAAAAACACAGGGAAAAAGAGGAATGGGTGTGTGACAGAGGGAGGGGAAGGCACAGGAGAGGAGGAATCAGACAGGACAACTACAGGAGGGGGTAGAACATGAAATTGGCCAGGTTTTGGACCTCTTCAGAACAGATGTATAGATTGCAAAGGTGCCTGGCGTTGAGGGGTGGGGGGCAGAGTCCAGTACTAAGAGCAGGAACTGGAATTCCTAGGGGCAAGTCATTGGGCAGAGCAGGACCAAAATTTATAGGATACCATGAGCAGAGACAGCTTACAAGTGATGAGGTAGGAGTGGATGAACGGGGGTGGGGGAGGAGGAGGTAGAGAAGGAGGAGACAGTGGACAGAATAGGAGGGATGTAGTGGAGTAGAGAGGCAGTGGTGGGCAGAGGTGTGGTAGGATTACAGTCAGGTGGGCTGGATGCCCTAAGGGAAACAGCCGCAACATGCATTAGCAACCAGATGAGTTCTAAGCTCATGTTTAAAGGGACCTAATGTAGATTTGGCAGTGATGCTTGCAGGCAGGTTGTTAAGCCATTTCGGCACCTGATGGGTGAAAGCTCGTTGTCCTAGGGAGGCGCAACATTTTAGGATTTTGAAGACTATACTCCTGGAGCTTCTTGTAGGGTATATGCTTTCATAGGGGGTAAAGAGCGTCTGGGCACCGGTGGGCAACATACCTAGACTTGCTTTTTTGGTCAGCAGGCAGGCTGTTAAGCCATTTAGGCACCCGATGGCGAAGGCTCATTGTCCTAGGGAGGTGCGACATCTTGGGATCTTGAAGACCGTACTTGTGGAGCTTCTTGTAGGGTGCATACTTTCATAAGGGGTGAGAAGATTCTGGACACCAGTGGGCAGATTTGCTTTTTTGGTCAGCAGGCAGGTCTGGAACGTAAATCTGCCCTTGAACTGAAGCCAGTTGGCTCTGGAATATATGTCACAAGTGTGCGTGAACAGCTCTGAGCCAGTGGAGAGGTGGCAGGCCTTATTAAGGGACATTTTTATGCAATTAAGTGCTGTGTCTATTGCAGACCCATATATTACAATTCCATACTCAACCAGGGAGACAACAGAGCTGCGGGTGGCCAGGTTGAGGGATTCAGGGGTCAGGCTGTGCTTATGCCTATAAATAAGACCAATGCACATGTTGAGGGCCTTTATAACATTGTCAATATGATTGACAAAAGACAAGGTGCTGTCGACTGTGACCCCCAGGTATTTAAATTGCTGTAAATGGTCAAGTGATACTCCATCAACATTCTTAATGGCAAGAGGGTGCTTTTGGTGTCTGTTCTGTGGACTGGAGAACATCATTAACTTAGTTTGTTTTATAATTCATGACCAGTTTATGATCCTTGAACCATCTTTTGACTGCAGTCAAGTTATCCTGAAGAGTGTGTTCCTGGGTAATAGGGTCAGTGTCATTAGTAAATATAATTACATCATCTGCATAGAGCAAAGATTTGCAGTGGTAGGTGTCACAAACTCTGCTCAGCCGGTCAGTCCTCTACTCCCAAAGTGCCAACCTCTGAGCGTATGATTTGTGTACAGTGAACAGACAAGGTAACCCTCTTGTCTGTTTTGTGGGTTTAAGTCACCTTAGTCTCAAGCTCTGGAAGGATTCAAACTGATAACCTCTTGTTAGTGTACCCAATTATCAGGCTCAGATAATTCTGTCTTCGGGGGGCCAGATATCTTTGCCTACGGGCACCCAGCCAGGTCTTTCAAATGAACCCTTAGAACTCAATGCAAGACTTTTAGAGAACTCTATCCATTTCCCAGTTTGGTATACAATAAGCCTATACACAGTGTATTTATAACCTTTAAAAGCTCCACTTAAAATAAAAAGAATTGTCAAGGCACTCCAGCAGTTTCATTTGCAAAAACATATCTTTACTTTAAAAATATCAAAACAGAACAATAATTACAGAACAAAATATATATATCCCAACACATACATCCTTAAAACAAACAGGAAAAAAAGTACAGTTCCTACAATACATACATTTAGACTGGTCTAATCTTGCTCTCTTTCAGTGCTGTGATGATTCTCCCTCAGTCAGATAATATTCTCTTGTGTCAGTCAGAAATATTTTCTTGTGTGTCTCTGTCAGGTTCTTTCAGCACTTAAACACACTTCTGAGCCGGCCTTCTCATGAGGTCACTAACTCCGCCTTGGTGTATCAAACTCTATATTTTACAATACAGGGTCTCCAAATAAAATATTTAAAAAAAAACATATGAGATGGCCTCACTGACTTTCCTCTCCACAGGTTAACTGGTCAGAACTGGTTTGTGCTCTGCTACACATACATCTCAAAGTTTCTTTGATCTAAGTCACTGTATTCAAAGCACAAGTGTATTGGCCTCTTTAATCCCGTCTAGACCTTGGAATCTACACCTCAG
Organism: Neoceratodus forsteri; assembly: GCA_016271365.2. NCBI lineage: Eukaryota > Metazoa > Chordata > Ceratodontiformes > Ceratodontidae > Neoceratodus > Neoceratodus forsteri. The sequence continues at coordinate 1,243,269,344 of CM057454.1, read as the reverse complement.
GTCTTTCTGATGTAATTCAAGGGTTCCCCAGGAATGTATTTTGGACCTTCCAAATCCGTCTGGGTCCTCCCTGGCTCAGATATCAAACCTCTTCAATGTCCATTCTGGCCTCTCTCGACACTCCTCCCCACAAGTCCTTCCTGGCAAATATGCAAGTCAAAGAATCTCCCTGAGGGCATTATGAATGGCTAATTTTATTTCCTGGGATGAAAGCAAATTGACAAGGTAATTGCACCCCAGATCTCCGCAGTTTAAAATACCTCCTGTCCTTTGAACTTATCCCTGGGGGGTCTTGATGTGTCAGTTCCAGTAAGACAGTCTTTTCCTTGAACTGACCCTTCCCTTCACATATTTTATATGTAATAACAAAAATTAATACAGCACTCGGGCACTCAGAGCTGGCTGTCTATGTCACACTAGGCACATGGTAGATGATTTTGGAATATGCTGAACATTAGGGGACCCAGTATAGAGCTCTGGGGAACACGAGAGTGGACTGGTCTGCTGTCTGATAGGACACTGTCAATCCTAACTTGCTGGGTCTGGTTGGAGAGGTAGGACTTAAACCATCCAACTGTGTCATTGGAGAGACTCAATAGTCACTAGTTGCTCAGCTAGGAGGTTATGATTAACTGTGTTGAACACTTTTAACAGGTCAGTTTAGGTTGCGCCAACTAGGTCGCCCTGTGTGAAGGAGCTGTGAATATAGCCTGTAAGCTCGAGCAGGGCAGTTGTGGTGCTATGACCTTTGCGGAAGCCATGCTGTTCAGTGCAATGTATGTTATATTCATCCAGATAGTCCACTAATTGATCTCTGACAATCCTCTCAAGGGCCTTTGATAGGGGTGGAAGAATCAAAATGGATCTATAGTTACCAAGCGAGGAGCGATCACCACTCTTGAGGACTGGAGTCACTAATGCCGCTTTCCAGGTCTGGGGGGACTCTCAGAATCTTAGCTTGGCATTGATTATGTAGGTAAAAGGCTCTAGAATATCTTCCAAGGTGAGAGCTACACATTTTAGGTCATGGGAGTCTCCCTTTTATCGTGATTTTTCCAAGACCTTTAGAAGGTATTTCCTGGCTTCCTTTAAAGAGATGATTCTGAAGCAAAATTGAGGATTTGAGGATGACTGGTCCTCGGTTTGCATAGCGGTAGCAGAGTAAGTAGAGAGGAAGAAGTCTAGGGGTTACACTCCAGAGAGATCTGTGAACACTTTGTTGAATGCATTTGCGACAGTTTCCTGGTTGGTTGTGGGTAAGCCTTCAATGCTGAGCATTGAAGGTGCCAACTTACTTTCTTTTCCCATGACTTCCTTGAGGGTGGACCAAAATGTTTAATCATCACTCCATGAGCAGGTGAGTGCTTCCTGGTAGTATAGATTTTTTGCAGCACGTATTGCCTAGTACAGCCATTTCAAGCCTTTTTGTAATTTGGGATATCGAAACGTTTGCCAGTCTCCTGGACCCTATACCAAAGGTGGTCTCTAAGCTTTTAAGCTCTCAAGAAGTGTGGCAGAAAACCAAGGGTTGCTCCGTCCTTTTATTTGAGCTTTTTTTTTGGGGGGGGGGGCCTGTTTATCACAGACCATATTGAAAAGCCGGATGAAACACTGAAGAGATGCATCAACAGTATTGGAGGAGTAGACTTGGGACCACTCCTATTGGTGCAGATTGGTTCTGAGTTGGTCCAGGTGACCATGTTTAAGGACTCTATTGGTCACAGTCCTAGCAGGTGTATTGGAGTAGGAACAGGACCAGCGACATAGAACAGGTGAGTGCTCACTACAGGTATCAGAGAGGACAGTGGTCTCGGAAATATGTTCAGGCCGAGTCAATAGAAACCAGTCCAGCAGTGTGGAAGTGCCAGTCTTATAGTTTACCCTGGTGGGTGAAGTGGCGAGTTGGGAGAGGTGCACTGCAGACACTGCATCCCTATAGGGAGTTGCTGCTGGGGAGAGCCAATTAGCATTGAAGTCACCCAGCAGCAAGGTTTCCATGTTAAAGTTGAGGGTGCTGAGACACTACATTAAACAGTCGAGCTCAGGGTTTTTTTTTGTGCCCAGAGGTATATACACAGAGTGGAGAGTAAGGGTTCTGTTGTGATTCCCAAGGAATATTTTTATTGCTAGGGTTTGAATGCTGGAACTTGTGTCGGGTAAAGGTAGGATGTGAGCCTGTAGGTAATCCCTGAGGTAGAGTACGCATTTACCACCTCTTTTGGTAAGGTGATCGGCCCTGAACACTGTGTATCCTGGGATCAAGATTGAGGCATCCGCAACAACGGGGGAGAGCAAGGTCTCGACTACTGACAGGATGTCTGGGTTATGTTGCTGTGTCCAGGTGAGCAAGTTGTCCATTTTTGGGAGGAGACTACATATATTAAGTGAGCCTATTATAAGTTGATCAACATTGCCTTGTGTCCCTATAGGATGAGTTGGAGGTCCTGGGATGGGCTGAATGTTTCCAGCAAGTAGCAAGAGCAGGAGGGCTTTTCGGCATAGATGTTCCCTCAGTAGTTTGGAGCTTAGTTTACACTGTCGGCACTGACTATGGTAGTACGAGTGTCCATCCTTGATGTTGATAAGCCGAAGACAGAGGGGCATAGGGTGCAAGCACCTAGGACAGTGAGCAAGGTCTCCCTGTATACTAGTTGTTTTCTGTTCAATAAGAGGAGCGGTTAGTGTGACAGTATGGGACAGTGTCACTGTGGAGTGTACATTAAGGGATGTCCCTGGAGGGAATGGAGCTACACCCAGCGATGGTATATTGTGCAGGTGGTTGTGCAGGCACAGGCGGTAGGGAAACAAAGCACCCCTCACTAGTGTTGCAGTAGAAGTAGACATGTTAAGGGTGAAAAAAAAAAGAGGTAGGACAGCCACAGTTGAGTATCCCTTTGTGGGGGAAGTGTAGGGGAGGTTAAAATGAGGGCCTATCAATAGCAGGCCGTGGGAGGAGATATTGAGAGCATTTAATAGAAGTCAGGGCCTGGAAGGGCAGGCGAGACAACATATGAGTGGACAGTCAGTCTAGGGCTGCCGCAGCAGGCAGGTGCCAAGTTGCAAAAGAAAAATTGGAAAGCGCTACACCAGCCAATGGGTGGCCTGCTGCAGTACTGTGCATCCAATAGGATTTGCGGCTTTCAAGCCGTGCAGTCCTCCAATGTAGCTGGGGATCGTACCTGTTGCTGTCCTGGGTCAGGAGGGATGGGTGGGAGCTGCCAGTGGTAAGCGCAGTGAGAGCAGTACAGCTATGCTTAATCTGGACCTGTTGAGGCATTCTTCAGTGAGGCAGACCAGCACATCAAAGAGGGGTTTTGTGGCCAGCCAGGTGGAGGTCCCGGGCTGCTCCTACAGCTGATGAGCCTGCTCAGAGTTTGGAGCTTTTGCTGTCCTGGGTCGGGAGGGGTGGGCGGTGGCTGCCAGTGATAAACGCTTGGCGAGCGGTGGAGCTGCACTTAATCTGGGGCTGCTTGCAGCGTTCTTTAGTGCGGCAGACCACCTGGTCAAAGAGGAGTTTGCAGCCCACCAGACAGAGGTCTGGGGCCACTTCTGCAGCCGATGAGCCCACTCTGCACTGAGAGCTGTTGCTTTCCTGGGTCGAGAGGGGTGTTGACTGCCGGTGGTAAGCGCAGCGAGAGCGGAGAACTTAATCTGGGGCTGCTTGCTGCATTCTTCAGTGTGGCAGACCAGCGGATCAAAGAGGAGTTTGCAGACAGTCAGGTGGAGGTCTGGGGCCAGTCCTATGGCCGATGAGCCCGCTCAGGTCTAGGAGCTGTTGCTTTCCTGGGTTGGGAGGGGCAGGCGACAGCTGCCATTGGTAAGTGCAGCAAGAGTGTTGGAGCTGCGCTTAAACTTGGGCTGCTTGTGGTATTCTTCAGTGTGGCAGACAAATGGGTTGAAAAGGAATTTGCAGCCAGCCAGGCAGAGGTCAGGGGCCACTCCAACGGCCAATGAGCCCGCTCAATGCTGGGAGTTGGGGAAACTGGTACAGGCTACTTTACCACCTCTGTTTGATTACGCTGACTTTTTATACAGTCATTGACCTTTGGCATCCCTAGCTAAACTGGATTCCCTATACCATAGGGCTATCCGATTCATCACCAATGCCCCTTACAATACCAATCATTGTGATCTTTGCACTCAAATTGGGTGGCAGTCACTGAAAGTTAGAAGATTAAAAAATGTTGCCCTCTGGACCTTTAGAGCTTTCACTAACAAGCTCCCTAAATACGTCTCTGATCTCTTTGCTTTGTCTCCGGGGACTTACTTGCCAAGAAGATACTTACACCTCTTGCTCGACATTCCCAGAGTCAGAACCATTACAGTACATCCTCCATAAGCCATGCCCTCCCGACCATCTGGAACAATATACAGGGTACATTAAAACTCTCAAACCTAATAGGGTTGTCTGCCCTCCAGTCACTACTGAATTACTCCTTCAAGGAAAGTTGCAGATGCTTCTCCTAACAATGCCTATCCGCTGACTATTTGGACCCAAACCATCTATAGCCAACACTTCTCTCTCTCTTGTATTACCATTGTCCTTCCCCTTCCCTCTACTTTCCTTCTCCCCTAGCTCCTTTTATGTACCCATTCCCTCTTCTTTTTATTTGCCTCACAAGCACTTGAACAACATCTTAGCCTACTTCTAATATGTCATATTCTGCCATGGCACTTACTCACCTGCTGTTTGAATGGTATATTGTGTATGCAGTCCTTGCTGATTCATACTGCTGTCATGACTTGTACAGCCCTTTTTATTGCACAAGCTATCATTTTTGTGCTGGTGGTTCTCTCAGCCTGATGCCACTTGAATGTTATGAAATCTCTTTGTATTTACCTGTTGTGTCACACTGTTATTAAGAATTTTAATGTTTATGCTCCATCCTTGTAATGTGATTGCTATGTTACGTTACTATGTCTTCTGAATATATGTACCCAGTACCACCTTTTAAATGAGCGCTCTCAATGCTGTATTTACTCCTGATAAAATAGATGGATTGATTGATTGATTGACGGATTGATCGATATATGCCCTTAGTGAGGTCACACTTAGAGTACTGTGTGCAGTTCTGGAGGCCTCACCTAAAAAAGGACATAGACTGTCTGGAATCTGTGCAGAGGAGAGCCATCAAGATGGTGCAGGGTCTGCAGCATGAACCTTATGCAAATAGACTCAACCAGTTGAATTTATTCTCACTAGATCAGAGAAGGAACAGAGGGGACACAAGAGAAACATTTAAGTGTATTAAAGGGATAAGCGCAGTACAAACCAGAAACCTCTTCCATGAAAATAGGACTGCTTGTACAAGGGGACACAATTTACACCTGGTAGGCGGTAGTTCAGAATCAATGCTAGAATGTACTTCTTCACAGAGAGGGTTGTGGACCTGTGGAATAGCCTGGGCATGGGATAGTCGGTGTAGTCACCTCAGCACGAGCAATAAATAAGGGGAAGGGCGTAGTCATCTCTGGCAGACTAAATGGAATGTACTGTCTCCTTCTGCCAGTAAATTCTTATGTTCTTATTTTCTTATGTTCTACAATGTTGTTACTCTTTTATTATTTACTTTTTTATGCTCCCACATTTCTCTTGCCCCCTTCCTCTAGGTCAGCCCCTGCAACATCCCCATTCCCTTCTTTCGACTCAGGCTGCCCCCCTCCCATGGGGTTGTGTGTTGCAGAGGCAAGAATTTCTGAGTTGGAGGAGCAGTGGAGAGTGGTGACAGTGTTATAGCAGCTGCAGCAACCCTCCTGCCCCAGAAGAAGAAAACATACCCAGATAAATTTGATCTTCCTCCCCCTGGCTGGCAGTTGGTGACTTGAGCTCCTCCCCAAACTCGGGTCACCAGCGTCATAAGCGATAGCGCTACTGCTGTACAGTGGGCTAGCTGTAATGTTACTACTCTTCAGGAACTCATCTGGTTTGTGATTGGACCCTACACTCTGTGTTAAGTAATGCTTTTCAATTTCTCCTCTGACCCCCACCAACCCTCCAAATATTCCACCCATATCTGTTTTTTTCCTTTTTTAAAAACAAACAACCTACATCAATCTACCCTCTTAAACCCTTCAAACAACTGTATCATCTCCCCTTAACTACCTCGTCACCTAACTAAGAGGTCCAGCTGCTGTAAAGTCTCTCCATCTACTGGGAGTGTACTGCAGAACCCCAAACAACTCAGCAGAGCATGTGCCCAGCTAGCCAGGACAATTAACAGAGCAGATAAAACAGAGGCACTGGTGATCCTCAGAAACATCAGATGTCCAGGTATACTGTACATTGGTTTCTTTAGAAGGGTATTGGAAGAACAAAGACAGAGTTCTTGTCCATCTTCAACAACCGATTCCTAAAGCAGCATGTCCAACAGAGGGCCACCCTTGACCTAATTCTTAGCAACAAGGTGTGGAAAGGATATCTCTAGTGTAGATGTCAAGAAACCAGTGGCAGGCAGATAAGCTGAACACTCGTGTAGACAAAACCTGTAACATAGACTTTGACTTTGATGGCAGATAAGGACCGCTTGGCGCATCTAGTCTGCCCAGTTCCCTACCTACAGGATAGGCTGCAGATCCTAGTTGACCGACATCCTATTTCTTCCTACCCCCCACAATAATTGCCTTATGTCTGTCCCATGCATTCTTGAATTCTTCCACAGTTTTAGACCCCACAACCTCCTCAGGATGGCTGTTCCATACATCCACTACTCTCTCTGTGAAAAAATACTTCCTCACATTGCCCCTGAACTGCCCCCCCTCTATCTTTAAATTGTGTCCCCTTGTTCTTGCACATCTCTTTTTCTGAAACATGCTACCCTCTTGGACTTTGTTGATTCCACTGAGGTACTTAAAAGTTTCTATCATGTCCCCCCTCTCCCGTCTTTCCTCAAGGGTATACATATTAAACTCCTTTAGTCTCTCCTCGTACGGCTTCCCTTACAGACCCTGCAAGATTTTAGTTGCCCTCCTCTGGACTGCCTCTATCCTTTCTATGTCCTTGTGGAGATGGGGTCTCCAGAACTGGACACAGTACTCCAGATGGGGTCTCACCAACTGTCTGTACAGAGGGATAACAACTTCTTGTTTTCTGCTGGTGATGCCTCTCCCTATGCATCCCAATATACCCCCAGCCCTCCCTACTGCCTTCTCACATTGCTTGCTAACCTTAAGGTCATCTGATATGATTACCCCCAGGTCCCTTTCCTTTTTTGTTGTTATTACTACCCCTGCCCCATTGTGTATTCTTCCCCTGGGTTCTTGTTTTCCCAGGTGCATTATTTTGCACTTCTTTGCATTGAATCCTAGCTGCCATACTTCTGACCATTCCTCCAACCTTGCCAAGTCAAGTTAATGAATGTGTTATGAGAATACAATCATAATTAAAAGCAAGACCTTTAGATGCAATACCACAAATGTCCATGTTAAAATGTGATAGTATTGAATGATAAAAAACTGTACAATGGAAAATTATGGATGGAAATACAGTAAGTGGGAATAAGAACAAGCTTTTGTCAATGCCAAATGTTGTCTCACTGGCATTGGTAGTGCAGGAGTTACAGACGCATAATAGGAATGGCAGTGAAGTATTGAACTGAAGCCAATGCCACCCTCACCCTGCAGAGACTGACAGGTGTTGGGGTGTGCCTTTGGGTCATCAGCTATAATGCTTATGACATTCTACCTCACCCTACCCTGCAGACACTGACAAGTGTCGTAGTGTGCTTTGGGGTCATTGGGCCTTATACTTACACTTACACCATTCCATAAGGTGGGCGCAGTATAGGAGAATGGGGTGAACTTTAGGGACGAACACTCCAAGGCAGACCTCGATGCCTGTCAGTGGCTGCAGGATGGGGGTGGGGGTTGGAATGCTGTGAGCATTACAGCCAATGATCCCAAGTCACACCCCTGATGTCTGTCATTCTCTACAGGGTGGGGAGTTACAGTTGGAAACCGTAACGCCGTAGGCATGTGTTGGTATTTTCACTTCAAATTTTTAACATAGACTCGACCCCACCTCATGAAAAGCAGCACTATCAGTTTGTTAGCTGAAAGGTAGTTTTGCATAGCAGCTATGCCATTTGGCGACACAGAGACGAAAATACATTTTGGGCAGTATGTGAAAAATGACAACTGTATTGTTCATGAGGAGGTGTAAAAAAAATTGCAACACTGAAAATCTGGAGTGAAAATATGAAAAATTGGTGAAGTCATGAGCATGCATAGAAAGTATGCAACACACGTCCATAAACCAATTATTTGGGGAATTTTTTTAACCACATTTTCAAAATAGGCATTTTGGGACCTCCCCTCATGAACAGTGGCATTGTAATTTTGTTAATTTGTCCCAAAAGTTGATTTCCCACAGCGACCACGCCATTGTGTGCCACAGGTGCAAAAACACATTTTGGGCATGATGTGAAAAATGACAGCTGTACTGTTCATAAGGAGGTGTGAAAAATGCCAGTGTTGAAAATCTGGCATGAAAATATAGCAAATTTGCGAAGTTACAAGGGTGCGTGGAAACTGCGAAATGCACATTTGTAACACAGTAATTTTATGGACTTTCGTCACCAGATTTTCAACATAGGCATTTTAGGACCTCTGCTCATGAACAGTGTCACTGTCATTTCCATTTTCATGAGGAGGTGTGGAAAAATGGCAGTTTTGAAAATCTGGAATGAAAATGTTACAAATTCTCAAAGTTACGAGCATACGTGGAAACTGCGCAATGCACGCCAGAAACACGTTATTTTTTGAATTTTTCAACAAATTTGCAACATAGGCTTTTTGAGAGCCCCCTCATGAACAGTGGTACTGTCGCTAATCAGTTCGGAAGGTGATTCCGCACAGTGACCGTGAAATCACCTTTCAGGACCGAATAACACCATGACAGTGACTGAATTCATGAGGAGGGGTACCAATAACCCCATGTTGAACATTTGGTGTCAAAATTCCCAAAAATGCCTGGGATATGCACCAAAGTTGAAAAAAAAACTATTTATGCCATTATACAGCTTACCAGCATTTCTTCAGTTCGCGGTTGGCTTTGAAGAGTGCAGACGTGTTCCTGGTCCACCAAAGGTCATCGCGCTGGACACCAGAGGTAAGTATGGGGTGAGTGGGGTGTGGGAGGCAGGTGCGCGGTGGGTGGGTGCGGGTTGTGGGAGGGGGCAGGGAGACCGCGAGGGACCATTTTCTTTTTTACATGGTAAAAAAAAAAAAAAAAAGGGAACATCACGGGATGGTTTTCACTTTTCAGGGGATGTTTTGGAAGGGATGCTGTAGCCGACAAGGGATTGGGCACTCCCATTGGCACATATCGAAGGGGAGGACAAGAGCCGAGGGGGACTGGGTACCCCCCTCGGCACACACCACATGCGGGTGGGACATTATGCTGATGGTCAGTGGGCTTCCCAGTCAGCAAAAGAAATAGGGAAGGGGGATTAAAGCCAATGGGGATTGGGCCCACAATCGGCAAAGAAAGACTGTCGGGGACGCATGATGCCGAGGGGGATTGGGCACCCCTTCGGCATACATTTTAAATGGGAGGGGGCCATTATGCCGATGGGGGAGGGCTCCCCCGCTGGCAAAAGAAGAGGTTGGGGCTTCTGCAAGGTGTCACCAGGACAGGCACGTCAGGAGGTGTGTTATTGTGCCACTGCATGATTGCAGCAGACCTTTTGTTAGATCTGGTGGCCACTTGATGTATGCCTGGTGTCAGCGCCTGCATTGGGGAATGAGGGACGCACCTACTGATGCGTGCCCTGCATTCACCCAACAGTGACCACGCCTCCAAATCTGCTACTACCACACGCAAGCGTGAGCCAACGTAAAAATGTACCTTGTATGAACAACTGTTTAAAGCATTCATACAGTATTAAGCCTATCCGGAGATATTTTCTAAACTATACTCGCAACCAATGAACACAATCCATAAACATAAAGACCTTCAGTGCTGTAACAATATTTTTTACAAGATAATATCAATTGTCAGTATTACTGCCAAATAAAAAAAAAAAATTTTCAAGAACCACCTAGAAAATGAGTCTTGCTTTTAATTATGAATATATTCTCATAACACATTCATTCATAATTTCAGTTAGGGGTTTTGTCTACTTGAGGGTTCAGCTTATTTACTTTTGATGTGTTTGACCTTGGAAAGATTCTCAGTAGTAGAAAGCTAGTGGAATGATGTTCATTCCATTTACAGTAAATCTGTGATTTGTGATTGGTCACATCTTTATTCACCCCCCCCCCCCATTACATTATGGAGACACTGTTTATAAAAATGCAACTAGCAGTTTATTAGGAACACTTGACTCACTATATAATAATGCTTTATGGTTCATCACAAATCTTCCCTATAGTACCCACAAATGCACATTATATAGTCTTGTTAGTATGATTTCACTGACAGATCGCAGAGACTTGCACTGGAACATATTTGTTTATAAATTTATGATACAGATTTTGCCCTCATATTTGTTATGTACATTAAAGATTAAAACTTCACATAAATACTCTTTGAGATCAACAACAAGGACATCTTATCAAGTCCCGAGAAGTAAAACTAGTTATAGTGATAAGCTGTTGGCTGCCATGGTTCCTAGAACCTGGGACAGGTTATACATACAATTGAAAGTTCAAGCAATACTTCCATTAAGGCATCTTAGAGCATCATTATTTAGTTTTTATAACAAACATTGTAATTGTTATGGATAAATTTGTAATTTTTTACAGCACTTGCCAATGTGTTTTTTATATAATTTGTCCTCGTCTGTAATATACAGATCGTATGTATGTTATGAAATGTGTTTTGTGTATGGATGCATTTGTAAATGAGATTGCTTATCTCAAACTACTATCCAATAAAACCTGATGATGATGAGGTACTTTAAACCAATGAGAATTTTTTTTCTGTATTTTTTCATGTATGATCTGGGCGTTAACAGAATGTGATTCTCTGAACAACTGGCATAAGACTCTGAGGAAGGACTTGGTTAGTCCGAAAGCTTAGACAGTGTTTTCTTTTTGTAGCATCTATGTTAGTCCAATAAAAGGTATCAAACCATTTGCTTCTGGATCTATTAAAACCCAGAACTCCACAAAGCCAGTGTAAGGATAAATGTTTTTTTGAAATTTTAAGTATGATTGGTTAACTGGTTAAGGGTAGAATAACATCAGTACTTTTCATAACAATAAGTACAAACTCCATTCATATTCACACGTTGCTCATATTTATTGTTTCTTCACATACTATGTTGGTATTGGTACCCCAGCCATGATTACAGGAGAAATATCTCTATACAAGAAGCTGTCATATTTTACTATTTCACACAGGTCTTCAAAATTGAGGACTATGCACATTACCAGGGTATAATTCAGGATTACTGTGAAGAATAAAAAGGTATACTAGGGGAAAACAATGCACTCTGATCCTCTGACTCACTTTCCTTCAACATTCCCCCCTCCCCCTCACAACACCTCTGCTAGTCAAACTACCTTTTCTGTGCACTTGTCCTCCATCTGGGACCATCTTCTCTCCCCCTCATTGCCTCTGCCTCTCTTACTACCCACTCAAGCTGCCACTCAGTGCTCACTTCAAATCCTTTTACTACTGCCCCTACCTAACTGGGCATTTGGGATATAAGAGAGGCCCGGATCTTATTTCTCTTAATTAGCCCGTTAAATGAACCAGTGTATTGAGGGTCCATGACGTCAAGAACTACAGGGTGTTTCCTCCTTAGGAAGAGTACCCTCATGGCAGTCTGGTCTTAGGATGCCCCCCCCAAAAAAAAAAATTATCCGAGGGAGACCCTGGTGGGAAGCATGATTGAAGGTGGCCCTCCTGAAGCCTCAGAGGGACACTGTGGTGGGGAACATGATTGGGGAAAGTCCCATGCCAAGGAAGAGGCACCCTTGCCTGAATGCAGGTTGAAGGGCCTGGGTTGAGTAATACCAAGTGCTGTGGCCTCCTTACAAACAGTACTGCTACAATATTCGTGCCTTTACCCAGAGTGATGGGGGGGGTTAAGACCCAAGCTAGCACAGCCCTCTGGGAAGCTGTATTTACCCACTTTCCCCACTAGTGACCTGACACACCTAGTTTCACAATCACAGTTTATGCTCTTAAATACACAATTACTTGCAACCACTAATGATATGCTCATATACACTGCACTTATCAACTGGGTTTGGTCTTCTGGCATATGCCCTGTGCCTCCTGAAACAGAACAGTTGCAGCAACAACAATGCACTCTCACAGTACCTTAGTAATGACTCAGTAACCCAGGCACCAAGTAATGATATGCTCACAGTCCCAGTTAGCATTTAACAACAAATCTGGTTGCCAGACTGCCAGAGCAGCAGTTGGATTTCCGCTTGCAACACCTGTGACCCAGGTTTGGAAATGGACCCAGGTTGTCGGAGGGATGGCCGGGAGGGAGAAGGATCGAGCATCCCTAGACTGCTCTCCTTCTCCGGGGGGAGGGGGGCATGTGTGTTCGGTGCAGCAGTGACACCCAGCGGAGGCTGGGTTGTCGCAAGCACCGATGCTTACTGAACTCAGGGGTGGGGTGGACGCTGGTCGCCACTGCATGTTCCTGCCCCTGCCTACAGGGGAGAAAATCCTGTGCCTGGCCGTCTCCATGATGCCCTGCCCCTGGGCCTTAATTAGCCTCCGAAGCTGGCTCCCCAACTAGAAACCAGTATTGCAGCACTGACAGAGTGACAGTGCCACAACCCCACCCTCTGGGGCGAAAGCCAGGGGTGACTGGGAGAGCGCAGGCATAATTGGAGGTGGAGGTACTGGGGTCTGTGACCAGAGCAGACACCGATGGCTAGGCACAGCAAAAAGCATCTTAAATTACAAAAAAAAAAATCTGGTTTATTTATGGGACTTGAACAAGGTAGGGGCATGAATCTGGGTTAATTATCATACTACTGTAAATAAGCAGATTGCAATTAATATTGTTCAATATGGTCTCTGAATTTATCGGTCTATCACACAGCTGGGTGGAAATGGGAGCAAGCCTGAAGCATTGCCGTAGGTAGGCCGGCATTGCAGCTGGTTGGGGCTCTTGATGGAGGAATGGGTGGTTAGCAGACAGTTGAACACTTTTACACAAGACCGAGTGATGCAATGGGTGCAGCAGAAGGGAGTTGCAAAACACATTCTCAGTGCTAGCTACACTGGAAGAGATGAGGTGGGAGGACCAAGTAGGCAAGATTTGAGAGGATGGGAGTGCTAGCAACCCAGTGGGCATTGGAAGGGTACCTAAATGGGGCAGGACCTCAATGGGTTGGGATAAGGGGGCAGGGGCTAAAGGACTGGTCAGGGGGACAGTAGCTAAGGAGATGGAGGTGGAGGGATATGAGGGGATAAGGGCGGGAGCATCAGAAAGCAGTGCCAGATGAAGCCTGGGGAGAAAGGTGGGGATATCAGAGGAGGATGCAGATGGGGTGGGAGGGTAGAGATGGGGTGGAGGGGGGGAACAGCTGTGCAGCACTTGGGAACAGAAGAAATGGCAGAAGGGACATGGGATTGACAGGGCAAGCAGTACAGAGAAACGAGGGTGAGATCCTAGTGCTGGGGGGATTCAGTTCTGAAGGGGATCAGATGGGAGAGCAAGGGAGAGAGACATAGTAGAGTATGGGTAGAGGCCCTGCCAGGCATGACAGCAGACAGGGTGGGACAATCCATTCTGAAGTATGCTAAGAAGGGTAAGGGAGAAACCTTACATAGTTCTGCATTTGGGAATTAATGGCCTGGCAGGTAATACAGATGATGTAGTCCAGGGGAGGTTTATGGAGCTGGGGCAGATTTGTAAGGAACTGGGAGAATCAGTAACCTTCTCAACGGTGCTTCCTGTACCCAGGGTGAGCACAGCAACGAAGTGAAGGACAGAGGAATTTAACAAGTGGTTAAGGGAATGGTGCCCATCCAAAAGGTATGGGGTGGGGAGGGGGGGAGATAGGAGGGCAAGGATCTCTATTCCAGGGACAGGCTTCACTTAAGTGGGGAAGGCAGAAGAGTCTTTAAATAGAAACTAGAGGAGTACTTGGCAAACAAGGAGAATTTAAACTAGTAATGGGGGTTGGCAAGAGGGCTGGTGTTTGGCAGGATGTGCAGGCAGGGAAGCCAAATGTGCTTACTCCCCATGCTGGAGGCAGATGATTCAGGGAGGTGACAGGAGGGGGTGCAAGGAAGGGGGAGCAAGTAGGGAAAGGGGTGAATGAAGTAGGGTGGGGGTGGTAACCTTGAACGTTAAGAGTTTGGGGAGCAAAACAGCAGAGCTACAGGCTCACATGGCGGGGGGGGGTAGATATGGCAGACATAAAAGAGACATGGGCCTCCTACTATCATGATTGGGACCTGACAGTACCGGGATATAAGATATTTTAGAGGGGCAGGGTAAATGGGAAAGGAGGGGGGTGGAACTGTATGTGAAAGAATGTCTTAAATGCATCTAAGATGAAGGAGAGGAAGGCAACACAAAGTCATTATGGGTGCAGCTCCAGGACCCCAAACATAGGACCCTCTAGATGGGAGTTGTCTACAGACCACCCTCTCAGACTGAGGTGTTGGACAGGGAACTGGCAGGACAGATCAGAAGGAGCTTTTGCAGGGGTGGTATGGTGACTGTTAGTGAATTCAACCTGCCACAGGTGGATTGGGTTATCCCAGCCACCACAAATAGGATAGAGCAGGTACTCCTGGATGACTTCCAGGACAGCTTCCTATTGCAGATGGTCAGCGAGCTGACCAGGTTAGAGAACACCCTTGACCTTGTGCTGGTGAAGGATGAGTTCATGAGAGAGCTGAGGGTGGAAAAACCACTGGCAGGGAGTGACCACCACTCAGTCTGGTTCAGGGAAAAACATGGGGAAAGGACTTCCAGTGACGTCTCAAGTGATATGGCAGCTTAGTCTGGTAGCTCTTAGCCCCAGGTGTACAGATTTCTACCATCCAGCCTCCTCGACCTCAGCAAATGCAACAATACAGCAGGAAGGTCATGTCAGATGAATCTAATTGATTTCTTTGACTGGGTGACCAAAGTAATAGACCAGGGAGTTGCTGTAGATATGGCCTACCTAGACTTTAGCAAGGCATTTGACACAGTCCCGCACAAAAGACTAATAATAAAGTTAGCCAGCCTGGGAGTGGTTCCAGGGTCGTAGCCTGGGTAGCAAACTGGCTGTACAACAGGACACAGAAGGTAATAGTGAATGAAACACATTCCGAAGAAAGGGGGGTTACTAGTGGAGTACCTCAGGGCTCAGTACTGGGTCCAGTCCTCTTTAACATCTTTATAGGTGACATTGCAGAGGGTCTGGAGGGAAAGGTATGCCTCTTTGCAGATGACACAAAGATCTGTAACAGAGTTGATACATAAGAGGGGTAAGAAAGGATGAGAAGGGACTTGCCAAGGTTGGAGGAATGGTCAGACATATGGCAACTTAGATTCAATGCAAAGAAGTGCAAAGTAATGCACCTGGGAAACAAAAACCCAGAAGAAGAGTACACAATAGCAGGGGAGGTACTAACAACAACAAAAATGGAAAGAGACTTGGGGGTAGTCATATCATATGACTTAAAGGTGGGTAAGCAATGTGAGAAGTCAGAAAGGAGAGCCGGGGGATACTGGGATGTATAGGAAGGGGCATCACAAGTAGAAAAAGGGAAGTGGTTATCCCTCTGTACAGACAGTTGGTGAGACACCACCTGGAATAATGTGTGCAGTTTTGGAGACCCCATCTATGCAAGGACATAGACAGGATGGAAGCAGTCCAGAGGAGGGCAACTAAAATGGTGCAGGGTCTGCATCAGAAACCATATGAAGAAAGACTGAGAGAGCTTAATATGTATACCCTTGATGAACGGAGGGAGAGGGAAGACATGATAGAAACTTTAAAGTACCTCAAGGGAATCAACAAAGTCCAGGAGGGTAGCATCTTTCAGAAAAAGAAATGCGTAAGAACAAGGGGGGATGGCTCAGCGGTAATGTGAGGAAATTTTTTTTCAAGGAGAGAGTGGTGGATGCATGGAACCGCTTTCCTGGGGAGGTTGTTGGGTCTAAAACATTGGGGGAATTCAAACCTGCATGAGACAGATATAAGGCAATTGTAGTGGGGGGGTTGCAGGAAGTAGGCTGTTGGTTAACTAGAATCTGCAGCTTATCCAATAGGAAGGAAATGGGCAGACTGGGTGGGCCAAGTGGTCCTTATCTGCCGTCAAAGTCTATGTTTCTATGTAACAAGACTACTTACGCATTTAATATAGTTTGGCAACTATGGGGAAGATTAAAAAGAAAGATAGTTTGCCTGAGTCCAGGTGAACAAGTGCCTTTCTGGAACAGTGGCCTGCGAGCCCCATGATGTCCCGCTCCTCGATTCAGACAGGGTCAGGAGATGAAGAGATTGACTCGAGCTCTGACTCAAATTCCACCACTACATTTACTAAAGCAGATGGAAGACACATGCTGAAAATACTGCACCGTCACCGTATAGACTCCAAAATATCTGGCCTACAAACTGATTTTAAGAAACTGAAGTCACGCACATCAGCTGTAGAGGTGCACATCGACTCCATTCAAAATGAACATATGGCTCACGGACGATTGATTGCTCATCTCTTCCACAGAGAAAGAGAACTTGCCATATGCGCTGAAGATAGTGAGGCAAGGGCCAGAAGAAATAACACTCGCATTTCTGGAATCACAGAAGGTGTTAAGCAGGACGATATGGCTGCATGCATTGATTGTTGGTTACATCAAGAGCTGGCCCTGGACAATGATTTTCAACTGGACATTGGTTGGACCCATTGGGCGGTGGCACCAAAGCCCAAATCCAGTGCTCCCCCAGGGCAATTCTGGTTAAATTTCTTAAGTATCCAACTAAAGACAAAATATTCAGGATGGCATGAAACAAAAAAGATATCAACCTAGAAGGAAAATGGGTGTACTTCGACCAAGATTTTCCCCCACATATGCTACTGAAGTGCAAGAAGGTCCTCTCAGTGGTTAAGGCACTAAGAGACAGGGGTCTGAGGGCTCAGCTTCGCTATCCGGCCAAGTTGTGGGTTCAATCCAAAGATGGGATCCAAACATTTGATACTCTGCTGCAAACAGCCCCCTTCCTGAGAGCTTTAGAAATTCCAATCCCTGATATCAGTGACGAGTAAGCGGAGAGAGAGAGGGAGAGAGAGAGAGAGATTGAAGAGTTGATTTGGAGTACCATGCCTGGTAACAGTAGTTTCCCGAAGAAGCGAACGGATTCCTTACTCTCCCTACACTCTGATATGGTGAAATGGATCCCACCTAGATAACAAGTGACTTGAACTGCAAACTGTGTGAGGCAGTGTTTTACTCACAGTTTTGGTTCTTCATTCCCTGGCTTTCGAGTCTGTAGGATGGAGACCGGAGGGTGGGAGGGGGTTGGGATTCCAGAGAGTGGTTGCTGGATTTGGGTCCTGCTGGTAGTTTAGTAGTTCATCCTGGATCCTGGCTGTTTTTTGACTCACAGTAACAAGATCATTTGCATGTGGAGGCGGTGTTTTCCTCTGGCTCAGAAGAGATGAGGACCTTTTCTTGGTGCGCTTTGAGTCCTCTCCTTCCCCTCCAACATAGAGGTTACCTCATACTGAATGGATGGGATAAATCGGATACACGGCGAACTCTCCTTTTCACTGCAGTTTAAAATTTTCAGGTGACATTTGGCAATTCCACTAGCCACATGTTATCACGAACTTGATCAGACAGTGGTAAATCTGCACCACCTTATAACTGCTTTCGGGCTTGAATTTATCTATGCTGGCCCTGAACTGGCTGGGTGAGAGGTGGTGGGGGGGAGGCTAGGTGTAGTCCTCTGGTTAACCGGTGGGGTTCGAGATGGTTGATTGTTCCTTTACATTTTGATGTGTTATTAAGCAGGACAAAGTGTTAATATTGGGATGGGGTACCAGTAACTATCCCTTACCATTCTGGATTGATGCACTTATTATGTTACAAGTTTCATTAGCTAATGATGTTGGTTATGTTAAGAATGCATGGTTTACTTGCCAAGTCAAGTTGTAAATTGTGGGCATATTAGAGTCATATCTACACCCGGGGCTAATTGCCCAGTCTGAGCTCCAGATGACCTGGAAGCCCCAGTGTAGGGAGTGGTGTTCACTCGCTGGCGGTGGTCAGTAGGTGCACCCTCAGCACTTTAGGTGCCTTCTTCCCCTGGTAGTGATTTGATTAGGGAGGCTTGTCCTCCCCTGGACCTGCCTCCCACGGGGCATTGGTCTGTTTGCTTCCAAGCTGCTTGGCAGCTTAGTGAGTGTACTCACTTGTTTACTGTTTGAGCTGGCGTTTCCCCATCGGGATCCCTCCCTATGTGTCCTCTAGGGTTTAAAAATTGGTTACCAGTTAACTGTTTGGGTTCTGTTAATTGTTTGTTTTCATGCCCAGCAAGTGATAAAGAAGCTGGGTTATCATGTATGTCTTTTTATTTTTTTTTTCACCTTGTTTATTTATGACCTTGCTATACATTGCTCATCACGGTAAATGGCATGCTTCGGAAAGAGGGTTAGTTGTATTTTGGGAGAAGTGGGCTGAGGTACAGGATCTGGGTTACTGTATTCTTTCCTGGTTTAAATGGCCACCCTAAAGATCTGCTCAGTGAATGTTAAGGGCATAAACAGCCCCATTAAGAAATCGAGGATTCTAACAGAATTACATAATGTTAAATTTGATATTGTGTGCCTTCAGAAGACCAAACTCTCCCAGGTAGAACACCTAAAGCTGCAGAGGTCAAGGGTAGGGTCAGTATATGCGGACTCCCATCCTCAAGAAAAGAAAGTGGGCACTGCAATTCTAATTCAGTGGGGCCTCCCATTTCAGGTCCAAAAGGTCACTATGGATGGTTTGGGCAGGATGGTAACACTCTCTGGTCTTTTTAGTGGTCACTCCCCTCATATTCAATCAGTCTATGCCCCCACACCCCCAAAGGTGGAAATTTTCAGGTCCCTGTTTGACACAATTGCAGGCCTTCAGCAGGGTCAAAATAATTTGTGTCAGGGACTGGAATTGTGTCAAGGATAATGGATCAGATAAAAATCCCCCTGGTCCTAAGGGCTCAAAAGTTTGTTCAAAACTGCTGAGAACACTTTGCATTGAAGGCAGTCTGGTAGATCCCTGGTGGCTTCACAACTTGAATAAAAGGGATTTCACCTTCTTTTCAGCCTCAGCAGGGCCATATTCTAGATTAGACCAGTTTTATACTCAGAAGGGGTTAGCATATATCTTCACAGACATGGTGATACATCTGGTCACTTTTTCAGATCATTCCATGATCTCCGCAATGTTTAATTGGGGGGGAACGGGGGAGATCAGGTCAGTGGCAATTTGATCCAGGGCTGGTGAATGACAAATTGTTCGCTGAATCAACCAAAACTCTGATTAAGAACTATATTCAGGACAACTTGGGTAAAGAAACAGCCATACATTTTGTTTGGGATGGACTCAAGGCAGTGGTCTGGGGGCACATAATCTCACACGCTTCTCATATGAATAAATTACTTCTGGCTGCATTCATGGCAGCACAGGAAAAGGTGACTGAACTGGAAACAGAACATAAGAAGAATAGGGGACCCGTCTTGCTGCCCCAACTCAAGGACGCTGGAGCGAAATATAATGAGTTAATGCAACAGCGTGTTGAAAATTTAATGAGGTACATGGATCAAATCAAATCAAAATCAAATCAAAATTTATTTATAATGCGCTTTTCTACATATCAAAGTGCAATTACATATCAAAATAACATCAAACAATAAATAACAGCATAAAAACAATAAAAGTAGCAGTAAACCTATTCAAATGCCAATTCAAGCAGATAACTTTTCAGAGACGCCTTAAATGACTCCGTGGACAGACACTAATCTGACGAGGCAGAGAATTCCACAGGGTTGGGGCCACAAAAGAAAAAGCTCTGGCCCCAGATGACTGAAGACGAACCCTGGGAATCTCTAGCAATCCCTCGTCAGCGGAGCGGAGTGGGAGAAGAGGGCGGTAAGGTCGAAGGAGACCTTGCAGGTAGCCCGGTCTCTGACCGTGTAGGATCTTATAGGTCAGCAACGCGACCTTGAAAGTGATTCTCTACGACACCAGCAGCCAGTGCAGTTAGCGCAGCACAGGTGTGATGTTGCAAGTTCTTGGTAACCCAGTCAACAACCTGGCTGCAGCATTCTGCACCAGCTGCAGGCGACGGAGATTCACTCCCGGCAGCCATAGATATAGAGCATTACAGTAATCAAGATGCGAGGAAACAAAGGCGTGGACCAGCACAGGAAGGTCATCGTGTGGAACAAGGTGTTTTATCCGAGCGATATTCCCCAGATGGTAAAAGGAAGACTTGACAGCAGCTGACACCTGTACCTTCAGTGTCAGCTCGCTCTCAAGAATTACACCCAGATTCCACTCCTGTTCAGAAGGTCTCAACTGGTCACCCACTAGTACAAGGCCAAAGGGAGACCCAGGAGTCAACTTCTCTGCACGATGACCCGGGTCCACAACCAACACCTCAGTCTTATCCGGATTCAGTTTCAACCAGTTAGGACTCATCCAGTCCTGGATCTCAGCGAGGCAGTTATTAAAGACTGATAATGCGTCATTCTGTTCGGGTACAAAGGACATATAGAGCTGAGTATCATCTGCATAGCAGTGAAAACTCAGCCCATAACGCCTTATAATGTCTCCCAATGGCAGCATATACACTGTGAACAACATGGGGGAAAGCACAGAGCCCTGCGGCACCCCACAGGACAGAGCAAAGGGAACAGAGGAAAAAATTCCTGAAACTACCCTCTGACTTCTGCCTGTGAGGAAAGAGTAGAACCATCTGAGGACTGTCCCCGACAGTCCACAGACTAGCCGCAGGTGATCTAGCAACATCCCATGGTCCACGGTATCAAACGCTGTAGAGAGATCAAGGAGGACCAAGATCGAGCGGCTCTTCCGATCTCTCGCTATTAGGAGATCATTAAAAACCCGGACCAACGCCGTCTCGGTACTATGCCTCTTCCTGAAACCGGACTGGAGAGGATCATAGACCTCATGGGTGGTAAGAAAGTCATTGAGCTGCAACGCGACTACTTTCTCAATAACCTTGCCCAAAAAGGGCAGGTTAGAGATTGGTCTGTAGTTAGCGAGACAGTCTGGGTCAAGGGAAGATTTCTTCAAAAGGAGTGTCACGCCAGCCTCTTTTAAGGGCTCTGGAAACACCCCTTGGTCCAAAGAGCACCAGGCTATCTCAGCAAGGACTGGTCTGATCACATCCATGCACCCCACAAGGAGGCATGTAGGACCAGGATCCAAACTACAGCAAGTTGGTCACAAGCCCATGACAATCTTCATGATATCCATGATCGCTGGCTGGTCAAAATCTGTCCAGGTAGACTGAGGGCCTGTAACCCCACATTGATCTCTGCAACACTCATTAGAACGTGTACTGCGGATCTCCAACCTGATCGATGACACCTTATCCTCAAAAAACTAAGCAAACTTGTCACACTGTATTTGGGAAAAAGCTCTCCGACTCTGCAGACAGGCTGGATTGCACAGTCTGTCCACGGTCTGGAAGAGCTGGGCTGGTCGATTTCTTTTTTAATTTTTTATTTAAAGTTTATTGAAAGTTCAACAAGTACAATAGACAGGGTCATGATATACAACACATTTAGACATATGACAAAGCAGGTTACATGACCCCGTCCCCCTCCCCCACTACCACCTCCCAACAAAGCACCACCCCTCCACACAGTCCTGAGGCATGACAGTCCATACTACAAAGTAATCTGAAAAGAGAGTACTAAATGGTGTATAATGTATGTATCGGGGGCCCAAATCCTTTCATATTTGGATTTGTTATTGTTAATACTTGAAATAGTCTTCTCCACTCAAAGGCTAAATAATAACTCACTAAGCCATTCAGAATAAGAGACAACCTCAGTACTCTTCCAATATTTAAGCACCACTTTTTTAACTGACATAGAGATCAAGGCAATATGGAACTTATGCTTGTTAAATGAAATCTGTGAGTAACCCCCAAGAAGGCAAACCTCTGGGGTAAACAAATCCGTCAGCCCAAGCAGTGGGTCAGCCTTGTCCTTAATAGCCTTCCAGAGGGGAACTATCTTGGGACATTCCCAGAAAATATGAAGTAGGGAGCCTTCCACTTGAGCGCACCTCATGCATATGTTAGAAGATGTTACTCCCATTTGGCCAGTTTCTGTGGATAATGATAAAGGGTGTGGAGGCTGTAAAACTGCATTAGCCGTAGCCTATCTTGTGTTACAAAACGATGGCAGTTATTCCATATAGCCGTCCAGTCTTTATCCCAGTGTGGGAAAAGGTCGGACCAAAACTCTGTGGGTCCAAACGGCTCAGGAAAACGTCCATCGTACAAAATATTATACAGTTTGGAGATACTCTGGGGGGGAATTAGCTAGTGGGCCCAATTCAGACTGGAAAGAGAATTTGTAAGATAAAGGGGTACCATCTCCAAACTTTTTAATAAGGAGGTGTCTAAGCTGAAGTACTTTAAAGTAATCACTTTCCTGAAGCCTAAATTTCACAACAATGTCTTCAGCTGATAACCAAGTACCATCCTCCTTAAGAAGTGAAGACAAACTCCCTCCAGGAAGAACCAAACTAAGCCTATCAGCCAATATTTTTGTTACAATTTTAACATCTTGGTTCAATAATGATATGGGTCTATAACTCTCAACACATTCTAAGTCTTTACCCGACTTCGGGAGGAGCATGATAAGGGCCTCAAACAGAGTGGCGTCTACCTGCACACCCGATAGGATATGATGAAAAAGGGAAAGAAGATGAGGGGTAATTTGCTCCTTAAAACATTTATAGAAGTTTGCTGAAAAACCATCCATTCCAGGTGATTTGTCTAAGAGCAAACCCTGTATCACCGCCAAGATTTCCAACTCAGCGATAGGGGCTACAAGTGCCATACACGGAGACTCTGAAAGATGAGGTAACTGGGCTTCCGCTAGATAGGAGAAGAGAGTAAGGGCAGAAGGGGGATTGGACATTTCTCCATATAAATGTTCGTAATAACTGACAAACTCTGAGACAATCTCCTGGGGACAGGATCTCAGAGCTCTATCTGTTCTAGAACGAATAGGAGGGATAAACCGGGTGGACTCCAATTGTTTAATTCTCTGGGCCAACAGTTTACCCGCTTTTCCCCCATGGTCTATGTAAGAGGCCCTTGTACATAAGATAGCGAATTCTGCTTTTTCATTAAGCATACTTATATAGGAGTCCCTCAACTTTGCAAGATCTTGTTTAGTCCCGTCAGATGGGTTTGATTGTAAATTAACTTCTAATGTTCTAATCTGGGCCAACACCGCTTTCTGCTTCGCTTCCCACCCCGTTTTCCTTGCCGAGGCCATCCCAATTAGGATGCCGTGAAGATATGCTTTAAAGGCACACCATAATACATCTGGTCTAGTGTGGGCTGGTTGATTTCTTGATGCAGCTATCTTCCAGACAGGAACTCTGCCTTCTTACGGGAGATTTCTGATCGATAGTCCACGTAATGGGCCATCAATCTAAGCCTGTCACCTTTCAGGCCGGATTTCCGCCAACAGTGTTCCAATCTTAGCCTCACTCTCCTCGACTTCCTCAGTATCCCATCAAACCAAGGGGACCGAGGGAGAAGGGGGAACATGGACAGGTGCTATGGAATCCAGTGCCCTCAGCACCATATTATTATAGTGCACTACTAAGGCATCTGGTTCCATGCACCCCATAGGCCAACTCAATAGGTCCAGTACCACCATCAGACCCCCAGGGGTAACACCCCTCAAAGGGTGGTACTGGACCATCTCCAAAGGGGTAGGTCTCACAAGGGAAGTTGCGAAACTGAACCTTATGGAGTAATGGTCAGACCACCCAACTGGTTCCACCACCAGTTCCATGATCTCCATCCCCAGGGTGAACACCAGATCCAAAGAGTGACCCTGGATATGAGTGGCAGCGCTAACAACCTGTGTGAAGCCCAATGAAATCATCAATTGGAGGAAGTTTTGACCAAAATGTGAGAGTTCATCGTCGACCTGGGCATTGAAGTCCCCCAGGACCTATCACCTGGAGGGCTGCAACACCAGGTCGACAATGAAGTCTGCAACTTCCTGCAGAAAAACGTTCTCATCACCGGGTGGACGGTAGACGAGTAAGATTCTGCTACCCACACCTGCTCCCATGATACACTCAAAGGATCTAGGGGACACCACTGGAACCTCTACAAGGCCCAATTCTGATTTAAAACAAATAGCGATCCCACCCCACCCCTTCGATCCAACCTCAGGCAATATATTACCGAGTACCCAGCTGGAACTGCTGACTCCAATAGGGGACCAGCATTCTCATCCAGCCAGGTCTCGGTAATGCAAGCCAGGTCAGATGACTCAACAAGATCAGCAATAATTGCTGTCTTGTTTTTTTTATAGACCTGGCATTGCATAACACCCCCGGGATGGATGAGAGGTCTTGGAGGAGTGGGCCACTTGCCCACTCTCAGTGGAACCCTTGGGTATGGGAACCAGGCATCGCACCCCCTATCCTGGACCCATTTCGCCCCAGGGCGCCTCCTCCCACCCCACCACCCCACTCCGCCCACTGCCCCCTCAGAGTCACGAGGAACCCCTCCACCTCCTCTGTGCAATCCTTAAGGCACGACAACGCCTATATACCTCAGGTAGCAACAGGGGGGCTTTTGAAAGGGCGCAGGTCCCTCAGCCTAGAGGGGGAGTACATGCTACCAAATATTTAAAACAGCTATTAATTAACCAATTTGATTAATACTATTGAACCCACTAAAATGTCTTAAACAGCAGCCCCACTCCCCATTTCTATCAAAAGCTGATCTTAAGCAGTCTGGGCAGATGTTAGCTCCTCCAAAAGAATTAGTAACAGTTTGGACACAAAGTCGCAGTTTCCTTTCACCTGTACACCACTGGAAACTGAGAGTAATGAAAAAACCCTCAGAGCTCTCACCCCTGAGGTGTTAGTCTCAAACCTATCTCTCACATAGGCAAAGTAAACAGTCGCACAATTTGATCTTGGATACAAAAATGAAGCACTCTCACTGCTTCACCGAAATATACAGGAGGAAAAGAAAAAAGAACAATCTGACCTGGGTAGTGTTCAGACAAGATCCATAAGATCCAAGTTGAAAAAAACAGACCTTTGCTGCAGCTAAAATCCTCAGAGATTAATCCCAGCCATTTAAAGGCGAGCTCAAGCCACCAGCCAAAAAGAGATTCTCCCCGCGGTTGTCCCCCAAGATGCCACTGAGGAGGTCGACCAGCAACTGGATCCACACGAGCAGGCTCTCCAGCCTGCCCTTCGCAAAGCCAGAAACCACGGGCACACTGGGGCCTGTCCTCCGACAGTACCACCCCAATCTCCCGCCGCAGTCAACTGCCCCAGTAAACCACCCTGGGTTCAGGCCAGGATTTAAAGCAACTCACCCCCCCGGTCATCCCTCGA
This sequence comes from Neoceratodus forsteri, assembly GCA_016271365.2. Taxonomy (NCBI): domain Eukaryota; kingdom Metazoa; phylum Chordata; order Ceratodontiformes; family Ceratodontidae; genus Neoceratodus; species Neoceratodus forsteri. The sequence goes on along the minus strand of CM057454.1, from coordinate 1,243,243,791 downwards.
GATGCACCACCCTGGGTTCAGACCAGAATTTTCACAGGCTCACTTGCTCCATAAAACCGGCACCGAGGATGCAGCAGTCTAAAAGCTAAAGCCGCTAAGTCTTCAAAAAAGAACCCAGCTTCAGAATCACAGTCTTCAACTCCAGGCTCCAGACCAGTCCACCAGATGGTAGCGCCGATCCTTCTCTGTTAAAAACAGCTCAGCTTCTGCATAATCCATGAAAAGCAGCCCAATAATCCCATCAAGCTGCTCCTTCCACTCCTGGTTGCTCCTCTGTCACACAGGGCACTCTTCGACTCCAATTGAGCAACCCCCCAGCCGTTCAAAGACTATTGGGCAGCGTCTCCCAGATAGCTACCTCCACAGTGGCCCAGCTCCAGCAGTTCTCCAGGCAATCCACTCAAAAACTTCAACTGCTGCCAAATAACTGCGGCATTAAAAGCACCAGTATGATGCACCCAAAACTACCAATACAAAAAAATAGTGACAGTGTCAGGTAAAACTTGCCGTCGATTTTTAAAGCGAGCAGTCAGCGGTCCAACAGCCGTTAGTCAAGATAGAAAACTCACGATCGTGGCTTTCACTTACAGTTTGCACTAATGTTGAGTTTGGGATGAAAATTAAAAAAGAAATCCCAATTTAAACAACAAAATAAAACACGACAAAATTAAATTAAAAATACAAACTAAAACAAGTAAATACTGCACTAGACTGATGGCTGGCCAAGCGTGGCCGCCATCTTGACATTCAAACCTAACAGAGGTACTATGAGTGGGAGGAGAGAGAGCGGGCAAACTCCTGGTGCTATGACTTAGGAAACAACAAGCAGATAGATATGTCCTTTCCCTAAGATCTTCCAATGAGGCCCGGCCCTTCATTCATCAGCCTGTTGCGATTGCAGAGCAATTTCAAAAGTTTTATAGTGAATTATATGCTGAGGAGAGGGGTCCAGATCATTTACAGAAAATTCAAGATTTCTTGGATTCGGTAGATTTACCCAAGCGGACCCAAGATCAAAGTAAAGAACTGGAAAGAGTCTTTTCTGTAGGTGAGGTCACCAGAATTATAAAGACCCTGAAATCAGGCAAGGACCCTGGCCTTGATGGGTTTACTAACAATTTTTATAAATGTTTTGTGGCAGAGCTGTCCCCCTGTCTGGTACAAGTTTTTAATGAAGCGCATAAAGAGGGAGTGTCCCTTGATTCCTGTTGAGGAGTATTGGTGTCAGTTATCCCTGAGCCAGGAAAAGATTCTCCAATCTGCGCCAATTCCAGACCAATTTCTTTATTAAATCAGGATATTAAAATTTTTGCAAAGACAATTGGATCCCGACAACAAGATATCATTTGTATCCTGGTGCACCCGGACCACACCGCGTTCATGCCCGGGAGACATATTTTAGAAAATATACGTTTGCTCTTGAACGCCCTCTTGGCTCCCATCTCCCCTCTGAATGATTCCCCGAAGGCAGTGGTTACCCTCAATGCAGAAAAGGCTTTTGACCGCCTAGATTGGTTATATTTAGACCATACCCTGAATAAATTTGGCCTGGGAGAAAAATTTTGTGGTTGGGTTAAAAATCTATATCGTGATCCTAGGGCGCAGGTTAAAGTTAATGGGGTTATATCCTCGGCTTTTAAAATAGGTAGGAGGACCAGGCAGGATTGCCCGCTCTCTCCCCTTCTTTTTGCCTTAAGTATAAAGCCCCTAGCCACCACCCTTCGCCAGTCATAAGTGTTCAGTGGAATTAAGGTGGGTGACACTGAGTTAAACATTTCATTATATGCAGATGACACATTGCTGTCTATCACTGACTCGGTGAAATCACTTTCAAAAATATTTGATTTTTTGAAGGAATTTGGGGTCATCTCGGGCTACAAAGTAAATGTCTCAAAAACAGAGTTAATTGCAGTTGGGTTACCTCCTGGTGAGTCTCTGCCTGACCTAGGAATAGTTAAGTGGGCCAGGGCTGGGTTTCGATATTTAGGGGTATGGATACCGAGGGAACTAAGCAATCTGTTTTCCACAAATTACTGGTGCCTCCTTCAGGAAGTTCAGGCGGACTGCCATTGTTAGGAGGAGCATCCATTATCTCTCTCCTGCAGAACTGAAATGGTGAGGATGAATGTCCTACCAAGACTTCTATTTTTGTTTACCACACTGCTGATCAAGCCTCCAAAGAAAGTTTGGATGGAGCTAATGAAGACATTATCTAAATATATTTGGAAAGGGAAAGTCCCTAGGGTTAGATGGACGGTGCTTACAACCTCCAAAGGCAGGGGAGGACTGGGCCTCTCTAACATACATAGTTATTACTGGGCTGCCCAGCTCCAGGCATTTATTCCTCTGATGACGAGAGGAGAATCTCCGGCTTGGGCAGAACTAGACTCCCTAAATATTGAGCTGGCAAACGTGGGGGACTGCCTTATCTTGGATGACAAGAGATTTGTCGAGGATGACTTTTGTCAACCCCTGGACATCCATCCTCAAATAGATTTGGAATGAGGTATGTCAGGCCAATAAGATGGCTTTAGCTCTGCATGACAATACCCCACTTCACAGTTGTGTGGATTTCCTTCCATACAAACGGGACAGAGATTTTAGTCAATGGGCTAGGTATGGTTTAGCCAGGTTGAGGCAGTTCTACAGGGATGACATGCTTAGATCCTTTCAGCAACTAAAAGCAGATTTTGGGTTACCTCAGAGTGATTTTTTCAGATATTTGCAATTGAGAAATTTCTTGACCTCGGAAGGCATGTCAGCCCAGTTGGGCAAGCCCCTGGACCCCCTACAGTCCTGCTTATTTGACCTGGCACAGGGAATGATTCCCACAAAGGCTATCTCTAAAATTGTGATAGCTATGGACCCCATGGTTTCGGATGATATTAGCCATGTTAAGGCGCGTTGGACTGAGGAGCTAGAGATGTCTCTCTCAGATGCCCAGTGGCAGCAAGTTTGGAGGGGTATACATCACACCTCGGCCTCCACTTTTTGGAGAGAATTCAGGTGGCGAGTAGCCATTAGATTCTTTTGACCCCCAGTGGTTACTAAGCATCTTGGGGGACACTTCTCAGAAGCATGTTGGAGAGGATGTGCCGGCAGAGGTACGCTTTCACACATCTTTTGGGATTGTCCTTTGTTGGCCCCGTATTGGAGGGAGCTGGAAGAGGTGGTGGGATGTATTCTTGATATTTCCCTTCCCTCGTCTCCCCTGATCTGGCTCTTTGGCTTACTACCACCCTCTTTGATCTCTCCTGCTCAAAAGTGTCTGTTGTATATTGAAGGCAATCACCTGTAATTGGCTGACCCCTAGAATACCCATGTGGAGGACTGGTACTCTATTTGTTTAAGAATCTTAGTCAAGGAGAGACTCACTGCAAAGTTGAGGCTGAGACTGGAGAGGTTTAGTGGCAGGTGGCTACCGTTCTTCCATTATATGGCTTGGGTGGTGGGGAGGGATATTTTGGCAGTTTTGGCTGAATATGGGTAAGACCTCATTTCTGCCCTTCTCTATATACACAGACTTGCTGTGGAGGGTTTTGACTATCCTAGTAATTCCTAGTTGAGGCATTCCCAAGGTAAGAGGACCCCGAGAGTACTGAGATTGAAGGTATGGAGAATTTATCTCACACCGTGCTTTATTGGTGATATAAAATAGGTCAACTATTTCATTTCTTAATTTTTTCCCTCCCTTTCTTTTCTTTTGTTGTGTACGTTCCATTTATATGTATTTGAAAACTCCCCCCCACCCCTTCTAGATGAGGCATTGTGAAAGGTATGTGTCATGTCTTAGTAACTATTTGATATTATTCTAAATTTCTAGACATACCAAGTGTGTATGAGTTTGCCGAGATAAAATGGATTTGTTAATTTAATGATGGCACACATGGGATGTATGAGAAGGAAGGATTGCTCCCCTTTTCCTTTTTGTCAATGTTGTGTGTAAAATGAAAATTTGAATAAAGTTTGATTTAAAAAAAAAACATAGGGGAAAGCGGGAGTAGGATCAGGCACAAGGGTGTTGGACTTCAGAAGGACTGACTTTGGAAGGATGAGGAAAATAATGTGGGGGTGTCTGGCCAGGATAAATCCAGTTATGGATGCTATTCGGAGGTGGGAGATCATTAAGCGGGGTATAGTGGAAGGAACCACAACATGTACAGAGTAAGAAGGCGAGGGCCAAGAATCCTAATTGGGTGAGCAAGAGGGTCATGGGGAAAGTAAGAAGTAAAAGAGCCACCTTTAGAAGATAATGGAGGACAGAGAGGAATACCTGAAGGAGTCAAGAGAGGTGACAATGGCAGTCAGGGCAGCCAAGGCATCCCGAGAACTAAGGCTAGCACAGGGCACTAAAGATAAGAGAAGGACTTCTTTAGGTACATCCATTAGAAGAGGAACTGCAAAGACCAAATTGTGAGGATTAAAAGTGAGGGTGGGTGGGGTGGGTGGATAGATACTAGGGTAGAACAGGTTGAAGCATTAAATAAGTACTTCTGCTCTGTATTTGTCAAAGAGAAAATTGGGGCAGTTCCCAGGGGGGCTGGGGGGGGGGAGAAGAGACTGACAGGGAAATCCCAGTGGACAGAGTAGAAACATAGAATTTGACGGCAGATAAGGACCGCTTGGCCCACCTAGTCTGCCCATTTTCCTACCTAACAGATAAGCTGCAGATCCTAGTTAACCAACAGCCTACTTCCTCCTACCCCCCACTAGGACTGCCTTATGTCTGTACCATGCATTCTTGAATTCCACCACTGTTCTTGACTCCATGACCTCCTCAGGGAGGATGTGCCATGCATCCACAACCCTCTCTGTGAAAAAATACTTCCTCACATTACCTCTGAGCCATCCCCCCTCTATTTTCAAATTGTGCCCTCTTGTTCTTGCACATCTCTTTTTCTGAAAGATGCCATCCTCTTGGACTTTGTTGATTCCCTTGAGGTACTTGAAAGTTTCTATCATGTCTCCTGTCTCCCTCTTTTCCTCAAGGGTATACATATTAAGCTCCTTTAGTCTTTCTTCGTATGTCTTCTGGTGCAGACCCTGAACCATTTTGGTTGCCCTCCTCTGGACAGTCTCCACTCTTTCTATGTCTTTGTGGAGATGGGGTCTCCAGAACTGCACACAGTACTCCAGATGGGGTCTCACCAACTGTCTGTACAGAGGGATAACAACTTCCTGTTTTCTACTATTGATGCCTCTCCCTATGCATCCCAGTATCCCCCCAGCCTTCCTTCCGTACTGCCTTCTCACATTGCTTGCCCACCTTTAGGTCATCTGATATAATTACCCCCAGGTCCCTTTCCATTTCTACTGTTGTCAGTATCTCACCCCCCATTGTGTACTCTTCCCCTGGGTTTTTGTTTCCCAGGTGCATTACCTTGCACTTCTTTGCATTGAATCTGAGCTGCCATACATTTGACCATTCCTCCAACCCTGCCAAGTCCCTTCTCATCCTTTCCACTCCATCTGGTGTATCAACCCTGTTGCAGATCTTAGTGTCGTCTGCAAAGAGACATACTTTCCCTTCCAGTTCCTCTGCAATGTCACTTATAAAGACATTAAAAGGACCGTCCCAGTACTTGAACCCTCGCGGTACCCGCTAGTAACCCTCCTTTCTTCACTGTGGACTCCATTTACTACTACCTTTAGTCCTGTTGTCTAGACAATTTTTATCCAGGCTACCACCTTGGGACCCACTGCAAGGCTGGCTAACTTGTGTATTAATCTTTTGTGTGGGACTGTATCAAATGCCTTGCTAAAATCTAGGTAAGCCATGTCCACAGCCCCTCCCTGGTCTACTACTTTGGTCACCCAGTCAAAGAAATCTGTTAGATTCGTTTGACACGACCTTCCCATCCTGAATCCATGCTGCCTTGGGTCCTGTGCCCCACTGGCCTCTAGGTACTAAACAATTCTTTCCTTCAGAAGTGATTCCATCATTTTCCCCACCACTGAGGTCAAACTAACTGGTCTGTAGTTTCCTGCCTCTGTCCTGCTCCCACTTTTGTGAAGAGGAGTCACATCTGCCCTCCTCAAGTCCTCAGATACCACCCCATCCTCCCATGATTGGTTAAAGATAGTAGTCAGCGGTGTCATTAGTTCTACCCTTCGTTCTTTTAGAATTCTTGGGTGAATCCCATCAGGCCCCATTGCTTTGTCCACCTTCAATTTTATTAGTTCTTTCAGAACCCTTTCTTCTGTAAATGGACTGGTATCGACCCCATCTTCAGAGTGTGTCTCTTGTTTGGTTTAGGTACCTCCCCCTCCTCTTCCTTTGTGAATACTGAGTAGAAATATTCGTTCAGTATCCCTGCTTTTTCACTGTCACCCTCTTCCCACATTCCCTCCCCTTTATTAAGCCTCAGTATCCCTCCTTTGGTCTTTCTTCGCTCCCTAATGTACCTATAAAAGGTCCTATCCCCCTTCTTAACAGAGTTGGCTATCCTTTCCTCGGTTTGGGCCTTTGCTATTCTGACTGCCTTCCAGCCTCTTTCTGCTTTAACTGATAAAGTTCTGTGTCCTGCTCCTTCTGTGTTTCCTTATATTTCCTGAATGCTATCCTTTTCTCCTTAACCTTCCCTGCCACCTCTTTTGAGAACCATAGCGTTTTTTTCCTTCGTTGTGTTTTGTTGATTTGCTTTACACAAAGGCTTGTTGCCTCTGTGATGGCTGTTTTGATTACTCCCCATTGTTCCTCCACCCCTCCTTCTTGCCTGTTTGCTAGTGCTTTTCTGAGGCACTCTCATTTTCCCAAAGTCAGCCCTCCTAAAGTCCAATACTCTTGCTTTTGTATGGCTTTATTGTATGGCTGTGTTTATCATGAACCACACTGTTTGGTGGTTGCTTGTTCCCAGATGGCTACCCACTTCTAAATCTGAGATTCTTTCTCCGTCCCCTTTTGAGAGTACCAGGTCTAAGATTGCTCCCTCCCGAGTGGGTCCCAATACTAGCTGCCTGAGGCATGCCCCCGTAGGGCATCAAGAATGACCCCGCTCTTGGATGTGCCTGCAGCAACAGTGCTCCAATTAACATCTGGCATATTCAGGTCCCCCATCAACAATATCTCCCCTTTTCCTGCCATTCTAAGGAAGCCTTCTATCATTTCCTTGTCCATTCCTCCCGAGATGGGGGTCTGTGTACAACCCCCATGCGGATTGTGGTGCCATTTCCTGTCTCCAGGGTGACCCAGAGTGTCTCATCTGCTCCCTGTTTACTCTTTAGTTCTGTTGCTTTGATCCCTTCCTTTACATAGAGAGCTACTCCTCCTCCTCTTTTACCCTCCCTGTCCCTCCTGTAGATTGTGTATCCTGGTATGTTGACATCCCAGTCATGGTTCTCTGTGTACCATGTTTCCGTGACTGCCACAATATCCAGGCAACCCTCTTCCATAAAGGCCACTAGTTCAGGGAGCTTGTTACACAGACTATGGGCATTGGTACTCATCACCCTCCACTTTTTGATGGCCTTACCCCTTTTAGCCCCATTTCTGTCCTTACTGCCTTTGCCTTTTTTTACATTTACCTCTGTCCTGCTCCCTAATGACTTCTCTGCCTTGGTGTTTACCTCACTAATTACCGTGTTTTGTGGACTGGAGGGCTTGAGGGCACTGAAGGTGGACAAGGCACTGAGACCGGACAGCATTTACCCCGGAGCGCTAAGGGGGCTGGCAGATGTCCTGGCGGAACCACTAGCAGACCTGTTCAATGCCTCTCTGGACTCAGGGTGTGTACCACAGGACTGGAGGATGGCACATGTGGTGCCCCTCCACAAGAGTGGCCCCAAGGATGAGCTGGGGAACTACAGACCAGTAAGCCTCACTTCCATCGTGGGAAAGCTGATGGAAACAATCTTGAAGGAAAGGCTGGTTTCTCTCCTGAAGGCTAATAGGTTGCAGGATAGGAGGCAGAAATGGTTTATCTTGGGCAGATTCTGTCAGACTAACCTGGTGGAGTACTATGACTGGGTAACCAGACAATTGGACAAGGGCCATGCCGTGGATGTGCTGTACCTGGACTTCAGCAAAGCATTTGATTCAGTGCTGCATGGGAGGGTGGGTAGTAAGCCGGAAGGGGCAGAGGCTGGGGCAAAGATAGTGGGATAGGTTGTGAACTGGCTGCAAGGAAGACTACAGAGGGTGGTGGTGGGGGAGCTCTCATCGCCCAGGGCAGTGACAAGTGGGGTGCCACAGGGATCTGTACTGGGGCTGGTGTTATTTGGAATCTTCATAGCAGACATCTCAACAGGCTTCAAGACCAAGATCAGTCTATTTGCAGATGACACCAAGATGGGAGCAGTAATGGATGACTTAGCAGGCTGGCAGGGGCTGCAGAATGATCTAGCAAAATTGGAGGCCTGGACAGACACTTGGCAGCTGGGGTTCAATACTAAGATATGTAAGCTGTTTCATTTCAGGGCAACAAAACCAAGACAGAGCTACCAGCTAGGGCATATTCAGCTGGCCAATGCAGAGGAGGAAGAGGATCTAGGGGTATCATAACAGGAGCAATTAACTCTGCACAGTGTAGAAAGGCAGCTGTCAAGGCTAACAAGATGCTGGGTTGTATTGTCAGAGGCATATTCTCCAGGAGGGGGAGGTGATCTTGATGCTGTACAGGTCACTGGTTAGACCACACCTGGAGTAGTGTGTGCAGTTCTGGTGGCCGCACCTGAAGAAGGACATCAGGTTACTGGAGGCAGTGCAGCGCAGGGCAACAAGAATGATCCAAGGTTTAGGGGACCTGCCCTATGAGAGAAGGCTGAGGGAGCGGAACATGAACTCCCTGGAGGAAAGGAGGGATGGGGGACATGATAAAGACCTTCAAATACATGAAGGGGATAAAGAGGACTAACACAGAGGAGGTTTTCCAGTTAAGGGGGGGGAGGGAAACCTGAAGGCACAGTCTGAGACTGGAGGGCGGTAGACTCAGGAGGGAAATGAAGAGAAACTTTTTTTATGGAGAGGGTGGTGACAGGTTGGAACACATTACCATAGGAGGTGGTACCCTGTAATACAGTGGGCTACTTCAAAAGGGGATAGGGCAGAGCAAAGGGGAGGATCATTGGAGGGGAGGGGCAGCTGCAGTATAATGGATGCTAGCTGCACAATCGAGTAGACTCGATAGACTGTAAGGCTTCTATCTGCTGGCAGGTTTGTATGTTTGTATTCCCTGGCCAGATGGCTTGCAATCACAGTTAAACTTAAACAAGAACTTGCTAAATAAATCAGACGGTACCAGTGGTCATTGAGAAGTTGCAGGGGGTTACCCTGGTTGTACTTACTGCACAAAAAAACAGATGGAAAAGATGTCTGGCAACACCATGGCCCTTCTGGACATACAGGATTCTGGTGGGCACTGGTGCCAACACGACTCGCCTCCACTTCACAGCCTTTCTCTGTAGGTGGCCATAAACTGTGATGTGATTGTCCGTAGGGGCCAACTCCACAAGGCTGATCTCTCATCAGGAAAATGATGGGTCCAGTGCAGGAAAGGTTTTCTAGGTCAGGATGTCATAGGCCCTGCATAGGGTATCAGGATTCAAATGCAGTTCAGGAAATTAATTTGACTGGCAACTTGCAGGCTTGCCTGACCAGTCTCCTCCTTTTGGGAATGTGACAGGAGACACACGCAGCATTTACAGTCTCCAAATGTCCCAGGAGTCCTTGATTTAAAAAGTTTTCTCACAGTTCTCAGAAGTGTCCTCTTGTAGGCAAAATACTCAAAGTTCAGTTCTTTGTCTCTGAAACTAGTCAGGATATCTGAAGTTTGCTTTTCTGTTGCTGGTTTTTGAAAGATTAAATCCCACAGGGTGGCAAACAGGCCAAGAATCCCTGCGATTGATTCCAGCTTTCACTCAGCAGCTTTTTCCTTTTTAATGTCTCGAGCTACACTTTCAAACTAACTCCAGTCAAAACCGCTTCCTCTCTGTCTCGAGGCACTGCGGATACTTTAATTACTGCAGGGAGGCAAAACAGGCAGTTTTCCTGTGACCGGTTGCTACAACACACTTTTCCCTTAGCTGGGAGCTTGAGCCAAAAGTGACTTTTCTCAGTGGCATGAGCAGTTCTCCACTGTTCAAACAATAGTCCCACTGAAGAACCAGAATATCTGTATTTCTGGTTGGCTACCTCATCTGGCAATCACAGTCTAAGCACTCCCATTGTTCAATTTAAGCACAAACAAGGGAAAGTTCACAGTTTCACCTACATGGCATTGTAATCAGGACCCCTGAGGATCCCCTGGTTCTGATTCATCCAAATGCAGAAGTCCCGGACCAAATATGGGGGTCTCCCTTAGTGGAGGAAAGATAGTTAATGTAAACAACTAATTTATTCAAGCACAGTAAGGATTTAAAAGTAAATATTTATAGATTGATGAAGTGCTCTCTCTGCTCTATCAAGTGACTGTAGAGTGGAGCTGATTAGGGCTTTGCCTGGCTGGTCATGTGCTCCATTGCACTTGGACCCAGCCTAGGCTATTTACACAGCACAGAGGCATAGCAGTGTACACTCACACAGGACCACAACACAACAATACTTTACGTGGATTGAACTTCCCTTACTGGATGGAAGCCAGGCATTGGGCATCAATGGAGCCTAGAGAGATACTTAAGGGAAGCCTGCCAAAGTGTGTGTGTGTGGGGTTACAGTCATGCAACGTGTCCAGATAGCAAAGTGTTTCTTTATGTTAGGAGAGCACAGACATGACCAGTTTCTCTTGGAGATGCATGTTCTTGTGGTATCCTGACAGAATAGGGCCTCAGGATGCAGACACTACATGAGCCCATGGGACGATGGCCAATCAGGGCATAGGTAAGTTAATGCTAAGGAGTAGCTGGGTAGCAGCATGTGCTACATCCTGGAGAAAGCACTGACGGGGTGCGTGCTAAAAGGCTTCATGGTCCAAAACAGCTTGTCTTCTACTGCGTGCAGCTGGTTGTGTTAATGTTAATAAGAATAGTTTATTTATAATGTGGTCAATCCTATGAGCTCTAGACACCCCACAAAATATGCAAGCACCAGCATATTTTTTTAATTGCTGTAATAGCAAAGGTAAATCTTTTTATCCCCCTAAAGCTTTTTCTTCCTTCAGTTGAAGGCTTTGGACACCCCACAAAATATACAAGTACCAGCACAACATTGTTTAAATTCCAGTAATAGCAAAGTTAAATTGTAAACTATCACAAGTTGCTAATACAGTTATGTTGATGTAATACCAGAAAGCCTGTACCAACCAGCTGCTAAAATGAGGATCTTCACAATCGCAAAGTATGCTTTGAAATCACAGAGGGGATGCCAACAGTGGAGAAAAGCACAAGGAAGTTACACTCTAAGGAGCAGATATTCAGAACTGCGCAGGAGAGCAGCACAAGTCCAGTGCAGCACAAATCTGATGCACAGAGGTGCAACAGGAGCGATATTCAGAGGCTGTGCATGCCGAAGTGCGCCAGCACAACCTGGCTGAATATGGCACTGTTGCGCAATAACGCAACTGACAATGCACCATGGTGCAAGGAATGGTGCACTATGGCGCAAGAGGTGGTGTGCCATGGTGCACAAACATGCACAGTTGCACCACAGCAGCAGAGCAACGGGGGGGGCACGGCACAGAGAGAGACCCACGAACATAACAAGGTAGGCACAGCGACAGACGACAGAAGGCCACCACCAGCAGGGCACGGCAGGGTGTGAACAGCCACCCACGCCCCTGTGCAGAACAGTGGCACCAGAGAAGCCAATGGGCAACTGAGGGCCACCAAGGGGACCCCCGCAGCCTGCATGCCGTGCCCCCCCACCCACAGCCAGCCCAGTGTAGGACACACCCAGGACCAAGCAACCATGCAACACACCCACAACACACCCCTGACAGGCCACCCATGGGCACCCCCACGACACACCCACTGACCAAGGGGGGGACACCACCACAGTGGGACACACCATGGCACAGATCAGGGACCCACAGCAGCACAGGTACCCCGACACATGCACACAACATGGACAGGCACTGGGCCACTGCAGCGTGGCGCAGCATGCCACCTGCAAAGCAGACACTGACACAGGGAGGTAGGGCAAAACGACGTAATGAGGAACACAACAGCCAACTATGTACAATAATATGGGTGAGGGAAGGCGTAGGACTGAGAGGGATGGAGACAGGGAATAGGGACTGTACAGTGGGAAGGGGGACTGGTGGGGGAGGAACAGCAGGGGACACAAGGGATGATAGGGCGTCCATCAGCGGCGGCCACGCTGTGCCGGCCCACGTCGTCCATGGCATCCATTGGCAAACACCCGCTGGTGTATTTGGATCACTGCCTCCATCATTGTCGATGTGATCAAGATGATCTGCTGCAACAGCCGGCAGTACAGCAGCAACCTCCCCCGCCTCTGAATACCTAGGGAAAGGGACAGAACAGGCCATCAGTGCAGTTGTTACGCTCGGGTTATGCCCCTATTGTCCCACATACACCTCACATTGTATTTCTGGTCTATTATACTATGATACTGCTATTTTGCACTAACATTGTAGATATGAGCACACATATATAAGCATGGGTGCTAGGAACATGCTTTGCTGCTAAGATATGCTAATATTGTCATGCATGATTTATTATACCTCACTATAATACATTTATCTAGATTATGTTTGTCTTTTATAGATATTCTATATATAATCTACCTAATCACTGATAAGATGACTCAGAGGGATCATCAGTGATTACTGTATACTTATATTCTCATAATTATATGTAGTGTGTATTTTACACTCAGGCAGATATGCCTGTCAGCAGTTCCCTTTGTCTAAGCAAGCTGACAAAGAGAGAGACAGCTTTGTTTTTTACTGGCGTAAGTAAGAAATACTGCATGTAGTTTTGAACTGTCAGCATTTCTTTTGTCCAAGCTATAATGCTAATGGAAGCATATTCTGTCTCATATGATACTCAATAGTAATTCTGTCTCCTAAGTCATTCTCCAATGGAGAATGACTTAGGACCAATGCATATTGTTTCTCATATCTGTAACTATGTTGTAATCTCTGTTGTTATGCTGTTATCTGTAGTATTTAGCTGTCTGCAACCCATTGTAGCTTGCTCGAGACACTACTGTAGCTTCTCTAGAAGGGTAGAGAGCTGGAACGTGGGGAGAGATAGAACAAGATCTTAGAGAACGTAAGATCTACAATTCTGGAGATTATGTACATTCTTCAGGAGTGGTGAGAAACCCATCCCCCTTGTGATATGCTTTGTCACATGCTTGGCGTAAGCAGTATAATAAACTTTATTAGTACTCCTTGCTTGTTTACGAATATTTCTTGGCAGACTCCGAGACACAAGAATCTGTATTATTACTATTTTTATTGTTTACCCTACACACCAAGAGTGTTTAGACAACACAGTGACCCCCAACACCATGCTCAACCACTGCAAACAAAGGGCAGTAGAAACACCCCCCCAGAGGGCCTGCACAGGCCGCCTGCAGGGGGGGATGGACCTATGCCTGCCAGCAACACGGAACACCACAACAGTGCACATCTGGTTGGCACCTGCCACACAGTAGCCACCTGACTGTGCATTGCCAGTCACATGGCACAGTGCCCATGCATCACCACAGCACCAACAGTGGCATCTGGGCGCACGCCCACCCCACTAACAGCTGGCACACATGTACAATAGATGAACCTCAGTAGCGGGCACCAAGCACAGTGCAACACATCCAGCCCTCATGGCACACAGAACAGGCAGCTATGTCTGAACCCATGCCCCCACCAACCCCCATAGACGTGTGGAGGACAATGCCAGTGCCTACCTGCCGGCCACCACGAAGTGCATCATCCACCCCACGTTCCCGGCTTCGAGTGACTTCTACACTGTTGACGCCAGGCTCTGTTGGTGGTCCCAGGCACGCCTGGGTGGGCCTGCTCAGGCACCCACGCACCGCTACGCCAGTCGTGCTCCCACAGGTTGACTCTGGGGCGACGTAAACACCCCGCCGCCGTGAGCAGCCCATAGTTGTCATCGGCCCCGGGGCGGCTGCCCCCGTGGCTGTGGTCAGGGATCCGTGCGGTGGCCCTGATGTGTGGCCCATCCTGTCCCCAGTCTTCTGCTGCTGCCCAGTGCATGCATGGACAGCATGTGCATACCACAGGCATGGCATCTGTGTGTCACACAGCATGCCGCCTGTGTGCGTGCTTGCCTGGTCGCTGGCCCATGTGGTGTGGGCACGATGAGGGCTGTCCTGCACCGGATGCGCCTGTGCACTGGTGCTATGATTCTGATCCGCACCATATGCCAACGCCAGGGCGTGTGTGAGAGTGTGTGTGTGTGTGTGTTTGTGTTGCTGTGTGCAGTTGCGTGTGGTGGGGTGCTGCCATCCCCCCATGTCCCTGCACCACGCCTCTATGTGTGTATGCCCATCGCCATGCTCGCCCCTGCCTGTGTGCTGTACCTGTGGCTCTTGCATGTGTATGGCGCCACCTACCTTGGTGCACCATAGTGCTCCTGCGCAATGGTGTTACGGTGTTGTCGGGCCTGCCTCATCAGCCTTGGATCCCTCCACCCATGGGGGAGCTGTCCACCACCCTCTGGCACATTGCCTCCATCGTCCCCACTACTGTTGCCCTCATCAGCCTCGACAGCTATCCCACGGTAAATGGCCATGCTATGCAGTATGCAGCAGGCCAGGAATAGGCCACAGATTTTCGAGGCGCTGTACTGTAGGGCTTCGCCAGACCTGTCCAGGCAATGGAAACGTGCCTTCAGCATTCCAAATACATGCTCTATGATGTTCTGTGTCCTGGCGTGTGCCTCGTTGGAGTGTTCCTCGGATGGGGTCGAAGGGCGCTGGTAGGGGGTGAGCAGCCAGGGCCTCAATGGGAAGGCGCGGTCACCTGTGTGGATAGGGACATGGTTAGCTCTCTGCCTGCTCTTACTGTGCCCCTTGCCTGCCCAGGCACCTCACCTGCATGCCCACCCTGCCCACCCTGTTCCATTGCCTGCCCTGCCTGTCACCCCTTGCCCATCTGATACTCACCCACCAGGTGGCCTGTGGGGATGTCCCCACATTCGAATCTGTGGCACAGCATGGAGCTATGCCAGATGAAGGTATCATGTGTGCTTCCAGGGTGTGTTGCACAGACACTGGTGATGCGCCCCATGGCATCACACACCACCTGGTAGTTGATGCTCGGGCTCCCCTTCCAGTTGATGTACACAAGGCCCTCTGGGCCAGGTGGCATGTGGATGCCCACATGGGTGCAGTCGATGGCCCCGAGCATGCCAGGCATAAGTGCTACCCTGTGGAAGTCCTGTATGGCTGCTGTACGCTCTGCCTGTGTGCTGGGGAAAGGGATGTATTGCGAAGCACATGGCAGCAGGGCGTGGAGGAACTATGTGAGGAGGCGTGATGTGGCCAACTGGGTTATGCCTGTGGTGTCCCCCGTTGGTCTCTGGAAGGTGCCCGTGGCGAGCAGGCACATGAGTACTGTGACTTTTGTCTCCACTGACAATGCACGACTCCGTCTAATGGGTGCCTGCATCTCCTCACTGCACAGCTCGCAGAGCTGCCTCAGGATTGTCCTGTTCAGGCGGCACCAGCCCATAATCTCCGTGTGAGTGAAGTTCTCAAATGTGGTGTGGGCACGGTACCACCTGTGTCAGGCATACCGCTGATGGGCCCTTCCTTGGCCACGTCGCTGTTCCAACTGCCCTCTCACACTCCTCATTATGGCCTCCATCATGTATGGTGCACTGTCCACGGCCCCTGTTGTGTCGTCTCCCCCTGGGGTGGTTGGCTGCAGATGGGTGTGTGGCACCCTGGTGCACCACCTGGCACTGTGCCTGCTGCTCCCTCTCATTACCAGTGCCCCTTCTTCCGTTCCAGTGGTGCCAGTGTCGCACTCCCCTTCTGTGGCGGCCTCTGTCTGTCTCTCTGTGCCCTTCTTTCCTACCTTCTGTCTTTCTCTCTTTCTTTCCTTATTCCTGTCTTTCTTTGGTCTGGCTGTCTCTCTCTCGCTCAGTCTCTATCTCCCTCTGTCTCACGCTCTCCCTCTCTCCTTCTCTCACTCACTCTCTCGCTCTCTTTCTCCTCTTCCCTCACTCACCTGGCGCAAGTGCTGTCCGTGTGCTTGCACCTGTTTTTTATAGGCTCAAGTCTGCTCTGCGCATCCTGGCTTTGCCCCTCACATGCACCATGGTAACACGGTTCAATATTGCACTACGTTGGATATACATGGGCACGCCCCCTGCCATTGCGCCTGCATTGATTGTCATTGCGCACTGGCGCACTGGTACTTGCGCTGAGCATTGGCTCCCGCTGAATATGGCTCCATGGTGCAGTTCCTCAGTTGCACCATGTGCAACCGCTTTGAATATCCGGGCCCAAGTGTTACAGTTTCAATACAACACTGATTTAAAACTAATTGTGCAAAATTAAGTTGTATAACCGGCATGTGCAGCTAGTTGATAAATGGCTGTAATAGTTTTGCCTTATAGGCATTGATTTACAGAAAAAGAAATAAAACTCAAAAGGAAACTGTGATTATCTCACATATCAGAAGTGTAATGTAAAAAATCTATTGTGAAACAAAAAGAAAATCTTATTTCGTGTCATTTTTAATCTTCAGTATTTGAAAAAAACAAAAGTTAACATCACTCCTAAAAATTATCATAAATGGCTGTGTTAAAAACATTTCTGAAAAAAAGACAATAATATTAAGCAGGAGGAGGATTGAGAACTGCCCCACTTTAAACATTACTACGAGGCAGCCTAGATTGTCCTATATTAATCTAGTCTTCAGAACTCGGGGGTGGGACTTGAATTCAGATAGATGCTAATCAAGTGAGGGGATGCCCCCTTCACATTTGCAGTCCTGGTTAATAAGTGTCCCAAAGAAAGCACTAAAATTTCAAAGTAGGTGGACGAGGCACACGTTACACATCGGGGCTAAAGTTAAACAAGGATTCTTGGCTCCACAGAGGTAATTGGCAATGGTCCCAGTGAGGTGGTGACCAGATTTTTGACCAAATAGGTTAGCTGGCAGGTTTAAAACCAGGAAGAGGAAAGGTCTGATTTATCCTATTCAATTTCTTTGAAGGAGAGACAACACTCCCCTTTGCCGCCTTAAAGGAAATATATGGTTTGGAAGCCTCAGATCATGACAGATATCTATAGGTGTGGTCACTGCTATGCACCACTCAAATGAAGACTGGCTTAGGATCATCACAGCTAGTGCTGACTGGATTAGTAAAAGTGGCAATGATGCATTCAGAACCTAAACAGCTCATTTCCAAGCTTTACCTTAATACACAGACATTGTCCACAGATTAGGGTCTATAGCCCACCCAGTCTGCCCATTTGAGCTTGTAAGTTCACTTTATGTTTTCCTAGAAGATTGTTGCCCCTTACCGCCAAAATTCCATTGTGTCTATCTCATGCATTCGTAAATCCCGTGATTGTTTCAGCCCCCACTACTTCCTCTGGAAGGGTGATCCACTTGTCCACCACCCGTTCTGTGTAGAAATTCTTCCTAACGTTTCATCTGAATCGCCCTCCCTCCAACTTCATCCCATGCCCTCTAGTCCTGGAACATCTTTTTCACTGGAAAATAATGTATTCCTGCACTCTGTTCCTCCCTGTAAGGTACTTGTATGCAACTATCATATCCCCTCTCTCTCTCTCTCTCCTCTCCTCCAGGGAGTACAAATTCAAGTCCTTCAACCAGTCCTCATAGGACTTGTGATACAATCCATGTACCATCTTTGTTGCCCTCCTCTGAAACTTCTCTACCCTGTCTATGTCCTTATGTTGGTAAGGTCTCCAGAACTGTACACAATATACCAGGTTGGGCCTCACTAGTGTCTTGTATAGTGGAATTAAGACCTCCCTTTTCCTGCTGTTAATGCCCCTATCTATGCATCCCAGCATCCTATTTGCTTTACCTGCTGCCTTGCCGCACTGTTTCCCTACCTTGAAGTCACGGGGTGGGAGTTGCGAATTCCACTGTGGAACTTCTGCAAACTTTCAGAAATTTCATGGGAATTTCGGAACTTTCTCCATTGGCGAAACTGGGATTTTCTGCAGATTTTCATTGGGTTCCGCTGACTTTTTTGTGAACTGTGGAAAAATGTCTATAAACTGCGGCATTTATTCTATCCACAGTTTAATGAACTGTCAGTGAATGAGCGCGTACTTGTACAACCACACGGTCATTCACCAACAGTTCGGTGGGTCACTGGTAGTGGAGAAGAGAGGAGGGCTGCGCTGGTGGCCCGCTCAGGGGAAGGGTGGGGGCAGCAGGGTGGTGGTGGATGAACTGTCGGGGTGGGGGATCCACTAGACACCTGGGAATTGGGATTAATTATTTTATAAGGGATCGGGTTGGGGGGGCCACTAGACACCAGGGAATACTGGGAATAGACAGGAATGAGTCAGTGGACTACTGGCTGTTTTTTTGTGGATTAAGGGAATCCAGGATAGGAAGGGGGGTCCACTAGACACCAGGGAAATAAAATGTTTTTGGAGGCCATGATCAGTGGGTGGGGGGTCCACTAGATACCAGGGAGGGAATCAGAGTTTTTATTTCTTCTTTACTGGGACCCACGGCCCGTGATCCCCGGGGGCGGGGGGGAATCACTAGACACCAGGGAGCAGGGATTTTTTACTTGGGACCCACGATTGGAGGACAGGGGGGTGACTAGACATCAGGAGGATCCAAGGGAGGGATTTGAAGTTTTTATTTATTTACTGGGACCCCTGACCAGCAGGGAGTGGATTAATGAATTAAACTGCGGTTAAAAAAAGCCTCAGTACTGACCACTGGCAGTGATCCATTCTGCAGATTTTTTTCCCCTGCAGTTTAATAAATTAACCAGCAGTTTGTATATTTATTCTGGAGTTTTAAGACAGAATTTCCATGAAAGATGTGAAAATTAATTCTGAACTTCTGCAGAGGTGAAATTCACACTTTCACGGAAATTCCGCCGGCAGAATTTTTTTTACGCTCACCCCTAGACATCAGAGATGATAACCCCAAGATCCCTTTCCCACTTGGTGCATGCCATATCCTCTCCCACCAACTGGTTTGTTATTACAGGGTTTGTGTACCCCATATGCATTATCTTGCACTTCTGTGCATTGAATTTCAACTGCCAAACCCTTGGCCATTCTTCAAGCTTCTGCAGGTCCCTCCTCACTCTGTCTACACCCTCTGGTGTGTCCACTCTGTTACAAAGCTTCGTGTCATCAGTGAAGAGGGAAATTCTGCCTTCTAGATCCCATGCAATGTCACTGATAAAGACGTTGAATAGGACCGGTCCCAGCACTGATCCCTGTGGTACCCCACTGGTCACTCTTCCCTCTGTGGAGTGACAGCCATTTACCACCACCCTCTGTGTCCTGCCACCAAGCCAATTACCTACCCACCACACTACTGTCCTGCCCACTCCTATATTCCCCAGTTTGTTTAACAGCCTTCTATGTGACACAGTGACAAAGGCCTTGCTGAAGTCCAGGTAGGCCATGTCCACTGCCCTTCACTGATCCACCTCCCTTGTCACCCAGTCACAAAATTCAGTGACGCTGGTCTGACATGACCTCCCCCCGGTGAAACCGTGCTGCCTTGGGTCCTGTAGTCCGATGGCAACCAGATGTTCCACCAATCTCTCCTCCAGTAGTGCTGCCATGATCTTCCCCACTACCAAGGTCAGGCTGACTAGTCTGTAGTTCCCCGTTTCCTCTTTGTTCCTGCTTTCATATAAGGGGACTACATCTGCTGTCCTCCAGTCTTTTAGTACCTCCCCTGTTTCCAGTGATTGGCTAAACATGCTTGCCAGAGATTCAGCTACCACCTCTCTTAGTTCTTTTAGGACCCTGGGGTGCACCCCATCTGACCCCATTGCTTTATCGAGTCTTATTCCTTCCAATTCCTTTAGGACCCTTTCTCGCGTAAAGGGTCGTGTGTCCATTTCTGCACCATTCCCACCCCTTGTATTCCCTTCAGGTCCATTACCTTCCTCTTCCTCAGTAAAGATTGAGCAGAAATAGCTGTGCAGTATGTCAGCTTTACTGTTGTCAACCTCCACGCGTCCCCCATGCTCCCCCTTCAGTCTCACTATCCTACCTTTGCCTTTCTTTATTAACTTATGTACCTGTAAAAGGTTTTGTCCCCTCTAGCCACTGATTTTGTGATGCGCTCTTCTGTCTGAGCTTTGGCTTCCCTTACTAACCTTCCTGCCTCCCTTTGCTTCTCCTGGTACTTCTCCCTATCCACTTCTGCCTGAATCTTTTTACGCTGCCTGAATATAATCTTTTTAGCTTTCACTTTCTCCACTACCTCCTTGGAAAACCATAATGGCCTCATCTTCCTTTTCCCCTTGCTAACCTGCTTAATGTATAGTTCTGTTGCTCTTATAATCCCCAATTTAAACATTGCCCACTGTTCCTCAACCCCTGATTCCTGTCATATTCCCATTAATGCCTTTTTCAAGCAGCTCCCCATTTTCCCAAAGTCTGCCCCCATAAAATCTAGGATGTGTGTTTTTGTGCAGTTTGGTTTGCCTCCTTCTGTGATTTCAAACAACAGTGACCGGTGGTCACTGTTCCCCAGGTGCTCCCCGATTGCTACCCCCATCACACTGTCCCCGTTTGTGAGGACGAGGTCCAGTATTGCCTTCTGTCAAGTTGTTTCCATGACCAGTTGCTTGAGGAAGGCACCTTGAAGGGAGTCCAGGATAAATCTGCACCTGGTTGATGCTGGTGCTGGGGGGCTCCAGTCCACTTCTGAAATATTGAAGTCTCCAACCAGCACCACCTCACTCTTGTCTGCCATCCTTTGGATGGCTAGCATCAGCTCCTAAACTATTTCTTCCTCCTGGGCGAGTGGTCTGTAGACCACCCCTGTGCGGATGGCTGACCCCATTTTCCTTTCCAGCTTAACCCACAGTATCTCTTCCCCATTTTGTTCCTCCTGGATCTCTGTGGCCTTTATGCCATCTTTCATATAAAGTGCCACTCCTCCTCCCTTCCTGCCTGCCCTGTCTCTTCTGAATATGTTGTAGCCAGCTATGTCTATCTCCAAGTCATGGTTATCATTACGTCAGGTCTCTGTGATGGCCATAATGTCCAGGCCCGACTGTACCATGGCCACCTCCAGATCCTCCAAATTGTTGATAAGGCTTCTGGCATTGGCACACATGGCTTTACATGATTTGAACCCCCTGGACTGTTTAGCTGTTCTACTCCAGCCCCTTCCCTGGTTGTTCTTTATCCCTGGTTCTCCCTGCTGTCTGCCCTTCTGTTGAATTTTGCCCCCTTTCTGCCTATCCACCTCTTGGGTGCTTATCTCCATCGGTTGCAGACTGCTTTCTAGTGTTATCTGCTCTTCCTGTTCACTGGTTCCACAGCTAGCTGTGGGGGGTGGGAAATTATGTACCCACCTTGCTGGCCTGCCACCCCCCCCTCTTTAAATGGAGAAGAAGAGTACACAATAGCAGGAGAGGTACTAACAACAACAAAAATGGAAAGGGACTTGGGGGTAGTCATATCAGATGACCTAAAGGTGGGTAAGCAATGTGAAAAGTCAGTAAGGAGAGCCAGGGGGATACTGGGATGCATAGGACGGGGCATCACAAGTAGAACAAGCATTTGTCAATGCCGAACGTTCGCTTGCAGGTATTTGCAGTGGTGTTTGGCATGTATGGTGCTTTACCCTAATGCCCTGTGCGATTGCTGGTATTTGCACAATAAATTGTCAGCATGGTGTTTTTGTTACCCCCATTGTGCGCTACATAGGCAGAAACACGTTTTGGGCAGGATGTGAAAAATGACAGCTGTACTGCTCATAAGGAAGTGTGGTAAAATGCCAATGTTGAAAATGTGGAGGGAAATATTGAAAATTGCAAACCTCACGCTGCGTATGGAACTGTGTAACGCACCGTGAACAGTCATTTTAGGAATTTTTTATCAAATTTTCAACATTGCCATTTTAAACCTCTGTTAATGAACAGTGTCACTGTGATTTTCTTACTGTGTCCCATACATTGATTTCAAGACAATCGACTGAGCCATTGTGCACTACATGGGGGAAAGACGCTTTGGGCAGGATGTGAAAATGACAGCTGTACTGCTCATAAGGAGGTGTGGTAAATGGCAATGTTGAAAATCTGGAGGAAAATATTGAAATTGGAACTTACGAAAGAGGAACTGCACAACACATGCTCAGAAAACAGTTATTTGTAGGAATTTTTTAAATTTTCAATATAGCCATTTTAAGATCTCTGCTCATGAACAGTGACACTGTGATTTTCTTTAATATGTCCCATACACTGAGTTCGCAGACACCGACTGTGCCATTGTGCGCCAATGGGCGGAAACATGTTTTGGGCAAGATGTGAAAATGACAGCTGCAGTGCTCATAAGGAGGTGTGATAAAATGGCAATGTTGAAAATCTGGAGGAAAATATTGAAAATTCGTAACTTATGAGCCTGTGTAGAACTGCACAACGACGCCAGAACAGTCATTTTTTGATTTTATTACTTATACTGGTCCTTTCTCATGATCGAAACATTGTCATGGCATTATTTGAGGCCAAAGGGTGATTTCGCCAAGAGTGACTGCGCAGTGCCTGCAAATCACCCTTCGGCCCAAATAACGCCATGACAGTGACATCATTCATGAGAAGGCGCCCAAAACCCCATGTTGAAAATTTGCAAAATTCCAAAATGACTGAGATATGCAAAAGTTGAAACCCCTATGTAGCCCATTATACAGCTTACCGCATTTCCTCAGTTCATGGGTCGGCTTTGAAGAGTGCAGACGTGTTCTCGGGTCCAATCAAGATTGTTGCGCCGCTGTCCGGAGGCAAGTATGGGGGTGGGGTGTGGGAGACTGGGTGCGCAGTGGGTGGGTGAGGGTTGTGAGGGGGTTGAATGCACACAGGACCGCTTTTTTGTTTTACAGGGAAAACAAAAAAAGACAACGTGGACGCTTGCCACGCTGGGGTGGGCTCCCAGCATGGCAGAAGATGTGGGGGGCGTATGAGCCGACGGGGATTGGGCACCCCGCCGGCAAACAAACAAACGCTTGCCATGCTGGGGTGGCCCTAGCGGCAACAGGATGTCTTGAGGGGGCCGAGCCGACGGGGATTGGGCACCCTTGTTGGCAAAACAAACAACGTTTGCTACACTGGGGTGGGCTCCCAGCATGGCAGGAAAGCTTTGGGGGGGGGAGCGTATGACGGAGGGGACGGCAGTGGCGCTAAGTATGGCAGCAGTGTTTTTCTTTGAAGCAGAGGAACACCGCTGTCATACTGAGCTCCTGCACCCATTGGTGCAGGACAGCCACGCCTGCTCAAGGGAGCAGTGCATTTGATGGGAGAGGCACACCTCCAAGTGTGCTACTCTTCCAAACGCCTTCAGTATGCCGCGAAGTTTAACGTAAAAGGAAGTGGTTATCCCTCTGTACAGACAGTTGGCGAGACCCCATCTGGAATACTGTGTGCAGTTTTGGAGACCCCATCTACGCAACGACATAGACAGGATGGAAGCAGTCCAGAGGAGGGCAACTAAAATGGTGCAGGGTCTGCATCAGAAACCATATGAAGAGAGACTGAGAGAGCTTAATATGTATACCCTTGATGAAAGGAGGGATGGGGGAACATGATAGAAACTTTTAAGTACCTCAAGGGAATCAACAAAGTCCAGGATGGTAGCATCTTTCAGAAAAAAGAGATGTGTAAGAACAAGGGGGCACAATTTAAAGATAGAGGGGGGATAGCTCAGGGGTAATGTGAGGAAATTTTTTTCATGGAGAGAGTGGTGGATGCATGGAACCGCCTCCCTGGGGAGGTTGTTGGGTCTAAAACAGTAGGGGAATTCAAACATGCATGGGACAGACATAAGGCAATTGTAGTGGGGGGTTGCAGGAAGTAGGTTGTTGATTAACTAGAATCTGCAGCTTATCCAATAGGAAGGGAAATGGGCAGACTGGGTGGGCCAAGTGGTCCTTATCTGCCATCAGAGTTTATGATTCTATGTTAAATGCTTGTCCATGTAACATTTAAACTTATCACTGAGTGCTTGTATTCCCCCTCCAGGATGGATGCAGGCCGTCAGGCTTCAACAAGCCTCCATCCCTCCAGGTGGGTCCCCAGTCACCAATGAATCCAAACCCATCCTCACAGTACCAGTTCTTCAAGCATGAGTTAAAGTTCCCGGTGCATGCACCACTACACTCTCCTATGCCTCTCACAAGTAGTACTTGAACTTCTAAGAAGGTGACAGAAGTAACTACTTGCTTGAGACCCCTCCTCAGTTTATTTCCTAAACTCTTCCTCAGCTTCCTAAGTCTCTCAGTTTGCCAGGTCATTAATACCTAGGTGGATAATGACATCTAGCTCACCCTCCTGTCTTGCCTCCCAGCAATCCCTAGGATCTTCCTTCCACCCTTCCATGCCATGGCACCTGGTAGGCACCTCACCTCCCTGTCCTCCCACTCCTGTGTTCCTATCTGGAGCCCTCTTATGATAGAGTCCCCCACCAGGATTTGCTTCCTCCTCCTCCTCCTCTGGGGTCCACTGCTCTCCCCAATGAGGTCACCTCCTTAGTTGACCTCCACATCCTTCCCTTCCACTTTTCTGGGTACCTCTGTTTGGTTGTCCCCATTTGCCAATGTGGCATTTGAGTTCTGGAGTGGAACAGGATTTTGGATGTGCCTCTTTCTGTCTGTCCTAACCCTCCCCAAGCCTACCACCATCCAAGTACTCCTCGTTCTTGTTATCCTTTGAGGCAGCAGTGTTGGACTGAGTGGTCTCAGGATAGGGGCGAAGGTATTCCTGGTCCAGTTTACTTCTGCTCTTAGTCTGGCTACCTCATCAAGCAGTCCAGAGAAATGTCTGCAGATAGGGCAGCACCTCAGCATCCATACGGTCTGCCTGAAAACAGCTGCCCCACAGCCACTGCATTGCACCACTCCCCATATTATACTGCACTTATACTACTATTTCAGAATGTGTCTGTTACTGAAGCTCTCCTATTTCCCTCTTTATTAATTTACTGTCCTAAAAATCCTATCAACAATCCTCAGTTACTTTTCTTTAAAGAAGGAAAACAAAATAAAAAATAAATAAAAAAAAAGAGTCAAAACACTTATTGTGCTGAGAGAGGGCTTCCTCTCCCTTATGCCCCTCCTACTCCACAACCCCTGCTATTCCCTGTGCTTAGCTCCTGTCAATCAGATGAAGACAGCAAAGGAAAACACCATCACTACAAGCACACCAAACTAGGATTTTAATGTTCTAAAGTCCCAAAACAATTCTAAGTAAAGATAGGAAAGAAATAACAGTGCCACTACAAGCCCACAAATCTAAGTTTAAATCAAAAACAGCAGTGAGCAGTTACTGCACAAAAATGAATCTGGATCCTTCCACTTCTGGCTTCTTCTGAGAAAACAAAAATCAACTTGCTACCTCAAATCTGACATAGCCTCTCCTGCAGTTATCACGTAGCTGAGGTCAGAGGTCAGACAATTAGCACTCCAGATTTGAGGCAGTATAGCACAGTGGTTTAAGGCTCTGAGCTGCGAACCTGAAGACCTGGGTTTGAATCCCACAGCCCCCACTTGCATACTGTGTGACGTGACCCTGAGCAAGTCACTCCCTCTTGCTCCCAGGTTGCACCTGTAAACAGGCTTTCAGCTTAGTGTGTCTCACCTGGTAAAACAACAAGACAAAAAATAATTTGCAGCAAGTAAAGACAGCAAAAGAAAACACCACCACTACAAGCACACCAAACTAGGTTTTACATTTTTTATAGCCCAAAAACAATTTTTTTTTTTTGCAACTTAGTATATTTTATTGACTTTTCAAATGTACAAACATTTAACAACAAAAAAAGCCCCAAAAACATAAAAACAGATAAAATAATAACACTTAATATAAACAAAAGAAAAAGCCACCCCCCTACCTCCCTCCCCAACTCCCCACTCACCCTCCCACCCTCCTCCCCATTATATGCATCCACCTCAGAACCTTGGGAATGGTGGCAGATTAAGAAAAGAAAGATCAGAAAATACTAAGTGAGAAACATAAAATACTAAGTGAGAGACATATAAAGCTCTGTCCAACATGTTGTAACTCTAGATGAGGTAGAATTATAGGTACCTATTGCCTTTTTAGCTGAGATGGCTGTCAAACACTCTTGTATCCACTCCGAGAGGGAAGGAGTCCACGAATCTAACCAGTGTCTCACTATAAGGAGTTTGGTTACAAACAATATAAGGGCTATATAGTACTTATGAGAAGAAATGAGAAACTTATGAAAAGAGGAGGGGGAGGTACCTAAACCAAACAAGAGAAACACTCTGAAGACGGGGGTTGATACCAGTCCATTTACAGAAGAAAGGGTTCCGAAAGAACTAATACAATTGAAGGTGGACAAAGCAATGGTGCCTGATGGGATTCACCCAAAAATTCTAAAAGAACTAAGGGTAGAACTAGTGACACCGCTGACTACTCTCTTTAACAAATCATGGGAGAATGGGGTGGTACCTGAGGACTGGAGGAGGGTGGATGTGATTCCTCTTCACAAAAGTGGGAGCAGGACAGAGGCAGGAAACTATAGACCAGTTAGTTTGACCTCAGTGGTAGTTAAAATGATGGAATTACTTCTGAAGGAAAGAACTGTTGAGTACCTAGAGGCCAGTGGGGCACAGGACCCAAGACAGCATGGATTCATGATGGGAAGGTCATGTCAGACGAATCTAATAGATTTCTTTGACTGGGTGACCAAAGTAGTAGACCAGGAAGGGGCTGTGGACATGACCTACCTAGATTTTAGTAAGGCATTTGATACAGTCCCACACAAAAGATTAATACACAAGTTAGCCAGCCCTGGAGTGGGTTCCAAGGTGGTAGCCTGGATAAAAAATTGGCTAGACAACAGGACGCAAAGGGTAGTAGTAAACAGAGTCCACAGTGAAGAAAGGAGGGTGACTAGCAGGGTACCGCAGGGTTCAGTACTGGGACTGGTCCTTTTTAATGTCTTTATAAGTGACATTGCAGAGGAACTGGAAGGAAAAGTATGTCTCTTTGCAGAGGACACAAAGATCTGCAACAGGGTTGATACACAAGATGGAGTGGAAAGGATGAGAAGGGACTTGGCAAGGTTGGAGGAATGGTCAAATGTATGGCAGCTCAGATTCAGTGCAAAGTAATGCACTTGGGAAACAAAAACCCAGGGGAAGAGTACACAATGGGGGGTGAGATACTGACAACAGTAAAACTGGAAAGGGACCTGGGGGTAATTATATCAGATGACCTAAAGATGGACAAGCAATGTGAGAAGGCTGGAGGGATACTAGGATGCATAGGGAGAGGCATCACTAGTAGAAAACAGGAAGTTGTTATCCCTCTGTACAGACAGCTGGTGAGACCCCATCTGGAGTACTGTATGCAGTTCTGGAGACCCCATCTCCGCAAAGACATAGACAGAGTGGAGGCTGTCCAGAGGAGGGTAACAAAATGGTGCAGGGTCTGCACCAGAAGACGCATGCAGAAAGACTAAATGAGCTTAATATGTATACCCTGAGGAAAGAAGGAGAGGGGACATGATAGAAACTTTCAAGTACCTCAAGGGAATCAACAAAGTCCAAGAGGGTAGCATCTTTCAGAAAAAGAGATGTGCAAGAACAAGGGGGCACAATTTGAAGATAGAGGGGGGACGGCTCAGAGGTAATGCGAGGAAGTATTTTTTCACGGAGAGGGTTGTGGATGCATGGAACAGCCTGCCTGAGGAGGTCGTGGAGTCAAAAACAGTGGGGGAATTCAAGAATGCATGGGACAGACATAAGGCAGTCCTAGTGGGGGGTAGGAGGAAGTAAGCTGTTGGTTAACTAGAATCTGCAGCTTATCTGTTAGGTAGGAAAATGGGCAGACTAGGTGGGCCAAGCAGTCCTTATCAGCCGTCAAATTCTGTTCTATGTTTCTAAATTAATTGCTTAGTGGGAAATTCCCACTTTCTGTGAGCCTACTTAACCCCCGGCCGTTGTGTTCTTTTCAGGCTCCCTCACTGGAACCTCGGGGCTACCAGTTGCCCACGGATCATGACACAGAGAGACAGCTCCACTTCAGGTAGCTAGCTCAGAGCCCCTTAGGCATCTGGCGCCATTTTTAAACTCCACCACGCAGAACAAGCCTGGTCTAATTTAAAACTTAGGAGCTGAACTGACCTTGTACTGTAATTTTTAGCCTGCTTCTTTACCTCTGTTCTTGCCAATGTACTGAATTCTGCTAGACAGGCTACTAGGGAGTTTATTTGTTTCGATCTGTGCTGCTGTGTTTGAAGCCCCAAAATTAGTGCAAATGTAAAAGTAGCCCTCTGGCTTGCTCAGCTCCCTGATTCAGATCAAATTTTTGCCGGCCCCCTCCCCCACACTCTATAAAATGGTCTTTCAGCCCTCATAGCTCCACCTCCTTTAACTCAGCCTACCTACTGGAAACTGTGGGAGGAGGGGCGTAGTAGTCAGCCCTTCTAAAAGGGTTGGAATCATACTATTCTTTCAGGCACACTACCAGGCTCAAAACTAATGCCTGTCATTAGGAAGTCATCCTGCCTTGCCTACTTCAATTTACTTCCTTAATACTGCCGAAACTAGACTTGCCACTGATCTTGACATTACTAACTACCCCCTCCTTCTGGTGTCTGCTATTAAATATCCACAATGTATTTCCTCACCTGCCTAAGCTGCTCTCTGTGGACCTTGTATTTCACTGCTGTTTCTCTCCCACTTTCTGTTGGCCCCTTGGAGGTGTACAACACTGATGACTACACCCACTCCAACCTCATAGCCTCTTGGCATGATACCGTCCATTCACTCTGGTGCTTCCCACCTAAATCTCTGAGAGAAGCTGCCCGCTTACTAAAATGCATGTGCTACCACACTCATAAAAAATCTTATAAGAGGGTCTGGCTGTGCCTCCTTCTCTGGTTTTCAGCTCTCCTTCTCCTTCTTGCAGGGGACATCGAATTGAACCCTAGATCTACCTCACAACCAACCTTAAACACTCCTTCCTGGTCCTCTCTTAAAGGTCTTAAAATTGCACATCTTAATGTTCGCAGTCTCATCCACAGTCTTGCTGAGTTAACAACCTGGGCTCACCACTACAACCCTGATATTCTGTGCCTCATGGAAACACGGTTGAAACCTTCCATCCCCAACTCAGCCTTTGCGCTTCTCCAACTATATCCTCCTGTGTCATGATCATAAAGGCAAAAACTGTGGGGGCAGTCTTGTAATATACTACAAAAGCCACGTCAACATATCCATAATCCAGTACGATGTAGCTCTGCTCTCTGCTACCTGTGAATTCCTTCATGGGCTTCTCCTTCTAGGGAATGCCAAAAAAAAAAACTTCACATCATTTGTGTTTATAACCCTCCAAAACAAGGCTTCAAGGGACTCGCCTATCTGCTCGATAACCTTAGCCCCCCAGATCTCCTCAAATGAGGTACTTACTGTACCTCTGGTGAGCTCAACCTAAACTGGTCTGGAGACAATGTCAAGCAGTACGAACCACTGCTGATGATCTTTGGCCTTACCCAGCTTATTAGTGTGCCCACACGAAACCACCTCCCTGGGAACAGAGGTTCACTTCTGGATTGGTTTTTAACCAACCGGCTCGATAGGATCTTGGTATCTGGTGTCCTTCCTGATTCAATATCTGACCACTCTCCCATCTATTGTGTCTGGAGAGTCTCCTCTCCCAAAGTGCCCCCCAAGATCATACATGTGATAGACTTCTCCAGCTTCAACCCTGAACTCTTTCTTCAAGACCTCACAATCTTAGACTGGCACCTAGTTCTAGCCACTACGGATGTCACATGTGCCCTTGACAAACTTCTCAACATCCTCCCTTCTCTACAGGATAAGCATGCCCCTCACATCAGAAAGAGGGTCAGAGGCACTGTTACTAAATAGTTACTTGGCGACCTGCTTTGCCTCATGAAAGCCCGAGATAAGCACTGGGGTAAATTCAAAGCCTCTAGGGAATTGTCTGACTATTATGAATACCGGTGGCTCCGCAACAACTGCAAAAAAGCCATCCAAGCCGCTAAGAGCAAATACTGCAAGACTGCCCTCTAACCCTCAGCTAGGGATCCATGAAACTTCTGGCGCACTATTAAGACTGTCGATGTGGGGTATAGTAGGTATAACACTGTGGCTATGCTAATTGATGGCATAAATTGCAATAACGCTTCTATCATTGCTAATGCCTTTAACAATCAATTCACTGATCTCTCGGCATACACCTCCCTGCTCACTGCTGATAATGACAAGTCATCTACCTCCACCCATACCTCCCTACCAGAACCCCAGTCTCACCCACCCTTCTATCTTAAGGCAATCTCAGTGAAGGAAACCCATAAAGCTTCTCGCCAACCTGTCTCCTCACATGAGTGCTGGTCCTGATGACCTTGAACCTAAGCTCCTAAAGCTTGGGGCCCCCTTTACTTGCGGTCCCCATCTCCCATATTCTTAACCTGTCCCTCACCACTGGAATTATTCCCCCAATCTGGAAAGTAGCAAAGGTGGTCCCTGTCTTTAAGAAGGGTGACAGGAAATGCATAGAAAATTACCGTCCTATAGCCACCTTGTCTGCTGTCAGCAAGATACTGGAAAAGGTGGTGGAAGTGCAGCTGACAGATTACCTGACTAAATGCACCTTACTGTCCCCTGAGCAGCATAGATTCTGAAAAGGCCATAGCACCGGTACAGCCCTTGCTAAAGTTACATCTGAAATAAGTACTGCCATGGACCATGGCATGTTGTCGGGGGCTATCTTTGTAGACTTCTCTAAGGCCTTTGATCTGGTGGATCAAACCCTACTTTGCACTAAACTTCACTCCCTTGGTGTGTCCAGCCCAGCCCTAAACTGGTTTTCCAATGATCTCACTGGCAGGATACAGCTTGTTAAGTACAACAGAGCTCTCTCGGATCCTACTCCTGTTGTGACTGGTGTCCCTCAGGAATCTATCCTGGGCCCCATCCTATTTTCTCTTTTTGTCAATGATCTTCCTATGGGTCCACATACAGTGCCACAACACTTTATGCAGATGACCGGATCCTCCTGTCTAGCTCGGGTGATGTCAGTGCCATAAATAACAATCTACAAGCTGACTTCAACAAGCTGCAGAACTGGCTCCTGACAAACAAACTTGTGCTAAACAAAGAAAACACAGCTCATGCTTTTCGGATCCTCTGCCACGCTCAAGCAGTGTCCCGTCCCACTAAATGTCTTGAGTCATGATGGAGTCCCTGTTGGCACCACATACTCTTTTAAATACCATGGAGTTACTCTTGACCCTCAGTTAGACCTATCTCTGCATATTCAAAATGTAAGCAGGGCAACAAACATCAAGCTTGGACTTGCATATAGGGCTCTTGGGTCCTTTACAGCAGTTGCTCACCTTGCTCTTGCTAAAGGATTGTTTCTTCCCTCTCTCAGCTACAGACTGACTACCTTTACCCTTGATACTAAAACTAGTCTCACAAAATGGGATGTGGCCTATAATAATACCTGCTGCTTTGCCCATGCTGCCCCTTGGCTTACCCATCACTGTGAGTTATACAAACATCTACACTGGATGTCCCCAAGTAATTATCATTCCTTTGTCTTGGGCTGCTTTACAGACAAAACTGTCCATCATGCCACCCCACCTGCCTTGTCTCAACTCCTCCAACCAGCTCTGCCATCATACTAGCTCAGATCAGCTGTCCTGCCCCCCCTTGTCCCAAAAACTCATACTCTGGCAGGTGATTGGGCCTTTGCTGTCTGTGCCCCTAGATTCTGGAATACCCTACCTGCATCCATCAGATGTAGTGCCACCTATCCCATGTTTAAGTGCTCCCCCTGGTCACACCTGAAGTTTGCCTCAGCCTGTAACTGTCCCTAGGCTGCTCGGTACCTCCAACCCTGGCTTGGACACAAGTGTGCTCCATCAACTTCCCTGGTTCCTAACCCCCTTCCTCAGAGCTCATATAGGGGAACCATCCACTCTTATGGTTTCCTGTACCTCAGCACTTATCATCCTTATACCGGGACAACCATCCTATGTCCCACCTTAAAAGCTCATGTGTTATACCAAGAATTGTTATTACTGCTTGTATGTTCTTACCTTGATGTATATGCTTATCTGATCATCCTGTACTGGTTTATTTGTTTTACCCTGTTCAGTGCCTGTATTTCACCATGTTGTAATTGTTCTCATTCTGCTTGTAAACCTGCTCTTGTAATCTCCCGGGTCACACATGAAAATAGGCATTCCATGTCTAGCGTGCTTACCCGGTAATCAAAAGCTAATAAATAAATAAATAAATAACAATTGTGGAATAGTCCCCAAGGAGACATATTTCTGGAGTAAAATACTTTTCGAAGCAGAGTAGAGAGAAAGTCTTTGCATGGACCATAGACCATAACTGTTTGACCGGTGGACACTCCCATAGTTTTTGGAATAGGGTGCCATCAGCCTATGCACAGCTGGAACACTGTGGGGAGAATATTTTTTTTTTATTTTGAAAAGAACATAAGGGGCAAAGTAAAGCTTATGCAATATATTAAACTGTACCAGTCTAAGCCAGGTGTAGATATTGTTCCATATCGATTGCCATTGCAAGCTAGACCAGCCGAGTCCAAGAAGGTTTTGCCAATACCAGGCAACAGGAAAAACCGAGGCACAGTCATGGAGGAGCAGAGCTTTATATATACCTGATATAGCCTTCTGCTTACCAATGTATTGGATGTATTCTTGAAAAGGGGAGCAGGATACTTCAACCAAAGGCGCAGGTCCCAGAAAATGCTTGACACAATTACTCGATTGTATATATTTAAAGAAACAGGTTGGCGCGATTTTGAAATGCCTTATCATGTACTGAAATGGTTGAAGTTTATTGCCCATGACCATATCACCCACTTTAAGGGTAGATAACTGAGGCCAAAAAGAGAATGGAATAGGCTTACCGGCTGTACTTATGTTGGGGTTATTAAATATTGGCTGAGCTAATACCGTAGTGGGAGCAACTTTTAAAAATCTACATAATTAGGAGTAAGGCCTAACACTCCAGCCAAGGGGGGAGAAATGAAGATTTCTAGGAAGTTTCAAATAAGGAATATAAAGTAATGATTCAAGAGAACTATTGTGTTTTTGGTCAAAAATTCTTTTACGATCAACCAGCTAGGAAGGGAGGTAGATGAAGGAAGGGCTTCACCCCATCTAAAATTTTTGGCACCATGCAAGACAAGATAGCATTTTAAAAAATCTGGTAACTGCAGTCCACTATACCTGTACAATTTGCATAATTTCGAATACGCTCTATGTGGGGGTTTACCTAGCCACAAAAAGGCAGTGCAGACAGAGTATAACTTCAAAAACCACTGCTTTGGTAAGTAAAGGTTCAATATACCAAGAGAATAGAGCATTTTAGGAAGAACGCACATTTTGATTACATTTGCCCTGCCCCAGAGAGAGAGAGTGGTAGATGCCGCCACCTGG
This sequence comes from Neoceratodus forsteri, assembly GCA_016271365.2. Lineage (NCBI taxonomy): Eukaryota > Metazoa > Chordata > Ceratodontiformes > Ceratodontidae > Neoceratodus > Neoceratodus forsteri. The sequence goes on along the minus strand of CM057454.1, from coordinate 1,243,210,250 downwards.
CGAGATCTTTCTCTATGCGTTGGACCACCAGGTCAAAGTTTAAAGTTTTAAGTTTAGGGATATCTTTGGAGAGTTTAATACACAAATAATTCAGTGCTGAGGATTAATATTGAAACCCTAGTTGGAGGCATAGAGGTTTGGGATTGAAGGCCAAGATGGGGTAGATTACCATTTTGGAAGGGTTTAATTTATAACCAGAAAAAATACCAAACTTAGAAATAATATTTAAGGCCTCTGGTAAAGATGTAGCCCAGTCCGAGAGATGGAACAAAATATAATCTGCAAATGATGATAATTTATAAGACTTTTGTCCTATATTTATACCTTTAACAACAGGGGATATAGTTATCATTCTAGTTAGTGGTTCGAGGTATAGATTAAAAAGATACTGTAAGGGACACCCTTGGCTAGTGCTTCTGGATAATGGGAAAGTATTGGATAACTCATTGTTGCACAAACTATGTGCTGAGGGGCAGGCATATAATACTTTTATCCAGTTTACAAATTCATCTGGGAAACCAAATGTTTCCAGGGCTCTAAAGAGATACAACCAGAACACTCGGTCAAATGCTTTTTCCGCATCCAGGGAGACCAACACAGATTCACAGGGGGACTCCCTAGATGTGGAAAAAATATGGAAACATTTTGTAAAATGCTTACTCGAGTTCCTGCATCCCACAAATCTGGCCTGCTCAGGTCCAAGGAGAGAGACCCATACTGAGGACAATCTAGTTGCTAATATTTTAGCATATAATTTAATGTCATTATTAATCAATGAGATGGGACAATAACTTTCTGGCTTAGTATGTTTTTTCCCCGGTTTGGGCAGTAACACTATACGGGCCTCAAATAGCAGCTAATTAAGCCGGCCCATTGGCACAGCAGTTGGATTTCCACTTGTGATGCCGGTGACCTGGGTTCGGAAATGGACCTGGGTCGCTGAGGGCCAGCCGGGGGCAGATGGCTTGAACATCCCACGACTGTTTGCCATCTCTTGGGCGGGAGGGGTTGCACAACCTGGTGTTGAGCGACTGCTGATGGAGACCAGAGGTAGGGCAACACATTGGGGCATTGCTCAGGGAGCATAACGGACATCAGTTTGTGCCCTAAGTCCCAGTCATCACGCCCCCAATGGGAGAAACCAGAAAATGCTGCCTCGGTGCCACCGGATGATGGCTGCTCAGTCTCCGGCACCTCCAAAGCCCTCCAGTGATCCATCCCCCACCTCAGCAGCCCCCTGGGCCCTAACAGATAGTGTGCGCCAGAACCGTTGCACTGGTGTCTTCCCTCTCGGGGGGGGGGACCCACCAAACGAAGGGTTACACCAAAATACCCAGGAGGCTGCTGCACTATGAGGACTGTGTGGATGGTCTCGGGAGAGGTCAGTAGGGGTCAGCCAGAGCCCCAGGCTGGCCCGAAGAAGTGGGGACACTGGAGCCGTGGGAGTATATATAAAAAAAAATAGCAGCTTATCTGTAGAGGTATGAGTACTCCAGTAATTAAAAGCAGTTGTAAGGAGTGGCATTAAGAGGTCTTTATAAGTTTTATAAAACAATGCACTGAAGCCATCAGGGCCTGGTGCTTTTTAATTTTTTCAATTGTTTAGCTAGGAGTAGCACACTAAACTGAAAGCTTGTTTACAGGTGTGACCTGGGAGCACAGGGAAGTTAAGTGACTTACTCAGGGTCACACAGTATGCAAGTGGGGGCTGTGGGACTGAAACCCAGGTCTCCAGATTTGCAGCTCAGAGCCTTAAACCACTGCGCTATACTGCTTCAAATCGAGGGGCAGGGAGCAAACTGCAGAAGATACCTCTGATGCAATGATAGGGCCTAGCAAGGATTAGGCTTGGGCCTCGGTAAGTTAGGGTAGGTGTGCTGAAGCAAGAAATAAATCTTGTGCTGCTGTATTAGTATGATCACATGGAGGGGCAGTGTAAAGAGTTTGATAGACTTTAGAAGGCCATCCGTCGGGGGTCTGTTGTTGATATGTCCGTCTCTGGGTCAACCAAGGAGGACACCCATTTGGAGATGGATCGCTGTTTGATTCTAAGGACTAAAAGCTTACCAGCTTTATTACCCTGAACGATATATGTAGCCCTTAATCTGGCAGCCACTTTAAAGACTTTATTTAAAAGATAGTCTGAGTATGGAGTCCGTAATTCTGCAAATTTTTCTCCTAAGGAGTCCAGAGAGGAACTAGAAAGGGTATGCTCAATAGATCTTATTTGTTGGAGCCAACTATGTACTTGGGTGTTTTGTTTCTTTTTCTTGAGGGATGTCAAACATATAAGTTACCCCCTCCATGTGGCTTTGAGGCCATCCCAAATGATGTCCTGAGGTAGGGAGGCAGACTGATTAAGTTTAATGATTGTGTCCATATACTGCCTAAAATAGGCTGTAATTTCTGGGTCCAGTAGTAGTTGGTTATTCAAGGACCAGGTATGGGGACATTGGGGAAAGGAAAGAGTATCTAAGGCCAAGGTAATCAGAGAGTGGTCTGAGACAACGCTGGCTTGTATTTTACTATATAAGATACCAGGTACGTGGTATTTACTGATGAGAAAAAAAGTCTATTCTGGATAGTACCTTGTGTGGTACTGAAAAGAATATGAAGTCCCGAGAGAGTTCTCCAGGGGTCAATGAGACCTAACATAGCGATAAATTCCCATAGAGCTCTCTGTCCTGGGGATAACCCAGCCTTGGCAGGATATGTTCGGTTTATGTCATTGGCCTGCACAAGGTTCCAATCTCTTCCAAAAATAATAGGTAAGTGGGTAAGGTTCGTGGGTAAAGGGGGCCATAGCTGAGGTCAAGGTGGGAAAAATCCGGGGGTATCTAAATTGGGTCCATATACCGAGCCTAGTAAGAGCTCCAAGTTACCCAAAAGACCATGTAAAAAAATGTACCGCCATTCTGGGTCCTTAATCTCTGTTAGTAAAGTAAAAGGAACCATTTTGGAAAAAAGTAATTGCTACACCTCTCTGCTGTGACCTATTGCCAGCCAGAAATGCCCTACCCACCCACGACTTGGTTAGGTAGGACATCTGGGAGTCCAGCAAATGGGTTTCCTGCAAAAATACCATGTCGGGAGAGAATTGACTTATCACAACAAGGCATATTTTTTCCTGTTATCTCTTCCCCCCCTTAACATTGAATGTAAGAAATAACAAAGAATTATCCATAGTGTTTAAACATTATAACATCGGCATACAACAAGACAGTTCCAAGATCGATGCGCCAATCTCCCTTCCACCCCAAACCCAATTAAGCTGAAAGGGATAACAAACATTTTATAATAAACAAACAAAATACCTATACTACTAAACTTCTAAACAGAAAGATCACTATATTCACAAATATTCCTATCTATTCCAGGCCTACTGCCTTCACCTAAGAAGAAAAAAATCCGGGATGAAGCAGAGCTAGCCCCCCACCTCACCCTTAATAGAAGTCTGTAAACTGAACCCCAAACATGTATAATAAAACAGTGCACCCTTCAAAGTAAACAAATATATGGGTACTAACACAATCTATGGGATATATTTCACTATTTAACGTAGGCAAAAAAGTAACTGCATTTATGAATGTTGTAGTAATCAAGAAAGAAAAAGCACAGGCAGCTAAGTAACAAAGGCAGTTACTGACTTCTCAACTTGGCCGTATAAAGAATAAGAAAACCAATCCATTTTCCTCATGAATTGTCGAATAAAGTCCAAAAACAATCAGTTGTCAAACTTTTAAGAGCTGGAAGGAATTTCTTTGACGCTATAATAAAATAAAGTAACTCAAGTGCCATGAGGAACACAAAATCGGTGTTCAAATGTTTCCGCCTCGCCAACACTCCAGCAGAACTGTCCAGAAGGGAATATCTTGACAATGCCAATGTCGAAGAGGGGAAGGGCGGCAAATCCATTAGTCTAATGGTGAAGATTCTTGTATAGGTCCAGGTTGTGGGGCATTGCTGATATCTCTGTAAGGTTTGAGCCCGTCAACAACCAGTTCTAAGTGACCCCCCCAGAGGATGAAAGTAAAGAGTACTGCTGCCTCGATTTTTATGAGTTCGCTGGGCTAATAAGAACTTTCAGAGTACAGTCGAGTTATGTTGCACGTACAAAGTAAAGGACAAGTGAAGGCAAATTAGAAAATTTCGACAGTACCTGTAAAGTCTGCCACAAACTTCCGCTCTGGAATGGAGATCTGGAACTATGGTTAAAAGGACCATCGTATATGAGGAATGCAAAATAATCTTGTCCTCAGGGAGATCGCTGAAGATACGTCTATGAAAACTTATCCATTTTGCTGAAATCACATAACAGCATACAAACAAACAGAAGTTATTTATTTACTGTATGAAGTTGTTCAAAACCTCACAACACAAGTCAGGCACAGCATAAACCTGCAGGTTTTAGATTTAAATTGGGGAAAAAGCTTAACAAGTTCAGCCATTGCTTGATCCACAGTTATGAAGTGCTTTTTACTAGATTCTGTTGTAACTTTGAGTCGAGATGGATAGAGTAGCCTATGTTTCACTTGTGCTGCCCATAACTTATTTAGTAGGGTGCAGTAAGCTGCCCTAGCCTGGTGAATTCTGGCAGTAAGGTCTTGTACAATGCATAATCGCCGCCCGACCCATTGAACTGAATACAAACTCCTTGCTTTATTTAAAATGTGATCTCTATCCAAATAGTTTAGAAGTTTAAATATAAAATCGGTCGAGGAGGGTCTTCAGGTGGCGGCCTAGCCCAAAGAGCTCGATGGGCACGCTCCACCACATAACTGGGGCCATTAGGAGATGGGCTGGCAATTTTCATACAGAATTTTTGTATAAACTCAAGCATATTTGGTCCCTCTTCTCCCTCAGGCAATCCGAGGATCACCAGATTGCTGCACCTATTCCTCCCCTCATGGTCATCCATTTTGGAGTCTAATGCTGTGAGGGAGTGACTCAACTGCAAAATTTCAGGGTCTTGCCAGGCACGGTGATCCTCGAGTGAAGAGATGTGAGCCTTTTGCATCAGATATTCAAGTGGAAAGCTCTCTCAAGGTAAGATTGATTTATTTCATCTCATCCACTAAAGTAAATACTGCTTGCTTTACAGCTGATAGGTCATTGTAGAGTTGAGCCGGTGATGACTTTTCCAACACCAGAGGGGCGGAGTAAAGTGGAGTGGTACTCCGCCGAAGGAGCTTCGCCTCCTGGATCACAGCTTGCTTGTCCTCTCTGTCAGAGGACAGTGAAGGATTTTGTTTTACAGCCTCCTCCATTTTAGATTCGGTTGCTGACATGGTGCGTCGAGACAGATGTCCAAGGTATCTGTAAGAAAATGCAGTTCCTAAATTATCAAAAGTTGGGGTTTTTGAAATGAATTTTAAAGCGAGGTAAGGGAGCCTGTATAAAGCACTGCTAGCACATTGCTGGCGTCACGTTACTCCCCGCCCAAAAATGATTCTAAGTAAAGATAGCAAAGAAATAACAGTGCCACTAAAAGCCCACAAATCTAAGTTTAAATGAGAAACAGCAGTGAGCAGTTACTGCACAAAAATGAATATGTACCCTTCCCCTTCTGGCTTCTTCTGAGAAAACAAAAATCAACTTGCTTCCTCAAATCTAACTTAGCCCAACTTCCAGTTATCACGTAGCTGAGGTTACAGGTCAGACAATTAGCACCCTTCCCCCAAACTACAGGGCAAAACAGACAAGACAAGACAAGACAAAATATGTAGCATGTAAAGACAGCAAAGGAAAACACCACCACTACAAGAACACCAAACTAGGCTTTACATTTTGTATAGCCCCCAAAAACAATTATTTTTTTTAGTAGTTGATTTATTTATGCTCCCGGTCCCAGGCGGCGGTGCATCTTGCCTGATCCCACAGCCCCATCCCCCACTCGCAGCTTACCTTCCAGCTTCCCTACGGCTTTCCCCCCGTGGCAGGGCTGCAGGGATCCCTCAACCCGGCAAACACAAGGATTCAGAACCGGAGGTTACAGCTATTCGTGGGGGTTGCACCCACAGGAATCAGCTTAATTTGGCTGTGCCCTGACACTTCTTCTCCTCCATTATTTTCTCCCCAAGACAAGGCGTGCAATGATGCACAAGGAGAAAGTGTGAACGCATCAGCATGCACTCCTATGAGCATCTGCCTCATCTCCCCCTTCTGAAGCATCGGCATGCCTGCTCATAGCCTCTGCTAGGGGCCAGTCATGCCCTGACTGCTAGTGGCCCCTCCTCCCCAGAGAAGGAGAGCAGTCCTTCGGACACTTGTTCCTTCTCCTCCCCTGCTGACCCCCAGCCACCCATGCTCGTTCCCTAACATGGGTCACTGGCGTAGCGCAAGGTAAGGTGTCCAGCGCCTCAGCCCTCAGTGCCACCAGGCTGCTCCAAAAACAATTCTAAGAAAAGACAGCAAAGAAATAACAGTGCCACTAAAATCCCACAATGGGAGGGCTTTAGGATTAATTTTTCACTGCAGCCGGAGGTGCCGCTTCTCCTCGTCTCCTCCTGTTCCTCCTACCTCCGTGCTTTCCCTGTTCTTGTGGCACCTCTGGCCACCTGCTCATTCCTCTCCTCATTTCCCCACTGCTCATTCTCCCTGTGTTTCATTCTGTCCCTTTCTCGCCCATGGCATTCTACCTGTTCTGCCCCCCATTGTCGCTTGTTTGTGGCCCTCCATTCATTCCTCACCTCGCTCCCTCACATTTCTCCCTTCCATTTGCTCCTGCTTGCCTCTTTTGCTCCCTCTCTGCTGCACTCACGCTTCGGTGCTGCTTCTTCCACCATGCCCGGCTTCTGTTGCCAATGATTGCGAGGTGTTCTTCTCTGGTCTCACCTGTCACCTGTCTCACATCTGTCCCTGTTGTCTCTCTTATGCTGCTGCTCTCTTCTCTGCTCACTGGGAGCCACCACACTGCTTCCATCTTTCCCTGCAGCTGCAGTAGGTGAGCGGCTCCTGCACCTGGATCTGGATCTCCTCCTTTCCATCGACTTGGTTGCCATGCAGTGCTCGATTTGCTTCCTTCTCACCGGCTGCTTTCTTGTACGGCACACTTCCAGGTTTGCCGTCATCCGACCGGCTACATGAAGAACAATGGGGGAGAAGGGGAGCATCTGGCCATCTGCAGTTCTCTAGCTCGCATTCACTCCCCCTGCCCCCGGTGTCTTTGATTGTCTTCCAATGTTAAAAACTCATCATTTGGATCCTGCTCCTACCAGCCATACCATTGTCTGCACCAGCCACTGACCCAGCTTCTTACCAGTATGTACCTCACCGTAGTAATGGACCCTCATTGTGCTCATGTCGGGGAGTGTGCCTGCCAGATTTTCAGCAGGGGATAAGAGTGGGGGGTTGCCTGGCCTTTCTCAAGACAGGGGGCTTGCAGCAGTTTGCTCTGGGCTGAAGGACCTCGCTGGGTAGTACTGTATGTTCTTTGATCTCCCTTTTGATGCTCTCTTTTCACTTTCTGCTGCAGTTTCCTACCTGATGCAGCTCATCCTGCCTTCATAGCACTCTCCTTCACAAATGCAGATGGCCTGAATATGGAGCACTTTCTTATTTTGAAGACTAAAATGTCTAGGAATCGTGGGCCCCATATAGTTTGTGATCAGGAATGTCCTATTTAGTTAAATGATTTAACCGTTTGTGTGGTCAGAACCAGCTCTAACATTATTAAGGACATCAGTAAACCTATGCAGAGCAAGGGTAACTCTAAGTGTGTAAAACATAGCGCTGTGCAAAATTCATAGCTGTTGAGGGATATGTTTCAGTGTGTGATGGTCTGACACTGCACCTGCCATTTATGAGTCGGAGTTCTCTGTGGGTGCACTGGCTATTGTCAGGTATGCCTAGTGTTCTGCTGCTTCACTTTGTGCTTTATTTGCATGAATTTATGTACCCTTTATGAGCACGTGGATCTGAATGTATACCTTCTCTGCTCTGCATGTATACTCCTGTCATTTGTCCTCGATATCCTGCGTTGTTTCTCCTGGTCTTTTCCTCACCTGGGGACCGTGGTACCAGAGTCTTTGTTTTCTGTGTCCCGTTCTGTCCAGTGATCTCTGCATTCCCTTTGGTGGGCTCTCGCCAGGTGTCTGCCTCCATCGACTCTGCATAATCAATCCTGCAGTTCTAATCCCATACCGGCCATTCAGGATTCGCTCCACTGAAAGCCTGTAATCGATATTTTTTTGGGCATACCTATCATGAATCCTATGCCCTCTCATTGAGCCGCGGCCTTCCTGCCGCATCTATTCAGGTTCCTGACTACCGTTTTCTCACCAGTTATCAAGGATTCACTCCAATCCAGGCCTTCAATAGATATTTACCCATTCCTACCTTCATGGCTTCTCTCCATCATCATCCATTGTCCACTTCACTCCCATTGCTCACGCAAGCCTTCGCTTCAATCCTGCATACTTGTCGTTAGATCCTTTCATTGCCCACTTGCTCTGCCATCCACATCATTTGGCCATCTCTGGCTGACTCCGTCTGGCCTTCACTCAAGTCTGGCCTGCTGCATGTATCAGACCTGCTGTCGATATTTCTTTTGGGCATACCTATCATGAATCATATGCCACCTCATCGACCCGCGGCCCTCCTGCCATATGTATCAGGTTCATGACTCCGGTCATCGTTTCCTCATCCTTACCACCTCATGGTTACTTTATTTCCATCACTTACTCAAACACTGTCTCAAGCCTGCAATCAAGAATTCTTTTGAGCATACCTATCATAGCCCTCTCAGGTCTACGATACCTCGCCTTGACCCGCTCATCTATTTCAATTGCTCAATCAGTATGCCTCGGCTGCCTCCATCTGGCCTGCAATCAATATTTCCTTTGGGCTACCTCTCATTAGGTCTCATGCTAGCTAATCGACCTGCTGCACTCCTGCAGTGATCACTGTCATCCACCTTCATCCTCCTCAGTCACCTCGATTCAACTCTATCTCCACTCATGGCCATGCCTTCTTGTCCATCGCCTGTTGCTACGGGCTGCCTGACTGCTCTCCACCATCATTCAAATTTAATTTCAAGTTCATTTCCTGTCTCCTCTTTCCCAGTCTTCTCATCTTGAACTGCTGCACTTCTGTGGCAATCATCATCATCGATCTGCATCATCCTCAGTCTTCTCATGAGTGCATCTGGATACTAGTCTTCATTGTCCTCAGTCTTCTCTTGAGCACATCTGGATGTCCCTTGTTCCCCCAACTTACCCCTTGCTCCTCCGACTTGTACATGGATCTACTCCTTCCCATCGACTACTCGAGCATACCCCTCTCAGGTCCCATCCAGACATGCTTTCTTGGCCTCGGAGTCTACCTCCTTTCGAGAAGCCTACTCCCTGCTGCCTCATCTTCCTTCTTCGATCTGTGCTTTCTTTTGGGGTTCTTCTCCCATCCAATCATCATCTTCCCTACTCATATCTTTCTATTTAATGGATCATTTTCCTTAACGACATATGTCCTCAAATCAAACATCTTCAGCCTGGAGGGAAGGCGACCTAGGCCTTGGATCCCTAGAGGTTTCCTCCTCAAAGGGGTTTTTTCCTCTCCTCCGTGCCAATGGTCATAATATTAGTTAGAGTTAGTGCTTTCTCAGGTTAATTAGTTAGGTTCCACTGTTAGATGGAGGTGGACGGTGGCCCCGGCTTTCCCCTCTCTCCTGAGCAAGTCTGCCCTTATCATCTTCTCAGAATTCATTCATTCATTCATCATCCTCGCCTCTTCGATGCTCGACACCCAATTGGATATTCTTTTTGGGCTTCTTCCTAACCTACCTTTAGCCGATGCAATCATTCCCGTGGCACCTGTAGGGGGGAACCCTCCTCTAGGATTCCTTGTGTCATACCCCTACAGGGTGGTATATCCCACGGATAGAGAGGCGAAAAGCCAGAAAGTAAATCAAGTCACACAAGCATCATCTCATCTAGTTGCTTAAGCACAATTGAATGGGAGGGCTTTAAGCCTGAGGTTCAATGGGCAGAGCAACTATGTCACTCCCCCATCAGGCTTATAAGGTCACTCATCCTGGACCTCGCCAGGATTCGTTTTTCATTGTCCACCATCCACCCCTCCTCCTCCAGTGTCTCGTCTCTCTTACCCATGGGCATCTTCCTAACCGACCTTTAGCAGACACAATCATTCCAATGGCACCTGTAAGGGGGGAACCCTCCTTTATGGTTCCTTGCGTCATACCCCTGCAGGGTGGTATATCCCATGGATAGAGAGGTGGAAAGCCACAAAGTAAATCAAGTCACACAAGCATCATTTCATCTAGTTGCATAAGCACAATTGAAATCTAAGTTTAAATGAAAAAAACAACAGTGAGCAGTTACTGCACTGAAATGAATATGTACCCTTCCCCTTCCGGCTTCTTCTGAGAAAACAAAAATCAACTTGCTACCTCAAGTCTGACTTAGCCCCACTTCTAGTTATCTTGTAGCCGAGGTCAGAGGTCAGATAATTAACACCCCCAAAACTACAGGACAAAGCAGACAAGACAACATTTGCAGCATAAAGATAGTAAAGGAAAACACCATCACTACAAGCACACCAAACTGGGTTTTACATTTTCTATAGCTCCAAAACAATTCTAAGTAGACAGCAAAGAAATAAGAGTGTCACTAAAAGCCCACAAATCTAAGTTTAAAACAAAAACTGCAGAACTGCACTGAAATGAATCTGGATCCTTCCCCTTCTGGCTTCTTCTGAGAAAACCTTGGGCTCAATAAGAGAACCGGTGAAGCAAAAGCAAATAAGTAATTGCTGGCAATTTGGTGCTCAATACATAAAATGACTACATCAGGTAGTTAGAGGGAATTTAGATGGCAAGTTTCTATAAGGTATTTTTATATGCCAGAAAGATTGCAGCACTTAGGAACCAATCCTTTTGATGGATGCTAAAGGGACTGTAACAAGGTGGGTACACCTTTTAAAATATTTTGGGAGTGCCAAGAGTGGGAGGTTTTGTACCGAGGTAAGCCAACAAATAAAAAAACACTTACATAATATTGTGGATCTGGGGTTTCCAAATCTAGTAATGAACCTTCCCCCTAAAGTGGCTACCTTGGGAATGATATCAGTCAGTATAGATAAAGATCAAGCAATACAGATGGGTATGAATAGATAGGCCATTGACAGACCAAAGGCCAAAGGCACATTTATAAGGTAGAAAAAGAAATGGGCAGACTGGATGGGCCTTGTGGTCCTTATCTGCTGTCAACGTCTATGTTTCAATCTTTATAATATCTTTATAGCAGTAGCCATTAAGCTGATCACAGAAAGATGGCTGATGAATGGTTCCCCTGAAATAAAAGACTGGATTACAATCATAAAAACAATTATATTGATGGAGTATATCTCTGCACAGCTTCATTTAAAACAATAAACATTTATAGCAAGATGGTTACCCTTTGAACATTTGATTAAGGAAATAGAGGGAATATTAGCTCTGCATCAGTGAGCCTTGATAAAGGTAACACATCTGTTTTGCATTCAGTTTACTTAGGTAGAACTTTACTTTAACACACTTGACATTCTTAGCTTCTTTGCCTGTGTAATAAGGGCACAGCCCTTACAGAAACACAAGTGTGCTGTGTACATGCACAATGTATGCCACATTCTTGACTGTGCAATGTTTGTATGTGGTTAGCATACTCAGAGTGAGCCTAAGGGAACGTAGATCTAAAAATCACATCAGGTTTGCACATTGCCCACTTAACATGCATGCAGCAGCTAAGCTGGTGCAGACATCATCTAAAACTCAAATCAGGTCCATGAGCTGCTGACTGCAACATGCATGCAGCTTGGCAAGGCTAGCACAAATGTCATTGAAAACCTGCTATTTCTTAACACTACTAGAACTGCTGGGTGCTAGAGGACACACGTAGCCTACAGCGAAGGATCCTGTTGCAAGGGATTGACCCTAAGGATAAGAAAATCAAGGGAAGTGACGAATGAGTGAGCGAGCATGTTGGCAAGTCCTGAGGGCAAGGTTCTGAGAATGATGATGGCGTGCATAGAGCCTGATTACACAGAAGCAGAAACTGATGAATAATAACTGCTCAAAGGAATGGCTGATAGAATACAAACTAACTGACTGAGTGACAGCCCCCGACAAAAATAGCCCAATATTTAGGGGGCACAACTGTGTAGTCACCAAGCTGCCAAACTCCCCCAGCTCCATTTGCAGCTCCCTCCAATGCCATAATGTAATGGGGAGAGCTGCAGCATTAATGGGTGATCAGCAGGAAGAACCGACAGAGTAAGGATATGGTGCAGCTTCATTCAGTGATGTAATTTGGGAGTGGGAGTTTTGTAAGCTGGGTCTAGTTCCAATAAAAATTTTTTTACATGAATCTCGCCCCCTAGGCACTTCATTGAATGAAAGGCACACCCTGTTCATTTGGTGGTTGACCTTCATGGATGAATTAATGTTCTGCTGCTTCCCCATGTAACTGCGCATGGGGAGGAGGAGCCAATGCACAAGAAATTCTGAGGATGGGGTCGTGCAAATTTGCAACACTTTTTTAATGGGGGGAAAGGGGCACAGAAAACACTCCAGCAGTGACAACTTCTCTTCAGGCTGGGAGTAACAAAAGTGCCTGCTGCACTTTCACTTTTAGCAGGTTGCATTGTAGGGAGGGCTGCTGCAGCAGCCACAGTTTGACCTCCTTTCCTACCCCACCCTGCCTGCATAACACAATACTGAGGCCCAAGGAGCCCCCACTAGAGCCAAGGGAAGGGTTCTAATTTTATTTTTCAAAAACATTGCCTGCTAGCCACACACTTCACATTTCATGGCCGTGCAGCTTTAGCTACTGGCAACTTGGCTGTTTTCCTGCTCCCAACTGGGAGCTTTAACTAGCTCAGAGTGCAGCTCTCTTCTCAGCTGCCCACTGCCACCTCCCATGCTCTACAAGGTATTTATCAAACTTGTCGGTGGAGCGGAGGTTCAGGAAGATGCAGCAGGTACTCTTACCATGGCCTCCTCCACCTCCTGCTGGCTCCGGTCTCTCCCTCTTCCACCCACACAGAGCAGGCTGTAGCCTGAGCTCCATACAAGCTTGGGGTAGCAAGTGCCTACAGGCATTTTCATGTGTAGCCCGGCTGCACTGTTTGGATGGCTGCAGAAGACACCCCAGTCTGTCCTCCTTTACTTTCCTTCCTGCCCTCTGACCCCAAATTAGGGCACAGGGAGCCCCCTTAGATCCCAGGAAGGGGTTCAAATTTTATTTAACGTTATTGAGCATTGGCCACCAGGGAACTAGCCCACCTGGCTAGCAATTCTAGGCAGCAGGCCTCCTGTGGCATCCCTAGCCCACAGAACCATCAATACAAATTTTATTTCACTAAAGCTAGGCCATTAGCCCAAACGAGTTTCCACTAGCAAACTTAGGCTACCATTCTTAAATACTGGCAACCTGGCCATCCAGGGCACTAAGGGGTTTTAGCTGAGCCCTTCCTGAAATAGCTTTATCTACTCTTTCTTATCTTTTTATTATTTTATTTCCTCCTTCTGTATCTCTAATTTCCTACTCTGACCCAACTGTAATCTTTAAATTTAAATTTCCCTTTTCCTTCTGTGCTGTCCTATACCTCTTGTATCTCTTGGCTCTCTGTTTCTGCTCTTGCTACTGCATTTTCTCCATATTAACTTAGTTCTCTTCACAAGCCTGACAGGACACCAACTCCTTTCTTCCCCATCAGATAAGTATCATTCTATGCCCAGTGTCCTTTCCATCCTATTTACTCTCTAAGACCTGTGGATCCTTTGTGACTCCCTTTTCTATATTTTATTTTACAAGTCCTGTGGACATGATCCCTTAAAGACTCCTCCCTATGGTTCTCTAGTACTCAGGTAAGAGACTCTTGACTTATACCTGTGCTTGGTGGGTTGCCTGTATCAGTGTGGCTGTGCCCATTACACTTAGTGTATATTTGAAGGGAAAGCTGGCTGCATGGGTGGGTGCCATGTTATTAGAAACATAGAAATATGATGGCAGAAAAGGACCATCTGTCCCACCAAGTCTGCCCAAGGTGCCTAGCAGAAGGCTAGGACTTCCTCCCATAACCTACTTGTCCCTGTGGCCTCTTCTTCCCCCCCTCACCCCTCCTGCTCCCAATACCAGACCCATGTGGCTATCCTAAGCTCTCTTAAAGCCCGTTATGGTGACCTCCCCTATCACCTCCTCTGGGAGTTCATTCCATTTGTCCACCACCCTTTCAGTGAAAAAGTTCTTCCTGATGTTTCCCCTAAACCTTCCTCCCACTATCTGTAGCGTATGTCCCCTGGTCCTCTTGTGCCCCTTTAGCTTAAAACGTCCCTCTTCTGGTTCTCTGTTTATCCCCTTCATATACTTAAAGGTCTCAATCATATCCCCCATCCCTTCTGTGCTCCAGGGAATACATTTTCAGCCACCATCTTATTCACCCTTCTCTGCACTCTCTCCAGTCTTTCCTCGTCTTTTTTCAGGAATGGTTTCCAGAATTGCACCCCATATTCCAACTGCGGTCTGACCAGCTGTTGATATAAGGGGATGATAACCTTTCTCTTCCTGCTAGTGAATCCCCTCCCGATCCAGTCCAACATCCTGCTAGCCTTGGCTACCACCTGCCTGCTTTGTTTAGTTATCCTTAGGTCCCTGAAAACTAGGGGTGGGCGGATATCCAATCTGAAAAAATGATCCAATCAAACTTTGGCTATTTATAATGAAACCGTTCCATTCGGATATTTATAAAATCTTCCATCGGATCATGCTTGTTCTCATTAGAATGTGGTATTCAGCTAAATACCTTAAAAAAAAAAAAAAACACAGGTCATGTTGCTTCATTTAGGCAATTAGGCAGCTGAGTCATTCCCCTGTTAAGTGGGTGTGAAGTGGGCTTCTATTTAGCTGTTAATAGTAAGCATTGAATTTCAGACACCTCACCCATGCTTCATTCATTGAAACAAAAGTTACAGAACTGTGCTGTGCTACTGGTGGAGAGAAAGGCTAGTGAAACCTTTCCTTGGTCCTGCCTTCCATCTGACAGTTCAGGGATCGAAATTTACATGTTGACATCATGGCTCACAAAAGCATGGTATGGACATGTTTTACAGTTGCTTGTGAAATGGATTCAGAAGCCTTAATGCAGCCTATGCCATACACAAACATTAATTAGTATACTAGGGGGTCCTCAGTCAAGAGTTTTGGTACATCTGGATTACTAAATCATTTGAGAAACAAGCATCGCTCAGAGTATGATGAGCTACAGACTGAAAAGTTAAAGAATGAGTTAGCAAAGCAGGCGGATTATTTGTGTGAACCGCCAGCAAAAAAAAAAATTAAAAAGGAGTTATAGACCATAGAATCTTGCTTGGCCCATATACACCCCTTTCCCAGTGATCACCCCAGAGCTACAGTATCTAAATAAAAAATGCCGTGGCAGAGATAATAGCAGTGGATGAGCAGCCCTTCTCTGTAGTGGAGAATGAAGGGTTTAAAAAGCTCTTTGGGAGTCTTAGAGCATCGATATACACTTCCTTCAAGGGGTTATATTTCAAAGGTGATCATACCAGAAATGTATAATAAATTAGGGGCCAAGATGCAGGAGGAGTTGTCTAATGCACAGTCCTTTGCATTTACTACAGATACCTGGACCACAGAATGCTCCACTATCTCCTATTTACCAGTAACAGCACACTGGATTGATGCTGACCCAAATCGATGATCAGTGCTGTTGTACTTGAAGCACCTGACAGACAACATACAGGGGAAAATCTATTTAGGGATTTCTTAACAGTACTTGACACATGGGGGATTAAGGCAAATCAGAGGCACCTGGTAATTGTCACAAACCCACTCAGCAGGTCAGGCCCACTACTCCCAAAGTGCCTACCTCCAAGCGCAGTCTTGTGAACAGTTCAACAGAATAAGGTAACCCTCTTGTCTGTTTTGTGAGTTCAGATCAACCTTTGGTCTCAAGTCTTGGAGGGATTCAAACTGTTAACCTCTTGCTAGCGTACCCAATGTACAGGTTCAGATATTTCTGCCTTCGGGGGGCCAGATATCTTTGCCTACAGACACCTAGCCAGGTATATAGAGATGAACCCTTAAAAACTTTAATAAAGACCTCAGATTTAAAACGCTTCTCTTTCCAGTGTGGTATCACCATTCAAGCTTACTGCATGTCTATTGTCTGCTTTAACCAAATATACTTTTCTTACAACTAAAAGAAATTCAAAGACAGACCAAATATGTTCCAAAAAGAGTTTTACTACAATAGATAAAAATATGTAAAACACAACAATACAGAACTGTTATATCAGAAGACATACAAATCTTTTAAAAGAACAAGGTTTAAACAGTGCAAATTCCTACTTACAGTACTTACTGTCTAAATACCTGCTTACAAGTGCTCAAAATGTTTCGTTGTCAGAGTCCAGATAAAAGTGTGTCTGAAGTAAAACAGAATTATTCCTTAAAGTAAACTGTATTTGCCAACCCCTTTTGTGTGAGGTCATCTAGCTCCTCCTCTGTCAGATTATATATAAAAAATATATATGTAACAAAAAAAAACAGGATGTCTTTTCAAAGTATTACATTTTGCAACCACAGCATAACTCCTATGCTTCAAATGACTTCTCTTTGATCCATGCTGCATTCTCTCTCACACAGAGTCTTCACAGGAGCATTTACAACCTTGCATCAGTTTGCTAAGCCTGTTTTCCCCTTTGGAACATCATAAAAATGGATATGCTCAACTCAAGCTTCTACCACCCTGTAATTAGGTTCAGGCCTTCCACGTAACACCTGGTATCTAAAAACTGAGTGTGTGATCTCACATGCTGTTTTCAGCATTTTTCTCATGGCTTTCATCTCTTAGCTGAAACCTGGGGGGTGAGGTCATTCTAAGAGCACCAAATTTTTCAGCAGAGACAACCAGTAATACATTTTTATATTTAAAACAAAATGATACAGCACTCAGAACTGGCTGTTCACGTCACAGTAATAAGAGACAATGGCCCTATTATCTGAAAAGCCATGAAGCTATGTGATGTCCCAAGTGCTGGCTGTGTAGCTCACACACTCCAGTTAATAATTCATGATTCTGTCTTGAAACAGCGCTCTGTAGAGGACTTATTAGCTATGGGCAGGGCAATGGTAGGCCACTTTAAACATTCTGCTTCGGCTACTGAAAAAATGGCAGAGCTGCAAAATACACTTAAATTGCCAGTACATCGCCTGATTCAAGATGTGCCCACTAAATGGAACAGCTCATTTTACATGTTGAAGAGGCTTTTGGAATAACACAGAGTCTTAACAGTGTACTCAGCACAATGTAAGACCCTCACCTTTAGCACTACACAATAGGGTTAGCTGAAAACATCTGTACCCTACTATGTCCGTTTGAACTGGAAGCTAGGTGACTTAGTACAGACTGTGCCTGTGTCTCAGCTATAATCCCTACCTCAACCATTGTGTATCATTCTATCAAAAGCATTACTGTGCCAGGACAGCAAGCTATGAAGAATGCCATGCTTTTGTCAATGGATAAATGCTTGCTAAAGTATGAGTCAATGAAGGAGGTTGCTGTGGCAACTGTACTTGATGCCAGATACAAGCTTCAGTTTTTCAGAATGAAAAATGGAAAAAGTTTTGTTAAAGCTGTCCTGAAACAACTTGTGGAGAAGCAGTCAGATGAGCAACAAAAGAAGCTGAAACGGACATTGGAGTACATAGCCAGCGAGTGTGACTCAGAAGCTGATGATCCATGGGTGTCTTTCTCACAAAATAATGCACTCCCAGAAGACTGTACATAACTTAAGAACTTTTTTTTAAAATGTAATGTTTTAATAGCACACTGAAAAGATGTTATTTATTTTGCAGCATCAGCAACTGCCGAAGTTCCACAACGGAATCAGAAGCTTGATATCTATCTTGCAGAAAGCTTGATCACCCAAAAAAGCACTCCAGAAGCACTACATTTTTGGAAAACACAAGGACAACGCTTTCCAACCCTGTCCAAAATTGCAAGAAGATATTTAGCACCACCCCTACAAGTAAGTGCTAATGATGTTTTTAGTGTAGCAGGGGATATTATAACCGATAGGAGGCCCAGACTCTCCCTGAGAATGCAAATATGTTGCTGTTCATAAAACAGAATATGAATTGATTCTAGTGCCTCTGCATGAGACTGTTACATATGTATTGGACTTCTGAGATTATTTGGGACAATGAACATTTAAAAAAAAAACGTTATATTTGCACAACTGTCTATATTTCATTATTTTATGTGGGACTATGTGGGGATGTGGAGGTTACAATGTAAAATGTAGTTAACAGCAACTTTTCCCACTATTCCTCGATCCACTACAGATCCGTATCCAATTTGATAAAGTACATCATATATCCGGATCTGATATCGGTTTAAAATTGCATATCTGCCCATCCCACTGGAAACAATAATTCCCAGGTCCCTCTCCTCCTCAGTCTCTTCCAGTGCCAGACCCCCCCGGTAGTAAGTCTCATTCTGGTTTCTCCTCCCCAAGTGCATGATTTTGCACTTTTTACATAAAGGCCAATTTCCATCTTTTGGACCAAGCCTCCAATAATCCTAGGTCCCTGTACATATTTTCCTCTCCTCCTGGTTTTCACCCCATTACAGAGCTTCATTTCATCCACAAAGAGACACACCTACCCTTAGACCCTTAGTTATATCCGCCATGAATATGTTAAAACAGCAGTGGACCCAACATGGACCCTGGGAACCCTCAAGCCAGACCCTTCCCTCCCTGAGGCAACACCATTTACTATTATCTTCTGACTCCTATCAGTTAGCCAGCTTTGCACCCCATCTAACTACCCTCACCCCCAGTCCATCGAATTTATAGATCAGTCCCCCATACGGAACAGGATCAAACACCTTCCTAAAGTCAAGATACGCAATATCCACTGATCCCCCTTGGTCCACTTCCCTAGTTACCCCAAAGAACTCTATTAAGCTCGTTTCATAGGACCTCCTCTTGGTGAATCCATGCTGATGCCTATCAATAAGTTTATTGTCCTCCAAATACTGCTGAATCCTGCCCTTCAGTAACTTTCCATAATTTTGCCTACTATGGATGTTAAGTTCACTTGCCTGTAGTTACTCACCTCTTCTCTATCACCCCCCTTATGAAGAGGGATGGCGTTTGCCATCTTCCAGTTTTCTGGAACTTCCCCTGTCTCCAGGAGATGCTAAAAGAGCTGCTAAGGGAGATGCCAGAATATCCCTAGGTTCCTCAGCACACTAGGATGCACCCCATCTGGGCCCATGGCCTTGTCCACTCGTAGCTGCTCCAACTCTCTCAAGACTGCCTCCTCCTTGAACGGCTTTGTACCAACCCCTATCTTTGCCTTATCTCCTGTACTAATGTCTGCAAAATCTCCTTCCCCCTCTGCCCCAAATATTGAGCAAAAGTATGTATTTAATAACTGCGCCTTATCCCTGTCATTCTCGATCAAGAACCCCTCCTTGTTTCCAAGTCTGCTTTTCCCCCTACCAGTATTCCTCCTCTCACTGGCATATCTAAAAAAATGCTTTGTCTCTGGTCTTGACTGACCTGGTAATTTCCTCTTCTGTTTTGGCCTTTGCTCTCTGCACCTCTCTGCCTGCCTCCTTATTGCTACTTTTATGTTTGCCCCTTAATGTCTAATTGCATGGAAGCATTCAAAACTATGGAGAGAAAATAGATGGAGCACAGGCCAGACAGAAGTGATTAAGTAGTTCTGTGGGTCAGTGTGTGTATGCAGGAGGGGGAGAGAACCCAGGGGTCAAAATTGGCACCCGCCCACCCACCAATTGCAGGTAGATTTCTGGTCAGGTGGGTGAAATTGTCCCTGCAGAGCGCCTGGTGGGTGTCTGAAAAATGAAAGATGAAATAAGCATGGCCGCTCATCTCCTTCATTTAGTTGGCATGCTTTCTGCTTGTTTTCAGCGGGGAAGGGGGCGGGAGTGTTGCTGCAGAGGTGAAAGAGTTCAATCAGGTCCACCGGCTCTGCCGAGCTCTTGATTGGCCACGACATCAGGGCAGGCCTAATTAGTGCCGCGGGTTTAAATGCGGAAATGTCAGCATTGCAAAAATACTGGAGATTCCTGAAGTGACTCAAGATCTACCCTGCATCAACAATGTGATCCAGAGAGAGAGAGAGAGAGAGAGAGAGAGAGAGTCAGAGCTACCAGAAGATAAACTTCTGCTGTGCTGTGCTGTCAGCAGGTGAAGCTGTGGTTTTGTGACCGAGGCTGTGGAAGTCCAGTTGGAAGCAAAGGAAGATGGAGGGGAGAGCCCTTTGACATTCGCTGAGCTGTCAAGCCAGGAGCCGCAGCATCGGAAGTGAGAAAAGACAGACTCAGGTTCTGCCTTTCCCCTTGCTGTCAACTGGTGAAGCTGCCACGGGAGATTTCAGGCCATGGTCGGAGTTAAGGGAGACAGCCACTGACCGACTTGGGCACCCAGGATTTCAGCAGAATTTTGAACTGTGCAGTGAGCCAGCAGCCGCAGAGTGCAGCACTATTCTGATCAGGCTCTCCACCAAATCTATATCAACTGATTTCTGCAGCCCTACTAAAGGTATGTGTGCACTGTTAAATAAATAAAATTACTGATACCCGGTGGCTGTACAGACTGCGATTGACATGAGGTGCAGTCAGAGTGCACCCCAGAGCCCAGATAGCTAAGGTTTGACACCTACTGTTGTGGTAGGGAGGGAAGCAGTTGGACAGATGTCTTCTGCATTAAGGAGCGACTTACAGTTGGGAGCTGTGTAAAACAAACAAACAAAACTTCTCAGCTGTTAATTGTCTGCAGGGAGGGAGCAGTTTTAAAGCAAAATAACCAATGTGACATGTCTGCAGACTACTGTGAGTCCGAATTGCGGGGGAGTCAGCTGTTTAAAAAAATATAACAAATTGCTGCCTCATGAGTGACTAAGTGCTACTTCTAATCTGGTCTGTGATGTTGTTTTCTGCTAGAACACTCATTCAACTATGTTATCTCAATGAATGCTGCATGCATTGCTGTGCTGGGGAACATACTGTCATTTCTTTTGGCCCTGCCCTGCAGCCTTTTCAGTCTGTTATATTTATTAATGTCGCTGCTGAATATGGCGGGGGGGGGGGTGCTGGTCTATGGTTGTCTCCTGACCCTGCCCTGTGCAGCCTTTCCAGTCTGTGTTGTCCATTATCATTTATGAATGTCTCTCTGCTGAATGGGGGAGGGGTGCACACATAGAAACATTGAAGTTGAAGGCAAATAAGGACATAGGCCCATCCAAGTCTGCCCATTTCTTTTTCTACCTTATGAATGTGCCATTGGCCTTTGCTCTGTCAATGGCCTATCTATTATACTTATCTGTATTGCTCCCTTATGCCTATCCCATGCCTATTTGAAGTCCTGCACTGTATTCATATCCACCACTTCCTGAGGTAGGCTGCTCCATGCATCCACCACCCTTTCTGTGAAAAAGAACTTCCTCACTTTATCCCTTAATTGGACTCCCTCTAATCTCATGCTGTATCCTCTTGCCCTGCTATTTTTCTTATATTGAAACATGTTAGACTCTTTCACCTTGTTAATGCCCTTAAGGTGTTTGAATGTTTCCATCATATCACCTCTCTCCCTCCTTTGCTCTAGGGTATACATATTGAGCTCCGTTAATCTGTCCTCATATGTTTTCTGATGCAGTCCCTGCACCATTCTGGTTGCCCTTCTCTGGACTGCCTTAATTTGGTTAATGTCCTTGTGAAGGTGTGGTCTCCAGTACTGCACGCAGTACTCCAGATAGGGCCTAACCAATGTCTTGTAAAGAGGGATTATTACCTCCCTCTTCCGACTTGTGATACCCCTACTAATACACCCCAACATTCCTCTAGCCTAACCTACTGCTTTAGTGGTCTGCTTGGATGATTTCAGGTCATCGGTGATGATGATGCCCAAGTCTCTTTCTTCCCTTGTGACTGCCAGCAACTCCCCTCCCAGCCTATAGGTGGCTTCAGGGTTTCTCTTCCCCATGTGCATGATCTTGCACTTCTTTGCATTAAATCCCAGTTGCCACTCTTCCAACCATTTTGCTAGTTTATCCAGATCTCTTCTCATTCTGCCCACCCCGTCTGGATCATCTACTCTGTTGCAGATCTTGGTGTCATCTGAAAACAGACACACCTTACCCTCCAGTCCATTTGCAATGTCACTGATGGAGATATTGAAGAAGACTGGTCCCAGGACTGATCCCTGAGGTACCCCATTTGTGACTTGCATCTCTTCTGACTGTATACCATTTACCACCACTCTCTGTTTCTGCCTGTCAACCAGTTTGCCACCCAGTTGACCAATTTCTGACCCACCCTGATCCTACCCAGCTTATTAATCAATCTTCTATGTGGAACAGTATCGAAAGCTTTGCTGAAGTCAAGGTAGACGGCATCAACTGCTCCCCCTTGGTCCACCACTCTGATTACCCAGTCAAAGAAATCTATGAGATTAGTTTGACAGGATCTTCCTTTTGTAAATCCATGCTGTCTTGGATCCTGTGCTCCTATGGATTCCAGGTGCACTGTTCTTTCCTTAAGGAGTACCTTCATAATCTTGCCCACTACTGAGGTAAGACTGACTGGTCTGTAGTTCCCTGCCTCCTCCCTGCTACCACTCTTGTGGAGCGGGATCACATGAGGCCTTCTCCAGTCTTCTGGGACCTCTCCTGTTCTCAGTGACTTACTAAACAGTTCTGCTAATGGCTCTGCTAGTTCCAGACTTAGCTTCTTTAGTACCCTGGGATGTATGCCATCAGGTCCCATTGCCTTGTTCACCCTGAACTTATCGAGCTCTTGTAGGACCCTTTCTTTTCTCAACTGTCCCTGTGATTTTCAGGGACGTCCCTGATCTTCCCTCAAAATTGCCTCAATTTTCCTCTGTCCCTTGTACAATTTGTGTGACTTGTGTGTTTTTGTGACTGAACACAGTGGAGATTGTTTTATTTAAGCACAAGTTAATGTCAGACATTCTTTTCCCTGCTTAGATACCTTGCTGTTTCCACCGCGAAGCTCCTCTTGCTACTCCAGATGTCTGGGACAAATGCAGCTTAACCTCCCACAGTTCCCTTGTCACGCATGCCACCTTGATCTCAATGGGTCAACCGGATGGTTTTTTTTCCAAGTTCGTTTTTCCTCGTCTCTCACAAACTACGACCCGTACACTATAAAGTTAATACCTAACACATAGGTGATAAGCGCGGCACACTCACCTCTCATTGCTGGTAGGGCTACGGTAAACCTCTTGCGCTGTGCTCTCAAGGTTTACTGCTGCCCTAGCAACAACTCGAGATGATTACACCATGGTTATCACCTATGTGTTAGGCATTATTCTCTATGTTGTTAAAGCTTTCTGGGTGAATATTACCAAATTTTTAAGACATGTGTCTGATTCTGGGTCTTTGTCCCATTTTTTTTTAAGCCCTGTCTTATGAAGCAACAGGTTGAGAGGTATAGTGGGGGAGGCACTTGATCATGCTGGGTATTGTTAAGTTTCAGCCTATGACAGGAGGCTGCAATGCAGTCTGCTTGCTGGGAACTTCTGAAGGAAACACTTCTGAGGCCAGATCGGAGGGTTGTTCCAATGAATCTTCTTGGATACTCCCCATGCTGCTGAAAAATCATTATTATTTTTCTGTGGATTATTTCAGATATTCAGATTGTGATGCATTGGACAGTGTTGTGTTGCCCTTGGCTTCTTGCATGATTGGTGCTCTGCTAATATGTGCCTGCTGAATTGTTTTTGTTGGGGGGGGGGTCCTTCCTAGCTGTGTGGTAAATGTCCCTTCCCCAGTTGATGAAAGGAGGCTGCAGTCTGCTGGGGAAGGAAACACTGAAGAGCAGAGATTGGTGAGTTTATTTAATTTCTTTATTATTTTTTTATACTGCCTGGGACACTCCAGCTTCCATTTAAAAGATTATTTGATTTGGTCAAGTTTTGCCTAATATGTGCGTGTTTGAAGGTAAAGTGGGTGTCATTCACTGCTATTAATTGTGAATAATGTGTCTGACTTTCTGCCATGCAAGCTAAGTACAGCTCTATTGTGAATGGAGTAAACTTTTTACACTTGGTAATCATGTGCATGACAGAATGTCATCAGGGTACAATTTGGCAGAACTACAGCTAATGACTAACTTACATTTCTTTGAGGTCTGCATCATGAGATATGCTGTGTGTTTGTATCCTGGGGAACTCCTGCTTAAAATGATTATTTGTGATGTTTTTACTATCTGACAGTACTAGTTTCACTGCTGTGTTTCTCTGATTAGTGGCTTTGTCTCATTTCTGGCAATGCTTTCATTTTTGTCTTATATTTTCTGTCATGCAACCAGTTTGTTATCTCTGAGGTGGTGCTGGGCAACAACAAGTGTGTTATGCCACATTAGGTTTAGATATCCTCTGACCACTGAAGCCCGAGAGGTCCCCTGGGAATCTGAGCCCAAGGTGACAGGACACAGTCTGGTACGAACTGACTGCGTATGCATAAAGTTGCTCATTCTGTTATGTGAAATGTGTATTGTTTTTTTTTTCTTAGTTCATCACGAAGCTGACTATTCAGTCTGTAGAGGTTCTAGAATGCTGTTCTGCCACAGAAGGGTACAATCACATTCCAGGACCTTTGAACTGGCACAACAGCATTTTGAAAAGGATAGCTTTCTATACAGAACAATGCTCATCCTGAAGTGAAACTGTTAAAATTATTAAGCTCAGGTTTTTTGTTGTGGTGTTTCAAAACCTTGCTGGAGAGACATCATCCTAACGCTAACATGCTAAACTTGTTTTTCTTACTGTTTTGTGGCTACTTTCATGTAAACAAAAGTCACTTACTTAAACTGTATTGCTCAGGGGACTAACTGAATTTTAAAAGGAAACTGATATGCATGTATGTGTGACTCACTGAGAAGGTTTACTAGTTACTTATAGTTGTCCGATACTTGTCTAGTCTGAGTGATGTCTGCAGTGTGGGTGTGGTGTTGTGTGTGGTGTGTTAAGACCAAGACACAGACACACTTCAGAAAAATAACTTTATTAGGCAAATGTTTTACTGTTTATCTTGGCCAGCTGAGGTAATCCCCAGGTCCGACATTACTTTACTGCACTGCTACTTACCGTTCAGGTTGGTGTGCGGGCATCGGTCTTGCATTTGATTGCTGGATCACTGCGCAAACCTATAGCATTATGTGTATTGACCATTTCCTAAAATTGTGACCAACAGCTGGCCATGCTGGCTGCCTGATTTGTTCCCGCATGTTATTCGCGGATTTCTGAGACATTTTTCTGCTGTTTAACTGTGGGGCTTTTCATTTACTATTAATTTCCTCTGCAGTAAGAAAAGGTTTAGTCCATCTGCTGCTGGGCATCATGTGGTGATATGTAGAGGGAGTGGGTCAGCGCAAAAAAATGAAAGCTTGATGATGTTGAGAAGGCTGAGTGCAACAAGACATATGAGAGGGAGAACAGTGTGTGAGAGTTCAATGAGAAATGGAGAATGGATGATAGCAGCCATATATGGGAATGGCTCATTTTCAATGAGAAACAGAAGGTTATGTACTGCTCTGAATGCCGCCTGTTTTCTCGAGAGTCCATGAAGAAAAGTTCATTCATGGCAGTAACCACCAACTGGAATCTGGAGAGTGTGAAAGACCATGAAAGTTCACAGAGTCACCAGCAGTACATGAAGATTTCTTCTGCAAAGAAGGCACCTCCAGCATCGTCAATGGCAGATAAGGCTCTGGCATCACTGAAGGTAGCCAACTTTGACAAGCTGAGGATGCTCTTCAGAACAGCACATGCAATAGGAAACAAGGGAAGGCCTTTCGCAGACTTCACATGGATGTGCGAGTAAGTAGTAGCAACCAGGCAGTGGCCCAGTTTAATTTATTTAATGTGCTCGGTAAGTAACTGTTTTCTTTTCTATCTGGCCATACAGTGTTGATGAGAGAAAAAGGTTGAATGTGGGGGAGACGTACCGGAATGACAAACAAGTCAAAGTATTTTGCACTACATCGCCAAAGTAGAACAGATAAAGCTGCGAGAAAGGCTGAAAGAAGCCAAATTTCTGTTTGTCATGTGTGATGGCTCAACTGATGCTGCCGTGTTGGAAGAAGAGCTTGTGTATGTCTGCTTCTGCCACCAAGGGGAAGTTGCAGTGCAGTCTGTGGGAATTCAATCAGTGGAGAAGGCAGATGCCCAACACATTACAGAAGCCATCAGTTCACTGATGAAACAGGTGGTTCCAGAGCCAGGAGGAGGTACAGCGACATCGGTTCAGTAAGAAACGTGGAAAAAGAAGCTGGTTGCTTGTGGCACAGATGGTGCATCAGTGATAACTGAATCCAAAACCGGTGATGTTAACAGGCTTCATCAGGATGGGCCCTATGTGCTAGGCATTCACTGCATGGCTCATTGATTTGAGCTGGCTTTTGCAGACTCCATAAAAAAGAATGAATCCTACAAGAAACTGGATGAGCTGCTGATGGGCCTATACTACTGTTATCACAACAGTCCACTCAATAGGGCTAACCTGATGAATAGCTACAGAGTTCATGGACTGAAGCCATTTGTACCCACGTGAATAGGAGGGACAAGATGGGTCGGTCACCTTCTGAATGCTTTGGACCATTTTCTGAGCGGGTATAAAGCCAACGTACAGCACCTAGAACAGGTAAATTTCCTTGTTTGTTACCACCCCTCCACCCCCCTGGAAGTACAATCTTTTTTATTTTTTTTTATTTTAAACACAATCTTTGCAATGTTCCTTTTTAGATTCAGTCTCCAGATGTAGCAGGTGTTCGTGGCGACCAACAATGCAAGGCCACAAAGTATTTCAAGACCGCTGTAAGCAGTGCCATGGTGACATTCAGCTGTCTGATGCACAATATTCTCACTAATCTGAACAAGTTGTCAAAGACTTTGCAGAAGAGAACAGTAACGGTTACAGAAGTGCATGACGCCCTCATGTCAACCCAGACTGTACTCAACAAGTATAAATCCAGGTGAGCTATTAAGTGTTTGATTTTGTCAAACATAATCTTGTACTATAAACAGTTGTGATCAGTTCCTTCTTTTTTTCACTAACAGGCTTGATCCAATGTTGAAGACTGGCACTGGAAAGGGCAGCTCTGAGGGAGTGATTCTGATGGGTGAAGAGGACTGCACTACCACTACAGCGTCCAAGAACAAACTGCTGGATGAGCTGAAGTCTAGCCTCAGCAACAGATTTTTGGATGCGACTACTGGAGCGCTCTGCACCACCAATGTGGTGAATTTCAACTCTTGGCCAGATCAAGACAATATTTCAGGTAAATGATTGATTTCATTTTACTAACCTTTTACTAAATGTGTCAAGCTTTAAATATGGCTCAAGCTATATGTGTTGAATGTGCCTAGCTTTTACTTAATGTGTCATGCTGGCCAGGGTTAAATTGTTTTGTTTTTTTTCTATTTTTTTTTGCAGATTTTGCTGACTCAAAAATAGATTTACTGGCAGAACACTTTCAACCCATCCTGGTTTCTTCCTGGGTAATGATGCAGGTGTAACCCCTAGATGGCGCTATCCCAGGGGCTACTACCCCTGCCTGATTTGCCACTAACAGGTTGAGGGGCCTGGATCCGATGGTGGGTGCCTCCACCCAGAGGTCAGGGTTTGCAATAGTTAAACTAACTTGGTCACAGCCCTCTGGGACACTGCAACCCCTTTCTTCCCACTAGTGGCCCACACAGTATATCAGAATTACCTTCACAGTATACACTTACCCCAGGACTGGTTCAGGCACTGGGACCCCTAAAATAAGAAGATACAGTGCAACAATCACAGTACAATACTTTAACATAGACAAATACCTCAGGCAGTATAACTTTGCTGAAACAAGCAGCTCTGATTTGTTTAGGGGGATATAACAAGGACAGGGAGAAATCAGGTTAATTAGCTTATCACTTTACTCATCTACCTATGGCTCTGTGCACAGGCCTATCCCTACCAGTTACTGTCCCTGGATACCCAAGCCCTAGTGGCTAGTCCAAACCGTGGCAGCTGGTAGGGGCCCTTTCACACACAGAAAAGAAAAATTAGTTAAACAGTCAGCGTACAGTAATTCCATTTCGATTCAATGTGGCAATTCAACACGAGCTTAACTCTGAATTAGTACTCGACCTCCAAACAAGATAGGGTCCTTCAACGCCAGTAGGGCTACTCTTGAGCTCCACGAGACTCCTCACACATTTATATGACAAACTGCAACAGGCAAAAGTCCTTTAAAGGCAGCAGGATTCACTTGAGCTACACAAGCCTCCTCACACATTTATATGGTAAACAGTAACAGGCAAAGTCCTTAATGGCAGCAGGATTCACTTGAGCTACACAAGCCTCCTCACACATTTATATGGTAAACAGTCACAGGCAAAAGTCCTTTAATGGCAGCAGGATTCACTTGAGCTACACAAGCCTTCTCACACATTTATATGATTAAAAGAAAGTACTATACCAGGCAGGCTGCTTCTCTATCCCGATCGCAATTACTGCACAATACCCGGGAGAACACACAGCAGATTCAGTTCCTGACAGACCGAGCGCAATTCAGCAATTTCTCCAGTCTTCTACAGGGTGAGCCTGGTTTCTACTCTTCAGATATCCTTTGATTCTCTTCACAGGACGGATTCAGTCCTAACAAGAAGTTACATAAGCTGCAGACCGAACTGGGCCTTACACACGCTTCCGACTAAACTGCACACCAAAAGCACAGGGCTTCTTCCTCTTCACTGCCAGAGCTCAACTGAAACTCCAGCAGACAAAACCAGGCACTTCCTTTGAGTTCCTCCCAGTTCTTGGCTGGATTGGCTGTCACCACAATATACTGCCTCTGTTGGTCCAAAAGGCGCCAAAGTCCAAACTACTTCTCCCAGAGTCACTGCCCATACAACCTCTTTGTGGCTGGCTCAGATTACGGTCCAAGTTCTGATCTCGTCCAAGGCATCATTTTAGAGCTACCTTAACCCACACTGATTGGTCCAGTTCAGCAGTTCAGAACTAGAATGGGGAACTAGGCAAACACAGTTCTGACTGCAAAGAAAGCAGGTTAGACAAACTGTATTTTCATTATTACTCTAAATGATTTCTGGCAAACAGTTACATCTTTCAGATAGGTTCCCTTTGCACTTCTAGTGACTGCAAAAATGGAGTGAATTGGCAGCAGCTCGAGTGGTACTCAAGCAGAGATGCACACAGTCCCCCCCATATAAACTAATTATGTCTGCAAGCAGACAGCTCTTAAAGAGACAGTACCAGAGGCTCTAAAAACACTCACTGGTAAATGGCTTAAACGCCAAACACCATTCAGACTTGGAGCATTCAAGCAAGCTCCTGGAAGTCTTTTGGGAACCCCCATTTGCAGGGGGGTTACACAGGAAATACTAGACCAGTGGATGATTCTAAAAGCTAAGATATACTAGAAACCCACATTCACCGCGGAAGTGCTACAGAGACTTTCTTGGCCAGCAGTGAAAAGAATGCACCGGGATCAGGGACACTGGTTTACTGGAATTGAGAAAGGGCAAATTCTGTTTTGCACATTGTAAAAAAAATGGTATTGTCACCAGTGTCTGCTAAGCCAAAATCCACTTTTACCGGTGTTTGGTTTTGTGTACTTTATTTAACAATTTTTAACTCTGCTAACATGCAGTTTAGCAATTTTGACCTCCACTATTGCACATCCTTCTATCATTGTACCAGTTTAAAGTTCTTTTAGGTACAAGATGTGATGGCAGCAGCAGCACTACAGCCCCCATTCCAAAGGTGTGATGGAAGATGCACTACGGCCCCCATCCCTCAGATGCAATGACAGCACCAGCAGCACTACGACCCCTGTCCCTCTGGTGTGATGACAGCAGCAACAGCATTATGGCCCCCCTCTCTCAGGTGTGACAGAAGCAGCAGCACTGTGGCCCCATCCCTTAGGTGTGATGGCAGCAATACTATGTTCCCCATTCCTCAGTGTGATGGCAGTACCAGCACTACAGCCCCCATTCCTTAGGTGTGATGGCAGCAGTACTGTGTTCCCCATTCTTCAGGTATGACAGCAGTACCAGCACTAAGGCCCCCATACCTCAGGTGTG
The DNA here is from genome assembly GCA_016271365.2 of Neoceratodus forsteri. Lineage (NCBI taxonomy): Eukaryota > Metazoa > Chordata > Ceratodontiformes > Ceratodontidae > Neoceratodus > Neoceratodus forsteri. The sequence continues at coordinate 1,243,180,087 of CM057454.1, read as the reverse complement.
ATGGCAGCAGTACTACACTCCCCATCCCTCAGGTGTGATGGCAGTATCAACACTATGGGCCCCATCCTTCAGGTGGGACAGCAGCAGTACTACATTCCCCATCCACCAATGGTGATGGCAGAAGCACTATGGACCCTGCCCCTCAGGTGTGATGGCAGTAGCAACAATGCAGTCCACATCCCTCAGGGGTGATGGCAGTAGTGACAGCAGACTGGCTGTGGGGCAGCAGTCTTCTGGGAGACTTTCTGGAGGCTGAGATGCTTCCCTATTTGTAGGCAACTCTCTGCTCTGAGAGAGGAGGTTGCCCGTCTCTAGGTCAAACTGGACAGAGTACAGGAACCCCCCCATGCAGGGAACACCAGGGCCACCACCTCTGCCTCAGAAGCTGCCAAGAAGGAACAGCGGTTGGACCACAGTAGGCTCAGGAAGGGTGAGGGTGGTGGAACAGAGCTGCATCCCTTCAGATGTACCACTCCACAATCCATACGCCATTCTGGTGGAGCATAGTTCCCCTATGGAGGCACACATGGTGAAGACTGAGGAGGCTGCTGGCAACCACCACAAGGGAGTCCCACAGGAAGGTGGCACAGGACACCACAAGAAAGGGACCAGCTCCAGGAAGGGGACTCAATTACCAGGGGGATAGAACTGGGGGGGTAAGGGAAGTGAAGTAAGGAGCCTGCCTGGCGCCATGGCTGGAAGAGACAGGAAGCGGATTCTGAGGATCATGACAGCAGCTGCACAGGAGATGGTGCTGGATGTCATTGTCCACCTAGCAACAAATGACTTGGCCACACATGGGATTAGAGCAGTGCAGAAGGAGTTTGTACAGTTGGGGAGGGGCCTTAGACAAGTAGTTCATACAGTATCCTTCTCGGAGGTGCTGTCTGTCTATGGCATGGGTGAGGCGAGGGTACTCCACACCATGCAATTCAATGAATGGTTGAAAAACTGGTGTAGAGCACATGGTTTTGGCTTCATTTCTGTCCAGGAAGGGAACCTGTCTCCTGAGTGATCAGTTTAAATGCTTCATTGGCAAGCTTTTAAACTAGCCAAGGGGGGGGGCACTGATAAGCAGCAGGGAATTCCCAGCCTCCCCCTACAAAACAGGGTACTAAATGAGGTAAAGACCAAGATAGAAAGGTCAGTAGGGAGCAGGACTGGGGTAAATGAAGAAAGCAAAGTTAGTAAGGGCAGGGCTGGGGCTACAAGAGGTAAAGCCATCAAAAAATGGAGATTGCTGAGTACCAATGCCCATAGTCTGGGTAACAAACTTCCTGAACTAGTGGCCTTGATGGAAGAGGAAAATCTGGATATTGTGGCAGTCACAGAAACATGGTACACACAGAACCATGACTAGGATGTAAACTTCCCAGGGTACTTCTATCTATAGGAGGGACAGAGAGGGTCAAAGACCCTCTCTACATAAGGGAAGTAATCAAAGCAACAGAACAAAAGGGTAAACGGGGAGAAGAGGAAGCATTGCAGGTCAACCTGGAGACCGGCAATGGCACCACAATCCACAAAGGGGTTGTATACAGACCCCCATCTCAAGGGGAGGAAATGGACAAGGAAATGAAAGAAGGTATCCTTAGACTAGCAGAAAAAGGGGAGATATTGTTGATGGGGGATCTGAATATGCCGGATGTTAATTGAAGTGCATTTGCTGCAGCCACATCCAAGAGTGGGGTCATTCTAGATACCCTGCAGGGAGCATGCCTTAGACAACTAGTATTGGAACCCACTTGGGAAGGAGCAATCTTAGACCTGGTACTCTCAAATGGAGATAGAAAGAGGATCACAGATATAGAAGTGGGTAGCCATCTGGGAACTAGCAACCATTGAACAGTATGGATCCGATAAACACAGCAGTAGAGTCAAGCCATACAAAGGCAAAGGTCCTGGACTTTAGGAGGGCTGACTTTGCCAAAATGGGTGAGTGCCTAAGGAATGCACTAGCAAATGGGCAGGAAGGAGGGGTGGAAGAACAATGGGGAATAATCAAAACTGCTATCACTAAGGCAACAAGCCTTTGTGTGAAGCAAATAAACAAAACAAAATGTAAAAAAAACGCTATGGTTCTCAAAGGAGGTGGCAGGGAAGGTTAGGGAGAAAAAGATAGCATTCAGGAAGTACAAAGAATCACAGAAGGAGCAGGACAGAGAACTGGATCAGTTAAACAGAAGGAAGCAGGGAAGGCAGTCAGAACGGCAAAGGCCCAAACCGAGGAAAAGATAGCCAACTCAGTTAAGAAGGGGGATAAAACCTTTTATAGGTACATCAGGGAGCAAAGGAAGACCAAGGGAGGGATAGTGAGGCTTAATAAGGGGTGGGGGTGGCTGAGGGTGACTGTGAAAAGGCAGAGATACTAAAGAAATATTTTTCCTCAGTATTCACAAATGAAGAAGGGGAGGTACCTAAACCAAACCAAACAATAGAAACTCTCTGGATAGGGGGGTTGATACCAGTCTATTCACAGAAGAAGAGTTCTAAAAGAACTCTTAAAACCGAAGGTGGACAAAGCAATGGGGTCTGATGGGATTCATCCCAGAATTCTAAAAGAACTAAGGGTAGAAGTAGTGACATCACTGACTACCCTCTTTAACAAATCATGAGAGGATGGGGTGGTACCTGAGGACTGGAGGAGGGCAGATGTTATTCCACTTCACGAAAGTGGGAGCAGGGCAGTGGCAGGAAACTACAGACCTGCTAGTTTGACCTCAGTGATAGGGAAAACGATAAAAATCACTTCTGAAGGAAAGAAAGTACAGTTACGTAAGAACTTACCGTAACAGTAGATCTTCGAGAACAGCTCTTGCAGCAGGTTACACCATTTGGACTGAAGCCGCAGCCAGGACCCCACGGAAATTTTCTAGCAGCTATCTTCAGCGGACGCCCCTCGGCGCCGGTCCCGCCTCGGCGCCAGGCATGGTACATAAGGGGGCGGTCCCGCCAGAATCCCCAGTTCTCCCGCCGGAGACTCCCGGCTGCAGGATGACATCAGAAGAGGAGACCGAGGATCCGCCGTCAGAAGGCAATAAGGAAAATATCCCGACAGGAGCAATATATCTCCGCTCATTTCCATAATTAGATCCTTCTACTGGACTTCTTCGTTTTTCTCCCTCCAAATTAATTAAAGACAGAGCCATGCCTCCTCCAAGGGGGAAAGGTGGGCGGAGTATCTGCTGCAGCTGTTCTCGAAGATCTACTGTTACGTAAGTTCTTACGTGAATTGTACTATCTTACTTTGAGATACAGCTCTTGGCAGGTTACACCCATTAGGACTGATTCCTGCCAATAACGCTTGCCAAAAGTCCGGGAGGAGGAAGAGGAAAAGAGCAGAGAAACCAATCCAAATCCTGACTCAGACAGGAGACCCCTGCAACACCGCTTAGTCGAACCGCCCCCGCGCCTCTAGAGGCTATGTCCGGACTGTAATGTCTGATAAAGGTATGCACAGAGCTCCAAGTAGCTGCAGCACAAATGGAAGAAATCGAGACATTCTTGAGTGCTGCAAAGGAAGTGGCCACACCCCTGGTAGAATGACCCCAGATGGAACCCGGGAGGGGCTTTTGCCTAGTCTAACAGTGTGAAATACACTGCACAAGCCAGCGGGACAAAGATTGCTTAGATACCGGCCGGCCTTTCATTCTCTGTGAAAATGAGACGAAGAGCTGATCAGAAGTCCAAAAGGGTTTAGTTCTGTTGAGGTAATACCTTAGGCTGCGGTGAATGTCCAGAGTGTGGAGTAATGCCTCCCCTCTATTAGAATAACTCGGGAAGTAGACCGGAAGGTCGATGTCTTGATTTAAAGTGAGTGTAGAAACCACCTTAGGCAAAAACTTCAGGTTCGTCCTCAGAGATACTCTGTCCCGGTGAAAAACCAAATAAGGCTCTTTACACGTAAGAGTATGAAGCTCAGAAATCCTTCTGGCTGAAGTAATGGCAACTAAAAACAACGTCTTCCATGACAGAAAACGTAGCTCGCAATATACGGCAGGCTCAAAGGGAGGGAGCATGAGCTGTTCCAGGACAAAAAGGAGATCCCATGGAGGAACCGGGTCCTTGATAGGAGGCCTAAGGTGCAACACCCCTCTCAGAAACTCCTGAGAAGCGTCAAGCTGGGCAATAGTGCGTTGCCCCACTGGCAGATGGTAGGCCGAAATAGCGCACAAGTGCACTTTAATAGAGGAGTAGGCTAGCCCTGAATGAAATAGGGAAAGGAGGTAGTCCAAAACCACCCCTACGGGACAACCTAAAGGGGAAAAGTCACGAGCCCATGACCATAAACAAAAACGACGCCACTTCATGGCATATGTAGCATGCGTTGCCGGCTTTCTGGCTGCAGAGAGAACCTCAGCAACCTCTTGCGAGACCCCGTGTCGCAAAATGGCTATGTCTCTAGGAGCCATGCATGCAGGTTCAAAGAACGGAGATCCGGATGCAGCAATCAGAGTTCCCCATTCATTACAAATGAGAGGCGGGCCGCCGCGCTATCTTAAATGGCCGCCTCTCATTTTAAAGTGCCGCCACTGTTTAGGATTCGCATTCGCTTAGGACCATGCGGTCCCACGAAACCCCATCGTTGAAGCATCGTGCTTCAACGGCTTAGACCATGCGCGAGTACGAACCCTTGCATTGTACGCCAGAGTGGGACTGGCATTCGGGTGCTGGCAGTGACGTCGTGACGTTGGGAGGACACTTCGGGTGCTGGCAGTGACGTCGTGACGTTGGGAGGACACTTCGGGTGCTGGCAGTGACGTCGTGAAGTTGGGAGGACACTTCGGGTGCTGGCAGTGACGTGGTGACGTTGGGAGGACACAGGGTTCGGTGCTTGGCACGACGTTCAGGTTGCTCAGTTCGGTGCTTCCGAATCCAGGATCATGTGATGACTGCTCCGATGGTCATCACCAGGTCGCTCGGAGGAAAGGCTAAATCTGCAGGAGTGACAGCTGACTTGCCCTATCAGAGGCTATTTTATCGGGTAAGTCCCAGTTATACAGACTGTCACTTTGGGCTTCACATTTGGCTTCAGCCTTGCGTGGACAGTGGATCTCTGCAGTTTGTGTTCAGGGTTATGCTTTTACCAAGCAGCTTGTCAGACAGTAGTTTGCAGCACATTTTCAGCCTGATTGTTTCAGCCTGATTGCATTTTTAATAGATGCAGTGCACTAGCATTAGTGGAGTGGGGTCGAGGGGGGAGCGGAGGGAGAGAGTGGTCTCACAGAGACTAGTGCTAGGCAGCTCACCTATAGTTTGGTTTTCTTGCTGCTTTGAAAAAAAAAAATTAAATGAAAAATAAAAATTAAAATTAAAATAAAAAAAAAAATATTGTGTGAGAAAAAAATCTGGTCTCCTTAACTGTGCCACCGAGGGTCTGTCCTACTAGTCAGGTTGTGCAGTGTTGCTCCGATCAGTGGTCACTTGTTCTGAATCCTAATTCAGGGAATAAAAAAATATTTGTGAGAGAAAAAAAATCTGGTCTCCTTAACTGTGGCAATTAGGGGTCTGTCCCACTAGTCAGGTTGTGCAGTGTTGCTCTGGTCAGTGGTCACTTGTTCTGAATCCTAATTCAGGGAATTAAAAAATATTTGTGTGAGAAAAAATCTGGTCTCCTTAACTGTGCCACCAGGAGGTCTGTCCCACTAGTCAGGTTGTGCAGTGTTGTCTCATTAGTGGTCACTTGTTCTGAATCCTAATTCAGGGAATAAAAAACATTTGTGTGAGAAAAAAATCTGGTCTCCTTAACTGTGCCACCAGGAGGTCTGTCCCACTAGTCAGGTTGCAGTGTTGTCTGTCAGTGGTCACTTGTTCTGAATCCTAATTCAGGGAATAAAAAATATTTGTGTGAGAAAAAAATCTGGTCTCCTTAACTGTGCCACCAGGGGTCTGTCCCACTAGTCAGGTTGTGCAGTGTTGCTCCTCATTAGTGGTCACTTGTTCTGAATCCTAATTCAGGAATAAAAAATATTTGTGTGAGAAAAAATCTGGTCTCCTTAACTGTGCCACCTAGGGTCTGTCCCACTAGTCAGGTTGTGCAGTGTTGCTCCGTCAGTGGTCACTTGTTCTGAATCCTAATTAGGGAATAAAAATATTTGTGTGAGAAAAAAAATCTGGTCTCCTTAACTGTGCCACCAGGGTCTGTCCCACTAGTCAGGTTGTGCAGTGTTGCTCCGTCAGTGGTCACTTGTTCTGAATCATAATTCAGGGAATAAAAAATATTTGTGTGGAGAAAAAAATCTGGTCTCCTTAACTGTGCTACTAGGGGTCTGTCCCACTAGTCAGGTTGTGCAGTGTTGCTCCATCAGTGGTCACTTGTTCTGAATCCTAATTCAGGGAATAAAAAATATTTGTGTGAGAAAAAAATCTGGTCTCCTTAATGTGCCACCAGGGTCTGTCCCACTAGTCAGGTTGTGCAGTGTTGCTCCATCAGTGGTCACTTGTTCTGAATCCTAATTCAGGGAATAAAAAAATATTTGTGTGAGAAAAAATCTGGTCTCCTTAACTGTGCCACCAGGGGTCTGTCCCACTAGTCAGGTTGTGCAGTGTTGCTCGCGTCAGTGGTCACTTGTTCTGAATCCTAATTCAGGGATAATAAAAAATATTTGTGTGAGAAAAAAAATCTGGTCTCACTTAACTGTGCCATTAGGGGTCTGTCCCACCTAGTCAGGTTGTGCAGTGTTGCTCTGTCTAGTGGTCACTTGTTCCTGAATCCTAATTCAGGGAATAAAAAATATTTGTGTGAGAAAAAAAATCTGGTCTCCTTAACTGTGCCTACCAGGGGGTCTGTCCCACTAGTCAGGTTGTGCAGTGTTGCTCCGTTAGTGGTCACTTGTTCTGAATCCTGATTCAGGGTAATAAAAATATTTGTGTGAGAAAAATATTTGGGTCTCAACCAGCATTACGTTCTCTTTCTGTATTGACAAATAAACACACGACAACAATTAGGAAAAAAAAAAAGCTTTATTGTAATTTGTACACAATGCAGAAACTAACTAACTTTGGTTTCAAATTAACTCAAAAACGGAAACATCCTGATCAAGATGACTATTGTGAGTCGATGATTGGGACAATGTCAGTTGGTCCAGTTGATATCGATGTCATTGTCCAAAAACCTCCCTACACTTCCTCCTGTAATACAGAAAAAAACACCTCTAAGCATAGAGCAACAGGATTTTATACTTGGCTGGCTTAACAAATACTGTTGGTTACAGTACAAAGAAAATGATGGCATGTTTTTGCATTTTGCATAAAACATAAACAGATGCCCAAATCAGGAACAGTTTGGGTACTCAGTGGGTGTAAGATACATTCAGAGAAGATGCTATAAAAGGCATCAGAACAGTTCAGTTCACGTTGTTGCTGCTGAACTGGAAGCTAACTGCAGAATTTCAGCTTCAAAAGGTGGAATAGAGCAGGCAATGCAGCAGGCCATGACCCTGGAACAAGAAGCTTTTGTGGCATCCCTCTACGTTACATGTACTGGCTAATAAAAAAATGAGCTGCCCTCACCTATCTTAAATATGGCTCACTGTTGGATCTCGCCGAATCATTGGGATGCAAATACCTGAGACAATATACATATTGCTAATTCTGTTAAATATCGTTCTGATCGAACTGTCAGAGAAATGGTCTCTCTCTGGGTGAGGGTGGTCAGAGATCCAGTTCTTGCAGATTTGAAGGCTGCCAAATTTTTTTCATATTTAGTGGACGAAACAACTGATATTGCTGTTATGGAAGCAGCTTCATTTTCTATGGTATGTACTGCAAAGAAGGGAAACCGAGTTTCTTTCCTGGGACTTGAGGAACTAATTGATGGAAAGGCAGACACAATTGTTAAAAAAATGCTGGAGTTCTCTGATAACAATCAAATCTCAGTTGATCATCTTGCAGGGTTAGGCAGTGATGGAGCAGCCGTTATGCTGGCAGGCAAAGCGGGGTGGCTAAAAAGCTGAAAGAAGTCAGCCCAATTCTTGTTGAAAATCACTGTATGGCTCACCGAGGCCTTGGCTGTAAAGGCAGCAGCAAATGAAGTGAACGTCTATTAAAAAGTTTAATCAAACACTAGATCACTTATACAGATATTATGAAAACTCTGCTGTTCGCATGGCTGCCCTGGAAAGAAATTCAGCAGGCAATGGAAAACCCTTGTTTTAAAGCCTAAACGAGTCAAAAAGCAGTTAGGTGGTTGTCCCATGATGCAGCATGTGACACACTAAGGAAGATTTTTCCCATCTGTTGTTACGTCCTTGCATAGAGGGCCTCTGAAAGGCATGATCCCCAAGCTGTGGGCCTAGTAAAAATGGTGGAAAACTGGGAGTTTTTCTATTTTTATGCATGATGTGTGACATACTTCCACACCTTAGCATCTTATCTAAATGCTTTCAAACATCAGCTTTGAATTTTACTGATATAAAGAGGCATTTACATTCCACTTTAGAGATTCTTTAGGGCACGCCTTACTGGTACCTGGTCAGTACTTCTCCCTCCGCTTCTGAACTAGTACTCCTGAATGATAATGGCCTGAACTTGCCATTTAGCCGAACCACAGTTGAATCATTTCACAACCTCTGTGCATGACAAGTTTATTAGGGGCCCCTAATTGCTCCAAATTGAGCAAAGGTTTCCAAGCACAGAACTTTTTTGGATGCGTTCAGTATCTTTGACCCCAGCATGATACAGGAAGTTGATATTGAACTGTTGGAAGGGTATGGTAGTGATAAGCCTTAAGATTATTCTTGAGATCACTATGCTGCACTGTTGTGGATGTAGATGCTTCTGCTGCACTGGAATGGGCTTCCCTCACGTGATCTCATGTTCACAGAAAAGATGGTAGGCCTTAAGACTATTTCTGATGTGCTGCACGCTTCTAACTACTAAGTATGTAGACCTGTATCCAAACATATCTACTTTGGCAGAGCTGGCAATGATAATATCCATGCCTCAACTGCAGATTGTGAGAGGGAGTTTTCTGCACTGTGGAAAACTGGGAGTTTTCTCTATTTTGCTGCATGATGTGTGACATACTTCCACACCTTAGCATCTTATCTAAATGCTTTCAAACATCAGCTCTCAATTTTACTGATATAAAAGGCATTTACATTCCACTTCTAGAGATTCTTCAAGGAGCCTTCTGGTATAGATAAGTACTTCTCCTCAGATTTAGCCTGAACTAGTACTCCTGAATGATAATGGCCTGAACTTGCCATTTAGCAGAACCACAGTTGAATCATTTCACAACCTCTGTATGACAAGTTTATTAAATTAATTAGCTCCAAGATTAGACAAAAGGTTTTCCAAGCACAGATTTTGGATCGTTCAGTATCTTTGTCCCCAGCATGATACAGGAAGTTGATATTGAACAGTTGGAAGGGTATGGTAGTGATAGCCTTATAAGATTATTCTTGAATCACTATGCTACTGTTGTGGATGTAGATGCTTACTGCAGGAATGGGCTTCCCACGTAGTCTCATGTTCACAGAAAAGATGGCCTTTAAGACTATTTCTGATGTACTTGCAGCTCTAACTACTGCAAGGTATGTAGACCTGTACATCCAAACATATCTACTTGGCAGAGCTAGCAATGATAATATCCATGTCAACTGCAGATTGGTGAGAGGGTTTCACTGAATAGATAGATAAAAGCATGAGAGCGAAATAGATTAGTGCCAGTGTACTAAATACACTATGCTTATCTCAATTGAGGCCGATGTTGACAGTTCCCTTATTTGGAAGCTGCAGCTCATTGGGCAGGAACTACGAAACCGAAGATTAGATACTCTTGGCAGGCACTAGTAAAAGTTAGTATGGCCTCACCAAACTGTTGCTGGCCTGCAACTAGAATGCAGAGGTTCTCCAGTATGTTTTATCACATTGCCTGCATTACTACAAGCCTCCAGATCATCATATTACTCTTATTTGTTTCTTATGCATTTATTGCATCCCGAGCGACTAACTCCGCCCACCGATAGCTCCGCCCCTGGTGACCCCGCCCCCTGTGGCTCCTCCCCTTACCACCGCTCTATATTTTCACGCAATGTGGAACACTAGCAATGAACCTTTCTCCTGAGACAGTAGGCGGGAGCTGAGCGGCAACGGGAGCGGTGGTTCCCAAGATAGCTGTGTGCCACAAAGAGACCATATCTGGGCCAAGGAGCCACAGAATAGTCGTGCATGCTCCCGCTAGTTTGAGAAGAACTCTCTGGATCAACGGAGGAGGGAAGGCGTAAAGGAATCTGTTAACAGGAGAGGGTTAGCCAACGTCTGCCCGCCAGAAACACCAGGCCCTGGATCTAGCGAGCAAAAATTGGGCAGTTTTGCGTTTGGATGGGAGCTTGAACAAATCCAGCTCTGGAGTACCCCCATCAGGAACAGATCCTCTGCCACCTCCTGAAGAGTTCCACTCATGGACTCTGGCCTGGGGCGACTCAGGCCATCTCTGTCGTGTTGTCCACCGAGACAGGTACAGCGATTAAGTTTGCACCGTGCAGATTACCCAATCCCCACTCTCATGGCCTCCCTGCAAAGGGTAAGAGTGAGCGCCTCCTTGTTTGTTGAGGTAATACATCACCGCCGTGTTGTCTGTTTGAGCAGGATAGTGCAAGGAATCATGACTGAAAAGCCTGGAGTGCACAGAGGACAGCCCTCTCTAGGACATTGATGTGGAGATGAGCCTCAGCGAGGCTCCATACACCCTGAGACTTCACCCCATCTAGGTGTGCTCCCCACCCGAGACCTGAAGCGTCCGTGGTGAGGGTTATCTCTGGGGACGGCGCTGCAAATGGGACGCCCTTGGAGAGCGACCCGGGGGCTAACCACCATTGCCAGTCCCGAATCACGCACCTCGTGATCCTGACTGGATGCTGCAAATGGTCTTGCCTCTAGTCCCATTGCGCCTTGAGCATCCACTGCGTTATCCACATGTGGAGTCGCGCGAGAGGGACCGTGGGAATGGCCGCAGCCATATGTCCGAGCAGACAAAAGACCGACCTGGCCGGTGCGGTCTGGTTCGTTGATAAGTCCCCTATGAGAGACCTGATGCGTTCCGCCCTGTCGGCTGGAAGAAAAGCGCTCTTCCCTGGACCGTGTTCAGTACCGCTCCTATAAATTGCACGTTTTTCGACGGAACCAAGACGGACTTCTCCTGATTTATGAGAATTCTAAGCGATCCGAATGAGGTTCTGAGTGTCCTGGATCGCCAGCAAAGCGCCTCGCTGAGACGCCATGAGAAGCCAATCGTCGAGGTACGGGAACACATAGCGGCCCTTTCTCCTCAGAGCAGCTGCCACGACTGCCATGCAGTTGTAAAGACCCTGGAGGCGGATGACAGTCGAAGGGAGCCGGAACTGAAAGTAGTGGCCTGAAACTCAGCGCAGGAACCTCTGATGCGCCTGAGCTATGGGGATATGCAGGTAGGCATCCTGCATGTCTAAGGGCATAAGTAGGCGCCCTGTTTTAGCATGGGGATCAGACCGGAAGGGTCACCATGCGAGAATCTTTTGTATCACGACTGATAAGTTGAGTCGCTTAGGTCCAGAATAGACGAGGAGTCTCCTGTCTTCTTGGGAACCAGGAAGAAGTGAGAATAGTACCTAGTCCTCTCTGGTTTCCCGGGATGTCTGTATCGCCCCTTGGCATGGGCGCGATCACTCTCACGCAAATTAAGGCGCCCGTGCTGACCAGATACCGGGAGAGCAGAGGAGGCCTCGGGGTGGCTGTTCTGGAGACTCTAAAAGTGGCCGGCTGACCAGCTGGAGAACCCACCTGTCGGTGGTAATTACCCTGCCATCCGACAGGAAGTTATGTCGACCCCGACCATAACATCCCATTGATCCTGAGGCGAGGCGGAAAGGAGTCATGCTGTGGCGGCGGAAGGAGCACGCTGGCTGGGAAGCGTTCGGATCCGCTGACCCCTGCTGGCGAGCCTGTTTACCCTGGGTTCTTGAGCCAGAGCCCTCTGCTGTGCGGCAGAGCAGGGTTGTTGCCTCCGGAGTCCACCACCGGAAGCGGCCTTGGTGCCTTCTGGAAGGAACCAAGCCTAGGCCGGTACATTGCTTGAACCGACCTAACCGCCTTTCCAGCCTCTTGGAGCTTGGTAATAATCCTTTCGGAAGGACTACCAAACAATACTTCTCCCTCGAAGGAGGCATCCATAATGTTCTTCTTGACGTCCGGGGTGAAGCCGGAGACACAAAGCCATGAGTGCCTCCAGAGACAAATGCCTGAAGCTGCCGCTCTGGCCGAGGAGTCCGCAGAGTTGTATGCGGCTCTAAGAACCTGGGTCCCCACGTCTGAACCCGTGCAGAGGAGCTGGAGCATCTCCTCATTCTGATCACCTTCAGGTAGCTTTTCGGCCACCTCCAGACCCTGCTCCAAGGGCATTCTGAAACTGCACCATGTGGGTCAGATAATTCAGGGGATCTGATGGCACAAGTAGCGGATGCGTCACGTCGCCCTACCAAGGAATCCAACTGCTTGGACTCTGGGTCGGTGGCAGGGTGCTCAGATGCTGCGGCCTTTGAGACCGGTCATGTGAGGCTGTTATGACCAGAGAATCGGCCAGAGGTTGTTGCGTCAGATACTGGTCCTCCCTGGGAGCCCTGTACAGATGGTCAGCTTTCTTCGGCACCGCCGGTAACGAGTGTGGACGCTTCCACGCGGCCTTGGTGACGTCCACAAAAGTGTCCACCAAGGGTGGCACCACCACAGGCTTGGGATCCTTCTGCTGAAGATATCTGGCCAGGCGCAATCTCTCGGGGTCTAATTCCTCAGCTTCCCACCCCATGTTCTCCTGGATGTGTCGTAAGATGTCCATGAACGAGGGGTCATCCGGAGGAGACTGTGGAGTCTCACGTGGGTCTGGTGAAGGAACTGAGACTGGAGATGGGGATCTCGAAATCGAATAAACGGATCCCCTGTCCTCCGTCGACGGCGAATGACGGCGTCTTCTGGACCTCTTGGGGCTGGGTGATCCAGAAGAAGAAGAAGATCTCGACGGAGGTCTCCTCTGTGAATGTCGAGCCCTGGGAGGGAATCCAGGCTCCCTAGGGACGGAGCGGGCAGCCGACCCCACAGGTGAAGGTGGGGCCAGGGCCGGAGGAGGAGGAGGAAGGACGGTGGGTGCCACGTCTTTCTTAATGGTGTCCCACCAGTAAGTAAAGAGGTCCTTCACATCCGAAAGCGACAGTCCCGACGGCAGCTCCGACGCAGAGGGCTGGACGTCGGGTCCCGGCAATGGCTCCACAGAGGCCTCGGGCGGTAGCGAGGGAGCCCTGGGAGACTGTGCGAGGCCGGGATCGCCCGTCTGGTCTTCAGGCTGCGTCAATTCCTCCTCTGTGAGGGACTCCTGCCCGACGACGGCCGGAGGCGCAGGAGCCCTCTTCTCAGGCAAAGCGGACGTCGGGCCCCCCACCAACGTCCGAGGTGAAGATGAGGCCGACGACGGCCCGACGGCTCCGAGGAACGATGACGAATGGCTGACGGCAGTCGAGCCGACGTCGGGTCCACCGGCCTCTTCAAATTAGTGAGTTCGAGAGTCTTTCTGGGGGGCACCGAAGAGGACCGGGCGTCGGGGGCCGAGGAGCGGGAGCCCGACTTGTGGCGATGATGATGGCATTCCCCGGACTTCGCCACGGCCTTAGGGGTGGAGGAAGATGACGGCCTGGTGGTAGGAGCCTGAGACGATCTGGAAACAGGGACCGCAGCCAGGGGAAGGGAAGAAGCCCTGGACGGGGACCGGTCCGACTTTGAACCAGAGCTGTGGGACTCGGAGGCCCAATCCGGTGACCTAGAAGGGTCCTTCTCCCTCCTCTTCTTCTCTGCGTGCTTGTGGGAAGATTCCCCTTTTGAAGACATGACCCGAAGTCTTTCTTCCAAAAGGAACGCTTGAAGAGCCTTCTGTCGACAGATCCTGGTGCGGCTGTTGAACCCTTGGCAAAGGGAGCAGGCCTGGGTGTCGTGGTCTGGGCCCAGGCACCGGACACACGCCGAATGCGGGTCCTTAAAGGGGATCTGTTTTCCACAAGCACACTTGGATGTGGTCAGAGAGGACATCAGCGAGGACGATTTCTCGAAAAATATCAAATTCCCGAAGGAAGTTCCAAAACCACGCGTCGCGCGCTAGACAGAGATCAAAGGGTCGAGGCATGCAAGTTCGACGGCGGGAAAGAACTGGGGATTCTGGCGGGACCGCCCCCTTATGTACCACGCCTGACGTCGGAGGCGGGACCGATGTCGGGGGCGGTCCCCGCTGAAGATAGCTAGCTAGAAAATTTCCGTGGGGTCCTGGCGCCTGCCGGCTTCAGTCCAAATGGTGTAACCTGCTGCAAGAGCTGTATCTCGAAGTAAGATCTGTTGAGTACCCAGAGGCCAGAGGGGCACAGGACCCAAGACAACATGGATTCACAGCAGGAAGGTCATGTCAGATGAATCTAATAGATTTCTTTGACTGGGTGACCAAAGTAGTAGATCAGGGAGGGGCTGTGGACATGGCCTACCTGGATTTTAACAAGGCATTTGACACAGTCCCACACAAAAGATTAATATACAAGTTAGCCAGCCTTGGAGTGGGTCCCAAGATGGTAGCCTGGGTAAAAAATTGGCTGGAGAACAGGACACAGAGAGCAACAGTGAACAGAGTCCACTCTGAAGATGGGGGGGTTACTAGTGGGGTACCGCAGAGTTCAGGTCTAGGACCGGTCATTTTTAAAGTCTTTATAAGTGACATTGCAGAGGGACTGGAAGGAAAAGTATGTCTCTTTGCTGACGACACAAAGATCTGCAATGGGACTGATACACAAGGTGGGGTGGAAAGGATGAGAAGGGACTTGGCAAGGTTGGAGGAATGGTCAAATGTATGGCAGCTTAGATTCAATGCTAAGAAGTGCAAGGTAATGCACCTGGGAAACAAAAACCCAGGGGAAGAGTACACAATGGGGGGTGAGATACTAACAACAACAAAAATGCAAAGAGACATGGGGATAGTCATATCAGATGACCTAAAGGTGGGCAAGCAATGTGAGAGGGCAGCAAGGAGGGCTGGGGGGTACTGGGATGCATAGGGAGAGGCATCACCAGTAGAAAACAGGAAGTTATTATCCCTCTATACAGACAGCTGGTGAGACCCCATCTGGAGTACTGAGTGCAGTTCAGGAGACCCAATCTCTGCAAAGACATAGACAGGATGGAGGCTGTCCAGAGAAGGGCAACTAAAATGGTGCAGGGTCTACACCAGAAGACATATGAAGAGAGACTTAAGGAGCTTAATATGTATACCCTTGAGGAAAGGAGGGAGAGGGGGGACATGACAGAAACTTTCAAGTACCTCAGGGGACTCAACAAAGTCCAAGAGGGTAGCATCTTTCAGAAAAAGTGGTGTGCAAGAACAAGGGGCACAATTTGAAGATGGGGGCGGCTCCAGAGGTAATATGGAAGTATTTTTTCACGGAGAGGGTTGTGGATGCACGGAACTGCCTTCTTGAGGAGGTTGTGGAGCCAAAAACAGTGGGGGATTTCAAGAATGCATGGGACAGACATAAGGCAATTCTAGGGGGTGGGGGTAGGAGGAAGTAGGCTATTAGTTAACTAGGATCTGCAGCTTATCCATTAGGCAAGGAAATGCACAGACTGGGTGGGCCAAGCGGACCTCATCTGCCGTCAAATTCTATGCTTCTATATGATCCCCTTTCTTCAACACCCACA
Organism: Neoceratodus forsteri; assembly: GCA_016271365.2. Taxonomy (NCBI): domain Eukaryota; kingdom Metazoa; phylum Chordata; order Ceratodontiformes; family Ceratodontidae; genus Neoceratodus; species Neoceratodus forsteri. The sequence goes on along the minus strand of CM057454.1, from coordinate 1,243,164,388 downwards.
CTCCACATGCACAAGTTATAAATTACTTGGTCTCTTTGCTTGTTAGAACTCAGATGTGAATTAATCTGAACCACCACAACTAAGGTGGACCATCTTTTAATTTTTCCTATCTATCATCTAACTGCCTGAATTGGATTGCTGCCTGTGACACCACTGACCAGGGTTTGGGAACAGACTTGGGTGCTAGAGGGCCAGTCTGGGGGGGGGGGAGGCTTGAGTGTCCAACGACCACTCGCCTTCTCCTGGAAGGGAGGGTGGGTTCATGGCTCAGTGTTTGCTGGTGCCTGGTGGAGGTCAGAGGCACAACAAAACACGTCGGCCCTCACTGTGGGAGGGAGCGTGACGGACATCGGCCTATGCCTTGACATCATGTGGCCTGTCATGCTCCCAAGAAAATGGGAAAACACCCACTGGGCAACCAGAGGACGGCTACTGGTCCCTCCATAAGCCTGAATCTCCAGACACAGGTGTTTGTTCTGACCCCCTTCCATGCCCAGGATACAAAGGAAGCTCTTTGGGGTGATTCTCCTTCCCTGGTAGCCTCCCACATGGGTAAGGGCCCAAGGGCCCACCCAATTTAGGGTTACTTTGGGTTACCTGGTAGCATGGCAATAAGTGGCAGTGGATGGTGGTCGGGGCTCAGCAGCAGTGGCAGGGAGCCTTGGCAGGCCTGAAGGACCATATGGCCAGAGGGTAGGAGGAGCAAAAAAAAAAACTGCCTGAATTTGCTTCTTTGAAATAAAGTGTCTTCACCTAAAACATCCACAAGTGATTAGTGAAGGACCTTCAAATGCAAAATCATGCATCTCCCAAACATGTTGATGTTGTATTAACTTGGTCTCCATGAAAAAGGTGTCTCTCAGTTTTCATGTCTGAGCTCAGATGTGAATTGAACACCACTCTGCCAACCAGCTTCATACAGCCCCTGGGGTCTTATCTTCTGTGTGTCATTGAATGTGCTTTCAAAATTCACTGGTCAAGTATAAGTACACTTAAACACTTAACATTTGCTTTTCGTTGAAGCAGTCTATCAGAAAACATTTTGTTGTCACAGAGACTGAAACAGCAGGTGGGAGTAAAGGTGCACATGATCCCATTCACCTAAATGGGGTGCTAACTGTGAAGTTTCTTCCTTGTGAGCATACTTTCATTCAGACTAGTTTTCATTCAAACAACTGAGGATTTTGGATGGTCCTGCTGATTATAAACTTGAATAAGCTAGGTGGTAACACTGATCCTGGGCTTATCAGTCTACAACCAAGATGCTCACATGCAAAGAATACAATAAAAACAAGTTTAAAAACAAGCATTTGTCAATGCCGAATGTTATCCCGCTGGTATTGGTATTGGCACTGGCGGAGCTAGAGGCGCATAATAGGAATGGTAGTGAAGTACTGAAATGACGCCAACCCCACCCCAACCCTGTAGAGAGCGACAGGCATTGGGGTGTGCCTTTGGGTCGTCATCTATAATGCTCATGCCACTGTACCTCACCCTACCCTGTAGACACTGACAAGTGTCATGGTGTGCTTTGGGGTCTTTGGGCATTATACTTACCCCATTCCATAAGAGAATACACCGACGTGGGTGGGTGCAGTATAGGAGCGTGGGGTGAAGTTTGTAGCCGAACAGTGCAAGACACACCACGATGCCTGTCAGTTGCTGCAGGGTGGGCATGGGGGGGGTGGAATGACATAAGCATTACATCCGATGATCCCAAACCACAGCCCTGATGCCTGTCAGTCCATACTGGGTGGGGTGCTACAGTTGGAAACCCTAACACCGTAGGTGTGTAGTGGTAGTTTCACTCTACATGTTCAACATGGGCTGCTTGTCAGGCCACCTCTTGAAAAGCGGCACAGTCACTTTGTTAGCTGAATGGTGGTTTTGCACAGTGGCTGTGGCATTTGGTGACAGAGGGACGAAAACACAGTTTTGGGCAGGATGTGGAGAATGACAACTGTATTGTTCATGAGGAGGTGTAAAAAAATGGCAACACTGAAAATCTGGAGTGACAATATGAAATATTGGTGAAGCAATGAACATGCATACAAACTGTGCAACAGACGTCCGCAACACAATTATTTGTGGGAGTTTTTTAGGCACATTTTCAACATAGGTATTTTGGGATCTCCCTTCATGAACAGCGGTGCTGTGATTTTGTTAATGTGTCCCAAAAGGTGATTTCCCATAGTGAGCACGCCATTGTGCGCCACAGTTGTGGGAACGCGTTTTGGGCAGGCTGTGAAAAATGGCATCTGTACTGTTGATAAGGAGGTGTGCACAAATGCCAGTGGTGAAAATCTGGCATGAAAATATTGCAAATGCACGAAGTTACAAGGCTGCGTGGAAACTGTGCAACGCACGCTTGCAGCACAGTTATTTTATGGGCTTTCGGCACCAAATTTTCAACATAGGCATTTTAGGACCTCTGCTCATGAACAGTGTCATCGTCATTTCCTCAAACTGCCCCGAAAACTGATTTCACACAGCGACCGTGCGATTCTGCACTGGACGTGCGAAAACACATTTCAGGCAGGATATGTAAAATGACAGCTGTACTGTTCATAAGGAGGTGCAGAACAATGGCAATGTTGAAAATCTGGAGTGAAAATATAAATTTGCAAACTTACGAGTGTGCGTGCAAACTGCGCAACGCACGCTTGTAACACAGTCATGTTATGGAGTATCGTCACCAAATTTTCAGCATAGGCATTTTAGGACCTCTGCTCATGAACAGTGTAACTGTCATTTTCATAATTTGTCCCAAACATTGATTTCCCATATCGACTACGCTATTCTGCGCCGGAAGTGCAAAAACACATTTCGGGCAGGATGTGAAAAATGACAGCAATACTGGTCACAAGAAGGTATGGAAAAATGCCAATGCTGAACGCGTGGCATGAAAATATTACAAATTTGCTAGAGTTCTGGCGTCGTAGTAACTCGCTAAACATACACTTATAAAACAGTCATTTTGGATTTTTCCCACCAAATTTGCAACATAGGCTTTTTGAGAGCCCCAATCATGAACACTGGCACTGTCATTTCTTTCCTCGCTCCCGAAAGGTGATTCCTCGCAGTGACTGCAAAATCACCTTTTGGGACTGAATAATGCCATGACAGTGCAAGAATTCATTAGGAGGGGTCCCAAAAACCCCATGTTGAAAATTTGGTGCCAAAATTCCAAAAAATGCCTGAGATATGCATCAAAGTTGAAAAAACCCTATTTATTCCATTATACAGCTTACTGGCATTTCCTCAGTTTGCTTTCCTCGGCTTTGAAGAGTGCAGACGTGTTCCTGATCCACGGAAGATCATCACACTAGTCTCCGGAGGTAAATACGGGGTGAGAGGGGTGTGGGGAGGCAGGGTGCAGTGGGTGGAGTGCGGGTGGTGGGTAGGAGACTACGAGGGACCATTTTTGTGTTACAGGTAAAAAAAAAAAACATTGTGGGACAGTTTTTTTTTCCTCAGATTTGGCACGCTGGGGTGGCTCCCAGCCTGCCACCTAACTGTTTTGGGGGTTGCTGCAGCCCATGGGAGATTGGGCACCCTCGTCCAGCATACAACAAAAGGAGGGTTAATTTAAGCCGATGGGATTGAGCACCCCATGGCACACAAGAAAGTGGGGAAGGCAAGAGCAGAGGGGGATTGGGCACCCCCCTCTCGGCATATAAGAAATAGGACTGCTTTATGCCGACGGGAGTGGGCTCCCCGTCGCTTTAATAACTACGCGGCCACAGTAAGCCAGCAGAGGATTGTGCACCCCAAAGTTGGCAGTTAGGCGGCCGCCGCCATGAATACAATGTGGCGTGAGCATGTGCAGCGGTCTGTTGGCGCCTGGACGCAGCTTGGCTCGATTGCAGTGGACCTTTCCTCAGATGTGCTCGCCACATTAGCATGCATGGTGTGGCGCCGGCATGCAGGCTGATTGGGGAATGAGGGACACACCTACTAATGCATGCCCTGCATTCGACCAACAGCGACCCCGCCTCCAAATCTCCACTGCTGCAAGATGTTGGCTGCGCAAGCACGCCAACATAACAAGCTTATAAAATACATAAAATGTATTTGAACATTTATCTTTACCTATATAAAATCATTGTAGCCCAAGTAAAACTCAGGCAAATTACATGGTACCCAGACTACTGTATGATGTAATAAACATGCATTGGTATTTTTTTATATATATATATTCTTTGTAAACCAGGTAAGGGTGGAAGACTAGGTTTTCTGGCCAAAGCACCTAGCTTCACCTGAGCTCTTTTCTTCTAGATTGCTTGAAAGGACAGAGCAAAGAACCTTACCAGAGCAAGGAAAAAGATTAAGGCTTCTTTTTTCTAGGCAGATTTACTGTGTGTTGTTATTTTTATTTTGTACTCACAGGGATTGTTACTGTTTGTTGCTAACATTTTGTTGCTTTATTTTTCTCTGATTCAAATTGTTGCTGGGTATACCTTCTGCTGCATTATTACATGGTGTGCCTACAGGTGTGTGCTTACAGATTACTGCTGCAATCTTCTGATTCAAATTGTCTTTTGCAAGGTATATCTTCTGTTACTGCTTTATTTTTCTCTGTAACAAAGTGTTTCTTACAGGGTATATCTTCTGTAAAATTATTATAGGTGGTGCTTTACAGGTTTTACAGTTTTGTATATCATTAGGATAAACCTTCAGGGCTACTGCATTTGTTGCTGGCTGATTGTTTCTACTCTTACCTCCTTATTTCTTTCATCCGTGGTTGTTCTTTTTTGGCAGGGGAAGGGCCCAGCCACCCACCCCCATCCGCAACTACCCCACACTACACTCCTTTTATAGGGTAGCACAGTTGTGACATTTCCTGTAGCAAAGCAGGAAGGGGTGGATCAGATGGGTATCCACACAGTGACCTCATTTACAGGGGCACTAGTAATTTTTTTCCTTCAATTGTTTAACCAGGAGTGGCACACTAAGCTGAAATCGTGTTTACAGGTGGGACCTGGGAGCACAGGGAAGTTAAGTGACTTGCTCAGGGTCACACAGTATGTAAATGGGGGCTGTGGGATTCAAACCCACGTCTCCAGGTTTGCAGCTCACAGCCTTAAACCACTGTGCTATAGTGCCTCCAAGCTAAACAATTTAACTTGTTATAACAAGTTATACAAAAACAAACAAACAAAACACAGAATCAAACTTTTGCTTTAATTTTCTTCCTTCTAATTACTTTGACCAGGTTATAAACCCAGCAACTTATCTGGAATGGATATCATTAACTGCAGATACTCCGGAACACTTTTCAGAAGGGCAGTTTTACAGGATTTAGGACACTGTCCTACATGCTGGGCCACTGGAAATCTAAGGGCTCAGCTCCAGGCAACATGGGCAGAGACTGCACTCCTCAAATTGCATATTCAAGAGGAAACATATTACAAGAACTGCCTGCCATTTCCCCAACACCCAACAGAAGCAGCTCGACCGCAGAGGGTAGTTGGTCTGGGAGGTTGGCAGGTGGTTAGGAGGGGCAAATCGGGTGCCCCATCACTCAGTGCTCTCCAACGTATCACCTCCACAAACTATATAAAAACTACAAACAGGTTTCTGCCTCTATCTCCGAAATCAAACAAAGGGGCAGAGGACACTGCAAAGCAGGACACTGCAGCACAGGAGCTAGCACAACAAAACTCGCCCAAAACAGGAATCAAAACAAAAAAAGGAAATCAAAAAGACTTCTGATCAGAGGAGACTCCATGATTCGGAGAGTTGATACCGATCTCCAGCCATGGGTAATGGTCAGATGTGTCCCAGGTACATCAGCATGGAGAGACACTGACCATATTGCTAAAACTGTTCAGGAAGCAGGAGAAAACATTGACATCCTGGTACACACAGAGATCAATGATCTTGCCAGCTGGAAAGTTGTGGAGACCAAGGAACACCTGACCAGGCTGGGTGACAAACTATCATCCATTTTGTCCAGCATCTCCTTCTCTGAGATCCTGCCAGTCTGAGAGAGGGGGGCAGATGGCTGGAAGGTCAGAAAAGGGGAGATAGGGGAGCTAAACATGTGGCTCAAGGGCTGGTGCCAGGAAAAAGGACACACATTTGTAGGGAACTGGCAACAGTTTTGGGAGCGAAAGTTCTTTAAATTTGATGGACTGCATCATGAGCAGAAGTCTGACATCTTTGCAGAATATCTAAACTAGCAAATGGGTAGGAGGTGCAGCACCCCATACGTCGAATCAGAAGAACACCCTTCCCCCCCAGCTAGTGATCAAACAGGAGTTCAGCATGTTTGTAGTACATTTGCATCACTAGGTAAGGAAAAAGGTCCGGCTCCCCATATGACGCACAGGGGAAACGCCAGACCTTGCTCAACAACTAACACAATGAAATCTGGCCAATGGAAAATCATGTGCACAAATGCTTGCAGTCTGGGAAACAAGATCCCAGACGTGCAGGCAATAATGACAGAGGCTAAACTCGACATAGTAGCAATTAATGAGACATGGTTTACCTGAAACCACACTTGGAAGACTTCAGGACCTGGCTATGTACTGTTCAGAAGAGACTGAGGTGCAAAAAAGGGGGGGGGGTGGCCCTTTATGTAAATGAAAATATCAAAGCTACAGAAATTTAGAATACACATAAGGAGCCAGAAAAACTGTGGGTCACCCTGGAAACAGGAAATGGGACAGCCATACGAACTGGGGTTGTGTACAGGCCTCCAGACCAGGGGGAGGACATAGACATATTACTGTTAAAAAATATACAAAACATGACAGCTAAAAGGGAGGTTCCAATAATGGAAGACTTCAACATGCTGGATACAGAATGGTCAATACCAGCAGGAACATCTGCTAGAACCAGACACATGGTGGATTCCCTGCAAGGGGAGGGCCTCAAACAACTGGTACAACAACCCATAAGAGACAGGGCTATCCTAGATCTAGTACTGACTAACAGGGCAAGGATCTCAGATTTCCAGGTAGAAGGTCACCTGGGGGCCAATGACCATCACATGGTATGTTCAATGTGGCCACTAGAACTAAATTGTCCCATTCCAAGGCAAAAATATGGGACTGCAGAGGAGCTGACTTTGCTAAGATGGCCAACAGAGTCAAGCTAGCCCTGGAAAAAGAAATACAGGTGAGGGGGTACAGGCAAAGAGGGCAAGCATTAAGGATGCAATACTTGAAGCAACATCCCATTGTGTCATAGAGAAAAGGAAGTGCAAAAGAAGAAGGAAACCACTTTGGTTCTCAAAAATAGTAGCAGAAAAAGTCATAGCCAAAAGGCTGGCCTTCAGGAAATATAAGGGAACGCAGCAGGACAAAGATAGGGAGGCATACCAAACTTCCCTAAGGGAAGCAGGGAAGGCAGTAAGGCAGGCAAAGGCCCAAACTGAGGAAACACTAGCACAAACAGTAAAAGAAGGTGACAAGACTTTCTATAGATACGTTACTGGTATCTATAGAACATGGTGCATGGATTGCATCACAAGTCCTATGAAGACAGGTTGAAGGAACTGAACATGTACTCCCTGGAGGAGAGGAGGGAGAGAGGGGATATGATAGAGACATACAAGTATCTTACAGGGAGAAACAGAGTGCAGGAAAACACTATTTTTAAGCGAAAAAGATGTTCCAGGACTAGAGGGCATGGGATGAAGTTGGAAGGAGGACGATTCAGAGGAAACATGAGAAGAATTTCTTCACAGAACAGGTGGTGGACAAATGGAACACCCTGCAGAGGAAGTGGTGGGGGCTGAAACAATCACGGGATTTAAGAATGCATGGGATAGACAAAAAGGAATTCTAGAGGTCAGGGGTAAGGGGAAACAGACTTCTAGGAAAACAAACTGAACTTACAGGCTCAAATGGGCAGACTGGGTGGGCCATAGGCCCTTATCTGCCGACACTGTCTATGTATCTATGTATCTATGTACTGAAAGGAGAAAGTCCAAAGGGGTATTGCTCAGATCAAAGGGGATGAGGAGGCATGTGAGGAGGAGAATCATGTAAAAGTATCCATCCTAAATAGATTCTTCTGCTCAGTATTTACTGAAGAGAAGGTAGGCCAGGGCCCACAGCCCAGCACCACGGACACAGGGAGGAGGGAGGTGTGCACTAGTCCCTTCACAAAAGAAAGGGTCCTACAAGAGCTCAATAAGCTTAGGGTGGACAAGGCAATGGAACCAGATGGCATATATCCCAGGGTACTAAAGGAGCTAAGGGTGGAACTAACAGAGCCATTATCAGAACTGTTTAGTAAGTCTCTGAGCACAGAAGAGGTCCCAGAAGACTGGAGAAGGGCTCATGTGATCCCGCTCCACAAGAGTGGTAGCAGGGAGGAGGCAGGGAACTACAGACCAGTCAGTCTTACCTCAGTAGTGGGCAAGATTACAGAGGCACTCCTTATGGACAGGATAGTGCAACACCTGGAATACATAGGAGCACGGGATCCAAGACAGCATGGGTTTACAAAAGCAAGGTCCTGTCAAATTAATCTCATAGATTTCCTTGGCTGGGTAACCAGAGTGGTGTACCAAGGGGGAGCAGATGATGCTGCCTACCTTGACTTCAGCAAAGCTTTCGATACTGTTCCACATAGAAGATTAATTAATAAGCTGGGTAGGATCAGGGTGAGTCAGAAGTTGGTCAACTGGGTGGCAAACTGGTTGACGGGCAGAAAACAGAGAGTGGTGGTAAATGGTATACAGTCAGAAGAGATGCAAGTCACAAGTGGGGTACCTCAAGGATCAGTCCAGGGACCAGTCCTCTTCAATATCTTCATCAGTGACATTGCAGATGGACTGGAGGGTAAGATTTGTCTGTTTGTAGATGACACCAAGATCTGCAACAGAGAAGATGATCCAGATGGAGCGGGAAGAATGATAAGAGATCTGGATAAACTAGCAAAATGGTTGGAAGAGTGGCAACTGGGTTTTAATGCAAAGAAGTGCAAGATCGTGCACATGGGGAAGAGAAAACCTGAAGCCACCTATAGGCTGGGAGGGGAGTTGCTGGCAGTCACAAGGGAAGAGAGACTTGGGCGTTATCATCACTGATGACCTGAAATCATCCAAGCAGACCAGTAAAGCAGTAGGTAAGACTAGAGAGATGTTGGGGTATATTAGTAGGGGTATCACAAGTCGGAAGACGGAGGTAATAATCCCTCTTTACAAGACACTGGTTAGGCCTCATCTGGAGTACTGCGTGCAGTACTGGAGGCCACACCTTCACAAGGACATTAACCAAACTGAGGCAGTCCAGAGAAGGGCAACCAAAATGGTGCAGGGACTGCATCAGAAAACATATGAGGACAGATTAACAGAGTTCAATATGTATACCCTAGAGCAAAGGAGGGAAAGAGGTGATATGATCGAAACATTTAAACACCTTAAGAGCATTAACAAGGTGAAAGAGTCTAACATGTTTCAATATTAGAAAAAAAGCAGGACAAGAGGACACAGCATGAGATTAGAGGGAGGTCAATTAAGGGGTAATGTGAGGAAGTTCTTTTTCCCAGAAAGGATAGTGGGTGCATGGAACGGCCTACCTCAGGAAGTGGTGGATATGAATACAGTGCAGGGCTTCAAACAGGCATGGGATAGGCATAAGAGAGCAATACAGATGAGCATGAATAGATAGACCATTGACAGAGCAAAGGCCAATGGCACATTCATAAGGTAGAAAAAGAAATGGGCAGACTGGAAGGGCCTTGCAGTCCTTATTTGCGGTCAACTTCTATGTTTCTATGTTTCTTTGTAAGGCCCACTAGGCAGAACTGCCTGTTTTCAGGGGTAACCCAGGAGCACTGGGGAGGTTAAGTGACTTGCTCAGAATCACACAGTATGCAAGTGGAGGTTGTGGGAATCAAACCCTTACCCAAGTCTGCTGGATGTACCCGGTTCAATCACTGTTTGTTACTCTAACCACTAGGCTATACTGCCAGCTATAATAACACCCATATATACTGTTTTAATATAGGATGTCAATAATAGTGCACAGTATCTACAGTGCAAATTATGAACATTAAACACTTTACAGCATTTTACTACAACAGAATTATTTGCCACTCCATCTGCTTATTTTTTCTTACACCAAAGTGGGTGAATAGTTGACATAGCACTGTAAATACCTTTTGATCAGGCTTCATTATTCTACATCCAGAAACAGATAAAATTTGTTTATTCTGGATTTATTTAATGTTGATTTTCTGTGGCTCACTAAATAGAATCTATTAAGCACTGTATGAGGCAGTTGTTTTTACGTTTTGGAAGAGAGGCACACATCCATTTAGGATTCATGTTAGGAACACAAGTTTTTCTTCATATTTAAAACATACTCAAGTGGCAGTGTATTCATTTAGTAGTTTATGCTGACTAATATACGCTGCAGAAAACAATAAAGGATTTATTGCAGGGTTTTAAATAATTGATTAGCAGTTTTTTCCTTGGGACAATGCTAACTGTACAGAAAGTGTTTATATAGGTTTTCTAGAAGTGTGATGTTGGTTAAACATAGTGAGGTAAGTGCTATGCATTTTCACAATGTTTTAGCACTTTTATGAGCAAAACGCTAATCAATTTTTGGAGTTAAATAAATCCCTGTATTGTGATGCACTCAGGGTCTATAGTACAACTCCTGCAATTTCCCAGCAAGTTTTGCAAAAAAATCTCTGCAATTTCAGGTTACTTTTCCTGCAATTTTCCAGTGGCCCTGTCCATGTGTGCTGATACCTGTATTTTTTTTGTATCATCCATTGTAATATAAATAGTAAAAGATGTTTAGGCACATACTAAAGGAAAACTGTGGTTTCAGGAAGGAAAGCAGTCCTCAGCTGATGGAGAGGTTGGTGGGATGCATAAGTGGTTAAACTGAATGGCTGGTTACAACAAAGCCGTGTGGGTAGTTTCCTTACTGATTCCATAAGCAGCAAAGCAGAAAGAATGCAAAGCACAGAAATCGGCCCACTGGTGCTGCGGTAGTGCTACTGCTTGCAATGCCAGTGACATGGGTTGGAAGCGAACTCGGGTTGTTGGAAGTCTGGCCAGGGGAGTAGGATTGAGAATCTGGGGGACTGCTCTCCTCCTCCATGCAGGGTGGGCTGCAGATCCTGCTGCTTTACCGCAACCTGGATGACAACTGGTCCGGGTGCAATGGGACTGCACAGCGATCGGGAGGGGAGGATGCTAGCCAGGATCTGGAGCAGTGGTATGTCTCTATGTACCCTACTTCCTTGGATCCCCTTGAGTGCCAGTGCCCCCACAGACAGAGACCAGAAAGCCAATAACAATCTCCCCACATTGGCCACTGGTAGAAAGGACCCAGCTGCCCCAGACTTCATATCCAGGCTCCAAGAGGGGCCAGCTTTACTATGGCACTGCGACATCCACAGCACCGACATCCTCCTTAGCAAGCAGCCACAGCATGAGTGTCATTGCACTGTCAGGGATGCAAATGTGATGTATCAGGGCTCGCCCCCAATCCCCATGAGGGGGCTCCAACCCACACAGCCCCAGTCATGAAATATCCAACTCCAAGTTGGAGTTGGACCGGGTTGGGAGCGCAACACCGGGAGAAGCACTGCCGGAGTCTGCCTTGCACCAACACAGCGACTCCCCGCAGACAGACAAAATCTGTCTTTGTACTGGTGTTCATGCTGGGGGAGTCAACCTTGTGTCGGCACACCAGAGGAGCCCACTGGGTTGCAAGACACACACTAAGGGACTGTGGAGGGGTGACCTGGGCTCCTCTACCTTCCCACCTGGGGGGTGAAACCTAGGCAGGATAGGGCCAGGCCCACAGGAGCTCCTGAGCATTATCTGGGGAGAAGATAGGAGATACCTAGCATAGGGATCTCTAAAAAGTGAAGACTGAAGCTGTGAGAAGGGGGCATAGAAAGAGAAAATAAAAAAAATTGAATAAGATGTTGAAATCTTAGGGACTCCGTGATTTTAACCGGTGTAACCGGTAAAAATGGAAAACCAGGTTCCTTGACCGGCATCAATGTGCTGCAGTCCTTGTCCTCATAGACCTTGTTCTGTCTCTGCCTGCGTCCACACCAGAGTGTGAACAGAATGCACTGGGATCAATGCGACGCAGTCCTTGTCCTCATAGACCTTGTCCTGTCTCTGCTGCCTCCACAGCAGAGTGTGAACAGAATGCACCGGGATCAATGTGACGCAGTCCTTGTTCTCATAGACCTTGTCCTGTCTCTGCCTGCCTCTACAGCACAGTGTGAACAGAATGCACCGGGATCAATGTGCCGCAGTCCTTGTCCTCATAGACCTTGTCCTGTCTCTGCCTGCCTCCACAGCAGAGTGTGAACAGAATGCACCGGGATCAATGTGCTTCAGCCCTTGTCCTCACAGATCTTGGCCAGTCTCTGCCTGTCTCCAAAGCAGAGTGTGAACGGGGCTTCCATGTTATGAGGCAAATAAAAAGTGACTGATGGTCCAAACTGAGATGCAAATCCCTCACCGACCTGATGACTGTCCAGCTAGTTTCAGCAGAAATACAACAGTATGAACCAAATTCTGTGGTAGAGTTGTGGCATGCAAGCAGCATCCAAATGAGAAGACCGGAATTCATGGACATGACCAGCACTGGCACTCAAGAAGAGTGGACATATCATGACTTGGAGTCTGCTGACATAACTAGCCATTATTGGTGGTCATTCATTGGACTTGGTGTTTCTCCTTGGGATGGAGATATCCGACTTGGTGGTGGAACCAGTTGGATGGTCGGACCATCATACCATCAGCTTCAGTTTTGAGGACCCCCCCCCCCAAGTGGTCTGCCCCTATGGAGATGGTCGAGTACCACACTTTGAGGGGCATATCCCCAGATGGCTTGATGGCAGTGCTTGACCTATCGGGCATGCCAAGGGAATGCGTGGATCAAGGGGATCTTGTGCTTGCCTATAATAGGACGGTAACAGAGGCCCTGGATTCCATTACTCCTTCGTGTTCGGTCTAATTCTCTCCCTTTGCCCTAGGTCTCCATGGTTTGATGAGGACCTGAGGGAGTTGAGGAGAGTTGGACGAAGGCTAGAGAGGTGATGGCGGAGGTCCGGCCTGGTATTTGACAGACTTAGTTTGATGGACCATTATTTGGTCTATCAATCAACAATCTCCCTTAAGAAGGTAGAATTCCTGTCCAGGGAGATTGCTGCCATGCAGAATTGATCAGCTCAGCTTTTCCAGACTTAACATAGACATAGAACATAGACTTTGACGGCAGATAAGGACCACTTGGTCCCCCCAGTCTGCCCATTTCCCTACCTACTGGTTAAGCTGCAGATTCTAGTTAACCAACAGCCTACTTCCTGCAACTCCCAACTATAACTGCCTTGTGTCTGTCCCATGCATGTTTGAATTCCCCCACTGTTTTAGACCCAACGACCTCCTCAGGAAGGCTGTTCCGTGTATCCACCACTCTCTCCGTGAAAAAATTTCCTCCACATTACCCCTGAGCGGCCCCCCGCTATCTTTAAATTGTGCCCCTTGTTTACACATCTCTTTCTGAAAGATGCTACCTCCTGGACTTTGTTGATTCCTTGAGGTACTTGAACGTTTCTATCATGTCCTCCGTCCTCCTTTCATCAGAGTATACATTGAGCTCTCTCAGTCTCTCTTCATATGGCTTCTGCAGACCCTGCACCATTTTCGTTGCCCTCCTCTGTACTGCTTCCATCCTGTCTATGTCCTTGCGTAGATGAGGTCTCCAAATCTGCACGCAGTACTCCAGATGGGGTCTCACCAACTGTCTGTACAGAGGGATAACAACTTCCCTTTTTCTGCTTGTGATGCCCCTTCCTATGCATCCCAGTATCTCCCTGGCTCTCCTTACCAACTTTTCACATTGCTTACCCACCTTTAGGTCATCTGATATGACTACCCCCAGGTCCCTTTCCATTTTTGTTGTTGTTAGTACCTCCCCTGCTATTGTGTACTCTTCTCCTGGGTTTTTGTTTCCCAGGTGCATTACTTTGTACTTCTTTTGTATTGAATCTAAGTTGCTACATGTCTGACCATTCCTCCAACCTTGCAAGTCCCTTCTCATCTTTCTACCCCTCCTTGTGTATCAACTCTGTTACAGATCTTTGTGTCATCTGCAAAGAGGCATACCTTTCCCTCAGACCCTCTGCAATGTCACCTATAAAGATGTTAAAGAGGACTGGACCCAGTACTGAGCCCTGGGTACTCCACTAGTAACCCCTTTCTTGAATGTGTTCCATTCACTATACCTTCTGTGTCCTGTTGTGCAGCCAGTTTGTTACTCAGGCTACCACCCTGGGACCCACTCCCAGGCTGGCTAACTTGATTATTAATCTTTTGTGTGGGACTGTGTCAAATGTCTTGCTAAAGTCTAGGTAGGCCATATCCACAGCCCCTCCCTGGTCTATTACTTTGGTCACCCAGTCGAAGAAACCAATTAGATTCGTCTGACATGACCTTCCAGCTGTAAATCCATGCTGTTTTGGGTCCTGTGCCCCACTGGCCTCTAGGTACTCAACAATTCTTTCTTTCAGAAGTGATTCCATCATTTTCCCTACCACTGAGGTCAAACTTACAGGTCTGTAGTTTCCCACTTGGCCTGCGGACTGTGGACAGATTGTGCAATCCACTTTGTCTTCAGCCCAGAAATGCTTTTTCACAAGAGCAGTGTGAGGAGATCGCTCGATTCTTCGTGGATAAGGTTGCCACGATCAGGTCTGATATCCGCCTGATCCTTTCTCTAGGGACTAGCAGTGGTTGGCGGGAGATGTCAGATGCCCGGTTTGAGTGGTGCGACTTTGGCCAGCCTACAATCAGTGATATTGTGATGGTTATCCAGACTTTATGTCCTACCAACTGTAGTTTGGATCCTGCCCCGATGCGCTTGCTTGTTGGCTGCGTCGATGTCATCAGCCCGGTCCTTGCTGAGATAGTCTGGTTATCCTTGGAGAGGGGAATTTTTCCAGCTCCCCTTAAGGAGGCCATGGTAAGGCCCCTTCTTAAGAAACCCTCCTTGGATCCGGACTGTCTTACAAACTACAGGCCGGTGTCTAGCCTTCCCTTTTTGGGTAAGGTTAATCGAGAAGGTGGTGGCTTTACAGCTGGAGGACCATTTGACCAGTCACAATATCTATGATTCTCTCCAGTCCGGTTTCAGGAAGAGACATAGTACAGAGATGGCTCTTGTTCAGGTACTAAATGACCTCCTGATAGCGGGAGATCGAAGGACCTGTTCCATCTTGGTCTTTCTTGATCTCTCTGCAGCATTTGATACTGTGGACCATGGTGTGCTTTTGGATCACCTGCGGTTTATCTGTGGACTGTTGGGGACTGTCCTCAGATGGTTTCAATCTTACCTCATGGGTATGACTCAGAGAGTGGTGTCTGGGGTTTGTACCTCAGCTCCATTCTCCCTGCCCTGTGGGGTTCCGCAGGGATCCATTTTAGCACCCATGTTGTTTGCAGTGAATATGCTGCCAATAGGAGCGATTATTAGACAGTATGGCTTGAATTTTCACTGCTATGCAGATGATACTCGGCTATACATGTCTTTTGTCCCTGAACAAGACGATGCTGTCTCAGTGCTTAACAGCTGTCTGACTGAAATCCAGGCCTGGATGAACATGAGCTGGCTGAGGTTGAACCCTGATAAAACTGAGGTGTTGGTTGTGAACCCAGGTTGTCGTGAGAGCGGGTGTGCTGGCAGGTTCACCTTCGGGCTTGTGGCTTGGAGGTGTCCAGCTAGCCACTTCAGGCCAGGTACGGAATCTGGGCATTATGTTTTATGACCGTTTGACCTTGAAATTACAGATGTCAGCAGTTGTTAAAACCTCTTTTTACCATCTGAGTAATATCGCCCGGGTGAAACATCTGGTTCCTCCCGATGATCTTCCAACGTTGGTTCACGCCTTCGTTACGTCCCGCCTTGACTACTGCAATGCCCTTTACTTAGGGCTGTCAGGGGTTGATATCTGCCGCTTGCAGCTGGTGCAGAACGCGGCTGCCAGGCTATTGACTGGTGTTTCCAAAAGCCAGTCATATAACGCCTGTGCTCCCGCGTCTGCACTGGCTGCCGATTAAGGCGGATCACCTTTAAGGTTGCTTTGCTAACCTATAAGGCCCTACATGACCAGGGACCGAGCTACCTGGAAAGATCTCCTTTGTCCCTACTGTCCCTCCCGTCCTCTCTGATCCACTGATGAGGGATTGTTGGAGGTTCCCAGGGTACGTTTGCAGACATCCGGAGCAAGGGCATTTAGCTTTGTTGCTCGGTCCCTGTGGAACGCTCTACCTTATCGGGTACGAGATTGCCTGACTGTTCAGAGTTTTAAAACTGCTTTAAAAATGTATCTTTTTAACCTGGCATTTGTTGATTGATGTGGTAATTTATTATGTGGTTTTATATTATTCTTTGCTGTAATTTATATGTTGTTTATAATAATTTATTTTATGTATTTTATTGTACAGGCACCTTGGTTTTAGAAAGGCGCCTTTTTATAAATAAAACTGATTGACTGATTGATTGATGATCATGGAACAGTACAGGAAGAGGAGGAGGAGGGAGAAACCTGCATCTGCATCAGTGACATAAAGGATCTTGACTAAAACATTTGCTTAATCTGGACTAGAAGCAGTTTCAGAACTCTTACTATTGGTGTTGTATAATATAAAATAAAACTGTTTTTTGTTTAACTCGATTTTCTTTTTTTTGGGGGTGCGGGCTAGTGAAAATCATAGTGGGCTTGTTGATTTTTCCAGCCACTAGCCCTGTGAGCTGGTGGCTGAAAAAGTTAGTTTCAACCCCTGGAACCACATGTGTTTCCGATGGTATGTGTGTTACGGTGCAGCTGTGCAGGGAAGAGGGGAGGACATGAAAACTAAAAAATATGGCAGTGGCTATAAGCATGCCATATGTGTGCAGATTTGTACTGAGGTACAAGGATACTGCCTGAGTACAGACAGCATAGCGTAGTGGCTAAGAGCACTGAGCTGCAAACCTGGAGACCTGGGTTTGAATCTTGTCGGCCCTCATTTGCATACTGTGTGAACCTGAGCAAGTCACTTAACTTCCTAGTGCTCCCAGGTCACACCTGGGAACAAGCTGTGCTTTAGTGTGCCTTTCCTGGATAAACAATGTTTCCCCCTTATGTGTGGAGTCTTAAGAGACCACTTGCTTACTTTATAAATTGAATAAGGAAAGGAGTAGGGGGAAAAAAGGAATGAAATGCAATGACAATCTTTGTACGTGGA
Source organism: Neoceratodus forsteri (assembly GCA_016271365.2). Classification (NCBI taxonomy): domain Eukaryota; kingdom Metazoa; phylum Chordata; order Ceratodontiformes; family Ceratodontidae; genus Neoceratodus; species Neoceratodus forsteri. Next base: position 1,243,147,152 of record CM057454.1, on the reverse strand, counting down.
ATATCTAAATAATCTGCATGTTTTTTAAAAGAGGTGAGCTGGAGGAGCCACAAATGGATTGTAGGGACTTTGCGTGCAAAGCTGAGGGAGGGGGTGAGAAGTGATATTTCTTTTTGCATCTGTGTTTTTCAGGAAGATGTACAGAAATGCTGTCACCTTTGATAGAAGTTGGAAGTCTGAGAAGAGACACGACTTAGACAACATAATTGAAAAACTTCAGGAGCGGGGGAGTGTTATGGTGTTACTGTAGCACTCCAGACCCCCAGCTCTATTCAGTTACCATTAGAAAAATACATTTTTTCATTAACGTCGTGACGTCAATCATCCCATGCTTTACCATACCACCTCAGCTAATATCTAACTGTTCCTCAAATGAATCTACATGTAACTTTGCAGAAGTAATAAAAACTGTATCCTTTAAATTATTGGACTGAAACATCTTAAGAACAAGGATTAGTTTTCACTTTGCTGGGGGTCTGTGTTTCTACAACCACCCCCTTCCTGTTTTTGCTGTGTTGCTGAGAAACATGTGTGAATGGTGACTTTTTCAGTCATGTGGAAAGAAATGACTATTAATTTCTGCTTTGCTTTGTGCTGGGGGGCTGTATCCCCCACATATCCCTTCCCATTTCTGCATATGACACGGATGATGCTGTTTTTATTTGGGACGGGCTGCCTCCCCATTTCTGTGAGTACCGATGTTTCATTTATTTTTTATGCCATTGCCAAACCACATAGTTAAAGAAATGTTTTTATAGATAGTGTAGCACTACAGACCCGCATAGTTAAATAAATAATGTAAATAGATCCTGCACATAGATGCTTTCATCGTGCATGACATTTGCTTTGTTTGTGCCGAGATACCAATATAATATTTATGTATTATTTAATTCTATGTTATTGACATTTCAGTTGCATATATGCAGTGCATAGATACAGCACTCTGAAACCCCATTCATGCAGGAGGATGCGAGAGGTAGAGTACTGTATATCTCTTAAGATGAATATTTGTGCAACAGGGGTCTGGAGTGCTACAGTATCTCCAGTGTTACTAGCTGCAATACGTTTACTGTACAAGGACATTAATGGCAGGTCTAAACTCTCATACTGAAGTTGAGGCAACAAGAATGTAAATGAAATGACTGCCCTAATTCTAAATATTCGTAAGCTGTCTGATTGAAGCATGCTGTATAAAAATGTATACTTCTGCTGAATGATTAATAAACACTGAGTTAAAAAAACACAAAATACCCCAAAAATATGAAAAGCAAAAATAAGGCAAGATTACGCTATAAACAATCCTAATAAGAGATTTATTTTTTGTAGGGAAGTATTTCAATAATACTGTTTTCCTTTATAAATAAATGTAATCATTCACATACAAAAAAAACAGAAAGACACCATTTACCCCATTTCTGCATTGCTCTTTCACATCAGCTTCCTTACCTCCAGCTTCATGATCCCGTTTTAGTCTCTGCACCACCTGCTTACAATTCAGAACCACACTGCTTGGAACCCTGAGCAGCTCTTCAGAGTTTGGGACTAGAACAAGTTCAGTGGTTGTTCCCCAAAATCACGTATTCTCTTCAGCTCCTTCTGCTCTTATTTCAAAGGTTACTGCTCTCAGGGAAACTCAACTGCACTCCTTATTCACCAATGAAAACTCCTGCCTCTCAGGAACTAAAGTTCACTTCCTGTCGGCCTCAGAAATGTGTCCCTAAACTGCTCAAATCAGCTCATTAATATTCATGTTATGCTGCAGCAGAGGAGGGGTTCCAAAAGACAGCAATCCCTTAAAGAGACAGGGAGCATATCCAGATTTGACAGCTCATGACTGAGACAAAGCCAGAGAACCTTTCAGTAAGGATGGAAACACACAATATAAAATGGGCAAGGGAATCCCAGTGCCCTGACTGACTGAGACTTGGGTCTAGCCATGGCAGCAAGAGAGCACCACCAATGGCTAAAAACAAGTCCTTGCCAACCAGGGCAATTTGCGGAATTCGTATGCCACTTATTTCCTAATTTCCATCACAAGCATGGCTGTAACCTTTACTCATATATTAAAAATAAAAACCTTCAACTAGGCCCTTAAAATTAAGCTGTTCCTTGCCTGTACACCAGCCATCCACCAACTTCTGGTTACCTTTTTAATCTTAGCACTTACTATCAGAATTGTTATGTATTTTTAACCCTAACACTTAATATCAGTATTATTATGTATTGTATGTGCTAGGTTTATATTCAAATGGCTCCTGGGTTTATTGTACCTCACCCAGCCTGCTTATTTGTACCCAATGTACTCATGCCTAATACTCCCTCCTCTGTTTAATTCCTTGCTGACCTGGAGACATTGTAAAAGAGCCCCTGGCTCAAGGGTCTTAATTCTGAGATTCAGTAAATAAAAAAATTAAAAAATAAAATGAAAGTCCATTAAATTAAATAAAGTAAATAATTTAATATAATGTATGGTAGAACGTTGTTATAGGTAGAAATCTACCTTTTTATAACAACGTTTTACCATCGATGTGACGTCACGATGTTGTTAACCCATCGATGGTATGTCACATCGATGGGTTAACAACTGGGAACAGTAAGGGCATATGCACAGTTGGATCGGACGGGCTTTGTAACGGCCATGCAGTGAGGCAGCAGTGGGGACATGAAAAAACAGCAGTAAGGAACTGCTTTCTTTTCTAAAAAAACAAACTTATACCATACACTATAAAAGCTAATGTATGGTACATCGATGGTTAACTGTTTTGTTAACCAATCTCAAGGTTGCCATTGCGACATAAACCTCTCGAGCTTCGCTCTCGAGGTTTACATGGTCACCCTGGTAACCTCTCGATGGTTAACAAACCGGTTAATCATTGATGACCATACATTATCCTCTATATAATGTATGGACAGCCCTTAGTACCCACTGAAAGTAAACTGTTCACAATCTTGTAATGTCACTGTTGCGATGTCAGAACCTTATAAACCCTTCTCATCTATATCATAACAGTGAGTCTACAAAACGGAATGCCAGTGTTATTTAAGCAATAAGGCATGACCAAGGGTTATGTTAATGGTCTGTTAATCACCCTCTAGGGGTGTAATGTGGCACGAGGCATAGCTGAGTGCCACATGCCCCTAGAGGGTGATTAACTGACCATTAACATAACCCTTGGGAGTGCCTTATTGCTATTATAATAAAAATGTTTTTTTTTAACCGTGTTAAACCATTGTCAGCATATGGGTGAGCTGTACATGAATGTTAATAAAAGATTAACATAAGGCTGTTAGAATGTTTGCAGCCAATCAGAAAGCTCCATTTCTGAGACCCTTGTTATAATCAGTGTTCTACACATCAAGAATGTGATTGTTAGTCTCAGTACAGTACTGAAATAATATCCCAATTGTCACAGTTTACTGTTATTGAGTCAAGCAAAATCTCCATGTCTGATAGAGATTTTAACTCTGGTGCTATTTCGGCCCACTATCATGCAGTCCATGTATCCTAATAAATTGTTTTCCTACACAATCATATGGCCATAGTGCAGATTCATTAATAAGGTATGGCTAAATTACTTGTGTTTGGGGTGTAACTTCTAATGTCAAGTCCCATACACTATAAATGACAATGCCTGATGTATAGGTGAAGTGATAACCATGGTGTAATCACTGCTCATGGTTACTAGGGGAATGGTAAACCTCTTGAGCTGCAATCTCGAGGTTTACTGATGCCCTAGTAACCAGTCGAGGTGATTATACCGTGGTTATCACCTGTACATCAGGCATTATCCTCTATGTTATTTTCACTCAAGAATCCCACATTACACACATGCACAAATTTAAAAAATCAAGTATTATTCAGAGTTTCCATTGCTGGTGTTTCTTTGATGACCATGAAAAATCCACCTCCTATCCCTACCAGTTTGCCAGAGAACTCCCTGTTCCTTACCTGGCAACAGATAAAATTTAAGTTCTGTCTCCACTTGAGGCTTGTGTGTATCTATGTGTGCATGCCAATGGAACTCTGAAGAATTCTGAATTCATGTGTAACCCCTTGCAAATGGGGGATTCCTAAAAGCTTCCTCGGAGCTTGCCTGGGTGCCCCCCGCCAGGCTGGTGTCCTGCACTTCAGCAGCTTAACTGTGATTGCCAGGAGTGCTATCACAGCCTCTGTGCCTGTCTTTTAAAAGTTGCCTAACTCGCAGTCATGATTAAACTGGGAAGGGATTTGAGTGTGACCATGCTCGAGTCCCGCCCGGGCTGCCGGGTAAGTGCTCCGTTTCTGCCATCACTAAAGTGTGCAGAGGGAGCTCCTTCGAAAGGTGTAACTGCTTGCTGGGAATAACTTAGGGTAATAAATAATAATGTGGTGTTCTAACCTGCTTTTCTTTGCAGCAAGGACTGTTCTGATTTTCCCCTCCATTTTGGTCCCGAACTGGCGATTTGGACCAATCAGTACGCTGAAACTTTAAGGGAGCTGCCTGACCAATCGAGGGGCTGTTTGTATTTTGGGAAAGGTATTATGGGCTATGGCGGGTTTTTGTACCACTGAGATCCAGAGCAATTGACTGGCAGGTGCCGCCGGCTAATAAGAGCGGGTAGCGCCCGAACTGAAAGAAGAGCCCCTTGCTGTTGGAGGGAGATGCGCTGTGGCTGGTGAGATGAGAGGAGCTCTGTGCTTCTGCACCGGTGGAGTGTAAGCGCAGGAAGCACGTGAAGTCCTGGATCGTCTGTTTGTTCTGCCGTTTTAAGGAGTCAGATGTAAATCTGCTGTGTGCGGTCCGAGGAGACTGGTGCCAGCCCAGCTACCCACCAGGCTTGACCTGTTTGGAGGATTGGAGAATCTGCTGAATCGTGCTCGGTCCTCGAGAAACCTGAAACTGCCATTGCAGCACCTCAGAAAGTTGAGAGTTCGTATAAACCTTGGAGGCTGTGGCCTGGTGTGGTACCCCTCTGGAGCTGCCATATAAATGTGTGAGGAGGCTGGTGAACTAGGGCTTAGTCCCATGAGTGGTGCAGAAACTGTTGCATGCTGAAGCCGTGAGTACTGATCCAGGGTAGCTCCCTGATAAGGCAACACTGGTCTCAAGTTGTTTTATTCTACAGTTGACTGCCTAGCAATATCTTCTTTCCATTTTGACTTTTATCAGCATTGTAAAGGCTGCCTGTGTCAGGGCCCCAACCAGCTGCCACAGTGGACTAGCCAATAGTGCTTGGGTACCCATGGACAGTAAACATTAGGGTCAGGCCTGTGCACAGAGCCCTAGGTAGATAAGTATAGTGATAAGCAAATCAACTTGATCCCCCCTTGTCCTTGTTATTTCTCCCCTTCAATAAATCAGATTGCTTGTTTCACAACTACACCCTGGCTAGTCTGTAGATTTATGGTGAACTACTGTATAGTGACTGCGACAGAATTGTGTCTTACTTTACAGGGGGTCTCCAGGGTGAGCTGGGAGATACCAGACTGAGGGCAAGTGTACTGGGGAGAAGTAGTTCTGGTTCCTGGTATGAGTCACTAGTGGGACGAAAGGGGGGTTGCAGTCACCCAGAGGGCTGTGACCGAGGCAATCTAAACAACATCAACCCTGACCTCTGGGTGGAGGCACCCACCAATGGATCTGGGCCCCTTACCCTGTCTCTGTTGGGACAGGCCGGGGAAGTAGCCCTAAGGGTAGCACCCGCTGGGGGTTACACATGTATTCCATGCTACCATTGTGTGTTGGGGGGGGCATTCTACTACTGGAATAATGAAGACCTTTGAATTATTCTATTCCATGGTAAACAATCACACAATGTATTGAATGTGAAGAAAGGCAGATAACTGAAAGGTGAAAAACACACATAGGTGGAGTGGGACTGTTTTACACTATTCAGCAATAGTTTATTATATCTTTTGTGTCTTTGAAAACTTTTAGAATGTTTGTTTTTTAACAGTTGCCTATGAGCCCATTTTATATTTAAGCAATAAGACAACCCAGGGACATTAGTGGTACTAGATTCCCACCATGGTCAGAGGCTGAGGCTTTGCCTCATGCCTCACTATGACCCTAACCATTGGGGAAAACTTAGTACCACCAGTACCCTGTTGTGCCTTATTGCCTAAGTGCTGTTCCTACCCTCCAAACGGTCTATGGGAACCTGACTTCCCAATATTAAGTCCCCACCATGCACTGGCATGCTTTTGGCACAACAAACAGCTGCCCTGCCATCCTCTACATAGGGGAAAGAGAAAGGGGAAACTGTTTAACCTGGAAAGACACACTAAGCCAGAGCTTGTTTCCAGGTGTGACTTTGGAGCACAAGGAAGTTAAGTGACTTGCTCAGGGTTGCACAGTAGGGGATGATGGGATTAAAAGTCGGGTCTCCAGGATTGTAACTCAGTGCAGTTAACCATTACACTATGCTGCCTCCTAAGGGCAGTATAGACATAAGTCACCACCACATGGGCACCACTACCATTCTCTGAATTAGAACTCGGCCCCTGACTGAGGCAATTTCTAAAAGGGTCTCTGACAGACTTTAGTTCTCCCAGTTTCCCACAACTGATCATAAGAGGCATACAGAATTTTATTTATTTAGTTTTTGTTAACTGGATAAGTGCACTAGACAAAAACAATTGCCCATTTTCAGTCACAACCCAAGAGAAATACATACAGAGGAACAACATATTATAGTTTACAACACAACACAACATTACATACACAGTTTAACCAAATGATGCAGACTCAGTTATAGGTGATTACGACATATATATCAGTGCAATACATCTAAAAAATATTGTATCTAACCAGAGAAGATACACACAGTTCTGGCTGTCATTGTAAATTTTAAGCATTGCAGTAAGAAATAGTTGTGACTTTTCTAAACAGTTTTTCATGTGCTTATTCTTTATCAGGACACTAGTATCACATTCTGAATGAAGTAGCAAGATAGCAGTATAAGCCGTCTACCTTGACATAAGAAAGGACATTATTTTGTGGCTTTGATTGTCATTGTAGGTGATTTTAGGGTATTTTGATTGTAGTTGTGGGTGTTCTAAACTCTGGAATAAGCTCCCCACTCAAATTTACCACTCCTCCTTCACCTACTACCTATCTTCCTCCCTGGCAAATTACCTCACAATAAACTACTCCTGCACTTGCTACCCACAAAAACTGGCTCATAGCCTGCCTCTGATGCCTGACCAGCAGCACCTAGCTTACACTATGGAAGCTGGGTTATATATTTTTTTGTTATTAAACATCTTTATTAATTTCCACAAAAAACACCTCAATACAGATACATAGTTGAGAGTGCGAAATGGAGGAATATAAAACAACCAGACACTAACTCACCCATTCATCGGAAAAATAAAATCCTCCCTCCACCACCTCCCAGAGGCTACATGCATAAGCACACCCTAACGCAGCCCTAGAGTGTTCCTGAGGCCCAGGCCTCTGCGCCATAAGGGCGTTTCAAAAAGAACTCCAAAGCGCCGTGTATGCTTTCAATCTATTCTATGCATAAGCAATATGTTTTTCTAATTGTACTGCCAAGGTACATTCTCGTACCACTCCAACAAGGAGGGAGCTTTATCACTGGTCCAATGCCTTAAGATTACCAATTAGCCACAGCGATAAAAGCGACATTTGGGCCTTTTAGCCTTGGAAGTGCTAACTGAAAAGGCTCATCAGACATACCTCAGGGGTAAACAAGTTTGTTAAGCCAAGGATAGGGTCTAAGAGATTGTTGATAGCCCGCCAAAGGACCTGAATTGAAGGGCATGACCATACCATGTGATATAAAGTACCATCTTCCTTCCTACACTCGCACAAAGAGATGTATCCTTTGCCCCATATTGCACAATCGGGATGGGGATAAGTATAAGTGGTGCATTAAGTTAAATGTACCATCCTCAACCGGGTCTTGTTTTACATATTTATACATTGTAAGCACAACTTCTTCCAGAGATCGGGTGCCTCAGATATTCCTAGCTCCCTTGTCCAATAGAAGTATACCCCTAGAGGAAGTCTGTGGTCCCATTCCTGAAGTGTTTTGTATACCTTAGAGACTGAATTTGGTTGAGGGCTAGGTGAAAAGTATATCAGCGTCTCGGTCCCCATAATCAACTAGAGCCCTCTGAGAAAAAATAGATGTTAGGGCCTTACTAATTTGTAGCCACTTAAAGAGGTCCTGATCCACAGCCCGAAAACATTCACTAACTGATCAAAAGACCGAGGACCCCCATTCACCCAAAAATCCAAGATTCTAAGGTGGCTTACCTGGGGCCAAAATGTGGTGGACAGGGTCTTACCCCAACCCTGATGTGGAGATTCTCAAAATGGGTTGGTTGATGGATAGATACCATTTAACTGCGGTAGGTAGTTTTGTAACTGCTGAAAGGCCTTTTAACGACCATCCCATAGGGTTATTTTTTCAATGGTTTGGGTATAGCCAACGGAGAGGCATATAACAGGGCCTATAGAGAGCAGCTCACCTCTTCGCCAACCTCGCCTCTATGTCAACCCATAAGGACGAGTAAGCCGATTGGGTGCCCCTTGCACTCCAATAGACCAACTTGCCTACGTGCTGCGTGACATAATATAGAAAGAGAGAGGGAGCAGCTAGTTCTCCCTTTAATTTCAGGGCTGTTAATTTAATAAAGGACCTGCGTGCCCTTTTCCCTTCCAAATAAATAGATTAAATGCCCTCTATAAGTTGGTAAACCACGTCTTTGGGAGGTATACGCCGTGCATACCCACGGGGTATAATAATCTGGGCAGAATGTTCATTTTTATGACATTCAGCCTACCCCAAAGTGACAAAGAGAGCAGTCTCCACCTATCCATATCCCCAGAAATGGTTTTAACTAGACTACTCAGGTTATTTTTGATCATGTGATTCAGTCCAGTGCTAATGTTTATCCCAAGATACGAAAGTGACTTTACCTCCCAACATAAGCCAAACGATGATTAACCAGCCTTTCTAACATTGGTATTTAAGGGGAGAATCTTTATTTTCGTGCGATTTAACTCGTAGTAAGATATTTTGGAAAAGGAATCTATTGTCTCCAAGATAGCTGGAACCGAGGTCTCCGGATCTTCAACATGTAATAAGCTGGGTTATATTTGCCCAATGCCTACACTTATCAGTCTCATACTCTCCTGTTCTGTCCGATATGGCACTTACTTTTGTTGTCTTAATCTGCATAAGTAACCTTGCTCCTTATGTTTAAGCACCTCATTGTTCTGTCTTCTGTGTGCAATTGTCCCACATGCTATCATTCCTATTGTAACCAATGTTTGGATTCTGTAACTTGAACATAATGTAACCTCTTGCAGCTGATAAACTGCTCAAATATATGACCACATGCCTCTGTATACTTGCTAAATGTACATTATTGATAACCTGCGTGTTATCCACCTTCTATTCCCCTTCCCCCAGGTCGCACCTGGAGATGAGCATTTTTTACTCAGTGTGCCTTTCCTGGTGAAACAATTTCAATAAATAAATAGTACTATGAAAATTTAACACAGTCAACAGTAATCAAAAAATAGTATAGTATGGCAATTTAAGCAGCAGTGCAAGAATACGATGACAAATTTGACCAATACTTTTTTATTTTGTTTTAGATTGCCCCTTGTGTATCTGATACCCTCCTTTCCACAGTTTAAGCCTGGTTTAGTACTTTTTTTTAACACCCGAATAACAAAAGGAGTGCTCCTTTGAATTTGGCTTGCACCAAGTTTTCATCAGTATTCTCACCTGTTTTGTACATCAATTATGTAAAATAATTTCTGCAGTGACTAAAATGAACTAGTATGCCGCAGGCAGTGCTCCATGATCTTATGGAACAGTAGGTGTTCGAAACAACTGGGAATAGTGATGGACACTAGGTCTGAGCAATATTAGAAGGAGCGCTACTTTTATTCTGGCTTGCACCAGGTTTTCATCAGTATTCTCACCTGTTTTGTACATTGATTATTTAAATAATTTCTGCTGTGATTAAAATGAACTAGTATGCAGCAGGCAGTGCTCCATGACCTTTTGGAACAGTAGGTGTTCAAAACAGCTGGGAATAGTGATGAAAATCAGGCCTGAGCAATATTAGAAGGAGCGCTGCTTTTATTATTTCAGATGTAAAACCAAAAAGGGACCAAAGCAGTCTCAAATAAATTGTGGAAAGAAGGATATCATACAAGTCAGTAGATAATAGACAATTGAAAATAGAATACAAAAGGATAGGTCAAAATTGTCACCAGATTATTGCACTGCTGCTTTAACATACATCAGGAAGAAAATATTGATGGAAAAAAAAAACGATAAACTTATTCTGTATGTAAAAAATTATTAAGTAGGAAAAGAAGGGAAAGTGGAGGACAGAATTTGTTTTAAGTCTTTTATAATTTTTGGTGTGTTTTTCACATTTTGTTTCTTTTATTTTTTGGGGGGGATGGGAGGACAGTGAGGAAAAATTAAGACAGAACACACTCCACATGTAAAGACAGAAAATAAGAAAAATTATATAACACTACTGGGCCTGGGGCCAACCAATCAGCATGTGTCATACTATTCATTTGCAACTGCTGCACCTCCTTTCTGTCCAACTGCTGGCGAGTTTGGTCAACAATGTTACGTTATGCAGTTAATCGACCTCAGTCTGCAGGACGGCCAGGTCCTCCTGTGTGACTGGTATTTCCACTGGGTTGGCTGCAGCTGTGGGAGCCACCACTTGCTCAGCCCTCTCCCTTCTGTTGTTCTTTGTATGAGGTGCAAGCCGCCGCTGTACTGCCCAGACTTTCACTGCGCCCTCCGATGCAGGAGTGGTTCATAATACCTGCACATTGGCCTCCCACTGGGTACTGTAGTGCACTGACTAATGGATTCTTTGGCTACCCATGCCCAAGTGGCTGCCCATTCTACAGTGATGCCCTAGCATGCTGCAGATTTTGCATTTCACCACACTAGGGTCACCTGGTAGTGTAGTGAAAAACTATCACATTGGCAAGCTATGGGGAGTACCAGGCACAAGCAGTGAGGGGAGCCCAGATGTTGTAGGCTGCTCTGCAGTTGGAGGGGCAACAAGATGCTGTTGCTGTTCTTGTTCATGCTGCTACTGCTTGGCCTGTTGTGGGGGGTCGGTAGCCACCAGTGATGCAGGGCTGGCCACACTAACATCAGAAGAAGCAGCTGCAGCTGGTGCCACAATTCCACTGACAATGAAAACAACATTTTGGGGGGGGGCGCTGGATTACAAAACATTGCCATGCTTTAGGTGAATGGTTCACCCAAGGCCCCAGGACTTCCTTGGCAGCGATGAACCCCAGTTGCTCCACCTCTGTTCATTTTTAAAGAAAAAAAATTACTAAACATATTACTAACTCAAAAAAAGGAAACACAGAGAAACTGAATTAGATAGTAAACAAAAAAAGGTGGACTAAGGGGATGAAAGTGGTTTAAAATAAACTCAGAAATCTGAAAAACATGAAAGTGCTTCCTTTTACTAGTTTTGACTAGCACACTAAGCTACACAACTCCTGCTGTAGCAAAGTGAAAGTCAAAGTGAAACTAGTTCACTGACTTCCTGCCTGCTTCAGAAAGCCAGACATGTGATCTATGGTTTGCTCCTCACAAACTTTGCCTTCTCACAATGTAACCCGAAGTTAATGCCAAATTTGGAATGAAAAGTTAATTAAAGGTGAATTTTGACCTTTGAATGGAAACTTTACATAATGCTACACAGATGCAAAGCTGATCACTTTGCATTATGTATGTAGGCATAGCAAACCTTCACTGCATCTCTAGTACCCAGCGCATATTTATAACATAAATCCTGGTGGTCAAGTGGACCCTTCTCCCTGATCCCCAATGCCACCTGTGAATATTTATATATTATATCCTGGTGGTCTAGCAGATCCCCCTGATCTCCGAACCACAATTATGTTAAAACAATACTTAACTGGTGGTCTAGTGGCTCACACCCCCCACTGGAAGGCAGGGTCCCACCACCCCGCTGCTCCATCCCAGGCCGAGTTAGTGACTGGCACGGTCCCCACTCACCTCCATGACTAGCTGCCAGATTGAGCTCTCAGTGAGTGCCTACTGTACTCAGTACACATTCACTAACTGAGCTGTCAATCAATTAGCACGTACTGAGTACAGTAGACACTCACTGAGAGCTTCGTTTGTGACTGTCTATGGAAGGGATCAGTGGGCTGTGCCAGTCACTGGCTCATTTTTTGGGATGGGAGAGTGGGTTGTGGGACCCAGCCTTCTGATGTATGGGTGGGGGGTGCCACTAGCCCACCAGGGAAGTACTGGAAGTCATACATTGACATAACATGGGTTTGGAGATCAGGAAGGGGTCTCCACTAGGCCATTAGGATTTACGCTATACATATGCACTGGTGACACTGGGATTGGGGAAAGCGTCCGCTAGACCACCAGGATCTATGTTATAAATATGCACCAGTGACATGGGGAATCGGGGGAGGGGGGTCTGCTAGACCACTAGGGATTTTTATATATAGTAACATGAGATCGGGGCTAGGGGTGCTGCTAGGCACCAGGGACATGCTTGAGCAATGCACAGCTGCCCCACAGCTTACAGCAAATCCTACAGATGCACCACTTGTTTGGCACACAGCGTGGTTTGCCACAAGCTGAAGCACTTTGCTGTCAGGACCCTGCCTGATAGAGAATCAGGTGCAGGGTACCTGGCACACCAGGCATTGATGCAAGCTGCCTTTTGCCGCAGCCTGTGTAAATCTAAGGCCCCTTTGACAATCAGGCCCCTTTTCTTTATGTTTAAGTTTTGTTTTCCTTTCATATTTTCCCCAAGTTGTGCTGCTGTTCTATACATTCATCTCATTATCTCCCTCCGCACTCTCCTCTGTGATGCCTACAGACAAACTAACAAATCAGTGAATACATCATTAAATGCCAAGTCTGCCAACAATAACAATGGCCACTGCCACCTCCACTGCATGCATCCAGACTAAAAAAACAAAAAGACTCTTCAGGCAGTGTAAATGCCATTGCCAGCCATGCAGACTATGCATGCTCCAGCAATCAAGACTCCTCCTCCCCCTCAATCCTGCCTGTGTCATCTGCATCTACCAATAGCACAGATGACTGCCACCTCCACTGCATACATTGACTGAGAGGCATGGACTCTTAAGCCAGTGTAAATGCTGTTGCCAGGCAGATCTCCAGCCAGCCTGAGCCAGGCAGACATCAAGCTGAGCCTCCAGCCAGCCCATCAGGGCAGCAAGATGCATGATTAAACAAGACCGAAGTGTGTCTGCTGTGATGGGAAGTTACCTTCACTGTTGTTCAGACCCTTGGTTGGTGGTTAATCTGTCTTCATTCAGGACGGGCTTCCATCATTTAGCAGGTATACTGTGACTATGGCAACCGTAATTAAGCAACCCCTGAAAGAGCGACTCAATTGCGGCCAATGTCAGAGCGGCAAACCAGGAGCTACAGCAACCAGATGGGGGTTGGTGGGTGACTGTAGCAACAGGAAGTCGTTACACATGCGTGCATGGGGGGATGGGAATGAGCACCATACAGGTACGTGCATGGGGGGGTGGGAGCAAGCATGCTCGGCGAGGGGTGGGAGAGGATTTGAGGGGTGGTGCTGTGGTAGGCTGCCGAGCTGACCCCATGGTGTAGCGGATCGGCTTGTGGCCTTGGTGTCTAGGGTGCTGGGTTCAGGTCTGGGCACAGGTTTATTTTTGTTGCGCCCGGCCAGAATTAAATTTTTTTTATGTTTTGCCCTCCCCCGACATGCACCCCCCTTCAGTTGAGAATTCTTAAGTAGGGGGGTGCGGGTGGAACAGCCCCCACATAAATGTAAAAAAATGCATCTCCCAGATGCCGTTTTGTTGTGCGCCGGGGAGTAAGAGTGCCAAAACTAATTTTCAGTGCTCTGACTGCTCCGTAATGGTGATCACCCTTTGGCAGTCACCGTTATCACATAGAACCATTTAGAATGATGTTAAAATGTGTTTCTGTCTTTTTGTCTAACTCTCAATCATCATTCACAGGGGCAATGGGCAAGTCAGTCTCAAAGCCAGGTAACACACAAGGCATCAACTAAAGTTTCCTCTTCCTCCACTACTCCCCCATCCCCACCCCAGGGCACCATCATACTAGTACACAACATGGTTCTCACCAATTTAGCAGTAAGTATCATTGCATATTTTTAATATTTTTGTTTTTTTCCATAAAGCTTTTTATCCCCGGGAGCACCGGGCAGGTGGCTATGATCCCTCCTAATGGAGTAACTCAGTCTCTGGCTTCAAGCAACCCTGTATCACCAGCCTGGGTAGTCCTCCATGGATTACCCCACACAGCAGGGCCAGGAGAGAGAGAGGGCCACCACACCATCCCCCCAGAGACTCAATCCAGATTCCTGAGCTGATCACCTCAGTCGCAGGAGCCACCATGGACCCTGCCAGGCTCCGATTTTCTTGTTTTTCTCCCTTCCCTCACCACCAATGTAATGGCATTGGCACATGCCTCCCTACTCATAATGCCCTCCATCCATCGCCAGAGGGCAGTAAACAAGCAGGACGACAAATCTCCCTTCTCCTGAGAGAAGAGCAGTCCTCAGGATGTTCGATCCTCTCTCCCCCTACCGACCCCCAGCAGCCCAAGCTTGTTTCCAAACCCAGTCACTGGTGTGGCACAAGGTGTGGCATCCAGCGCCTCAACCCTCAGCACCACCAGGCTGGCCTTAATGTTTTAAGTTTTTCTACCGTAAGTATACAGTAACACAGTGGCCAAGTCAGGCTAAATAATTTATCTTTTTTTCTTCACAGGTGACAAGTATAGTAAGACTAGGAATGGAAAAGGGATATACCATCCATGTTGTCACCCACAATGGCTAATTTAGTACAGTATGTGCCAAATGTAACAGACATGCTTTAACCAGATATACATTTATAACAGACAATTTCCCATTTCCAAAAGCCAAATGTTATGCCCGTAATGTCTATCTTTATTGTTTAGCTGGACCTGTAGCTCTGCTTGTAGTGGCCACTAGGGTGATCACTCACAGCACTTCACACCCTATTAACATGTTAAATATAAGCAATTATATGACAGGTATCTGTCCTCAGCCAATCACAAGCCAGAACACCTCTCAGTTATTCTCTCACAAACTACAAAACAGCCCCCCCCCCCCAGGGGTTGGTTATTCACACAAACCCCACCCACAGTCAGTTAATGAAACAGTAACCTCACCCACAGTCATTTAATGAAACAGCAACCCCACCCACAGTCGGTTACTTTAAACTATGCCAAGCCCACACTCACAACACTGTCAAGATTCACAACAAACAAATTATGATCTGTGGACTACCAAGTGACAGTGTACAATGCAAATGTGCTTGTAAATGTATCCTGACATGTTTTTTATTTTCAATATCATGAACCATCACAAAGCTCACTGACCAGCACTTACTGTAACAGTGCGCAGCCAAGGAAAAACTCGTTCCTAAACGAGTTACACATTTTTTTAATGAAATTCAAATAAACCGTAATTCTTCATAATCTTGGCTCCACAGAATATCATAAATGTACTCACAGCCTGAAATGAGCGCTGTAAGATTGTGTATTTTTCTGTCCAAAAACTGAAGCATGATTCCAAGCATGCACATTACCACCTCTGCTAATTCGCTTGCCTGGAATCCCGCTTCAGTTTTTTGTTTTTTGTGTAAAACTTTATTTTTCAGTTTACAGAGTATATTTCAGTTTGGGTTTACAGAAGGTTATTTATAATTTTCATATATTTGATCAACTACAACTTTATGATGTCAGGAAAATAGCAGACACACTTGAAATACATGAGGTACATGAACTACATGCGATAAGGGAGAGATTCCCACCAACATAGATTTCGAGAATTACTGGGCTTTCCATACTTACCCATTTCACAGATTATTTAGAACATAGGGAATCAGTCCTGGATCACCGCCCATTCCAATTGTCCCCCACATTTTCATATACTTATCCATTTGATCTCTTACTTTATATTGAAGTCTTTCCATTTCTATACAATCCACTAGGGAGTTTAACCAATATGTAATTGTAGGGACTTCACTGGACATCCAATAAATCAGTATGCATCTGAGTGCTACAACTGCCCCCATTCTGTAGAGTTCCACCTGTGTTCCATTGGAATTTCCTCATCCCAGGGAGAGTTCCAGGAGATTCTCTATAGGGTCTTATCCCAGGGGATAACCCACTATATTTGTTAATAGATCAGATATAACCCCCAGAAAATTTGTATCTTTGGACAATTCCATATCATATGGAAAAAAAGAACCTGAATGAATATTGCACTTAGGGCACAAGTCTGAGGCTTGAGGGTCTATTCTCTTGGCTAGTTCCGGGGTAAAGTAGGCTCGAGCAAAAACATTGTATTGGATTGTCCGAAGTTTATTATTAACTGAACATTTCAATAGATTCTTCATAATCTGCACCCAGTCTCCTCCTGTAAGCCAATCAGGTAGGAGGTCCTGTTCCCACTTCACTCTTAAGTTCTCCAATGGGTCTTGGATTGCCTCTAACAATAGCCTATAACAACTCCGTAGGGGCTTAAATGTCCTGCCGTCTTTCCTTCCTATAAGTAGTTCTTCTAATGGGGAACATGTCAACTTCTGCCCCCTGAGCCATCTGGAATGGATTACTCCCTGAAGCCTAACCCACAGAAAATATTGTGATACCCCCCAGGTTAAAATTTCTTGCAAGTGTCTTAAAAGGAATTTCCTCCTCCTCTTGCCATATTTGACCCACTCTGTATAACCCCCTGTTTTTTCCATTTCTTAAGAAATTGATAATCTCGTGCATATTTGTCAGAGTCACCCTTCAGTAGAGCAACTAGCTCCAGGTCTGGTGAGAAAGTATGGGGGTGTTAAAGAATATTATGAGCTTCTCTCCAAGCCCTGAAAGTCGTGTTTGAGCAAGGGTTTGATAACTTATCATAACCGCCGTCATACAGGTATCTTACCATGTTATTGTAATATAATGATCCTATCCCCCATCTTCAAAACCTACCCATCCTGGGCATGCTGATTTCTCTCTTATTAGATTTTGAATATGAGCCAGTTGCACTGCAAGATAATAATGTTTAACACTGGGCAGTCCTAATCCCCCTCTATCTATAGGGAGCCATAACATTTCCTTTTTTATTCTTGCCCTTTTCCCCTGCCACAGTAGCTGTGTGATGGCTCCTTCTATAGATCTAATATATTTGTTAGGTATACCCATTGGGAGTGTCTGAAACATATATAAAAACTGTGGGAGAACACTCATTTTGATTAGGTTTACCTGCCCCAGTAAGGTAAGAGGCAAAGCCCTTCAATTAATACATTGCTCTTTCATTTTTTGTATCACCAGGAAGAGATTGGACTTAGCTATGCTGGACATTCTGTCCATCAGTTTTATCCCTAGATATTTAATTGAAGTGGAGGGGGGACTATCACATCCCCTAGGGATGAAGAATTTTTTATTTTCCCCATAGGCATCCATTCACACTTGGACCAGTTTATCCTGTGGCCAGAGATAGGTCCATATGTTTGAAAAATTTTAATCAGGACTGGCATTGCCTTGGCAGGGTTCTTAAGAAAAAGCAGGACATCATCTGCAAACAATGATATCACATTCTTTTCCCCTCTTCAGTTTAAACCTTCGATCTGTTCCTCACTTCTAATTGCTTCAACCAATGCTTCAATTGTGAGGACATAAATTAAGGGAGAAAGGGGACACCCCATCTTGTACCTCGGGTTAAAACAAATGGGGTAGAAACCATATTATTTGTTAAGATTTGGGCTTTAGGGTTCCCATACAGAGCTTGGATCCAACCCATGATCCCTTCCCCAAATCCAAAATTTCCACAGAACTGCCATCATAAATGGCCACTCCACTCGGTCAAAGGCTTTCTCTGCGTTAAGGGCCAATAGACCTTCCTCTTCCCTACCTTTCCATTTATGCACAACGTTAAGTGTTCTTCTCAGGTTATGTTTTGCCTGCCAACCCTTCACAAATCCCCCTTGGTCTACATGTATTGATTTTGGAAGATATTTTTCCAATCTAGAAGCAATTACTTTTGCTATAATTTTATAATCAGAATTGAGCAGGTATACTGGACAGTAAGATCTGCACTTATTAGGGTCCTTCACTGGTTTAGGTAATACCGTAATTGTGGCTATATGTGAGAGAGGAGGGAGGTTCCCCTGAGCTCAAAGATTCTTCAACCATCCAGTACATCAAGGAGCCTATCAAGTCCCACATACGCTTATAGAATTCCACCGGAATTCCATCTGGTCCAGGTGCCTTGCCCCCACTGGCTTTCCATACGGCCCCTTTTACCTCATCGATGTATTGTGGTGAGTCCAGTATTGCCATTTCCCAAGGGTCTAAACAGGGCAACTGGATATTATCTAAAAATGTATTTACATTGGCCCCTGAAGGAAATTCAGTAGTACAGAGAGAAGAATAAAATTATTTAAAAGTATTATTTATTTCTTGTTGGTTATATGTGATATTCCTGGGGATGTTTCTATTAAAAGCATCGATCTGTCCGCCCTTCTACCCTTGATCAGGCTAACGAGCCACTTCCCTCCTTTGTCCCAATCAAAATAGTTTTGTGACTTAGTTATTATTAGGCTACATTCTAGTCTCTGAGAAGTCATTTGTGAAAGCTGACCCTTAAGAATTTGCAGTCTTCTGGAGGTTTGAGTAGACTGTATTCTCATATTTCTCCCCTAAAAATCCTTTATTGTGTTCTCTAGTTTCACTTTATCTCTAATCATATTTTTATTTTTAAAAGCAGTGTACAAAATAATTTCCCCATGAATAAAAACCTTGAGACATTCCCAAACATTTTTTACATTAGTATCTTCCGGGGGATTAAATTCTATAAATTCCTCTATTTTGTATCTAATCTGAGCAATGTACCATGGATCTAACAGCAGGGCCAGGTCCTGGGCCTCTACTTGTTGGCCCTCCGGTAGAGAAATGGTTACCTTTAGTAGGCCATGATCTGATACAACCATCTGGCTGTAAGAGGCCTCCTTGACCTCCCCCGGAAGCTCAGAGGGAAGGAACATGTAGTCCAGTCTGGTGTACACCCCATGGGCAAGGTAATAAAATGAATATTTCTTCTCCCCAGGATGCCTATGTCTCCATGCATCCTTCAATGTTTTACTCTGTGTTCTGAGGGCTGCTGAACTCCTAGGAGGGGTCCAGTTTTCCCCCTTGAGTGGTCCCAGCTTGGGTCTAGGTATGTGTTAAAATCTCCTGCTAATATTATCTTGTCAGGATATGGACCCAACGTGACCCCCAAACAAGTGAAAAAATCTGGGGAATCAAAGTTTGGTCCATAATACCGAGCCTAGGTTTGCCACCTATCCGGTTTTGACCAGATAATCCGGTTTTTAGGGTCCTTATCCAGTCATCCGGTTTTGGTTACATGCAGTCCGGTTTTTGGGCCATTTTGAGTGCTCATATACTCTTAAACTGATGTATCAAATCATTCACTGTTTTGGCTGCATTACATGTCCAGGTTACAAAGAAGTTCTGCTGTCACAGTCATTCAGACCTGCCTTTGTTTGTAAAACCAGACTGTCTGAGAGGTGTAAAGTATGGCCATTAAGATCATTAGCAGTGAATGAACCTATTCTTTTCCACTCTGAATTTTAAGTATGGTCTTTTACTGCTATGACAGGAAACACTTTTTACACCTTTATGTGCTCTGTGTTTCTTTTTGTTTGTTCTATATTATGGTAAGTTTTAGACCCATTTTTGTTAAATTAATAATCTAACTTTTATTGCTTTTATCACTACATTTGCTCAAATTTTTTGTATTACCTGAACATTCCATGATATTAGCTACACTTTGACAGGTCATTCAGATAAACAGCATGGAATGGTGTATCTGAAATTGTGGAATGTCTTAGAAATATGAAAAGAAACAGCAGTAGCTGCTGAGGTAAAGGGGAACACAGTGCAGTATTAAGGGTACTACAAGCACTGATAATTAAGTTATCAAAATTGGTCAAAGAATCAGAATACGTGGCTGACATGGAAAGGAAAATGGGAGAGTGTTTAACAGAGGGCTGAGCAATAAGCTGTGGCTGAGCTTGGCACATCCAGCAGACCTGAGTTTGATTCCCACAACCTCCACTTAAATACTGTGTGACCTTGAGCAAGTCACTTAACCTTCCTGTGCTACTGGGTCACTCCTGTAAAATGGGCTATGTGGCCTATGGGAGGTAACCTGGTTGCCAAAGAATAAAAATCAATAACCGAATAAATAAATCAAATAAATAACAGTATAAAAATAATTTCCTATCACTAGTAATGTCTAATCCAACATTACAAATGGCTTTGGAGGAGTGATATACTCAACAGTCATGAAAAAGGGGTGGAGCCAGAGGCGGAGTTTGGGGTGTGGTTTCGGATCTGGTTTTTACCTCATCCAAAGGTGGTAACCCTAACCGAGCCTAGTGCAAGCCTCAGAGAGCCCGCCTCCACCTCAGCCAATACGTATCTACCCTGAGGGTCAGACAGGGTCGAAAGTACTCTATAAGGGACTCCAGGATGGATCCATATAACCACCCCTCTAGCTTTGGACGTAAAGGGGGATACCAAAAAAGAACCTCCCCATGATTCCGGCAGCCTTGAGACAGCTTGTTTATCCATGTGAATTTCTTGTAAAAAAAATTATAACTCCCTTCATCTTTTTAATTATTGTCCAAACTTTTTTCCATTTAACCATAATTTTAAGATCATTTACATTCCATGACAAAAAATTTAACTGATTCATAATATTCCCATAGTAAGTATATCCATGTCCTTCTGCTGAGTACCTGTTTCAGTATTAACTCTGTATAAGGCAAGAAAAGTGTACCAAACAAATCCCAAACTTCCCCCCCAGTAACCAAACTTCAATAACATAGTTAAACTTTTGCCTCTCCAACGGGAGAGGCCTTACCCTCCAACAAACTTCCCTTCCCCCCTCCTCCTTCCTCACTTGCTTTCCCATTCTGAACATTCCACTAACCTTCATGGATTGAGCTTTTTAACCCACTGAGAATTGTATTGTCAGTTATTTAGTGATGAAAGAGAGGACACATTGATCTCTCTCGTTACCTCCCCCCTCCATCCTTTATATCCTCCCCAATACCAGCAGCAGAGAGTACATGCACCCAAAAGAAAGCAAGATAGGCCTAGCGACTACTAATCCCATCAAAGGCAAGCAAGAAACAGGGAAATCATTCCAGAGTGGGGAAAGAGAAACACATTGCCCCCTTCCCTCCACTTGCTGTCAATAGTCATTCCATAAGATATCTCTCCGAGATACCCCTTCCCCATCTGAATTTTCAGGGGGGGGAACTAACTCAATAAAAGGCTCAGAACAGATTAAAACTAACAATGCTCCAATGCCCACATTACGATATTGAAAGAGAGACCTTTATAATGTCTGGAACCATCCCTCTCTCTTCCAAAGTCTGCGGAGAGGGGAGAGGCCTATACATGACTCATATCTTAATTATGTAAGAGTGCTCACTGTCCGCTATAACATGCTCTCTTTCTATACAAACCAATACAGTAAACATTTCTAATATATTTAGAATACATAATGCCACTCCCTCTACCTGGCAACATGATTTAATGGGAGGATATATGAGAATCTCTTTGCTTTTACACAAATTAATGATCTCTGCCCTTTGAATTTTTTTTTTTTATGGGAACTGCTATGGCAGCAAAAACTGTGATTTAAATGTAACCCAAATAATTTCTCTTATATACTAATAAAAAATGTAAACATTCTGGGCCTATATTCAGTCAATTTTTATGAGACACAACTGGCTCCAGAATTATTAACCCTCTGAGATATCAGCTTTGGGGCCCAGTCACAATCAATACTACTCCTTTTGTGGTTGCTTTCCACCCCCAACCATCCCTTCATGAGTGGAATTTTACCCCGCTTAAATAACCCAGTACAATAGATCCAAAAGTCTTGTAAGGTCCATAATCTCGTCTCTTGAAACCAGCCACTTGGCCATTCGGCCATTCAATTCCCTGGAGGAATCGCCAGTCAAATTAAGACCTGAGGGAAGCCACAACTACCCTCTTCGCCCCAGCCCTAATAGTCCACCTCCCAGTGTTACGGAGTGAGGATTTGACTCAGAACAAAAACAGTATAGTTGTAGCTGAACTCCTTAGTTCGGTAAGCTCTCCATTCTTAGGCATATTTTCACCTTCCTTCTTGTTAGATTCCAAAGAGCATAATTACCCTAGACGTCTTGCCGCCTGCACTCCCCATCCAGCTCCCCTACATACAACAGAGCTGTCTCCGGTGATGTGAAGGAATGCACAGCTTTGCCCTGGGGCTGTACAATCAAGCAAGCTGGGTAGATGAGGAAGAACTGGCAATTTCTGGCGTGCAATCTCCTTTTCGCTTTTGGCTAACGCCTGTCGCTGCTCTTGGAGCTGATAAGAATAATTGGGGAAAATGCTCACCCGATTTTGTTGTACCATCAGGGGACCTTACTTCCTTGCTTCCTGGCATTTTCCAACACTTTCTGTTGGTCTTGATACCGGAGTAATTTCACAATTACATGACGAGGTCTCTGTTCTGGGGAAGGTTTAGCTCCCGGAGACCTGTGAGCCCGTTGGTTCTCCAGCTTTATCTCAGGTGGAAGGTTCAAGGTTTGTTTCAACCATGTTTGGATGTAAGTAGCACAGTTGAGTTCCCTCCACTGATTCAGGTAGGCCCACAATTCTTATGTTGCATCACCTCTCCCTATTTTCATGGTCATCAATGCTCTGTTTTAGTTTTTTAATTTCTTTTAAGGCATTTTGCAAGTCAACATGCATCGTATTGCTGGCATCTTGTTGGGAACTCACTCGGGCCTCCATTTTCCATGCGGGTCCCCAGGTCATGTTTAAGATCTTGTATTAGCCACTCGATGGAGCGATAGTGGTCTGCCATTGCCTGTTTGGATTCCGTCTCCCTCTGGAGTTGCAAACTACCAGATGGAGCCTCAGGTGAGTCCTGGTGACTAGTTGATGCAGGAGAGTGGGATAGGCCTCTGGCTGCTGACTGAGATCTTGTTAAATGAGAGTTTTGCCTGATTTTTTGGAGGTTTAGTAATGTTAGGCATCTGTTCTTCTTGAGGCATAGAAGTATTTGTTCGAAGATGCAGGATTTAATGCAGGATGGAGGGGATAGTTGGTGGATTAAGCCAGAGCTCTAGATTAAGCCTCCATACTGCTCTGTAGCTAGGCCACGCCCCCCGCTTCAGTTTTTGAACAGAAAAATACATAACTTTACAGCATGCATTTCAGGCTGTGAGTACATACTATTCTCTGCTGCCATGTCTATGAAAAAAAAAAAGATAGTTTACTTGTATTTGACCACAGCATGTGTAGCTCGTTTACAAACCACTTTTCCCTCAGCTCTGCTGCACTATATCAACGTGCACCACTGAACTCTTAGACGGTCCACCCAAAATATGTTCATACTTTTATTTTACCAAACATCTACATAACTCCAAGTTGTATAATAGTAATAACATTCAGTTGCTTGTAGTATGCTTGCAATAATCGGCTTCTGTGAATGATTAAATGCCTCGGCTTTGCCTCTGCGTTTAATCATCCACAGAAGCTGGTTATTGTGAGTATACTCCAAACAACTGAATGTTAGCACTTAATCAACTGCTCTCATGGTCTGCTGTCATCAGGACTAGCTTAAGCATGCTTTAATTTCCCGTAATTTGCAGTCTGTTTAATCACATCACTGCATTGTGTCACATTCATTTTTTTTTTCACATTTTGTCTGTGCTATCGTGCTGTGCTGTTGGGCTGTTCTGTCCTTTTTGAATTCCCTATGAGACGCTGCCTGGTAAGCGCACATGCTTAACTCAATCCAAAAAAATTGAGATTATAAAAGCAATGGAGAAAATGTTGAAACTTAGCATTAGAGAGTTAAGCACTCACTTCTCCATTTCAAAATTGACAATGTCCAACCTAGTAAAAAACAAAGAAAGTTAGCTGACTGGCACGGCCATCAGAACCCTGAGAAAAAGCAGAAACTGGAGGGGAAAGACAGCGAAGTAGAGGATGCTGTTACACGAGGTCCCTGCACCCTAATTGATACCACAGAGGTACACTGCAGACAGCTAGCAATTATATATATGTTATACTAACATATAGGGCTAAGGACATCTACCGTACAAGAGTAGATGTCAGGATATGTATGTGAATGATTGCTATATGTTTTACTTTCTAACATACACATGTATTTCTTGCTTACAAGATGTTAGGACACTTGTGTCCTTGTAGTGTTACGATATATGAGTTGGCATTGTCATCTTCTGATGGTTTGTATTACTACACGGCTATGTACAAACTGTACTTTCTTTGTTTCCACAAAGTGATGACTATAACAAAATGATATAATGTTATCTAGGACTGTGGAGCCACCACCAGTTTAGCCAATAGGGCTCATCTCGGTAACTAGAAATGTTTATATCTTACAGTAACTATGGTACTTATCTTAGGTATGTAATATAAGACATTACGTCTTTTACCTCGGAGACCTGGAGACACATAGAGTTATAGGGAATGCATAGCATTGGCTCCCAGTTCCTAATGGTAAGAACTAATGGTAAGAACTGCTTAGGGCAACTGTGATTTTCCTTTTGGTAGTAATAAACAAGATTTATTACTCTTATGCAACATGTTTGTGATTCCTTGCATTCCCTTTATTGCCAAGAACCTGAGAGTCAGGGTTTATACCTCCTGACAATTGACGACCGCGTACAGGCAATACTTGGTGTTTGCAAAGTTTTCACTCATTGCTACTACTTTCCCTTCCTAACGGGGACAGAAGGTGTGCACACCTGCATCACCTTTCCCATTTTTCACCCACTTTGTAACTACTTGCAAAGTCTGGCTGCTTACTAGGTGTGGTTGATGCTGACTACCTCACCCCACGGCAGTTTTGAATTGCAAGCTTACAAGTGCGCAGTAGTCCACCAGTGAAATAGAGTACCTGTTGTGGATCGATACACAGCATGGTGCCTTTTCACAGTTTGATTTTATGTTCCTTCCCACTAAATGGCCACCGTATCAACTATCTGCGCAGACTTGAGACTCGATGTCTCAAACTTCCTTGCCTCCCATGGAGGATGGGCTGACTTGATGCTGGACACAAGTCAATCTGACAACTCTGTGCTGGGGATTTCAGATGAGACAAACAGCCAGAAAGCATTAAGCTAAAGGGCTGTTGGTCGTGGCTCTTAAACTAATCTGGAAGCCTCCGAAGCAAGTTTTCAAACCCTTGATCTGCAGGTCTCATCTCTCAAGCAGGAGATGGGACTGTCAAAGGGGGGAACTGAATGTTTGAAAAAAGAGCAGGATTTGGAGTCTGAGCTCCAGACTTTGCAGAATGAAAAGGATTCACTTTTGCATCATTTTGTTCAGGAAAATGAGCAGGAATTTTGTATGTTGAAGCAGGAATGTGAAAGTTTGAGACAGGATAAGAGGCAGGCATTGCAAAGGAATGATATATTAAGTAGAGCTAATGATCAGATCTGTGATGAGTAGGGAGAGCTCCAGGACGAGATGAACCAGGTACGTAATGATTCAGGTGTAGCTACTAGGGACAATCGCAAATTGAGCTCCGTGTATAGAGTGTTGCAGAAGCAGTTACAGGATGATGGGGATCAGAATGTTGCAAAAGTTAGTCATGATGAATGTGAATGTAAAATGGTGAAACTGCACCATCAGCGAGAGGTACTGGCTGGTCATGTCAAGGCAATGGGTGGCGTAGCCCCCATCCTCACAACATCATTTGAAGAGAAGGACTCAGATAATGACATTTCTCAGTACAACACCCAGTCACATGCCTACTATGGCCCACCCCAACCCACTCCACCATCCACAACATGGCAGACCCCGTCACATGACCCCATGTCCCTACATCATCGACAGCATGATGACCATCATGGGCGACACCAACATGATGACCCCCATGATGGGGGGGGGAGCAGGCCCAGGCCTCATCCCAATGGCACCATCAATCACCGTTATTTCTGTGGACGATAGGGAAGCGATAGGACAAATGATTGATAATGCCTTAGGTACTGTGACCCTTCCCGAGAGAAGCAAATGGACCCTCTGAATGCAGATTAAGCAGCTGCTACAGGAGACTGCTACTCAGGAAGGAATGGTCCAGACATTGGCTGAAGCCACAGCTCAGGCAGCCCTGCATGGTGTACAAGACAATCTAACTCTGAACAATCGTCCCAGCAATCCCCTACAAATGGCCTGCTCTGTTTAGCAGATAGCTGACAGCATTGGTCGGATGATCCCATCTGACAACCTCAGTTGCCATTTGGAAAAGGTGCATTCCAAATGCGAAATGCTTAGTCTCCCTGCAAACTACCAAGTCCAGAGCCTATGCCAGACCACCGATCCTGGCTTATGGATGAAACTCCTCGATGCTATCTGACAGGATAGCCACGCCACCTTTGATGAAGTTGCAGTTGAGCTCATTACTGCACATAATCCAGGTGTGGTGGGAGAGATGCTCGCATACCATGTGAAACAAAATGCGAAGTAGAGTCCAGTGACCTTCCACCAGAGGCCTTGGATGGCCTACCGAGCAGGAAAGAATCTTGCAGGAGAGGCCATGGATGTGGACCTTATTGAGTACAAGACCTTGTTCCTTCAGAACATGATCCCTACAGTGCGAGAGAAGGTAGAGCTAACCACTTATCCCACCATGGAGAAGTCTGCTGATATTCTTTGGAAAACAGATAGAGTTTATCAACTCTACATTCATGATTCAAGCTCCGGCTCCAAGAAGGTAGCCACTGTGGAATCCATCCCAGAGGCCATGATGCACTACATGGTGGAGGGGTAGGCCCAAGAGAAACAGCTCCTCCCCACAGATAACCAACAACCCCAGCAGGCCCAACAACAATTCTGGGGTGGGAACTGGAACTACCACAAAAACAAGAAACACCAGAAAAATAATAAGGGTAAACAACAGAGACCAGGCCCTTCATATAGGGAAATAGCCAATGAGAACTGAAGCCTCTGAGACCTTCTTGGGCAGGTGCACTCCGTAGCGGATGCTGTCCCAGTTTGGATCCTTGCTGCAGTACAACTGGGAAGGCAGGCCTCAACAGGCCATGGAGATACTATAAATCCAGGCTCTCAGACCCCTACAGGCATAAACCCGGAAGCGGCTCCCTGTAATGCATCAGTACAGCATGGTGAAACGGTTCACAGGAACCAGGCCCACATGCTCTTTCAAGAGCTTCCCCATGCCTCTACTAGTACCGATTGACAATTACAGGCCCCAGTCTGTATTGTAAACAAGCTAGTCTTGGATACAAATGGAAAGCCCAGTACAGAGGCCAAGGTCGGAGGCCTCCTACTTACAGTATTGTTGGATACTGGCGCTGCAGTGTCTGTATTGCATGATGGCAACCCAGCCACATCACCTTGGTCCACCAGATGGAGGACTAATATGTCTGACATAGATGGAACTAGGCTACCTGGGTACCACTCCCTGCCACTACCTGTGACACTGGGACACCTGAAAGTATATCATACCTTTCAGCTGATGGTACTGCATGATCACCCTAGTATTATTGGAATTGACTTCTTGGCACCACATGGCTGTGTGGTAGACCTGGACAACATGTTATTGATACAGATTCAGGGACAGTACCACACTGTCATGATTCCTGACTCAAATGTATTTGCAAGAATAGCTGCAAATGACAAAGAGTATGATGTCATAGATTTGTTTAAGATTCACAAGCTCTTCCCAAAGCTCCTTCCCATCCTGCAAAGGCATCTGGAAGCATTTGCCACCAACAAGCATGACTGTGGCAAGATGCATATTGTCATCAAGGTGACAAGCCCAGCCCACGAGAGGCAAAGGCAATACCCTTTTCCATCAGAGGCCTTGCCTTCTCTTAGGGAAACAATCAAATCACTGCTCAAGCAAGATGTAATCAGGACATGTGTTTCCACTGCAAATTCCCCAGTGTGGCCTGTGAAAAAATCCATGGGCACATGGAGACTTACAATTGACTACAGGAGACTAAACCAGGTCACCCCTAATTGTGTCCCAACGGTGGTATTTCAGCACCAGATGTGCTACAACTACTGACCCCTGACCAACAATGGTTTAGTGCCCTGGATATTTCCAATAGTTTCTGGTCACTGCCATTGGCCCCCAAAAGTCAATATAAGTTTGCCTTCACCTTTGAAGGTAGGCAGTACATGTGGACCTGCTTACCACAGGGATTCCATAACAGCCCCTCCCTATTCCATCTGCACATGATGGATGCTCTTGAGGGTTTCTGTATACCCCAGTGCATCTTGCAGTATGTGGATGACCTGTTGTTGGCAACAGCCACACAGGAGCAACATCTGCACCTCTTGGATGAATTGCTGACCCTCATTCAGAGGGCAGGCCTCAAATGTAACCCAGCAAAAGCACAACTGTGCTAGAAAGAGGTACTCTTTCTTGGTCTGAGGATAACATAAAAAGGTCAGAAACCCTACCTGGAAGAAGATGCAGGGACTGCAGGACTTGCCACTCCCCACCAGTGTGGCCACACTTAGAAGATTTCTAGGTATGGTAAATTATTCCAGAGATTGTATTTGTGATTTCACTCAGAAGGCCGCCCCTCTGTATGAACTACTGAAAAAGGATGTTCCCTGGACTTGGGGCCCCATACATACCAAAGCTGTGATGTCACTGAAGTAGGCCCTGCCTCAGCTCCAGCTTTGATCAACCCCAATCCAGTCTTGCCATTCCATCTGGAATCTGCCACCTCTGACATTGCAATGTCTGCAGTGTTGGCCCAGAAGGTCCATGGCACCCTATGACCCATTGCAGATGCATCACAGCTCTTGATCCTAGTGGAACAGAAGTACAGCCTTTGCGAAAGGAACCTTCTGGCTACCTACTGGGCTGTCAAGCACTTTTTGTATATCATTGGGTATTCCCCTCTGATCCTCAGTACAAATCACACCCCTACAACCTTCCTACTCTCAGACAGAGTAAAGGATGGATCAATCTCTAATACCAGACTGACACACTGGTCCCTCCTTCTCCAGGATGGGGACATCAAGGTTCACCCAACCAAAATGCCATCCATGCTGGTGCATGGCCTCCTTTTCCAAGGAGAACCACATGACTGTACACTGCAGCCACCTGATCTACCAGATTCAGGCCCTTCCCTTCCTGCTACACCACAACTACTTGAGAACACCTCATTGTGTCACATTTTTACAGATGGATCAGCCTCCTATTATTAGGGAGAACAGATAGCAGGAATGGGTATTTTTGTGGTTTACCCTTATGGTAACACTGTTAAAATGTTCAAACGTTGCAGTGTAGCATCATCGCAGTATGCAAAAATGGCAGCGGTGGCCTGTGCCCTCAAGTTCATCCAGCATGGAACCAGGGATACCATCATTTTTATAGACTCTAACTAGGTTTGTTGTTTTCTTACAGAATTTCTCCCTTTCTGGAAAAATAACTAATTTACCTCTACTGACGGCACCTCAGTGAAACACAAACAACTGGCAATATACATTCATTCACTGGCACAGAAATTTGCAAACAAACTCTATGTATACATGGTTAAGGCCCACTCCATACATGACCCCTATCATGCCTTCAGTGACACAGCTGACACCCTTGCTAAGGAAGGGGTCCAAGGGGGGCATCTGCATGATGGACCATCCATAAGCCGGAGCAGCTGTGCACATTGCAGCTGTCAGGAAGAAACCTGAATCCTTCTCCCCCTTGGATTAGTCAGAAGCCCAGCATGCTGACTCTGAACTCAAGGATATATTCAGACTTCTAGACAAAGGCACCGAGAAAAATCTACCTGCCCACACTAAAGGCATGAAGGTAAGTTACACTTGTCCCCAGATGACAAGCTCATTTGGTACCAACCAGATGACACCACCACAAAATTGTGGGTGGTCCCTCATCATCTTAGGTCTGAATTTTTGCACCAAATGAATGACACCCCCACTGGTGGACACCAGGGAGTGGAAATCACACTCCAGAGGCTGAAGACCACTGCATGGTGGCCTGGTGTCACCAAGGATATCAGACAGTACATAGATAACTGTCTTGTTTGTGTGTAAAACAACCCCATCCCTACTAAAAGAAATGCCAAACTACTACCACAAAGGCATTCTGGTTCTTGGCATGCTTTACAGATTGATTTCATTGGTCCCCTGACCAATACCAGTAGAAATAACAAATACTCCCTTGTGGCAACTGATCTCTTCTCTAAGTGTGTTGAGGCTTTCCCCACCAAGACATGTACTGCAAAAGTCACTGCCAAAATCCTGGTGGAACAGATTTTCTCCAGGTGGGGCCTACCTCTTAAGGTAGATTCCGACAAAGGAACCAGTTTTACAGGTGAGTTGATGAAAGAAGCCTTTGAACTCCTTGGAGTTCACTAAACGTTCCACATACCATGCCACCCGCAATCATCAGGTCAAGCAGAGAGGGCCAACAGATGGATTAAGAAAATGCTTTCCAAATTTATTGAGGACAATCCCAAGGATTGGGATTCCCTACTGCCATTACTCCTTATGGCAATTAGGGGCACACCCTCAGCCACCACTCAGTTGACACTCTTTGAGGTGAAGAATGGAAGAAGAATGAGATTACCTGAACACCTGTTGTTTGACCTGCACGCCCCCACCGCAGAGCGTGTCTCTGTGGACCAATATGTGAGAAAGTTAAGAAAAGACCTAATACACACTCATTTGTATGCTGCAAACTGCATGGGCAAGGCCCAGCAACAGTCCAAAATTCAGTTTGACAAATATGCCCGAGAAGTGGATTGGCAAGTTGGAGATCAGGTAATGGTTCTCAGATTTGCGCAACCAACACACTCTTTCTCCAAGAAGTGGGAAGGACCCTACCCAGTTGTCAACAAGTTCAGTCCAGCAGTCTATCAAATTGCACTCATGCAAAACAACAGATTGACTGACAAATGGTTACATGCAAACCAGGTGAAACTGTATAAAGGAGTATAATAACTTTTCCTCACCCCATTGGGTGAAATAGTACTAACCTTGCTAATGTTTGGTTTTCCTTTTCAGATACACTGACAAGATGTCTATCTTGTTCCATTTTCTCCTCATCTCAGGAGTAATTCCCTGCATCCAAGGCATGGTAAAGTACATCCTTCCTTATTTTGATCCACCTGCAACTACCCCAGAGGGAGTCTCCATCAATATTCCAGACAATTTGATTACAGTTCAGGAAGGGTCAGATGCCTACCTCACTGCCTTGGTTGTTGCTCCTGATAAATCTACCCTACAAATTGAGTGGGAAGCCAAGTCTCAAGGACAAATACTCCCCATGGCCAAACTCTCCAAGGGAATTTTCCATGGCTAGCCCAACACAAAATTATCCCCAAATGGTACCCTTGTCCTTGCACCAAACCTCTCATAGACATTCAGGTTTATATAATATCACTGCCTTACTTGATCCCTCTTATTGTAATACACTTTCTCAGGATTCTGCCAAGAAATGTTGTGCCATACACAACATGGCCTCAGCTGCCATGTATTTATCTGTGTACCCCCCCCCCACTGAGAAACAACTTTTGGAATGTCCAAAACAAAACCCTGGTCCTTGTAGTGGTATCACAGCCACTGCTCTACCTGGCACACTTATTAATAACTTACAATATATGCATGTACCTGTTTGTTTAATTTGACTTACTGGAATATGAAAGAATTTGGTATGTGTCATACTACTAACACATCGTTATTTTATAAATACTTTGCTACTTGATAGCTTAGCAGCTTTTCAGATTCATAATCAAGACCCTATTGCTGGGGTACACACCACCGAGCATAGAGGCAATTTTAGGAGAAAACTCAGTTCTCAGAACGATGATTCACAAAGTCATAAAAGAAACATACATTATACATCAGATGTCACTGGTGCCACAGGCACCCTCACTGGTTTCTTTGGTACTACAATGTCTATCTGGAATAAAACAGACATTGCTACTATCAAAGCACATTCACAGAGGTTTGAAGCTGGTATGATAAATTACATCATACCCCGTTATTGCATGGTGTGGATGGCCTTAGTCAGGAAGAAAGATATACTGTATACAATATACACAACTTTGCTAAGGCATTTACAGATTCTAAAGAAAAGATTAACGCCCTTATTGCACAGAATAATAAGGAGACAGATAAGCAGTACATTGCTTGTGAAATATTATTCGCTGCCTATGGGTCATATATTATCACTACCATCAACAATCTCTTCCGCGATCTGGAATCCAGAAAAATCCCTGCTATCATCCATGATAGACGTATCTCTAAATGGTTCTGCCCTCACTGCAAATCCCCTAACTGTGCTGCCAAGTGTATGTTAGAATCTGTTTCTATTCCTATTTCTACTGCTAGGAATTTGGGATTTGTGACCACACACCCTAATTCTGGTCCTTGCTTTACTTCTAAGAAATGTTCCATTAAGGATACTACAGGTATGTTTATGTTATTTACTGTTTCCTTACCACGTTTTGATCCCAATACAGCTATATTTGATAAACTAGCATCCGTACACCCCATTGGGCACCTTGATGAAGACATCTACAGAGAATGCCTCGACTTGCCACCTCTTCTGGTTTTTCATCCTCTTCTGGATGCATGGGTCTCACCGCACACAGACTGTTGTGCTAAGAACAGGTATATTTACTTGTGTCGCTGTGACATATTGGATGTTATTAAACCTGTATGTGGATATTCCCCAGACAGTATCGATTGGTCCTTCACCATGGACAATGACATCACCACCAATGGCACAGAATACCAGGATGCAACATCTGCTCCAGACACTTCTCAATTGTACCAGTCTTACTGGAGGGAGGTTCATCGACTGTCAACACAGATTTCCAACCAGACTTACACTTGCCCAGTACAACTACACAAATGGAGACTTCCTACTGTGAAAATGCAATATAATTTGGATGGCGAATTTTGTGTGGTAACTAATTTTAAGCAATTTACTTATGGAACTCAGTTATGTGTCATTACTCACCACAATTTCTGTTTCATACCTCACCTGACAACTATTATTGGGTACACAGTTACCACCCCTGTACCCCTTGTCAAACCAGATGTTATTGATGGTGACCCTGATTATCTTCTTACTCTTTCAGAGTATTTACCTTACTTTGATGTACATATTGATCCTCTGACTTTAACACTGAAGTCACTTTTAGACAGGAAAGATACACACCTCATCCACATCAGCAATAATATGAACAAAGCAAATGAAGCAATATATGATCTTATTAATGATGGTGATTTTAATAGTGCTCTCACTAATACTTGGTTAGAGATTACCTTTAAAGGTTCTGTTATTATACAAGCATTTTTTATATTTTTCCTTATCATTATGCTTTGCTGCCTCCAGCACACACTACGCCAACACCGTGAGCAGCTTGAGTTCCTTTACAAGGCTCATGCATCGGGTCTGCAAATGACATCTGCTCTCTCTCCACTTCCCTACTTTTGTGTTGATCCTTCTGAGGCAGCAAGGGGGGGAAATGTTACATGAGGTCCCTGCACCCTAATTGATACCCCAGAGGTACACCGCAGACAGCTAACATTTATGTATATGTTATACTAACATATAGGTCTATGGACATCTACTGTACAAGAGTAGATGTCAGGATATGTATGCACGTGATTGCTATATGCTTTACTTTCTAATATACACATATATTTCTTGCTTACAAGATGTTAGGACACTTGTGTCTTTGTAGTGTTATGATATATGAGTTGGCATTGCCATCTTCTGATGATTTGTTTTACTACACGGCTATGTACAAACTGTACTTTCTTTGTTTCCACAAAGTGATGACTATAACAAAATTATATAATGTTATCTAGGACTGAGGAGCCACCTCTAATTTAGCCAATAGGGCTCATCTCTGTAACTAGAAATGTTTCTATCTTACAGTAACTATGGTAATTATCTTAGGTATATAATGTAAGACATTACATCTTTTACCTCAGAGACCTGGAGACACGGAGATTCCTTGAGGTATAGGGATCGCATAGCATTGGCTCCCAGTTCCTAATGGTAAGAACTGCTTAGGGCAACTGTGATTTCCTTTTGGTAGTAATAAACAAGATGTATTACTCTTATGCAACATGTTTGTGATTCCTTGCATTCCCATTATTGCCAGGAACCTGAGAGTGAGGGTTTAGACCTCCTGACAATGCTCTCCTTCAGTGGTTTACCAAAGTCCGAGGGAGGGAGGCATTAATTTCAGGTTTCTCTTTTGCTTCAAAAGGCTGACCAACTTGCAAAGGCTCTGGGCCAAACCAATTTGAAAGCCTCAGATGGTTGGTTAAGTCGATGGAAATTAAGGCTTAACATATGCTTCAAAAAAATTCATGGCGAGAAGCTTATTGCTGACACTAACGCTGCTGACGTCTGGTCGAGAGATGTTTTGCCAGATCTACTCACTGGTTACACTCCTGATAACATCTTCAACACAGATGAGACAGGGCTTTTTTATTTGGTGTGTGGGTTATGGCACATTAGCTTTTTGGGCAGAAGCATCTTTGGGACTTAAAAAGGCTAAGGAGCACATTACAGTTTAGTCTTACCTGCAACATGTCAGGCACTGAAAAAAATACTCTGATTGTCATCAAGGAAAGCGCTCAGCCTATGTGCTATAGGGGTGTTCATAACCTTCCAGTGATTTAACATCAGAATAAGATGGCCTGGATGATGGCAGACATTTTCACCACCTGGTTGTGTGACTGGGATCGTGGTTTGTGGTCCTGGAAGATAGCACTGCTGCTAGACAACTGCAGCTCTCACCCCACCATGAGCAGATTGCGAAACATTAAGCTAGTGTTCCTCCCCCCAAACACTACCTGTCTATTGCAACCCCTCAATCAGGGGGATAATCTACAGCTTCAAGAGACATTACATGTCTCTTATGAGGGGATGCCTGTTAGACATCTTGGATTGTGCTGAGGAAATTATGGCATCCATTTGTGTGAGGCGTATCAATTTGTTTGACTCGGCTTGCCTCATAGAACAGGCGTGGCACAAAGTGTCTGTGAAAACTATCCAGCAATGTTTCAGAAAGGGATGTTTTGCTACTCACCCAGAAATTGGTCAAGTCCCAGAAGAATAGCAAGAAGATCCAGAGGAAATAGATCCTGTGGGACTAGCATCGAAGGTGATGGATGAGTTATGTCACCTAGGTAACGAACACCAGCCATCGGAGATTGATGTAATTGAAGAGGCTATTGCAGCACTGACAGAAGAAACAAAAGAAGAGGAAGAGGATGAAGAACAGGAATACAATGAGGATGAAGTGCCCAAAATGCCCTCTGATGTCAGGATGGCACTCCTTACATTGCGGAGAGTGGTCAAGCAGAGGGATGCTCTAGTTCCACACTGTGATCCGCTGGCAACAATGGAGGAGTGCTGGTGATGATACACCATCAAACCCAAGAAACAGACCCTCATAGTGGATTACCTGATGCAACAGGAGCAGTAACAAGTAACATGTAGGCAGCGCAGTCTAGTGCATAACACACATAGCAAATTTTTTTATTTATTTTGTTTGTTTGGTTTACCGTTTGTGGGTTTCTAAAAATTGAATAAATTTTAAAACCTGTTTTTGCATAAAGCAAACCGTTCACAAAAAGAGCTGTAATTCTACAACAGTACTGACTGTCGGCTCCTTAATGTTTAATGTTAGTTTGTCCATTGGTCCATTTGTTTACTACTTTCCTTTTGTGAACGAGTCTGATGGGCAAAAGTTTTTGGAGGTAGAATGATGTAACGGATGCCACATGTAATGGACAAAATGTACAGGGCCAAACTAGTCTATTACAAGCGGCACATACTGTAGCATCTAAATAATTTTCTTTTGTCTTCACAGGTCTTCTATCATGTTACCTTCTCATCCAGCATGCAAAACATCCCCTCTGCCTTCTCTGTCTGGGGCGGCTTCATACCATTTCAATAACATCAATGTGATGCTTCTGCCTGATTCTACATTGTAATATAGCTGAAAAATACCTGAACTGAGAGAAACAGGAGCAGAAAACAAAGTGTGACATACGAATAACATTTAAAAATGGAAAAACAACGTGCAAAAAAGGAATGCTTACATTCCTGATAGGAAACACTGCTTTATTAAATAACCAGATATTGGTCAGACCCATGCAACAGTAGATTCTCACCACCCTAATGATAAACACCTCAAAAGAGAGAGAAACCAGAACAAAATATGGGTAGAAATATACTGCCCCCAGCCAAATAGTAAAAAAACCCTAAAAATATTTAATTTGTTAGTAGATCAGACAGTGATATTTGAAGCCTATCATCTGGATCTGTGCCCCAAACAGGCATTACTATTTCATGATGAAATACCCAGAATTTCACGTCACTACAGTTCAGCAGAAAAGGTGCAATGGTGGGAGATATGCATAGCACAGATGCAGCATGTTAATTCAGGGAATACATTTCATTTTGTTTCCCCATGTGAATATTTCCAGGCAGGACAATTTATTAAACTGAGCACTAAAGTTCATCTCCTATAGTACATTACAAGAACTGTATTAGTGGGATTCACACACAGTGTGGCACCATGTAGCAGCCTGACATATTTCCTCTGGTGGGTGAAAAGATTCTGGGAGCAAACAATTAATGTATATTGTGCTTTTTGCACTATTTATCCTAATCTGCATTGCAGGAACTGTGTTGGTGGGACTGACACACAGCACATCACCTTGTAGCAGTACGCAGCAGCCTGCCATATTTATTCTGGTAGTTGAGAAACAAGTCTAGGAGCACAACATTTATGTAAATTGTGCTTATCACACTATTTCCCCTGAAGAGCTTACAAAAACTTTGTTGGTGGGACTTACACACAATGCAGCACACTGTACCAGCATGCATCAGCTGGACATATTTATTATTGTAGTTGAGAGAAGCTCTGTAAGCAAAACATTTATGTAAATTGTG
Organism: Neoceratodus forsteri; assembly: GCA_016271365.2. Lineage (NCBI taxonomy): Eukaryota > Metazoa > Chordata > Ceratodontiformes > Ceratodontidae > Neoceratodus > Neoceratodus forsteri. The sequence goes on along the minus strand of CM057454.1, from coordinate 1,243,110,056 downwards.
TTTTCTGCACCATTGCTCCTAATGTTCATTACAAGAACTGTGCTGGCAAAACTGACAAACAGCATGGCACCATGTAGCAGCATGCAGAAGCTTGATATATTGTTTCTGGTAGTTGAGAAAAAATCTCGGAGCAAACAATTTATGCAAGCTGTGCTTTTTGCACCATTTCCCCTGAAGTGTACAACAAGAACTGTGTTGGTGGGACTGATACAACATGGCACCATGCAGCAGTCTGACGTATTGTTTCTGGTAATTAAGAAAAATTCTGGGAGCACACAGTTTAAGTAAGTTGCACTTTTCACACGATTTCTCCTAAGTGCATTACAAGAAATGTACTACCTGAATGAACACAGCCCATCAGCTTGTAGTAACATACAGTAGCCAGATATATTTATTCTGGTAGTTGAGAAAAATTCTGGAAGCAGAGAATTGATTAATATTGTGATTTTCACACCATTTCCCCTAAAGTGCATTATAAGAAATACAACAGGTCTGACACATATTGAAGCACCATCTAGAAGCATTTAGCAGCCTGATGTATTTTTTTTAGTAGCTGACAAAAATTCTGGAAGCATACAATTGTAGTCCTGGTGCCATTTCTACAGAGGGCTACTATCCCTGCCTTGCTGTCTGGAGCAAGGTTAAGGGGCCTGGGTTCCCATTTAGCTGTCACTGGGGGGTCTTTCCCAAAATAGAACAAAGTAGTGTGGTGCCTTCACCCAGAACACATTTTTAATGGACCTGATTTTTAACAGCACAATCACCTGGGATGCTGTACCAACCCACCTCCCCACACAGTCACCCCAACACATGGATACCATAAACCAAAATCCCCAAATTCAACACTTTGCATTAAAACACTTAAGCTAATAATATGCTCATGAGTCAGAGTTTTTCCAGAACAGATAACACCACATTTATTTACATGGGGAGGGCTAGGAAGGGGTGAATGGAATAGAGGTTAAGCAGCAATCACATTTTTTAATTGGCATTTAGTAATTAGATCTTAGCAGAATTGTTTCCACTTCAAATTCAAAACATGTTTCAAGATTTGTTAACCACTATTGCTCTGACTAGTTAACGGATGCAGGTTTATTCACTTACAACCATACCCAAAACTGTACCAGTTCAGATAGATCCCCCAACTCTGTCCCAAGGTACCCAAATATTTGTTGCAGGCGTGTAGTGTAGCTGTTGGCCTGCGTTGACTTGCTTACAGGAAATCAAATGAGCTTTTACCTATTTCTTGCTTTCTTTAACACTTTTTACTGTGCCATTGGCCATAACTTAGAAACGACTATTTACAACCCCTAGGTGCAGGACAATTCCTGCTGTTACTCATGGTTCCACTGACAGTCTCTGGTGGCATGGTAACTGAGCCTTTGGGGAAGATGGAACAGCAGAACCTTGAAATCATTCTGATTTGAAGAGACTGGATATGTGGAGCAGACACTCTGTCATTGGGATCTTCAGCTTGATTTAAGGTCTAGCAGCTTGTCCCCGTCAGCATGTTTCCAGGCCTGATGCAGAGCTCAATGCAAAACTTTCCAGGCAACAAAAGAGCCCAGACACAAAAGTGACCCCACAATCTGGCTCTTCACTGGATCAGAGTGCCCTAGCACTCAGGCACGTGCCCATGGCTCCCTGCAGCCCATTTGGCCCTACTTGATAGTGGTTAGTAAGATCCCTACCTGGCTCCAGGATTGAAAATGAGCAGTTTCTTAGCCTCTTTAACTTCATAGATCAGTAGTAAACATTTTTGTTTTAGGGTTTAGTCACATCAGGCAATTAAGGATACTTCAGCCACACTACCATCATGGCCACCGTGACTCTTTCAAATCAAATCACGAACATACAAAAATGCCAGCAGAAGCAGGCCTTATGGTCTACTGAGTGTGTTCAAATGTGCAGCTAGCCCCTCAACTTGCAACTGCCTCACCCTCCCTGCCCCTTTTCATCTTAACCCTTTCTCACCTTGTCCCAACCCTTCTTAAAGTCACCCACCATTGTACAGGATACCACCTCCTTGGGCAGGGTATTCCACCTATCCACCACCCTTTCAGTGAAAAAGTATCTCCTGATTTCCATCCTGCCCCCCTCCAATCTCAGCTGATGCATTCTCGTATCCCTCCCTCCCTCTTCTAAGCTGAAACATCCCTTCTGTATTAGCCTTATTTATCCCCTTATGGTATTTAAAGGTTTTGATCATATCCCCCTGTCCTTTCTCACTTACAGGGAGTACATGTTCAGCTCACCCACTCTATCCCTGTAGGACTTTCACTCCAATCCCTGGATCATCTTTGTTGCCCTGTGTTGCACTGCCTCCAACAATTTAATGTCCTTCTTCAGGAATGGTCACCAGTACTGTACACAGTGCTCCAGGTGAGACCAGACCAGAGACCTGTACGGGGAAGGATCACCTCCCTATTCCTGGAGGAGATTCCCCATGTTATAGAAACACAGACTTTGACAGCAGATAAGGACCACTTGGCCCACCTAGTCTGCCCATTTCCCTACCTACTGGATAAGCTGCAGATCCTAGTTAACCAATAGCCTATTTCTTCCTACCCCCAAACAAGAATAGCCTTATGTCTGTCCCATGCATTCTTGAATTCCCCCACTATTTTTGACCCCTATACATCCTAGCATCCTGTTGGCTTTTGTTGCCGCCCTTCTACACTGAGCTGAGTTGTTCATGTTGCTCGTAATAAGCACCCCTAGATCCTTTTCCTCCTTGGTGCTTTCCAGCTCAACCCCTCCCAGCTGCTAGCTCCTCCTTTGGTCTCTAGCACCAAAGTGCAGTACCTTTCACGTCTTGACTTTGAACCCCAGCTGCCATGTTTCCGACCACTTCTGTAGTTTGGTCAGATACTCCTGCAGCCCCTTCCACCCTTCAATGTCATCAACCACAGCTCCCATCTTTGTATCATCATTAAACAGAATGACCCTGCTCTGGATCCCATATGAGATATCAGCTATGAATATCCCAAACAGCACGGGTCCCAGTACCAATCCCTGTGGCTCCCCACTCATCATTTCCCTCAGTGGTGAGAGTTCCCCCCACCACCACCCTCTACTGCCTTTCTTTCAGCCAGTTGATGATCAATTTGACCATCTTTGTTCCCACCTCTATGTATTCCAGCCTCCCATGCTGCATGGAATCAAAAGCCTTGCTGCAGTCCAAATACAGGACATCTACCCCATTTACCCTGTCCAACTCCCTGGTCACCCAGTTGTAATACTCAATAAGATTTGTCTGGCAGGATCTGCCTGAGACAAACCCATGTTGCTGACTGTCCTGGAGACCACTGTTCTCCAAAAAGGTCACCAATCTCTCCTTTATTATTGTATCCATGAGTTTCCCCACAGTTGAAGTGAGGCTCACTGGCCTGTAGCTGCCTGGCTCATCCCTAGGGTCACATTATGAATGGGCACCATGGGCACCATATGGGTCATCCTCCAGTCTTGTGGTACACATCCTGTGTCCAGGGAGATGTTAAACAGGTTAGCCAGTTGTCCTGCCAGGATCTCTGCTAGATCTTGAGCATCCTAGGGTGAATGCCATCTGGTCCTGGTGTCTTGCCCACCCTTAGTACCCTCAATCCTTCCAGAACCTTGTCTTCTGTAATCCCTATGTCAGTCACCCCATCCCTCCCACTGCCCACTCTACCCCCCTTGAGTATCTGTCCCCCCCTTTATGAACACAGAAATGAAGTATTCATTTAATGCCTCTGCCTGGTCCACCCCCTTCTCCACCAACCCTCCATCCTTTCTAATCCTCACAATCTGGTCCTTGCTCTTCATTCTTTCCCTAATGTATCTGAAGAAGTCCTTTTCTCCTTGCTTTATACCATGTGCCAGTCTCAACTCTCTTGAAGCCTTAGCTGCTCTGATTGGCCTGGTAGCCTCCCTGGACTTCTTCGTATACTCATCCCTGTCATCCCCCCTCCTGAATTCTTGTGTTTCTGAAATGCCTTCCTCTTGGCTCTTACCCCCCATCTCCTCCTGAGTCAACCAACTGGGTTTCTTCACCCTTCCCCTCTTACTTGATGTTTTTGTACAAGTCCCTGTGGCCTCCGTCAGATTTTTTTTTCCACATTAAAACTGATAGAAAATTAAAATAATTTAACAGTGAAAACAGAGTTGCCCAGAGAACATAAGTTATGCCTCCCCTTCACTGTCTTCCTCAGAGGAGCTGCTTGATAAGTTGCATTCCATGTGTTTTTGTAACACTTTGTCTTTTCTTTTGTACTTTGCAGTCTCTGGTCTCCTCTATTTCTCCAGTGCCTACAGGGATAATGCACCAGTTGCATCAAACTCATTGATTTGTATTGGACTTAGTTTGACATTCATTAAATGCCTTAGCATCTCTGGAGTCAAGCACGATCTCCAGTCAGTTTTAATGCGTTTCATGACTGAAAATCCAGACTCAACAGTGCTCAAACTGGAACTTAAAACTAACACAATAATCAGCAGAGCTATGATGTTGGGCAGGTCATCCTGTTTTCTAAACAACTTTTTAAGTAGTGCATGAGGATTTTTAGCCAGTACTGGTTCAAGAGCAAGCAGTCGGAGGGCATATTTTATTAGCAGACAGAATTCCCCAAAACATAATGTTGGGTTAAGTTCTTGGCCTTCAAGTGCCTTAGAAAAGTGTTCTGCTAGGAATGTCACATCTTTTCTGCCATATGCAATGACATCATTGCTGTCAGGATGCACTGCTGGCCAGTTGTTTGGATTGAAAATTTGACACGCTTGTACAACATTAAGCTGTTCATCACAGTCTTCCCCTGGTAATGGTCCTGAACTCATCATGTTACTGAAACATTGTTTCATGGACTTCACAACTTCATCTCTGAAGTGGGTCACCTCCTTTGTAACAGTATGTATAGTGCCAGTGAACTGTTGCCCCCGTTCTAACACAAGTACCTCATCTTTGAATTCCATTCTGTCAGCAGAAATGTTGTTGACAGCAAGGAAGCACTCACAGGCCTGCTGTATGTCATAATGTTCTAATGAAAGGACAGCAGCCTCAACTCTTTCTGCAATTTGGAAAATTAGCAGCTTTTCTTGTTGAAATGCCCAAGATACAGACACAATTGTCTGTAAAAGTTTGTGAATTAGATGTATTCCAATGAGGTATTTAAGGGAGATGAGACTTTTTCTCAGCTTAGCAGCTTTCATTCAGGTGTCCACATGGCCACTAGTACTAACCTGACCATCACTAACCTGTGTCACATGCACAATGATGTTTTTCCACATTTTAATGAGCACATTTAATGCTCGAACTCTGTGGGCTAGCCATCTGGTTCCCAACACATTCACAGGCACAAGGTACTGCAGACCCAGAACAGAAGATGTTTGTTTTACTCCATTATGCATCACTGCTGATGAATGGTAGTACTGGAAAATCAGTTGTAATAGGTCATCAATTTGCTGTACTAAACAGCAAGGCTTGGCTGCATCTCGAAATGCCACTTCAAAGCGATGGGCGAAGCAGTGGACCGAGACAGCGTGAGGAACCTGATCCTTAACTTTTTTGGCAACCCCATTATTAAGTCCAAAATTTACTGTTGCACCATCAGCGCAGAATCCTACCTTGCAGGAGTAATCCTCGACTTTTGCATTTTCTGTTATGCTGTTCATAACTCCATGGAAAATATTATCAGAAGTAGGTCTATGATGGTGAGAAATTTTGTCACAGATTCACCATGCTTCACACAGCGTATATAAATTAGCTCTTTCTCTATTACAGCTGAGTCGGTACTACCATCACACAACACTGAAAAATATTTGGACTGCCTGACCTCCTCTGTAAGTTGTGCATTAATATCCTTACTGATGAATTTAATAAAACTGACACAGGCATTGTCACTGGTGTACCTCAACCCAATCTTTTCCTGTCTCCCTATCCGTGACAGTAGTTCCATGTCTTGTATGAAACTTGTGAATGGTTGCCCTGCTTTAGCAACCTTAAAAGCAGTCAGGAACCTATGGGTCATAATTTCTGTTGTCTCTTTATCCATTGACAGCAACCCCCTGACAATTGGGCTTTTGCTAGGGTGACGTTGAGCAGCAATACGGCTGCTCGACTTGTGATGAATGTGACTAGTTTCATGTGTTTTTATTGTGCCCAGCATCATGGTTTTGCATTCAACCACAAATGAACCTTTGTCATTTGGAAATATTTTTCTGCAGTACTGGCAGAACGTCTCCGTTCGGTCATTATTTACTAAAAGCCATTCTCTATCTTTTTTCCATGACTCTTGAAAGTGTCTGGTTCTTTATTTTTCATACTCTTTTCCTTTTTGCAACATTTTTTCCTTGGTTTGGGTGCCCAAGCATTATTTTTTTGGTGGGTGGGGGGGGTTCACTGTACTTGCCTCCACAAAAGGCATGGAACTACTGTCAGTGATGCTTTCAGGTTTGGTGGAGGGAGATGGACCTGGCTGGGGTAATTGTTCCACAGTACTTTTCTTTGTAAAACCAAATCTAAGAAGAGACATGCTTTGATATGTGAAACATTTGGCTTGTTAATAAAGATTATTCTTAAACTGACTTGTGTGAGTCTCTGTCAATTTTTTTTAGTGAGTCACAAATAGGTCAGTCAGAGAGCAATCACCTTTCACAGGGTCTTCCCTTTACTGCAATGAGGTAGCACAGAACAAAATTTTTTTTTAAATCCAGACAATAGCTCCAACAGAGGACGTTTCCAAATGATCCTCTTAGCGTAGGGCAGGGAGCAGCTTAGAATGCAGGAATTATAGATTTATTTTTTTAAACAACACAGAAAGCTCTGAGATAGATTTCCACACAACTAGGATCCCCTAGTGAAGGGCAGGGAGCAGCATAGAATGCAGGAATTATAGATTTTTTTTAAACAACAGAGAAAGATCTGAGATAGATTTCCATACAACTAGGATCCCCTAGTGTAGGGCAGGGAGCAGCTTGGATTGCAGGAATTATATATTTATTTTTTTAAACAACACAAAAAGCTCCAAGATAGATGTCCACACAACTAGGATCCCCTAGTGAAAGGCAGGGAGCAGCTTAGAATGCAGGAATTATAGATTTATTTTTTTAAACAACACAGAAAGCTCCGAGATAGATTTCCACACAACTAGGACCCCCTAGTATAAGCAGGGAGCAGCTTAGAATACAGGAATTATAAATTTATTTTTTTAAACAGCACAGAAAGCTCTGAGATAGATTTACACACAACTAGGATCCCCTAGTGTAGGGCAGAGAGCAGCTTAGAATGCAGAACTTATAGATTTATTTTTCTAAACAACATACAGTAAGGCACTTAGAGTTAGAATTTTCACACAACTAGGATCCCCCATTGTAGGGCAGGGAGTAGTTTTGAATGCAGGAATTATAGAGTTATTTTTTTAAAAACACACAGTAAACTCCGAGCTAGAATTTTCTACAACTACAGGATCCCCTAGTGTAGGGCAAGGAGCAGTTTAGAATCTTTTTATTTTTTTTCATACACACAGTAGCTCCAACAGAGTGTCCCCCACAACAAGGACCCCCTACTGCAGGGCATGGAGCAGATTAGAATGCAGGAATTATCTTTTTATTTTTTTTAATACACACAGTAGCTCTGACAGAGCATCCCCCACATTAAGGGGCCCCTTACTGTAGGGCAGAGCAGTAGATTAGAATGCAGGAATTATCTTAATTTTTTGACCCACTGAATGTCAAGACTGAGTCAGTTTAATCACAGGGGCTTCCACTTCTCAGGCAATTGAGCTAAGACAGTGCAGCTCACACATAAAAATCCCCACAAGTCAGGACTTTCCCCGTTATGGCAATCGTGAATGTTTGTCAGTACTTAGTATTTTTTCCTTTTTAATTCACCCTAAATTCCTCTACATTCTCCCTTTACTGTAGGTTAATGAGCTGATCTGAGCCAGTAAAGCAGACTGTATGATACTCCAGCTCAGACAGAATACCAAAATCAATTAAGATTGCCCTTGCTTGTTTTGTAGACTACAGTACCAGCTGTTAATGTCACAGACAGGCTTTATTAAAGTCACTGCAGCTAAGGCTCCGGAGAGTTTCCCAGTAGGTAGTGTATTTAGTTCTGTAACACTTTAGAGTCTCCTGAGACTCTTCAGCAATGATTCAGTTTAAATGGGACATCTGCTGTTATTATACAGCAGCCCTTGGCTTTCCTAAGGACTATTTGCAGCCTGAGTCAGTCTTTTTAACACAAAACTGCACTAACACAAGTTATCAGGGCAATGAATGTTCAATAGTACAGTTAAGACTCCACAGAACACCTTTACTTTCAGAAGGTGTCTGTAGTTGACTTATTTAGGATTTTTTGTTTAGATTGCCCCACTCTAACACACTGAAATGTTTCAGATGAGATCGTTATTTTTTTGAGCTGCTCTGTTTGTGCCAAGGAACCAAATTTTACACACAAAAGGGAGCTTTTTTTTTTAATTAGCCACCCAATTCATTTATTTTGAGCAAGCACCACATTTTGACCCTTCTGCAAACTGAGAAATTGATAGTCTTCCCACATTTTGGTTTTGGGAGTGCAGGTACTGACTGCAGCACTCAGTTTTTTTTCACCACCCCCCGTAGTTTTAAAGAGTCTCTTTCACTCTGAGTCAGTCTCTCAAAAATTGAAGTGCACTAGCCTAGCTCATTCCTAACTGAGCAAAGTGCCTCCTTTCTCTCTCACTGCCAACCGTCGTATGAAGAAAATCATGGTTGGCACAGTGAGAGAAGCGTGCGACCAGCCAATCAGTGTTGGTGCAGTAGATCATGCTGGTCTTGCTCTGCAAGGTCCAGACATCGCGTGCTAATTAGAGCGCCCCCCCAACCAAGGCAAGCACAGTCGCAGAATGAACAGAGGAAAAAAATGTTGTCTATGCTGATCTCTGCGCCCTGAAAGATAAGCGCAGCCACAGAATGACAGAAGGAGGAGAACCAGTGCTCCACCACCAGGCAAAGTAAGCAATTACACCAAGGTAACAGCAGCATTTCCAAACGGAAATGCTGATCATCACTTTGCATTTCCAGCAGCCTGACCATATTTCCACAGAAATACAGAAAGGCTATATTTCAAGCCCTGAGTAAAGGACAAAAGAGAAAGTAGCCAAAATCTACAGCTAGAGGTTGATCTAGATGGAGCAGAAAAAACAAATAGGGAAGCTACAAGACTGGACCCATTTAGTCCACTGGACCTATCAGGAAATTGGGCTATACTGGAGATGAGAGGAGAATCAAGCATCTCTATATTAGCTGGGTCACCAAATACTGTGTTCCAAAATCTGGACAATGAAGTGGGGAACATAACTTTGGAACCTGATTTTTTAGCACAGCGCCCAGACACATTATCAAAATATACAATAAAACCATTAGCCCACCCAGTTATGGCAAACATAGTTTTGCTTGAGGCACTGAATGATATTAAAGGAAGATTCTCTGGATTTACCAATTTAATTCTTGACCACTTGGATAAATTGGAAAACAAAGTAAATGATCTAGAATTTAAATTAAATAAACAAAGACCATATTTTTCATCATTACTTATACCAGATACTACAAACATAAATTTGAATATTTGAAAAAGGAAAAAATCAATGGGTAAAGGAAAGAAAACACATCTTAATAAAAGAAGAAAAAGGAAGAGATCAAAATCAAATACACTAATAGAAAAGGAGGGGGAAAAAATAAGAATCAGGCTCTAGTATTAGGGTGAGACCAATCCCTCTGGAACCATTAATTATGCAAGGAAAATGAAAAACACCTGATATTTTTGAAAATAATATGAGGAGGAGAAAAACAAAATAGAATAAAATTTAACAAAGGGGAGTGTTGATAAATACAATGAAAGTAAGACATCTACCTATGCACAAGTTCTAAGGAAGCTAAATGGAAATGAAGCAACATTAGCTATAAAACTCATATTATCAGGTAAATCAGCAGGGTTTGACTAAGCTGTAGTAAAAATGGATTTAACACAGTTGCTAAAGGACAAATTGGGGATATGTGTAGTGTGCAACATGTACCTGCTTACAGATGTGCCAGTGCTTAAAACTTCATTCAGTTGTTTAAAATGTAAACAGAAACCTGAGATGCAAATAGAGATCTCACTGTTTAATACAAGATTAAAGGCACTTGAAATCAGCCAACAGGGATTAATACAGAGAATGGGCACAGAAGACACATGGAATGACAACACTATTGTAACTACAAATCCAGCCTTACAAGTACAAGGCCCCAATTCAAATTCATGTCAAAATCTGCCCTCCATTGTCCAGTCAAATAGGAACACGAGTCAAACACAAACATAGGACTAAATTCAGCCTTAAACAGAAAGAAAATAAGATGAGATGAAGCTCAGGACAACCCAGATGATGATTGGTTTGACATACAGTTTAAAAGACCAGTTAAGAAAAAAAAGGGGTGAAAAGCTGAGGCATTTACATTACCTCTTTACAACAGTTTTGACCCTCTTACCAAACTAACTGAGGATGATAGCATGACCATCTCTAAATCCATTACCCCCCCAATAATGCCCATCCTTGAACCAGAAAGCACCAATACAACGCAGTAAATTTCTCCAGAGCTAGCTGCTCTAAATTAAATAAATAAGGACCAGTCAGACCCCAACAACATTTCTGCAGATACCCTATCCCATACAATCAAATTGCCAGAGCAAATATTTATACTGGGAGACTCTATAATGAGATTTATGGACAGATATACCACAAGGAGGAATAAAGAAAACATTACAAGTTGTGGCTACAGTGTGGCAACCATAAAAGACATCAGTCAATTACTCACTGGTATACTACAAAATGTCCCAGACCCCAAAACTGTAGTGCTTCATGTAGGTATGCATAATTTTGGCAAACAGGACATGGAAGAAACAATTTAAGATATGGAGGTAGTGATAAAGACAATACAAGATCTAAATGTAACTTCAATAATCTCAGAAGTCCTACCAGTACCTAGGGCTAGCTTCAAAAGAACTAAAAGCATTAAAAGCTTTAATAATTGTCTGCATAGATGAAGCCTTACAAATAACATACAATGCATAAGAACATGGGAAAAATTTGAAAATAATTACACATTATATGGGCACAATGGGCTTCAATTGAGTAGGCAAGGATCCCGGCTACTAGGATGCATCTTCTACAACACACTGGATCAGGAACAAACAAAAAAACTAAGAATATGGGGCAAGGGGAATCTTTAATATTTACAAAAATTAAAAATCATGTACCAGAAACCAAAAACAAAACAAAAGCCAACAAAATCATACACAGCAAAAAGAAACAGGTCTGTCGTTTCTCCTAACTAACATTAGGAGTCTATATGGAACAAAAATGTATAAATTACAAATAGTACTTAACAAAGACAATATTGATATAGCTGCTGTAACAGAAACCTGATGGGGCGACTCCTCAAACTGGAATACAAACATACCATGATATACAACCTATTATAAAAACAGAACAGGAAAAAAGGGAGGCAGAGTGGCTTTATTTATAAAAAACAACATTAAGTTTAAACCAATTATGGATTTAACTGAAAATACATCTAGTGAAATAATCTGGATAGAGTTACTAAGGGAAAAACAGCGTAAGCTACTTATAGGCCTATGTTATAGGCCACTGGATACAAATTTAGTAGCACATCAGGATATCCTTAACAGTATAAGTAGCAAATCCAACTTTAATGAAACAATATTATTGGGAGATTCCAATTTCCCCTGGCATAAATTGGAATGATGCTGTGGGTGGTAACAACCAGGAGAATTCCTTCCTAGACATATGCTCCACAAATGGTTTATATCAACTAATCAATAAACCAACTAGGAAATATAATATATTAGATTTACTCCTGACTGATATCCCTGACAAAATCAGTAACATCCAAATTAAAGCACTGATTCAACAGTGACCATATGATCATAACCTTCGATGCCAATATACGTATAAAACTTGAGTTAGGAAAAACGTTTTTTTTTAAAACTATAACAAAGCAAATTTTGTTCAACTAAAGCAGGACTTATATGACTGGAAATGGGACAATGGGTCCATTTCTCCCACTGAGCTCTGGACAAGAGTTAAGAATAAAAGCTTAGAACTTGAAGCAAAACACGTCCCAAATCAGATAATCTATAATAAAAAGGGAAAGATCCCACCATGGGTAACACCTAATATAACAAAATTAATAAAACAAAAAAAGGGCATATAATATAATTAAAAAAGATAATAGTGACTCTAACAGATGGAGGTATAGGACAATCCTAAAGAAATGCAAAAATAAAATAAAAATGGAAAAAAACAAGTTTGAATACAGACTAGCATACAGGAATGATGGAGGTAAAAGTTTTTATTATATAAATAACAAAAAAACAAACATCAAGAACTATTGGGCCCCTGACAATAAACTCCTAGGAGATAACAGCATCTCAGGAAATTGCTGAGGAATTTAGTAAATACTTCAGTTCTGTCTTTAATCCAAAGATTACAGTTAATAAGCCACTCCTAGGTAATAAGCTGAAGACCTCTTGGAATTCTCCAAAGCTGAGATTCTGGGTAAATTGAATAGCATAAACAAAAACAAATCTCTGGGGACCAATAAATTGCACCCAAGACTTCTGAGGGAAATTAAGGACTGGTTAGTGGAACCACTCCACAAAATATTTAACATGTCTCTACTGTCCCATACTATAGCAAACGACTGGAAAACAGCTGTTGTCACACCGATCTATAAAAAGGGCAATCATACAGATATTTCCAATTATAGACCCATCAGCCTGACCTGTGTGCTAGGAAAGATTTTTGAGTCACTACTCAACACTAAACTGGAAGAGGATTTAAAAAACAAGGGGATAGTAGACTGAACCCAGCACGGATTCAAAAACAACAGATACTGCCTGTCTGGGAACCTGGTCTTCTATGATTACATTAGTAAAACCTTGAGAGTAACATACCAGTAGATGTGATCTTCCTGGATTTTTAAATAGTGTTTGATAAAGTGCCTCATGACACTTTAATAACTAAAATGAGAACACTAAGAATAAATAATACCATCACAAACTGGATAGAAGAGTGGCTGAATAATCGTACTCAGAAGGTATGCATTAGGGGATACACGTCAGAATTATGTCCAGTCAGTAGTGGGGTACCTCAAGGGTCAGTACTGGGCCCAACATTGTTTTCTATTTTTACATCAGATCTGACTAACAGTATTAATAGTTTCACCATCAAGTTTGCAGATGATACAAAACTAGCGGCCCAGGCTAAAAACAAGGAAGACAGGATAAATCTCGTCAATAATTGAAAAAACTTGAGGACTGGGTAGTAAATAATCATATGTTATTTAATAGCAGTAAATGCATTACAATGCATTTGGGAACCACTAACAAACAAAACCAGCACACATTAAATGGTCAAGCCCTAACCCCAGTAGCACAGCAAAATGATTTAGGCACAATAATTACCTCAGATTTATCTTTCCATAGTCACTGTAATCACATTATAAATTGGGCTAACAGGCTTATAGGATGTATCAAAAGGAGTTTTACCACACGAGACAGGGGATGTATTTTACCACTCTACAGGGCCTATGTGAGACCACATCTGGATTACTGCTCTCCCCTGTGGAGCCCATACCTCAGGAGAGATATAAATAGATCAGAAGGGGTGGAGAGGAGAGTTACCAAACTTGTCACAAACATGCATGACAAATGGTATGATGTAAGGTTGGAAGAATTAAACCTATATTCTCTAGAGCAGTGGAGAATAAGAGGGAATCTCCTCTTAATGCACAAAATGTCCACTGATAGTGAATTATTGACACAGTTAGGAATGTCCGATAGTCAATGGGACTGTAATCTTAGAAGCCATAAATATCAACTGACACCTACATATCCCAGAGCTAATAAAAGGTGTACTTACTATACCCAAAGAATTATCCCATTATGGAATTCACTTCCCAGTTCAATAGTAGAATCTCCCAACTTTATTAAATTCAAACAGAATCTTGATTGCCACCTATTTTAAACTAGGGTTGATGTACCAGCTTGGCTGGAGATATACATTTATGGGCTGCGGCCTTCTGTAGATCTACTTTTCTTAGTATGAATCTTAGTAGTAAGAATAAAAGGAATTTCAAAGAAATTACGTTTGCCCTACAAGCTGAGTCTACTATAGCTTGACTTTCAAATTGTATGGGCAAATATAAAAAAAGATGTGAACCAATTTACGCCCTTCTTTCAATCAGTTAGCTTCTGGTCATCCATATCAAGTTTTTCTGACAAGACTCGCCCTAAGGAGAGCCCCAGTAATCTTGCCCCCTATTACTTTCATTTTTTCTCTTGTTCTGTAGTACACTTCACTCTTATCCCTGTTTTGGTTTTTACTTTTTTATTTTTGAGGCAACTATAACCATAATAAATAACAACCAGTGGCAGACTAAGGTGGGTGGGAAAAGGAGGGAGGTGGGGGGTGGGGAGAAAAGAGCAAACAAACAAATAAACAGTTACTCCTATTTATTTAATTCTTCTTTATGTTAGAATTGGCTTGCTTACTAATGTATTTGCTTCTTTTCTTTCTATTAGAAAAGTATATTCCGTATTCAATTGAAAATCCTCATTTATGTTCTATTTGGACTTCTGTCATAAGGTGTGTTTGCCAAAACATAATAAAGTATATTAAATGAAGAATAAAAGGATTATATAGAAAAAATTATGAAACTTCAGAAACTCTAAAAGAGTTGACTGAATATCTCTTTAATGCAGAACTGGGGGTTAAAATTAGTACTGATGACATAGTTCTAGTACATAGAGATATACAAGATGAGGAAGCTGCTGTTTATGTGCTGCTAAGTGAAATGGATTCAGCAAAAAAAGATATGGTTCAAACAACAAAATGTACACACATTAGGATTAGAGGTGCAACCACCTATAATATGGAAAACAATTCAAGGCCAAAATAGAATAAAGTGAAGCCCAATGAGGGAGCTATCTGAAGAAATTTTTCCACAGTAGTGACGGAATTAAAGTGGGACTTTACCACAAACAAAATAGAGAGACTCAGGGATGACAATTGTACACTATCACTGTTTGGGACTAATGAAATGTATGGAGAAAATAATGACCTGCTTAAAGGGGAACTGTCATCAACAGGATTTCTTAGTGTCCGAAAGCCCATACAAAGCTAATTTGATTGAGCCATTGTGTTGATCTGTGAATCTTTGCAGCCCAGAGTTATTCATATATAAATCATCCTGTAATTAAGGGCTGGTGCAGCCATATGTTTTGGGATCCTGACAAGAAATGATGTCACTGAGGGTCTAGTTCCTCCTTTGACTGTATTTAATCCAACAGGTTAAATAGGAAATTGATTGTTTTATTAAGTGCATTTTAAGGTGTTATTACAACACTTTCTACATCTATTATGTAAAAACAAAAACAAGGCACTGCCTCAGCATGTGGTCCGAAAGCAAAACAAAATGGTTATATTAAATGCTTGCTGAAAATAGAAAATAGCATTAAAAATCTATGTTTATGCTTTGTCTTTCCCATCATCAAATAGTTATAAATCTATGTTTATGCTTTGTCTTTCCCATCATCACCTTTTTGTTTCACAGATTCTCTCTTAATCTTGCTATTTATCACTTCTCCCTGAGCCTTACCCTTTTTTCTTTCCCCACATGTATATATCCCTTATTTTACATCCCTCTACACTAACTTAGTTTTTTTCTCTTAGATATTTCTGGTCGAAACATAGATTTCTATCTCTATTTTCTATTTTCAGCATGCATTAATAATAACCATTTTGTTTTGCTACATCTACAGTATAATAATTATTTTGTATGTGCATTGAAACTACTGAGTTATCACCTTTACATTTCAAACTGTTGGTAAAAGTAATCCATCTTCAGAATTGCTTTAATCTCTTGGCTATACTGCCAGTGCCAGCTGATCATCAAAAACTACACATCTCAAGGCTGCTTTGTGGTGCCAACGGGTACAGTATTGAGACCCCATATAAGGATTTCTAAACCCTGGCTGTGTTCATGTCAGTACAGATTTCTGGGACTGCCACAGCACCAACTTCAGTCTTTTTCCATTCCCTCTCTTGCAGCTTTTTTCTCTTACAATTTCAGGTGTGAACTCAGGTCTGCAAGATGCAAATGTGGCTATGTACCTACTGGGGTATCCCATGATGTTGGCACTGGGGAAAGGGCACCTACAAAAATGGTGACCCCTTCTATAGCGCATTGCAGTGATGGCTACAGGATAGTAGGGTAGCCAGATAAGGGGTGAACAGAAGTAGTGACAGTGGCTATACTTATGCTTGTGGTGGGAGCAGGCATGTACAGTGAGGGTGGGAGGGGATGTGAGGGTGGTGCCAGAGTGGGTTGCTGAGCTGACCCTGTGGTGTGGTGGGTGGGTTGCCAGCATCGGTCCGCAAGGTACTGGGTTTAGGTTCGGGCACTGGTGCGTTTTTGTTGCGCCCAGCCCAAACCTTTTTTTAAAATGTTTTCACCCCCTGACATGCACCTCCCTGGAGTTGAGAATCCTTTAGTAGAGGGTGCAGGGGGAACAGCCCCCCCCCCACAGAAAACATTAAAAAAACTAAGTCCCCGGTGCCATTTTGCTGTTCATCAGGGTGTCAGAGTTCCAAAAAAAATTTTCAACACTTTGGCTTCACAATAGTGGTGATTGCCATTAGGCGTTTGCCATTATCACATAGAACCCCTACTGGCCTGGCATAATGTGGCCAGCCTTGAAATGTGTAGCTTTTGATTATCGACTGGCAGTACAGCTGTGAACAAATTGCGTTTATCCATCAGAATGGGTTTGGAGCATGTGTTAAGATTCTGAAAATATTATATTCTTTCTATCTAGATTTCACTTGAAAAGAAAAAAATAGGACACAATTACTTGTTTATTAATGGCAAAAACACATACATGGACAACATTGTTAAAACATGCATAACCTGAAAAGCATTATTAAATATAAAATAATATATGGGTGGGTGTGTGTGTAACCAGAATATTACAGAAACCCAAGGTGTAGGATGCAACATAAATCCAGAGGGGTTTATAAAAGCATCACACACCATGTGTGTGTATAAAATTCTGGTTTTTACACACACACACACACACACTATTTTATTTAATTAATGGTGATATTTTTTCCCTTTTAGCACAGTTCAGTTAGTGCAGCACTTCTGTTAGTGATAGAGATACACACACACACACACACACACAGCCTGTCTCTCCCTTTTGTTTTGTTTTTTTTTTCTTTTCTTTTTTCTTTACATTACAGTGGTAACAACATTCTGGAAAGTCATGGTCCATCAGCAATGCTGCATAGTGTAAGGTGCTTTCCAAGGGTATGAGCAGCAGGATCAACCAGACTGATTTTTTTCATTTTCAAGGCAGGATCAACTAGATAGATATTTAAAAATATTTAAAATCATACTTGTCTCAACAGTGTGTGGCAAAGCTTGAGTGCTGGTACCTGTGCTCGGTAATGGAGCCACCATGTTGGGCAAGATGTTCAGCCCATTCACAGTGAAACTATGTGCCAGTTAGCTTTCTGTGGTGATACTTGATTGACAGGTGTTGATTACAACCTCCTGGTTGTAACCACAAATATTAACCAGGAGGTTGTAACTGGAGATAAATGTGTCTTTATCTGTACGTAAAATATTACCACCATTAATTAAAGAGTATTTTGTTTTTCATTTGTAACTGACAGTATTTTTCAGTTTTTTTCTCCCCTCCCCCCAGAGTCACAGCATACACATGCATGTACGTGCACACACACGCCAGGATCCGGTGGCCCCATTTGCCCCTCCCCAGACTTGCATCATTGCTCCAACTGCCTGCGCTGCCCACCAGACCTCCACCCAGTGGGATCATGACTACAGTGGAGTGGGCATCCACCCCTTTGAAGGGGAGAGCCACAGCTCGATCCCGCTCCAACCCTCCCCTTCCCTGAGCTGGCTGCCCAGTGACCCAAGGTTTTCCCAAACCCGTGTCACCGGTGTAACATGAGATAAGGTGCCAGTGCCTCAGCCCTTTGTGCCACTGGGCTGGCCACTATTAAAGAGTATTTTACTTCTTTTGATGAAGCTAAAATTATAACAGTTTCTTACTGAAATACTTTGAATGGAATGGGATTTTCTACTGTAACAATGACAGAATTCTATTGGATTATTAGGAGGCAGTATAGCACAGTGGTTAAGGGCACTGAGCTATAAACCTGTACTGACATGAACACAGCCAGGGTTTAGAAATCCTGATGTGGGGCTCCAATACCTGTTGGCACCACAGAGCCAGCCTTGAGATGTGTCATTTTTGATGATCAGCTGACACTAGCAGTATAGCCTAGAGATTAAAGCAATTCTGAAGATGGATTATTTTTACTAACAGTTTGAAATGTAAAGGTGATAACACAGTAAAACAATTATTATAGATGTAGGAATTGTTATAACACCTTAAAACACACTTAATAAAACAGTCTATTTTCTATTTAACCTGTTGGATTAAATACAGTCAAAGGAGAACCTAGACCCTCGGTGACATCATTTCCTGTCAGGAGCCCAAAACATATGGCTGCCACCAGCCCTTAATTACAGAGTGATTTACATATGAATAACTCTGGACTGCAAAGATTCACAGATCAACACAATAGCTCAATCAAACTAGCTTTTTATGGCTTTCAGACATTAAGAAATCCTGTTGATGACAGTTCCTCTTTAAGTCAATTGTTACAGCCTTATTAGCCACTATCCTGAATACTGATATAGAGAATAACCATATACAGAAGATGGTGAGGGTGTTCCCTAAAGAGATAGATACTCAAATTAACTTAAAATGCAGCTCTGAGCAGATAACAAATAAATTATTACAGAGCACAGAAAAATTGGATAAGGCAGGCTTCCTGTTAACTGACATGAATGCCTTGAAAAATGAAGTGACTATATTGAGGCAGATGCCTCAAAATATTTGACTAGAATGAAGTAGAATACAACACTCAAAATTGAGTGATAGTCATATATTATAGAAGAATCAAGCTAATCTCTTATAATGGAATATTGCTGGGATATCTGGAAAATGGCTAATAATGAATGGCTACAATTCAGACATAGGTTTGATACAGTCCTATTTTAGGAAACTTGGGTTAGAGAACAAATTGATTTGAATGGCTTCTGAGTGTTTCATTCCCATGTAGCTAGGATTAAGAAATTTGGGAGATTCTCTGGGGGTCTAACATCTTATATTAGAATTGGTAAAATATTACAGCTATTGAAGTTTTTAAAATTGACCCAAATTACATAATATTATCTTTGAAGTGGGGTAATGATTTGTATATTATACTGAATATTTATATTCTCCCAGCTAATGAGAAATATGACACCAAAAAGTTATGGATTAATCCATCCAAAGACTTGGATGCCTCCATAAAAAAATATTCACTTGGAATTATCATTGCTGCAGGAGACTTTAATGCTCAGATAGCTAACTATGATAATCTAAACATTCTGGAAACTGAAATGAATTTAACAGAATGTAATGTAAGAAAAAGCATGGATAAATCTAAAAATGCTAATGGATTGGAGTTACAGAATCTGGTAGAAGACAATCCCTGCTAATACTAAATGGAAGACTACCAGGAGATTTAGATGGAAAAACAACTTTTTTTTCCCATAATGGCCAGAGCTTGATAGATTATATGCTCTGTAGTCTTGAAAAGTATAAAAGCTTTCAAAATTTAGTTATTACAACTAGAGCTGAGAGTGATCATGCTTCTCTTGAACTCACAGTTGAGCTAAATATGGGAGAAGATATCTCTAATAAGACTGTTAATTTACAGCCACAGCTGGCCATATCTGGGAAAAAGATACTTCTTCATTCAAAAATAAATGATGATATAGTGGAGGGGGTTTTCATAGATTGGGAAGACAAATTTAATGAGTTAAATAATAGACAGATTATTGATAATGTAGATACATTTGACCAATGCAAAGTCAGCTAAATGCTGAATGATAATGTAATTAAGTTAATATATAAAAAATAAAATATAGAGAAAATTATAAAATATACCTGGTTTGATAATTCATGCCATGAAGCCAAAAAGGAATTTAATAAATTGATAAGATGGACAAAAAAACATCCGGCAAGGGTACATTTTTCAAATCGTAACAAAGCTATAAAATCATACACTAAATTTCTCTAGTTAAAAAGTCTTGAAGCTCTAAATAATCAATTGAATTAAATGTTTAGGATAATCCAGACAAAAGATAATCTCAGATTCTGGAATTTGGTGTCAAAGGGCACTAATTTATATTATTCTTCACCTACAGTGTATAAACCGAAGGACATGTGGGTGTCCCATTTTCAAAAAATATTTGATGGTGAGGAAGTCATGTTGTTCCCCGACTCTGTTAGAGGACCAATGAATAATGATTATGAACCATTGGTTGTATTTGAACAAGATCTAGAATATGCAATTGCTTGATTAAAAAGTAATAAAGCTCCAGGTCATGATCTTATCCCATCTGAAATGTATAAAATAATACAGTGATTTTTGGACACCGATACTCACATCATTTTTCAATTTATGTCTGCGTTACAAACATGTACTAAAAGAATGGACAACTAACATTATCGTACCAATACATAAGAAGGGATCTGTATATGACCCTAGTAATTTTATGCCCATTAGTTTACTGAATATATCCTCTAAACTTTTTGCACCAGTTATTTTGGATAAACTTATATGTTGGCTAAAAGCAAAGTGAATACTATCACCATTTCAAGCTAGATTTAGAAAAAATTCTCCACAATTGATAATGTATTCTGTTTAGCACCTCTAATTGAAAAATATATATGTATACGCAAGATGACATTGTATGTACTATATGTAGACTTCTCACATGCTTTTGATTCTATTAATATAAATATCTTGTGGGAGAGTCTACTGAAAAAGCAGTTACCCCACTCACTTCTGTTCCCTATTTATTTTTTGTATACCGGCATGCAAACAGCAGTTAGGTACAGTAGAAAAGGGGATCTGACTGAATTTTTTCCTTCAAGCGGGGGGGGGGAGGGATTAAACAGGGATGTCTGTAGCACCATCCCTGTTTAATATATATATTAACACACTTCTAGAATATGAGGCAGCCGATAACTTGGATGCCCAAAATATAAACAATCAAATAGTACATTAATTGGCTTATGTGGATGACACTGTTTCACTGTCCTTATCCAGAATAGGCTTACAACAAAAATTTACATTTTCATTCAAAATGTAAATATTTGGAATTAAATATAAATTTAAACAAAACAAAACTAATGGTGATGGGATTTGATCCCACAAACTACCATAAAACTGGGATTTATATAAATAACCAACTGGTTGAAATAGTTAATGAATATGTATATTTAGGAATTAAAATGACATCAGATGCTAAATGGACAAAACATCTAAAAGAACAAAGTACTGAAGCTAAAATAAGTTCTAAAGCTTTATTAAAGTTTAATAGTATGTTTTGATGGAATACTATAGTACCTGCCCTTAAAGCAGGAGACACAAAAATAAACACAGTTTTTTTATATGGAGCAGAAGTGTGGGGGTCTGAAGATAGTAAAGGAATAATCCTGGAAATTCCCTTAGTGTATTATTACAAAACCTTGTTAAAAGGCCCAAACTCTACAGCCAATGCTATGACCAGGGCAGAATTGAGGAAAATAAAAATAAATAACAAAAGAAATATGTCTATTAAGTTATTGGATAAAAATAATCAACAACTCTGATTATACGTTCCCAAAAATATGTCTGGAAGAAAAAGGAAACTGGAATGATAAAGGGATTAAATCAAACTGGTTAATATACTGTATCTTCAAAAGATACTAAATAAGCTCAAACTTCAACATTTATGGAAGGATACAGAAAGGAAAATTTCAATAGCTCCACAATACAAATAATTAATTTAAAAAAAATAAATTTTTGATGCACAGGAAAACAATATGCTGATCATAAAAAATCAGAAATGTGCACCATGGTATAAACATAATAAGATGGGCCAATTTTTAGAGGAATATTTGACTCTTCCAATTACCAGGGAACAAAGGAAAAACATTATATGGGAAGGGTTTGAGCTTTAATAGAAACATTACATCTGGTATATAATTATAGGATAAATGTGATTGCTCCTGTAAAAAGAGATTTCAAGAAGATTTAAGGCATATAATTATCAACTGCCCATTTAATACAAAACCAAGAAATCTATATGTTGCTCAGACACTTATGATCTATGCAAATATATTGTATGATGTGGTCTTTATAATATTACATCCTAAAACCTACAAAGAAACAGAGGCAACGGCCAATTTTTTAACATCAGTAATAAAGTATGAAAAAATGACTTATAGAAAGTACATTAGACAATTGAATTAATCAGCCTAAAAAGAGCAGAATCGAAACTGAGTGCTGCATTTACTGTTATTAGGTTTTAATTTATATTGCAAATAATGGTATGGTTACTTATCTTTTTCTACTTTTCATGCAGTATTGTATTATGTTTTTAATCTGATTGTTTATATGATATATTTATGTACCATTTGTAAAACTCATGGTGCTGGATTCACAAAGGTCAGCCTCAAGCTGCGACAATGGCAGCTTGTGCCGACCATCCCTGTGACCTGGACCCTGCATCTGATTCAGCATCAGGGTGGGTCCAGGGGTCTGTGTCCCATGACTTGCAGCATAGGTCACACAGATAGCACAATGACCACAAATGCCGCAAGCTGTGGGAAAGGTGGGAGACAGATGTGCCAGCATCCCTGCATGTCCCCCAATCCAGGGCAAGGTCAGGAACACAAGCCCCCAACCCCCACCCATCAGTACGAGCCACCCACACCCCCCAACCAATACCCCAACTGATGACTGGCACTGCCCACCTCACCACCATAGCCAGCCACTGATTGAACTGTGCCAAGTTTGCATACAGCAATAATACACACTCCATGAATGAAATGCACACTCCATGAATGACAGCAGCTGTCATTCACGGAGCACCTATTATTACTGTACACAATCTTGGCACAGCTCAGTCAGCTGGTGGCCATGGTGGTGAGATGTGGGCAGTGCCGGTCACTGACCCTACCTGCTGGGTGTGTGTGTGTGTGGGGGTGAGGGAAGTGGGTGGCAGGCATTGTCAGCTGGGGGTGTGGGGTCATTGGACCAGCAGGGCTATACTGGACATGTGATGGAGGGGGGAATCTTGCCCCAGGGCATGTGGGGGGGCAGTGAGCATATGGCTGGCTCCCAGCATGTGGGGGGTCTGGACATGGGGGGGTGTTCCACACACCCATCCTGGCACAGTGGGTGCCATACCTGGGAACTGGGGCTGTTGGAGGGCTGTAGAGCTGGGGCACAGTGGCAACCCCCTGTGGATGGCAAAGAACACTCATGCCACCTCATAGGTGGCATAAGTGGTCTTTGACAGATGTCCACCGGGGATTGTTCCTGAATCCTGATGTGGGATGTAGCAGCCACCCTTTGTGAATAGGGTGCAACTGCTGCCTTAAACCCCCTTATGCCCTGTTGCAAGGGGGTTTCAGGTGCATTGGTGCAGTTGGGTGCATGCAGCTTGTAGCATGTCACAGGCTGCCTTTGTGAATCCCACCAAGATGCAAATCAGGATGCAAGTGCTACTTGCTCCATTGTTTCAGACACAAGTTGCCTTGCGTCCTGAGCTGCCTTTTGTGAATCCAGCCCATGATACTTAACTGTCATGATTGATCAATAAACTGATTGATTGATACTGGCCAAGCCTCTGTGTGAAGGGAGACCCCTATATAAATTGTATTTGGTTATATTGGCCAAGCCCCCATGAGTCAGGGGGACTCCCATACCAAGTGTTCCATAACCAGATCCGTTTTCCAAAACCAGAACCAGACATTTCCGTTACCTTAGACCAATATTCTTCCCCCTTTTATGTGATGTTAAGTCCACCTGGGTACAGACAGAACCTTTTACTTCACTTGAACCTTGATCTTTGTTCGTTTCATTCTGGCTTCTCACTGTTTAGGTGCAGAACTAGACTATTGTTTCTCTCCAGAAACTTTGAGCAAATCCTTCACCACTGTGGTGTAGCTCCTTTCACACAGCAGCCTGTTGCAGGACCTTTGCAGCTCTCTCACAGCAGAGTTGCAAATCTGAACTCCTGCATCACATTCCTCCAACATGGGGAAAGGCATAACCCAGGCCCTGGGGGATGAGCGACTGGCAACCCCCAGGCAGGCACTTCCCAAGCCTTGCAGCCCCAATTCTCTGCATAGCATCTGGAGCCCCCCCCGGAGGGGTTTCCATTAAACTGACTTCTTTCTC
This sequence comes from Neoceratodus forsteri, assembly GCA_016271365.2. NCBI lineage: Eukaryota > Metazoa > Chordata > Ceratodontiformes > Ceratodontidae > Neoceratodus > Neoceratodus forsteri. The sequence continues at coordinate 1,243,085,661 of CM057454.1, read as the reverse complement.
AAAGTCCCCTGAGTTTTGGGAGCTCTCTGGCAGCTCCCCATTGGCTGAATTCACTGTCCTTACAAACAATAATATGTATGAGCCTCCCTTGATGCCTGATTGGCTGGGTAAATGGGCACCAAGTATTTCCCCAGTTTTTTCCTTCAATAAGTCATTTTAACAGTCCCATAGTCCCTTGACAAATTCCTGGCCTTTCTATTGGCTCAAACTAAGGGTGTGTGAAAAAAAAACCTCTGCAGGCGGGATGTAAGCAAAAGTCTGACTTTTGCTTCTGCAAAAGTTTGGAAATCAATTTCTGAACTTTTGCAGAAATTCCACCTGCTATGCACCCCACAATAGCTAGGTGATTAGTTTGATTTTGTCCCCCCATTGTCACCTGTCACCCGATTGACCAAAATAAAGAAATAAATCACTGGTGGTTAGCGGTCCCTCCCCCACCTGATCACCGGCCCCTGACATATTTAAAAAATCACCAAACCCTGGTGGCTAGTGGTCCATGTCCCCACCCAACCACCCGCCAGTGTCCTTCCCAGTGTTATTAGTTAGTCTCTCCCCAGTGCCATACCACATCTATTAATTTTATTTCCCCTGGTGGTCTAGTGGTAATTTGTGAATTCCCCTCCTATTCCTGAATCCCAGTCACCAGTATTTTATTTTTAAAGGTATTTCCTGGTGGTTTAGTTGTCCCCCACACCACTCCCATCATGACAGGTAGTGTCCCACCCCACTCCCCCATCTCAAAACAAAGCAGGCCACCGGCAAAGCCCTGTACTCTCCTCGTCTGCTGGCAGCCTACTGAGATTTCAATGAATGAATGCATGTGCATACAAAATGCACTCATTCATTGGAATCTCAGTGGGCTCCAAGCTGAATAGCAGAGTGGAATGCTGTGCCTGTGGCCCACTCCATTTCAGGATGGGAGGAGTGGGGTGGGATACTACATGTCGGGGTGTGGGGCCACTAGACTACCAGGGAAATACTGTAAAATAAAATACTAGGGATCGGGATTCAGGGATAGAGAGGGAGGGGAATTCACTAACAATCACTAGCCCAGATGGAAAAAGTATTTTAATATATGGAGGACAGGGATGGTGCTGGGGGGGTAACTGACTAATAAGACTGGAAGAGACACTGGCGGGTGGTCAGGTGGGGTAGGGACCACTAGCCACCAGGGTTTGGTGTTTTTTTAAATATGTTGGGGTAGGTGATCAAGAGGAGGGCACCGCAGGGGGGTTACATTGAGTTGGGGAGGAACCATTAGCTATGGGTGAGGGATGTGGCCCTTTCCCCTAAACATTCAGCAATTTGTTCTTTAAATATGGTCTCCATGATTCATGGTGGATCAAAGCTAGACCAGGAATGCTGTGGAGCAGCTGACCTGATGCAAAATTGAAGACTTGAGTGTACTTAAATTCTGGTATACTGATAGAATTACAGCTTTTAATTTTTCATGTTACTAAAGCTAAATTTAAAACAATATATGCACTTGTAGTTGTGTTCCTTCATTTGAGGTTTAAAAGGCGAGCCTTCAGAGGAGATGTTCACGGAGACCAGAACCTGGTGCCCAGAACCCAGTGCCTAAGGTTTTGAAGGAATCAAGGCATAATCAGAACAACTGAAAACTCAGAAAACCTAATCATAAGATGGCTACAAAGACTATGAACAATAGAAACTAAAGACAGAAGACTGAAGACTGAAGAATCAAATACTGAAGAGTGGAGAGTGTGGATGAACTGAAAACTATAACATACAAGATAAAAGCATTCTTTTCTTCCTTTTTTTTGAAGGATTTGTGATCACATGATGTTGTTTCAGTTTCATAGTTAATTCGTTTGACTAAAAGCTATTATGAAGCACAAAACAACACATTTTGCAATTATCCCACAGTCATAAAATTCAGTTACTATACATATGAAATTTCATAATGAAATATTCTAAAACAAATTATTTCTTCAAGCAGTTATTTCATTTGAAGATGGCATTTCAAGAAAAAAGCTTTTAACAAAGCTTTCCCCTATATCAAGGGGATGAGCATAACTCTGGAAACTAGTTCCAAAGTTTTTTTTTTTTTCTAATTTAGCCTTGATAAGCATACATCCCAAAATAATAAAAGGAAGGCAGGCAATTGAAAACCCATTACTAGGAAGGGTATTGAGACCTCTCCAGTATCTAAACACATCAACATGCCATCCATAATCTCTCAAGGATTCCAAGGAGTGATAATTACATGCTTCATACAGGACTCTGCCAATATAAATGTCAGCTGGTAGGGATCAAAGTTCAGATAACTCCCCTGTGTCTATCCAGGGCTTTACCATACTGGTTCAACATCTTTTATGTCGACCGGCACTCATCGACAGGAATCATGTCTACAGCAAGTTGCAGTCATCATGATTCCTGTAAGACTCCCAGTCCTTTTTCTTTTATTGGGGGGTGAACCCCCCATGCGGGGGATCTTCCCATGCCCCCTGACTTAATGATTCCTAACTCCAGTTGGAGTTACTTCAGGGTGGGGGTGCAGGACCAGGAGACAGTGTGCCCCTGTCTTAGGCACACCAACACAGTGACCTGTCGGCAAAGTGTCAATTTTGCCAACAGGATTGTAGTTCGCTGTGTTGGTGTCACCATAAGGGGGGCATTTATTTATTTATTTATCTAACAGACTTAGGATTACAACCTTTGAGTCAGGAACTTATTTACAACTTATTTACAAAGGCTCCACATCAGAAAAAACAAATACAAACACAATACATATAGACATAGACTGGCAGCTAAAGATTACAGTTTTTTTTCAGTTATACAATATTGCAGAATCAATATCAGCTATACATTGCATTGAACATGTTACTGAGAGCTGTATTTTAAGAGAACAATAAGTTTGCTGATAGAGGGAGGGAGTAACAGGTTTGATATTTACAGCGAAGTAAAGAATTAGACAGATATCTTGTGAGTGCAGTCAAAGGAGGCATTGTTAATAGGTAATGTTTGGTAGCCCTATTGGTAGGATAGCTCAATCCAGTGGTAAAACCTAGGACCAGGCCCACAAACCTACTGTCCCTTATTTGGGCAGTTTTCATTTGTCTGGGTCCCTACCCATCCTTCATCACCCATTGGTCACTTGGAAGAACTTTCCTAGAGACTTCCTTCCCTCTGAGTGCCAGTAAAAGTTTGACCATGCCCTGATTTTACATTATCATATCGCAAACCTCCAGTTTCCAACTTAAGGTGTCATGTGAGGCATTCGTCACTCAAAGGTAACTGGGGGTTAATATCAATCAAAGTTTAACCAAAAAGCTATACCCTTGCCCAGAGATACAGTTTAAATGTTTTGTCAGATTTTCATAATGCCAATTAAGATCCTCAAATACAAACTGCTTGCAGAAATAAATGCCATGATACAGACTGATGTTGGTGACAATTATATAATAGTATTAATTAAGCAGCCAAATTACTTAATTAATAATAAGTTTAACTAATTCTAGAATTAATGCTATGCTGAATCCAAAAATCATTTGAAACAGACTAATAAAATCAGGGATACTCTCATTATGGTTATTCTGTAACTCTAAAAATCAAGCTAGAGCTATATAAAAATAGTGAAATATCCAACAGTCCATTATGGCACATCTCAAGTTAAAGAATATCTATTCCACACTTGTGGTTTGAAACATTAATAAAACTGAGCTCAACTGAAGAGAGCTGTGACTCCAGTATGATCAGAAGTTCATTCATTTTTTTACAGTTGTTCAAGGCTTCATTAATTCTGAAGTCTGTAAATCAATATGAATACCAACTCTGTTTTATTGTCAGTGGTTCATACAATTAATTAGCTTGAACAAATAATTTAAAATTAACTAGGTGTACATGACAAAATAATACTGCCAACAGCTGTTGAGCCCAAGGTTCCAAAGCAACCAATTCTCAATGGGTAAACCAGGATTTTGGCCCCAGGCATTTAAAGAAATATATCCGTCGGCTCCTTCCCTATTATTCCATATTTGGTGACTCATCTTCAACGTTAAATGAATGAGGCACTTTAATGCTTAACAGTTGAAAATGAATCCTGTCCCATATAATAAGATACGTGCATCAAACTCCAGTCTTGTTCAGAGACACATATTCTAAACATACTCTTCACAGTGTTCCATTAGTCATAGTGCATGAGAACAGACAGGGTCTGGTGCATCTCATAGCTTAGCAACAGTGCATTTGTTTGATACATATAATTTGAAACCATCCTCAGGCAATATGTTCTGAGGTATTTGGCTCAATAAACAGGAGTCCATTTGGTCTTAATGTGCAGCTACAAGGCAAGATTCCATCATGAATAAAATGGAACAAATAACATAGCATAGCATTCCCACAGAGTTTCTCCAACTCATTTGCCAGTCTCCAAAATCATTAAAGAAGTGTCACTGGGAAAAAGAAGAAATAAAACAGTACCTTTGTGGGGAGATACCCCAGAGCCAGCCTCCCACTGTCAGTAAAACAGCATCTTTTACCAAAAAGAAACCATCATTCACAGGACTCTTACAGGTTTTCTTATAACTTTTATTAATCATCACTCTGACCTGGGGCTTTGTCTCCACATGGCTCCCTTTCCAGCTCTGAAAACAGCCAGGCCAATACCTGTAGATTAAGACAGAGAACACGCTCCACTAAGCACAATAACTTTGGGGGTTAATTAATAAGCAACAGTCTGAGGTACACTCAGGAAAGGAAAGAGAACAAAATAGAGAAAGTAGAGAAGAAAGAGAGATGCAAAACCAAAATATTGCTTTAGACCAAGGAAATGTTAGAGAAAATGTTAGAGATGTCTCACATCAGTGTCCTTTATTTTTGTGTGATTTTGATGCTTTTCTTACTCTATATGTGCAGAGATTTAAGTTAGACCCCCATCTAGATTTCCACCAGATATATCACATTTAATCAAGAATAGAACAGGAGAAGTTCTAGATGACATACATGAGGGTACAAAGATAAATAAAGAAATTAATGGAATAAATGAAAGTGAATTGAGAAACCTTTATTGGAAATTTTGAAGGAAATAAAGAATGGGATCTTGTTAAATAATGAATTGCTGATCAATTTTACAACAATGGTCAGCACACAATTGTTAAAGAATATAGAGGGATGTAAGGATATTATTCTGGAAGCGACAAAAGAAAAAGGACAAGGAAAAAGGGGCAGAAAGTAAAAAAACAAAAGAAAAATATAAAGGCCACAATGATAGAATTAGGTAATAAAGAAAAGGGGGAAATAAAGAAATTAATACAGAGTTTACAGGGAAATAAATCAACTAGAAATAGTAAAACATCCCGGAAGGACACAAAGGAAAGAAGAGAGTGAGATGAATCAAGATCAGAGCAAGATGAGGAAGGGGAAAAAAGAAAGTAGAAAGTGAAAATGAGGAATATAGAGAGTATTAGGAAGAAGGGATAACTAAGAGATATAAGGAAGTGAATGAATCTAAACATAAAAGACAAAAATCTAGTGAGGAAGGAAGAACAAGAGATATGAGGGAAGACACTATAAGTTTAGAAAAAAGGGAGAGAGAGAAACAGATTGATAGAGGAGAAAGACAGCCCACAGTTTTCCTTAAAGGTATACCATGAGCAAAAAAATTAAAATCATGTAACTTTAAATTATCAGCAGATAACGTATGCAAAGATACTTTGGGAAGTAGATTTTCATGGAATGACATAAGCTCTACTTACAGATACTAAAGGCCAAACCCAAATACCTACCTGGTACCTAGGGGTCATATACCAACTATCATGCTGCATTGTACTAAGTAATCATATGCATAATATCTCTCAATGTTAATGTCATGATTTAAATCTCCCTAGTCCCTTTACGTTTCTCACCACTGCTGTATCGAACTGTATCAAGCTATGTAGTGAAGTATCTATCCTATTGTAACAATGACTACTATACCAATGTTTTCTCTAAGCACTACCATGTATTTTATTTTATATGCACCCAGGTCACATCTGGAAACGAGCGGTTTATTTTCCTGCTCAGCATGCCTATCTGGTTAATGTCATTAATAAATAAATAAATAAATAAATAGAGGTAAACATAAAGGATGGATCTGTGTGGTGGTAAAAAATAGAAATGTTAGAAAACAGTTACTGGAGGCAAAAGAACAACTTCAGGAAATAGGAATGAAAGTAGATACATCTATAGATGAGAGGAATGGAAAGGAGAGAACTGATTGGTCAGAAAAGGCAAGGACAGGACAAAACAAAATAGTAATGTCCAACAAAGGATATCTCACTACATGAAACCAGTAGTGAGTGAACATGTATTAACAACAGAATCAGTGCATAAGAGAGTGATAAGAGGTAGATTGCAAAGAGGACCTAAAATAAATAACAGTGTAAATTTGGATGAAACCCAAAGTGAGAAAGTTTTGGATAGTCATATGAGTGTAAATATGAGTGGAGTAGGAGAAGAAAGCATGGAATATGTGATAGAGAACACTATAGAAATAGAATGACAGTATGACTATTAGAAAATCAAAGTGGAAGAACAGATATTGTACATTTTGAGTTGGAACATAACAGGTTGCTGGAAAATTTTAAGATAATGGATTACTTAAGTTCCTAAATGAAATGCAGATAATTATATTACAAGAAACTTGGGTAAATACCCTAGAGGGTTGTCATGTGGAAGGATATCAAGGGTGGCATATCCCTGGGGAAAAAACAAGTTTATATGGACATCCAGCAGGGGGAATTAGTACTTTTGTTAGGATGGTACCTGGTTTAATGTATAAATGTATCTGGAATGATAAGAATGCTAATATTCTAGTAATTTAACTTACATGGAAAAACAAGGAGAAATGGCTGCTGATAAATGTATATTTCCCATCAGACACCACTGCTTCTCCCATTATTTTTTTTATTTTAGTTTTTGTTGACCGGGTAAGTGCACTAGACAAATCCTACCTATTTTCAGGCATGACCTGGGGAAGGGGGATACAGATGAATGCCAACTGACCTTGAACCAGATTAAACTGTTGGTGGTATTTTTAGTGAATGAGGGAAATTTGGCCAGGACACCGGGGAAATTCCCTTACTGTTTTCAATAAGTGCCATGGGATCTTTAACATCCACCTGAACTACCACCAATCCAGGCAGATGGGACCTTGGTTTAACGTCTCATCTGAAAGATGGTACCTCAGAAGTGCAGCACCCCTCTCATGTTGCACTACAGTGCCAGTACTGGGATATATTAACCCAAGTGCCAGATATGGGAACTGAACCCACAGCCCTCTGATCTCCCGGCCTCAGAGGCGAGTGTGCGCTACCTACTGAGCCACTGACACTGACATTGCATCGGTAGATATGCAGAGATTTTAGAACAACTTCCAACCCAATACCCAGGTGTTATGATTACTGACGCAGGAGACTATAATTTAAGGTTAGAGGAGGAACAAGAGGACAAGGGAAACAAATGGAATTTGGATGACTTCCTTGATATACCTATTAGGAAATCATGTGATAAAAAGTAGAGCTGGTAGTAGATTCTTATCAGAATTATGCAAATGAAATATGCAGATTGTGAATGGGAGAGGCAGCGGGGATAAAACTGGTTTAAGTACATTCTTTTATAGAAATGGTATGAGCCTACTGGACTATATAATTGTAGATGTATACTCCTACAAAAAGATCTGTAGGTTGGGAATGGTTGAAAACTGGGACAATGATCATAGGCCACTTTGGGTGACCTTAGAATGCCCAATTATAATTACTAAGGAATGTAGAAATAGAAGAAGATGGATAGACCAGAATATGGAAATAAAGAAAAGTAGAAGAATACAATGGAATAACATAAATAAGGAACAATTAAAAGGATATGTAAATTTGCCAGAAATAGAGGGATTAAAACAATATTGTATGACAACATTACAGGTCAAATTAGATCTAGATTTAGAACAAGATCAAAGGGAAAATAGTTTTTTGGGATAGTTGGCATTAGAAGATACAATATATAAAGAATCGGAGAAACAGTAAAACAAAGGTAAGACTAGGAGACCTTTTTTTAGTACCAAGTGGTATGATGGAGAGTGTATTAAAATGAAAAAAATAATAAATCAAATAGGTAGGAAAATAGTGAAAACAAATAATGTAGAAGACTGAAAAGCCTTGAAATCACTAAAGACTGAATATAAAGTACTGACAAAAACTAAAAAGGACAAAATAATTATGAGCTATGGGGTAAACTGCAAATAGCTATACAAGACAAAAATGGAAGTGACTTTTGGAGATTAATGGCTTTTTGCATGGATGATATAAGATATAATGTAACAGCAGTAATTCTGCCACAAGAATGGATACAGCATTTTATGTCTGTTTTTAGTAACATAGAGAATACCTATGAACAAGAAATAGGTATAGATACAGACAATACTGACAATTCAAATTGGGTGGAATTTACAAAAGAGGAAATTGTGATGGCAATACAAAAACAGAAAAAGAATAAAGCCCCAGGTATAGATGACCTAGGGGCAGAATTATATCAAGTGGATGCAGAATGGTGGGTGGAGATGTTACTAAAATTATACAAGAACATATTAAAATATAAGATAATACCCAAAAATTGGAATAGAGGGGTAATAGTACCCCTTTTCAAGAAAGGACAAATGACATTGCCAGAAAATTATAGACCAATAACACTATTGAATATCAACCAAAAAATATTTACCAGATTGATTCTAAACAGAACAGAACATTCGATGGAAAGTAATGATATCCTTTCCTAGTGCCAAACAGGTTTTTGTAGATATCAGTCTACAGTGGACAAGATGTTTACACTTAGGTATATTCTAGACAAATATGTCAGATCAAGGAAAGGAAATATTTACATGTTTTTTATTGACATTATGTCAGCATTCGATTCTGTGCATAGAATAACTCTGTGGGAAATTCTAAGAGATCTGGGAATGGATCCAGAGTTATTGAATATCATCAAGATATAACATCAAGAGAATAAACTTGTTGCAAGATACAATAAGGAAAGAGATATGAGTGAAGCAATAAAGGTTAATTTTGGGGGTGAAACAAGGGTGCACCTTGCCACCAACCCTATTTAATTTATATATTGACAAAATAATGAGAAATTTAGAGTAGGTTAATACCTTTGCACCAAAGATAGAAGAAACTGGAGTACAAATATTGTTATACGCAGATGATGCAGTAATAATATCTCAAACTCCGCTAGGCTTAAGAAGAGCTGTTATAGCTATAATAAAATCCTTAGCTGCATTACATACAGGGCCGGATTCACAAAAGACAAATCAGGATGCAAGGTAACTTGTGTCCAAAACAATGGTGCAAGTAGCACTTACGTCCTGAATTGTGTCTTGGTGGGATTCACAAAGGCAGCCTGTGATATGCTGCAGGCTGCCTGCGCCCAAAATCACCAATGCACCTGAAATCCCCTTGCAACAGGGCGTAAAGGGGGTTTAAGGCAACAGTTGCACCCTATTCACAAAGGGTGGCTGCTTCGTCCCACATCGGGATTCAGGAACAATCCCTGGTCGACATCTGTCAAAGACCACTTATGCCACCTATGAGGTGGTGTAAGTGTTCTTTGCCATCCACAGGGGGTTGCCACTGTGCCCCAGCTCTACAGTCCCTGTGGGCTACAACCCCCAACAGCTCCAGTTCCCAGGTATGGCACCCACTGTGCCAGGATGGGTATGGAACCCCCCATACCCAGACCCCCCCCCCCACACATTGAGAGCCACCCATATTTTTTATTTTTTTTTATTTTATTTTAACAGCAGTTTGGAAAACCTTTGAGCCATAGGCTCATTTACAAAGGTACCTTGTCACAGTAAGACAAACCAAAATACACAGTATAGCAGTACAACACATAAGTATAACAGTAAATTAAAACATAGATACAAACAAGCTGGTACAGGTAGAATGGATGCAAACAATACCAGAGTTATGTCGTCCTTAGCAGCTTAGTAATAAGCTTTGTCACAGTGTCACTGGGGCACAGTGGCAACCCCCTGTAGATGGCAAAGAACACTTACACCACCTCATAGCGGCATATGCCCACTGCTCCCCCACATGCCCTAGGGCAAGATCTCCCTCCATCCCACATCCACTATAGCCCTGGTGGTCCAGTAGACCCAACCCCCAGCCAACAATGTCAGCCCTCCCCACTCTCCTCACCCTCCCACACATGCACCCGTCGGGTGAGTCAGTGACTGGCACTGCCCATCTCTTACCACCATGGCCAGCCACCGTCTGAGCTGTGCCAAGATTGTGTACAGTAATAATAGATGCATGAATGACAGCCACTGTCATCTGCGTGGAAAGTATTGTTACTGTACGCGATCTTGGTACAGTTCAGTTGGCAGCTGGGCCGGTGGTGAGAGGTGGCAGTGCCAGTCACCGTGGGGGGTATTGGTTGTGGGGGTGGGTGGCTCACACTGATGGGTGGGGTTGGGGGGCATGTGTGCCTGACCTTACCCTGGATTGGGGGGGGCATGCAGGAATGTCAGTGCTTCTGTCTCCCACCTTTCCCGTGGCTTGCAGCATGTGTGGTCATTGTGCCATCTGTGTGAACTATGCCACAAGTCATGATCAGCAGACCCCTGGACCTGCTTCAATGCTGAATCGGGTGCAGGGTTCAGGTTGCAGGGATGGTCGGCACAAGCTGCCATTGTCGCAGCTTGCTGCCGACCTTTGTGAATCCGGCCCATGAAGCTTAATAAGGAAAAAACTAAAATAGTGGTTTTTGGAAATAAGACCAAAAATAAACAAAAATGGAGCATTAAGAACTCAGAGCTTGAAGAAGTTAGAGAGTTTACCTATCTGGGTGTAACCTTCTGTGATGACTTAAAATAGAAAAAAACACATAGAAAAAATAAATGAAAAGCATTAAAAACCTTGAATGGAATTAAGCATTTTGTAAAAAAAATAGGTGGGTACTCCTTTATAGCCCAATATAGATGCTTAAAAGCAAATGTTAACTCTCAAATTTTGTATGGTTCAGAGGTATGGGGACATCAAGGTAATTATAAAAATTTGGAAATAATTCAGAATAAGTAGCTAAAAAACCTTTTGAGTCTCCCAAGGGGAGCTTAAGGGGCTGAAGCAAGATTGGAAACAGGAACTCCATCAATCCAAGCAACAATAATTAAAAAAATAAATCATACTGGAAAAAAATTATAACAGCACAAAGAGACAGTTTGATACATACATGCTGGGTTGATGCAATGAAAACAGAAGTCGGACTGGACATAAATTGGTTTAGTATGCTAAACCATGAATTAAATGAAACTGAGTTGCCCTATAATTATTTATTGGGCCCCGAAGGAAGTATGAGAGATATACCAGAATTTGAACAAATTGCAATTCAAAGAATAGAAGATCAAGTGATCCAAACAGATTTTGGAAGGATAAAAGACTCATGGAATGGTTCTCCATTTAAGAGAATAAAAACAGTTTTTGGAGTAGAGAAATATTTATTAAAATGGGAAAATGAAAAACAGAGAAAAGCAATTACCAGATTAAGGTTTGAGGAATTTGATAGATGGGGAGAGAACTGTAGAGGATTTAAACAGGTGGATACCTGCGTATGTTGCAATAATGCAGCACTGTCCAGTACTCACTTAATTTTGGAGTGTGAAGCATTTGGTGATATAAGGAGACAATACAATGAGCAATCCTTCCAAAATTGTGGTGGAATGAATAAGGATGAGCAAATAAAAGAGGTTTTAAACTGTAAAAAATTAAGTAAGATATTTGCCCTAGCGAACTTTGCCCATAGAATAGCAAAGAAAATGAAGTGGAGTATCTGATTAAGATAATTATCCTATGGATTTGATATCTGTTTATGGAGCTGGATTTAATAATTAAAAATTGCTGGATCTAAGTTATTGGAAATGAAATACATAAATATTGTAATAAGTTAGAGAACACTAAAGGTTCTCTTTGTGAATTTTAAATTTTGTATAACAAAAGGATATTTTTATACAAACTTGGAAATAAATTTTACCTTACCTTACCTACCCTAAAAAAACAGGACCCTGAAGCAGTGTTAGCATACCTTTTTTCAGGCAAAAACAAGCCTGTCAGCACTGAAAGGTGCTATAATCATCCTGTGTATTTCCTATCCTCTCCTGGATATCCTGTCTTGGGTGCCACAACTCATGTTTATATGCGGCTTTTCTACAGCAGAACTGGCAGCAATATAAAATTTATAGCAGAGCACAACCATGTGGGTGAACTAAAAATATATCACTTATCATACACTGCTGATTTCTATGTGGAGCTTCAAAAGTAAATACGCTTTCTAAAGAATTTTAGACCTAGTTAAATTATTATGTCAGGGCAGGTGATAGGATATTTGTAGACGACGTGATGGCAGCCTAAGAAACAACAGCACGCCTTCATAGCTTTGCTCCCGCACAGCAAACAATACCGACAAAATTCTTCTTTGAGTGAGCATTTTGGCTTCAGAAGAGACTGCCACTTACTGGAGATTCTGGTTTCTCTGAACAAACTAGCCTAAATGGAAATCTACATGAAGAAGGCTCCTCCACGGCACTTGCTGCTTCCTACCCCAGAAAAAGATAAGACTGCCAACCTGGCCAAGCAACATGCCTCTAACTAGTCTAAGTCATCAGCCACTCAGACGGCCCTCTCAGAGGAAAGATCCCTCCAGATTATGCAGCCCCTGCAAGATGCAATTTTGTCAATGTCAGTGGATCTGCAGCAGATTAAAGTGTCGGTGGCATCTCTGCAGGTTCGGGTGGGAGACACAGAAACCAGACTCATATCAATAGAGAAAAAGCAGGGGAAGGTTGAGCAAGACACTATAAATATCAACAGGCGCATTAAAAAACTGGAGGAAAAGCTTGAAGACTTGGAGGGGCGCAGCAGGTGCAATAGCCTCCTGGTAATAGGCATCCCAGAAAAATAAGACGAAGAAGGTACTTCTCCAATTTTATTCCTGTGAAAGTTTAGTGAGAAGATTGCTGGGCCAGTGCCAAATGGGGTGACTTACATAATTGAGAGGGCTCATCATGCCCTACGCCCACTGCCACCATTGGGCTCTCCGCCTAGACCCCTTATCTTCAAGCTGCTCAACTTTTTAGATAAACAGCATTTTCTGGCTAAGGTCTGGGAGCTACAAGAGGTCCAATGGGAGGGCCGTAAGATTCGTATAACTCAGGACCTGCCACAGTCAGTACGCATGAAAAGGCAAGAACTTCACCCCACAGTTGCCAATCTAACTGCAGCTGGGAAGCCATTCCATGTGAAGCACCCAGCGATACTGCAGGTGAAGCATGGGGAACAGTGGCTGGCTTTCGACACCCCTGAGCAGATGAGCCAAGAATTAAAATTTCTGCTGACGAACTTGTTCAAGTAATCTGTGCTCTGTGGCCCTGTCCAGTCGCAATTGTATAGCAGTACCTGGTTTACTTTCTGGGACATGATTCCAGGGAGATCTGTTTCAGGTGCACCTCCGGTCTTTAAAACTAAACTGGGAACTAGACTTTAAAATGCTGATACCGATGCTGGGGATCAGTTTGTATGATGTCCCGCTTACAGCCCATCTAGCATCTGATCCTAGCAGCGAGCATCTTTAGTGGCTTTGATGTGATCTCCTGGCATACTCCCAAGACTCCCATTCACTGGCTCGACCAGATGGACTATTCTTCTTTTGGACTGAACCTGCAAGTATTCCTGAAAGACCCTGCATGATGCATTTTCCTTTAGAATTGAGGCCATTTGTATTATTTGAGATCTACTAAGGCGACCAGAGAGTTCATCACAAATGTCTCCCTTTTTTCATTTGGGTGAAAACAGTCGGCTTAATGAGGACATGCTGATTACCCCAGCTAAAGGCTTTAGTCAGACCACTTCTTTTGTTTTCGGGTATTTTTTTTTCTTTCCTCTTAAAAAACTGAAAAGCTGACTGGTAATGTCTGATTTGTTAATTTAATTGATAACCTATGGTTCTTTACACAGTTGACCTTTGGGGGTTAACAAATATTCGCCGAGAATAATATATTGGCCCTGAATTAGGGTCTCTTTCCATTTTTACTGCTCTGAGAGCATTGTTTTATGGGTCTTTTCAGCATGCTTTATTGGCCTCAACTAAGCCAACTATTTCAATAAGTTTGCTTCCTATTGGTGCCAGTTTGTTTCCAAGGAGGCAACATTTCTGTATACCGGAATGCCCGGATGTGGGTGGGATCTTTTTCAATGGTCCCTGCTTGATAATCTTGCTCTCATTTGCTTCAGTCTCTAGTGTTTGCTGTGGGAGGGGCTAGGTGTAGCTGGTTGTTTTCATTTGATCTGCAATAAACATCACCGGGCGATATTATAGTAGTAGTCCGGTTAATTAGAACCGGGGGTCGTTACTTGGACTTAGGTTGGTATGTTTATTGTGTTATTTTATTATGGGTGGGAGTTGGGGGGACAGGGGTATCAAGGATTATGTGTGTATTTTTCTCTGATTGTTTATACTTTAGAGTGGGGGGGTGCCAAGTGTTCTTATGCCTTCACTGTAATGCTACTCAAGGGGCTATTTTGGAATGTGTCAGAGTCATACAAATGCCTAGTTCTCATGCATTCTGTGTAAGAAGACCATGGGAGAACCATACAACTTTGTGAGCTGGAATGTTAAAGGGGCTCAAGACAGGTGTAAAAGGCAAATTATTCTATTGCACTTGTCCCATCTTAAGATGGAGATTGCTTGTTTGCAGGAAACACACCTCCAGAGGGAAGACATTCTTCTTTTGCGAAGAAACTGGGTAGGGAAAGCCTTTGGCTCTGAGATCTCCACTAATTGTGGCAGTGTGGCAATTTTAGTGGCAAAGGTGGTCCCATTTAGGCTAGTTAGGGAAATCTAGGATCCTAATGGTCAATATATTCTTGTACATGGTATGCTGGAATCCCACCCAGTACTATTAAGTGCAATTTATGGCCCAAATATAGATTACTCTCATTTTTTTACATATCTGCTGGGCTTAATATCAACTGATCCCCAAAGCTAACAATACTGGGTGGAGATTGGAACATTACCCCTCAAGTAGATCTCGATAGGTCGGACAGTAGAAGGCAAGGCCTTTCTCTGGCACAACGAGCATTGAAAGATCTTATGAGTGGGGCGGCCCTCCTAGATGTCTGGATAATATTAAACCTGAAAGAAAGGCAATATTCCTGTTTTTCTCATCCCCACCACTCATATTCTAGAATAAATTACTTTCTAGTTAGTTCCTTTGCATTGTCAGGTATCTTGGATTCGATTATCCATACCAGAGTTCTATCTGACCATTCCCCTGTTGGTCTCACATATCTACTGGGACCAGGTATAAAGCGAGAATTTATGTGGTGATTAAATAATCAACAACTCTGGAGCATATCAATGATTTTATCACTACATTCCTTGAGACCAACAGGGGGCCAGTGGATAGAATTGACTTAATGTGGGCAGCACTGAAATGAACTCTAAGGGAGGAATGTATCTGGCTGGCGGTGACTAAGTCACGCCAACATAAAGCACAGACTGACTCACTCCTTAATTCCATTTGAGTTTTAGAAGGCTTTTTAAGCCGACTTCCACTGTAGAAGAGTGGGCTAGGTTACATAAACTTCAAGCTCAATATGCAGATTTGATGGCGCAACGGTCAGAGCTTTCCCTTCACTGTTCCAAGTTCAGGTACCTTGAATCAGGAGAAAGGGCAGACAAATTGCTTGCAGTCAGACTCAGTCAGGCAGAGGCCTCACGGTTTATCCCAAGTCTTTGTGCTACATGGGATGTCCTGTAGTTACTGATCCAAAAGGGATAACTGAGGCGTTTGGAGTATTCTATCAGAATCTTTACTCTGTCAACTCCCAAGCATGGCCATCAGAGGTAGAGATTATTCAGTACCTCAACTCAGTAGTACTTTCCCAGGTGTCCCCTATGGAAGCAGCCCTCCTAGGAGCATGCATTACCATTGGAGAAATACGACAGGCCATAGGACAACTGCCCTTAGATAAATCCACTGGTCCTGATGGCCTATCCAATAATTTATATAAATCCTGCTGCCCTATCTTGGCTCTGGTATTTTAGGAGGTGTACAATTTTTGGTATGAAAATGGCCTCTCTGAGTCCAGTTTCCTAGACACACTCATAACTCTTATCCCAAAGCTGGGGAAGGACCCCTTATACCCTGAGAGTTACCACCCCATATCTCTACTTAATTCTGATCTCAAAATACTAGCAAAGATTCTGGCCAATAGTCTTGCCCCCATTGTGAGCGGCCTTATTAGTAATGAACAGGTTGGATTCATGATGGGGAGATCCTCAGGGGACCATATGCGGAAGCTGTTACACCTGATTTCGGCATCCAGGGATTCAGATGTTCTGGCAGTGCTTGTTTCCCTGAATGCTGAAAAGGCATTTGACTGCATCTCCTGGGACTTTTTTTTCCTTGCCCTTGCTCACTTTGGTTTGTCTGGTGACTTCCTTAGATGGGTACATTTATTGTATACCTCACCATCGGCTTGAGTCTGGTGCAACGGCATGCTCTCCACCCCTTTTCCACTCTGCCGGGGCACCAGACAAGGATGCCCATTGTCCCCACTTTTATTCAATTTCTACCTTGAACCTTTGATTCACAGATTATTGACCTCCTAGGAAATCATGGGTATTAAATTGGGAGACAAGCGATATGCCCTCTCTGCATAAGTAGATGATTTACTCTTGCACATTGAAGCCCTCCATATACCATCTCGGCTCTTCTAAAATAAATTGAGGCCTTTTCTAAAGTGTCATATTACAAGTTAAACCTCTCTAAGACCCAGGTTTTTCCATTAAATCACAGAACTACTAAGGCTACATTGGCAGCATACAATCTATCATGGGAAGCAAAATCCATCACATACTTGGGTATCAAAGTGTCAAGGAAATTGACAACTATGATTAAGGAGAAACTATCTGACTTGTTGAAGACATTAACAATGGATATGGATAGATGGGGAGCTCTTCCTCTCTCTCTTTGGGGGAGAATTAGTATAATTAAAATGAATGTGCTTCCCCGAATCCTATATCCCATGGGTATGTTGAGTTGTTTTCTCCCTAATGTTTGGTTTGTCAAGTTTCAGAAAGTACTTAATGCATTTATATGGAGAGGGAAGGGGGTCAGGCAGGCCTACTTTAAATTAACAGCTCCTAAAATTCAAGGAGGCCTGGCACTCCCTTCTTTTTTCACATATTATGGTGCCCATCACATAAGTAAAGTTGCTTTTTGGGTCAAGGATGTAAATCTTGTTAACCCGTCAGAACATACTCCTTTGTGGTTGGAGCTCAAGGGGCATTTAGCCTCCAAATATTGTTGTTCCTTATCTGCCCTTCTATATGTATCCCCTGCACGTATCCCCAAACCACTTAGGAAGACACCGATTGGTTGGTCCCTCAAGGCCCTTCAACAGATCCAAAATCATCACTCATTGAATTGGCACCAGTCCTTAGAACAACCAGTCATTGGCAACCCTAATTTTAGAATCAACAGCAAACCCTCAAATTGTCAAATTGTTGTGTAGGGCATCTTGCTGACAGGAAGGCACTCATCACAGTGGTGGGTCAGAGCTTTTAGCTGATTGTTTCATGAGGGCACAGTTTAGGCCCAACCCCTGCCCATCCCTCACCCCATCCACCCCTGGAAATAGTTCCTTTATACCTGGGGTTCTGACATCATTTCCTCAAAAGCCCTCTTTTTGGACTACATTGAGAACCTGTAAACTCTCTGATTTTCTCAATAATGGGAAAATAATCCCCTTTTCACATTTCCAAGCATGCTACAAGGTCCCAGACTCCCACAAATTTAAGTTTCTGCAGACAAGGGAGGCCATCTTCTTCAGGTGAAGCTACCTCTGGCTGGAAGCTGCAATACTGAACATAGGATTTTCAAGAAAGCGAGTTATGCTCACAACAGAGGGAGGTGAACCTTACAATTGTCTTTGGTTTGTAGCACATATTCTGCAGGTGGAGGCTACTTCAAACTGAAAGGTGAAATAAGGAACTTTGAATTATCAGGAAAAGACAGTCTTTCAAGCAACAGAGGGAGGTGGATCTAGCTTTACTTTTGTTACAATTCTTAAGATTTTCAGTGCAGGAAGAGTTTAAAGCACAGCTGATTTATTTTGGGGTTGACTGCTTTCAGAGCACAAACCACCAGGCTGTTTTGGGGCTGGGGAGGTTTACCTGTGTCTGACTTGGATGTCTGGATTTTTCTCTGTTTGATTAGCAGGGTATTTTCTCTGTCAAATTGTTGTGTAGGGCATCTTGCTGACAGGAAGGCACTCATCACAGTGGTGGGTCAGAGCTTTTAGCTGATTGTTTCATGAGGGCACAGTTTAGGCCCAACCCCTGCCCATCCCTCACCCCATCCACCCCTGGAAATAGTTCCTTTATACCTGGGGTTCTGACATCATTTCCTCAAAAGTGCAAGGTACATATCACTGTCATATCCTCTCTAGCACACTGCACTGACAATATAAGCATACACATTGTATAATATACATATTTCTATATAACAAACCAAACACACACACACACAAAAGTAGATAAACATGTGGGGAGTAGTGCAATGTAATGGTTGTGGGGCAGCAGTCTTCTGGGAGTCTTTCTGGAGGCTGAGATGCTGCCCTATTTGCAGACAACTCTCTGCCCTGAGGGAGGAAGTTGCCCGTCTTCAGGCCACACTGGACGGTAGTAAGGGAACCTTCCCCCAGGCCACACTGGACAGTAGGAAGGGAACCTCCCCCATCCAGGGAGCACAAGAGCCACCACCACTACCTCAGAGGTTGTGAAGAAAGCACAGCAGTTGGACCACAGTGGGCTCATAGAGGGTGAGGATGGTGGAACAGAGGCACACCCAGTCAGTTGTTCCACTCCACAATCCATACACCATTCTGGGGGAGCATAGCTCCCCTATGGATGCACCTGCAGAGGAGACTAAGGAGGCTGAGGACAGCTGTCACAAGGGAGGCCCACTGGAAGGAGGCAGAGGACACCACAGGGAAAGGAAGCAGCTCCTGGTGGGGGACTCAATTATTAGGGGGATAGAACTGGGGGGAGCAGGGACACTGAAGTAAGGTGCCTGCCTGGTGCCATGGCTTGGAGGGACAGGAAGCGCATCCTCAGGATCATGAGAACAGCTGCACGGGAGTCTGAGCTGGACATCATTGTCCACCTAGGGACAAATGACTTGGCTCATCATGAGATTACAGCAGTGCAGGAGGACTTTTAGAGTTGGGAGGGCCTAAGATAAGTAGCACACACAGTATCCTTCTCAGAGGTGCTGCCTGTCAATGGCATGGGTGAGGTGAGGGTACTTTGCACCATGTAGTTTAATGAATGGTTGAAAAAATGGTGTGGAGCACAGGGGTTTGGCTTCATTGGGGACTGGGGTTCCACCTGGAGGGACACCAGCCTATACTGGCAGGATGGTCTGCATCTGTCCAGGAAGGGAACAAGTCTTTTGAGCAATCGGTTTAAATGCTTCATTGGCAAGCTTTTAAACTAGTCAAGGGGGGAGGCACTGATAAGCAGCAGGAAAATCCCAGCCTCTCCCTACAAAACAGGGTACTAAATGAGAAAAACACCGAGGTAGAAAGGTCAGTGGGGGATGCTGCAACAGAAGGTAAAGCCATCAAAAAATGGAGAGCAATGAGTACCAATTCCCGTAGTCTGAGTAACAAGCTTCCTGAATTAGTGGCCTTGATGGAGGAGGAACATCTGGATATCGTGGCAGTCACAGAAACATGGTACACAAAACCATGACTGGGACATAAACATACCAGGATACACTATCTACAGGAGGGACAGGGAGGGTAAAAGAGGAGGAGGAGTAGCTCTTTACATAAGGGAAGGATTCAAAGCAACAGAACAAAAGGGTAAAAGGAGGAGAAGAAGCACTGTGGGTAAATTTGGAGACCGCAATGGCACCCACAATCCGCACAGGGGTTAAGATAGACCCCTTCTCAGGGGAGGAAATGGACAAGAAATGATAGAAAATATACTTAGAATGACAGAAAAAGGGAGATATTGCTGATGGGTGATCTGAATATGCCAGATGTTAACTGGAGTGCAGTTGCAGCAGACTCTTGAAGTGGGGTTATTCTAGATGCCCTACAGGGGCATGCCTTAGACAACTAGTATTGGATCCCACTCGAGAGGGAGCAATCTTAGACCTGGTTCTCTCAAATGGAGATGGAGAGAGGATCACAGATGTAGAAGTGGGTAGCCATCTGGGAACTAGCAACCATCGAACAGTATGAGTTCACAATAAACACAGCAATAGAGTCAAGCCATACAAAGGCAAAAGTACTGGACTTTAGGAGGGCTGACTTTGCCTAAAATGGTGAGTGCCTATGGAATGCACTAGCAAATGGGCAGGAAGAAGGGTGGAAGAACAATGGGAAATAATAAAAACTGCCATCACAGAGGTAACAAGCCTTTGTGTGAAGCAAATAAACAAAATGAAACGATGTAAGAAACCACTATGGTTCTCAAAGGAAGTGGCAGTGAAGGTTCAAGAGAAAAAGAAAGCATTCAGGAAGTACAAGGAATCACAGAAGGAGCAGGACAGAGAACTGTACCAGTTTAAGCAAAAGGAAGCTGGGAAAGCAGTCAGAATAGCAAAGGCCCAAACCAAGGAAAAGATAGCCAACTCAGTTAAGAAGGGGGATAAAACCTTTTATAGGTACATCAGGGAGCGAAGAAAGATCAAGGGAGGGATAGCGAGGCTTAATAAAGGGGAGGAGGGTGGGCAGAGGGTGACTGTGAAAAGGCAGAGATACTAAACAAATATTTTTGCTCAGTATTTACAAATGAAGAGGGAGGTACCTAAAACAAACAGTAGAAACACTCTGGATACAGAAGTTGTTACCAGCCCATTTACAGAAGAAAGGGTTCTGAAAGAACTCTAAAACTGAAGGTGGACAAAGCAATGGGGCCTGATGGGATTCTTCCAGAATTCTAAAAGAGCTAAGGGTAGAACTAGTGACACCACTGACTACCCTCTTTAACAAATCATGGGAGGATGGGGTGGTACCCGAGGACTGTAGGAGGGCAGATGTGATTCCCCTTCACAAAAGTGGGAGCAAGGCAGAAGCAGGAAACTACAGACCTGTTAGTTGAACCTCAGTGATAGGGAAAATGATGGTCACTTCTGAAGGAAAGAATTGTCGAGTATCTAGAGGCCAGAGGGGCACAGGACCCAAGGCAGCATGGATTCACAGCAGGAAGGTCATGCCAAACGAATCTGATAGATTTCTTTGACTGGGTGACCAAAGTAGTAGATCAGGGAGGGGCTGTGGACATGGTCTACCTAGACTTTAGCAAGGCATTTGACACAGTCCCACACAAAAGATTAATATACAAGTTAGCCAGCCTGGGAGTGGGTCCCAAGATGACAGCCTGGGTAAAGAATTGGCTGGAGAATAGGACACAGAGAGTAATAGTAAATGGAGTCCACTCTGAAGAAAGGAGGGTACTAGTGGGGTACCACAGGGCTCAGTATTAGGACCGGTCCTCTTCAATGTCTTTATAAGCCACATTGCAGAGGGACTGGAAGGAATAGTATGTCTCTTTGCAGATGACACAAAGATCTGCAACTGGGTTGATGTACAAGGTGGGGTGGAAAGGATGAGAAGGGACTTGGCAAGGTTAGAGGAATGGTCAAATGTATGGCAGCTTAGATTCAATGCTAAGAAGTGCAAGGTAATGCACCTGGGAAACAAAAACCCAGGGGAAGAGTACACAATGGGGGTGAGATACTAACAACAACAAAATGGAAAGGACCTGGGGTAGTCATATCAGATGACCTAAAGGTGGGCAAGCAATGTAAGAGGGGCAGCAAGGAGGGCTGGGGGATACTGGGATGCATAGGGAGAGGCATCACCAGTAGAAAACAGGAATTATTATCCCTCTGTACAGACAGCTAGTGAGACCCCATCTGAGTACTGTGTGCAGTTCTGGAGACCCAATCTTCAGCAAAAACATAGACAGGATGGAAGCTGTCCAGAGGAGGGCACTAAAATGGTGCAGAGTCTGCACTGGAAGACATATGAAGAGAGACTTAAGGAGCTTAATATGATAGCCTCGAGGAAAGGAGGGGAGGGGGGGGACATGATAGAAACTTTCAAGTACCTCAAGGGAATCAACAAAGTCCAAGAGGGTAGCATCTTTCAAAAAAGAGGTGTGCAAGAACAAGGGCACAATTTGAAGATAGAAGGAGGCGGCTCAGAGATCATTTAAGTATTTTTTTCACAGAGGGGTTGTGGATGCATGGAACGGCCTTCCGGAGGAGGTTGTGGAGTCAAAAACAGTGGTGGAATTCAAGCATGCATGAGACAGTCATAAGGCAATTCTAGGGGGTGGGGGTAGGAAGAAGTAGGCTGCTGGTTAACTAGGATCTGCAGTTTATCCATTAGGTAGGGAAATGGGCAGACTGGGTGGGCCAAGCGGTCCTTATCTGCCATCAAATTCTATGTTTCTATGTTTCTATCTCCACCTTCCTGAGGAACACACCTATACTAATCCCTCCCAGTACAGAAATAGCTGTAACTTTGAGGATGGCCACCCCGCCTCACTCTGTCTCTGTACTATATAAGCATCTTCAATCACTGGACTCCCTTTTGCCCTCAGGTGTTTGTTATTATTGGACCCAAGAGTTGGCAGTATCTGACAATATAGATGTCTGGAGGAAACTCTGACAGAATAATTATAGCTTTATTAGGCAGGATATGTTCCGATTAGTCCAATACAATATTATGCACAACTTACTGTATATCACACTCCTGTCAAACTTTATAAATTTGGTAGAATTCCTTCCCCAGTTATGGACCTGTCCAATTGCACAGGCCTTCTGGTGTTCTATTAAAAGAACATTAGATCCGCTACTAGGGATAGACACCTTGTTTACCCCGGAAGCCTGCTTGTTAAACCTATTCCCACATGGTACCTCCAAAGTTAGGAAGCACACCTGGCCCTAGTGGCTTTGATTGCCAAACTGATTATTATGAGGCACTGGAAGGAGAAAACTTTGCCACCGGTTATAGAATGGTACAGAGAAGCGCTTTTAGCATTGCAATTATAGAAACATATTGCATCTATGCATGACAGGATTAAAACCTTTCAGAATACATGGGGCCCCCTCGAGGCCTTAGAATCCATATGGAATCCTTAAGTTTATGTTTACTTATTTCTTCAAGGGTTGATGACCTTAGTGCCCCTCTCAAAGGGCAATACTTGACATGGGGTGGTTGAGGACTGGGAGGGGAGGGATGGATTAGTGGTAAGGTAACTGTATCTCTTAGATTGTGTGACATTTCCTTTTGTTATAGTTATTATGTGTTTGTAAATAGCAGTCTGTAAAACTTGAGTGATATTCCTATCTTGTAACCTTGACTGCTTGAAATGCAACAAAATATATTAAATTAAAAAAAAAAAGCATGTTTGTAGACTCCCCATTGAAAACTTGGGCTGGGTTGAATGGGGCGAAATTTGGCCCCAAACATTCAAAAGTTTTCTGATCTGCCACAGGTGGAAGTTTAGAAACTTCTGCGAAAGCTGCCACACTTCCTCAAAAGTTCCGCTCAGGCGAAAATGGCAACTTTCGCCCTACAGCTAGCTGAAACTGTGGTCACAAGGCTGCAATATGGCTGATAACACAAACTGTTCCAAAAGCAGTTCATTCAGTGTCCCCACTTTACAGCCCTCCTGCAGCCTGCAGAAACATATTTATTTCACATTTTCCCCTCCAAATTGTAGCAGTTCCTTTGCCCTTTCATACCATTGCCCAGATAAAGATTTTTATCTATCCCTCCATCTGTCACGGCTGCTGAAATACGCAACCTCTGGGCAGCACATAAATACAGTAGTCACACTGTAGTTTATATAGTTTCTCTATTTTGTAAGTCCTGCTGTAGCCACAATAACTCTTTCTATTTAATAATAGCCTCACAGTCCAAAAGCAGCTCCTTTGCCCTATTACTTAGCTACAGATTCTTACAATTTTATTTTGCCCCAGCTTGTCACTAGTGCTGCTTGACCTTTCCCCTAGGTGCTAGACAGGGTAATCTCATTAATATGCATACCTGCCTCATTAATATTCACTAGGTGGCCTTTGTTCTTTAGAGTTATTGGTGCTCCCCCCAAAAAAACCCACTTCTGCTGCCCCGCTTAGGCCTTCTCTGGGTTTTCAGTCCCCAATTTACCTACTTTTGGGACCCAGGTCACCAGAGAGCCACTCACACAACCGCAGGAATGGCCAAAATCATAAGCGTATACTGCACATGTGCAGACTGTCACCTCTGCACCAAAGTATAAAACAGAGCTGCGGCTCCATGGTTCAGCTCTTTTGGCCTTGAACTGAGAAAATGATGCAAGTGGCAGACAGAGGCTTTAGGGAAAATGGGACCGGCCCAGAGAATGGGGGACACTATGTGGAAACTGGGGATCAGAATGGGGGAACATCAGAATAACAGGGCAATAAGGGGGCAAGCAGGTAAGCCCCAGACAGGAGGGGTTACACAATTTATATATTTTGTGATTTTAGCACCATCTCTTTAAAGTTCATTACAAAAACTGTGTTGGTGGGACCAAGACATAGTGAAGTCCAATGTTGTATCATGCAGAATCCTGACGTGTATATTCTGGTAGTGAAAGCAAATTTTGGGAGCATAAAATATATGTATATTTTGCTTTTTGCACCATTTCCTCTAATATACATTATTAGTGGGACTGATACACAGTGCAGAATGATGCAGCAGCTTGATGTATTTACTCTGATAGTTGAATACAATTCTGGGAATAAAACAATTTATGTGTATTGTGGTTTTTGCACCATTTACCCTAAAGTGCATTACAAGAATTGTGGATATGGGACAGATACACAGTATAGCACCACGTAGCAGCACACTGTAGCTTTATCTTTTATTTTGATAGCTGAGAAAAATTCTTGAAGCACAGAATTTATGAATACTGTACTCCTCGCACTGTTCCCTCATTAATGCATTACAAGAAATGTGTTGATGGGAATGGCATACAGCACAGCTCCTTGTAGTAGCATGAAGTAGCCTGATGTTTTATTCTGGTAGCTGAATAAAATTTTAGGAGTACAGAATTTATGAATATTTTACTTTTTTTTTTGTGTGTTATTTCTTTTCTACCCTTACGTGCTCCACGGCAGCCACTCCTTCGGGCTTACCAAGGCTGTCCTCCGACCCATCCATCCTCCGAGATTCTGCCTCAGATAGCAGCCGACCCCCGGGGTGACCCGGCGTAACCCTTTCGCCAGATGGGTCCCTCTCCTCCGAGGGGGAAGGCACCAGCCAAGGGGGCAGACCAGCGCACCACTTTTAGCCCTGGGGATGCTGCTGAGACAGGGAGCTCAGCAGGACCTTGATGGCCTCAGAGTGCCAGGCAGCCGTCATCCGGCTACCGTGAAGCGGTATTTCCGCTTTTCTAGTTACTCCTTCCTTACGTGCATCTGCAGTGCTCCTGGTCTCCACCAGAGGCCACTGCGGTGTGACGTTAACCCACTACCCACCCCCAGGAAAGGAGAGCAGTCCCATGAACACTCAATCCTCCCCCACCCCTGCCAGCCCCCGACGTCCTGAGTCCATTCCTGAACCCGGGTTGCCGGCGTGGGATGAGGTAAGGCGCCTCAGCCCTCTATGCCACTGGGCCAGCGAATATTTTACTTTTAACAAAACTTCCCCTAAAATGCATTAGATAAACAGAATTGGTGGGACTGACACATAGCATAGCATCTTATAGCAGCATGCAACAGCCTGACATACTTTGTTTTTTGCTTCTCTACAAGCCTTTGGTTGGCCACTCCTTTTTGGCTGCAAAAGCCCACTTCCATTCTGTCCCCATTGCCATCCATTGCTCTATCTAGGCTGTGACCTCGGGTAGCTGATGTAACCCTTCATCAGGAGGACCTCTCCAATGTGGGCCCACAACCAGGAGAGGAAAAATACCTGCAGGTGTCTATTACATATCCCAAGTATGACAGGGGTCAGTATGGACACCTCCATGATATTGTGGCAGTGGGGACAATTTGCTGTCATCTGGCTTGTGTGGATTTTCTGCTTTTTTCCCTGACCCCCACACTCCCTCTCACAATGGGCCTGCCACTGTGGCATCCCGGGATGGGGCATTTGACAGCACATTGAGGCTACACACCACCAAGAACACCACCCCAAGCAAACAGGATGCTAGGGTGTATAGCACGCAGATTCACATCCAGGCACACAGGGAGGTGATTTTGCCTCTCCACAGGGCATTGGTTAGGCCTCACTTGGAGTACTGTGTGCAGTTCTGGAGGCCGTCCCTGAGCTAGGACGTCAAGCTTTTGCTGCTGCTCACTGTTTATAGTACATTACACTGTTTATCTGGCCTTTGATGTTTTGTTTCTTCTAATTTCTTGACTTTCATGCATTTCTTATGACTCTCCTGTCTATTCTACCCTTCAGCCAACTTCTGATCTCAGATCTTTCTTATCTGTGTACCTGTCAGGTCCTTCATTTTCTCTTTCAAGCTTCCTTTTATCTCCTACTGACCTGTTCCTACTTAGCGACCCCCCCCATTTCTCACACATCATTTTTTTAGTTTGTATCTCCTATAGACTTTTATCTCTAGTCCCCTTTCATCACTTTCTTACTTCACTTCCAGCTATTTTTTTAAATTCCTCAGTAGATATAAATACTGCTTACATTATGTTGCTCAGTTTTGCTATTCACCTGAAGAGGGGACCTGTGAGGCCCCGAAAACTTGTGTATAATCCATCTTTGTACAAGACACTTGTTGGTCTAATAAAAGGTATCAAACTTTCCATCATCTCCTGTTTTCCAAAGACCAATATGGCTGGAATCTCTTTTTAATTACTAAATAGCAAAAATTCACAAAGTCGAAGTTGGTGAATTAACCATAACTTTGCTAATGAATTAAAAAATCATGACTTCTCTAAATGGAAACAATAACAGGTAGTTTTGTCAAAGGAAATGTACTAAACTTTGCTAAACAATTGAATAATGTGGGGAACAGGTAGCAGGCATAAAACAATTATGTAGGAACACTAAATGGCAGCAAACGCTGAAGTGAATATCAGGACCCATCCACCAGATATGGTGCAGCTAAGAATGACAAAGAACCAGGTATTGAGATCTGGGACACTAAACATAAAGAGAAATTCATCTCTCTAGTTTAGATCCAGAAGCAAATGGTTTGATAACTTTTAATGGACCAACATAGGTGTTACAAGAAGAAAACAGTGTCTAAGCTTTCAGACCAACCAAGTCCTTCCTCAGAGACTTATGGCAATTGTTCAGAGAGTCACAATTTATTAATACCCACATCATACATAAAAAAAACAGAAAACAAATCTCATTGATTAAAAGTACCTTTTCCAAAAAATCTGAAATGTCAGTGGAATGAATAGCATCCCTTTTACCTTGCCATTACTGAGAATCTTTTCAAGGACAAATCCATAGATAAGCTGAACACTCAAGCAGGCACGGCCTGTAACTGACATTATTAATAACTGTGTGTGTTAGAAGAATACATTCAAAATTAAAAACAAGACCTTACCAGGTTTAGGTAACACTACAATAATAGCCTGGGTTAGGATAGTGCCAGATATACCATTTTCATAGAAGTATTGAAAAGTGTCCCTAAGAATAGGTGCAATAATATCTTTAAAGGTTTTAGAAAAATTAGCTTAGAATCCACCCAAACCTGTGGATTTATCCAAAGAAAATGAGTCAATAGCCTTCACTATTTCTTCCGTAGTGATAGGAATTGCCAAACTAGAGGATTGTAGCTCAGACAACATGGGAAGAGCGATGTCACTGAGAAATGAATTAACCACTTGTTGGGAGAAGGAGAAATTGGTAGGGGTATATAAGGATTTGTAAAAATCCCGAAAAGCTTCACAGATATCTTTAGGTGAGGTGAGGATAGCACCTGTAGGAGACTGAAGAGAAGTAATAATCCTGTCAGATATTTGAGACCTGATTCAAAGAGCTAAGAGTCTTCTTGCCTTTTCCCCTTGGTCGAAATAAGAAATACGAGATCTAAGAATAAGGAATTCAGCTTTGTCAGACAGTAACTGATTATATTAAGCCCAAAGGGGCTCATCTTGCTGCCACTCCTCATCAGAGGATGAAGCAGACAGATGTATCTCAGTTTTTGTAATTATAATCTAATTTTTGCTGACAATGATGAGTCAGTCTTAGTGAATGACTCTACATTGGATAGACTAGGATAACAACATTTGGACCCTTCTTCTTCAGAAATAATTACAGTGAGCTCTGTACAGAATGATAGTACCCAGCAGTTCCTGCATTTGAGTACTAGAAAGGATGCTGCTGATTTAAATAAACTTAACATAATTAGACATCAGGAAATTAAAGAAATAAAACAGGACCTTCAGGAAACAATAACAGGTATGAAGGATATCCTTCAAGTGGGAAAAAGTAACCCTCTAGAGTTACTGAAGCAAAATGAGGCTCAAGCCTCCCAATGACCACAATCGTATGAATACTGTCCCTTTTTGGAAATAGACTGGATACAAGTATTAAAGGATCCACATGTCGCAAATATAGCAATCATGGAAGAGATAATCTTAATCAAAAATGAACTTATGCAGTTAAGAGGTGACATTTTGCACAATAAAAATATGCTGGAAACACAGTCAGTGCTAATTAATGAATTAAGACATTCAGGAAACTGTGGTTCAGCTGAACAATTTAGCAAACGGAGTGACTAGAAGGTTATTAATGTGGTAAAGAAGAAAGGGAAAGGAAAAATACTTCTCGAGGTAAAAGAGGAAAAGTGAAAGAGCAAAAGGTTCAACACTGTATAAGTCAAGAAAGGGTAGCAACTGATCAAACAGGTAGAACAGTGGATGTTTCAATACCTATTAAGAAAAGTGTAACTGTGGAAATTAAGTCTAAAATGAGCAAAGTAGTGAATTTTAAGAGTCCTGAGGAAAACAATGAAACTCCCATTAAGGAAGGGCAGGTAAAAACCAAAAAGACAACTAGCATTGCAAAGCAACAACAGGATGATCACAATCAAGTTTACTCTCAAGCTAGCCCCCAGGTATTAAAATGTCAAAAAACAGAACAACTGGATTCAGAACAGACAGTAATTTTACTTAGAGGGATAGCAAGAGATGAAATCGAGAATGATCAGGTTATTCTGTTGTTAATTTATATGATCTGTAGGGAATGGTTACATTAAGATATTATGGATGATAACATCATCAAAGCTTCCAGAGTTTATGACTGTTTGGGAAATGACTTGATTCTTTTATTTTTCAAACATGAAAGGGTGGCAAATTATGTCTGGAGAAATTCTAAGCAACTTTCTAGTTAATTTAAGTATGGACTTTCCGGTTCCACTATTTAAAATACTGAAGAGTGGCATTTCCACAGAAGCACAATTGAGAGGAAGGATGTCAACAGTTTATATAGTACAAGATATTATACTATTGGCTACATATCAGACAAATACACCAGACATAACCTTATCCATCTTTGGGGTTAACTTGTTTGGTTATGAATCCAAAACAAAGCTCAAACATCTTGTTACACAATTGTTTGCCAATATCCTAGGAATAGAGTTTTACTTAGATGATATTGTTGCAGTCTATAGAGTACACAGGAATAGGGATGATGGAAATCAGATAGACGTGATTTTAAATAAAAATCTAGTGGAACAGATTTTAGGAAAAAGTGTGTTATTAGACACTTCAGGGGTATACTGTCTAGATCTGAATGACTTACAGAGTCAAGATTTTAACTTTACTACATGTCATATAAATAGTACGTTCTCCAATGCTGATGTGGCAAACAGATTTGAAATGTTCAGGGATCTCAATGACTGACTTGAAGAAACTAAGTTTGTTCAGGAAATTGAAACTAATGATCCTTGTTTATCTTTTACTTAAGATATTATATTCAATACTTCTACTACTGAGTATTTTACTAAATACAGTGAACATCTAGCCTTTATCTCCTGGAATATTGCAGGGATTCCTGCAAAATTTATTGATGCTGAGTTTATAGAATTTCTTAATTATAATGATGTTATACATTTACAGGAGACTTGGCATAATGTGGAGATGTTAGAAAAAATGCATTTAAATGGTTTTATTAAAATACAAACACCAGGGCAGAAAATTAAGAAGATCTGGACATTATATGGGGGGGAGGGTTAATAACATACGTGAAAATAACTGATCATATACAAATACAGGAAACTATTATTAAAATCAATTAACTACTTTTGTTAGTGAAAATTTGGGGTCAGATCCTATTGTTGGGTAATGTATATATTCCTCCCAATAAACACACCTTTGTATGAAAAAGAGCTGACTGATAAATTAACAAGAGACATTGCAGTTTTGACATCTAAGGTACAGAATACAGAAATACTGATCATGGGTGATTTTAACATTAGATCTGCAGACCTGAATTGTAATAGTGATCTTGAAGAAATCTCAGTTAAATTAGGGATACCATCCAGACAAACGATGGACAAAAAATCTAATGATACACTCACAATTAGTAAATCTGTTGGAATCATTACAACTGGTGATAATTAATGGGCTCCTTCCCTCAGATCAGGATGGGAGGACAACCTACATAAGTTCAAGGGGTTCTTCTATCATTGATTATGTTCTGTGTTCAATCTGTGACTTTGAGAAATATATTGATTTGAAAATTATACAAAGATCCGAAAGTGAACATATGCCACTTATTTTGATTAGAGAAATAGATATCCAAATAGTGCGGAAACAGGAAGAGGTCATTGAAATTAGAAACAATAGATTACCCTGGGATGAAATTTCTGAACTTTCTCTTCATCAAATTTCAACACAGTTTATACTGGAAATGGAATTAGTATTGAGATCTGAAATAGAACCAGATCAAATGTATAGTAAGATGATTCAACTATTTGATAAATATAACAAATCCTTGAATATAAGGAATAATAATACCAGTTTAACATACAAATTCAAAAATTGGTTTTATAAATTTTGTAGACAGGAAAAGAGAGAACTTAAACAAATACATATTGCCAAAATATATAAAAATAAGCAGAATCTTAATTTATTAAATCAACTTTGGAAGGAATATAAAACACATGTTAATACAAAGAAACTGGAACATCAACAACAATAATGGGAAAATATGTATAGGGCTGTTAAAGAAAAAGATGATAAGACTTTTTGGTCATTAGTTGCAGTAGGTACATAAAATATCAAAACAAGAATAGACATCTATATTACTCTGGATAAATTGGTAAATTTCTTTTTGGAAATATATTGGGATGATAGAACTCAAAACTGCCAGGATTTGTTGGAAATTGATGGGGACTTTAAATGGTTCATAACAGAAGAGTTAAGTAATGCTATTCTAAGCTTTTAAATAAATAAAACACTAGAACCTGATAATTTTTCTATATATTTTGCTAAACTAAATATCCAGTGGTGGGCTAACACACTTGCAGACTTTTTCAATAAAATAATTATGTATGCTTATTTCCCAGATACCTGGTATGGGAGTTATATTCTCCCAATATTTAAGAAAGGTTCAAGTCAGGATCCAGGGAACTATAGACCTATTAGTCTTTTGGATAAGCTTGCCAAGTAATTTGCTAAAGTTTTGCTGGGAAGATTAATAACTTGGTTACATCAAACCCAAGTTTTGTCACAACTACAGGCAGGATTTATTAAACATAAAGGTACTATAACTCACATTTTTCTGTTAAATCATCTTATAGAAAAATACTGCTCTATTAAAACACAGCCTCTATTTGTTGCATTTGTAGATTTCTCTGCGGCTTTTGATTCTACAAAAAGGCTGATCCTGAGGATTAGAATGAAGGAAGTATTTTTTCATGGAGAAGGTTGTGGATGTATGGAACAACCTCCCTGAGGAGGTTGTGGAGTCAAGAACAGTGGGGATATTCAAGAATGCATGGGACAGACATAAGGCAGTCCTAGTGGGGGGTAGGAGGAAGTAAGCTGTTGGTTAACTAGGATCTGCATCTTATCTGTTAGGTAGGAAAATGGGCGGACTAGGTGGGCCAAGCAGTCCTTATCTGCCATCAAATTCTATGTTTCTATGGAGTTGGATATTGATACCAATCGTATCTCTTTAATTAGAAGGTTGTATGCAAATACATGGGTGCAAATAAAGTATACAAAACAAGGGGATTTGACAGAGAAAATTAAAACAAATTTAGGAGTAAGACAGGGCTGTGTTTTAGCCACTGCCTTATTTAATGTTTAGATAGATGACATACTGAAGGCTATGAGGGAAAATGATCATTATTCCCCAAAGATTGGTTCAAAAAAGATTCCATTACTGGCATACGCAGATGATCTTGTGATAATATCGACAACTAGGCTTGGGCTGCAAGGAGCTCTGTATAAGCTGGGAGTAATGTGTCTTGAAAAAAACTTAAAACCTAATATACAGAAAACACAGGTTCTGGTTTTTGGTAGCAAAAAACATTATAGAAGCATTTTTCTCAACAATCAAAAATTAAAATACACGAAAGAATACCAATATCTTGGTGTCTGGTATTCTAGTAACCTTAAATGGAATAAACATATAAACTATATTTACAAAAAAACAAAAAATAATCCTATAGCACTAGAACGATTTAATCATCTATATGGTGGATATTCTATTGTACCTTTTCTTAAAACTCTGAGGCCCAGATATTCAGAACTGCGCTGGAGCACAACACAAGTCCAGCAAAGCACAAATCCAATGCGCACAGGTGCAACTGGAGTGATATTCAGGGATTGTGCATGCCATAGTGTGCCAGCATGACCTGGCTGAATATGGCACAGTTGCGCAATGGCGCAACTGTCAATGCAGCATGGCACAAGAAATAGTGTGCCACGGTGCAAGAAGAGGTGTGCCATGGCACAAACACACACACAGTTGCGTCACAGCAATAGTGCAATGGGGATATACCACAGAGAGGGACCCACAAACAGAACAAGGGAGGCACAGTGACAGACCACAGGAGGCCACCACCAGCTGGGCACAGCAGGGTGTGAACAGGCACCCACACCACCACCCCCATGCACAACAGTGGCACCATAGCAACACACCAGGAGGAGCCAATGGCCAACTGAGGGCCACCAGGGGAACCCCCCCAGCACAGCCAGACCAGAGAAGGACACACCCAGGACCATGCAGCCATGCACACACCACCACAACACACCCCTGACAGGCCACACATGGGCACCCCCATGACACACCCACTGACAAAGGGGGGGACACCACCACAGTGGGACACACCATGGCACAAAGCAAGGACCCACAACAGCACAACAGGCACCCCAACACATGCACACTACATGGACAGGCACTGGGCCACTGCAGCATGGCACCGCATGCCACCTGCAAAGCAGACACTGACACAGGCAGGTAGGGCAAAACAATGTATTAAGGAACAGAGCAGCCAACTATGTACAAATATATCGGGGAGAGAAGATATAGGACTGAGAGGGATGGGGACAGGGAATAGGGACTGTACAGTGGGAAGGTGGACTGGAGAGGGAGGAACAGCAGGAGACACAGGGGATGCTAGGGTGTCCATCAGCAGCAGCCATGCTGTGCCGCCCTGCATCATCCATGGCATCCACCAGCAAACACCTGCCAGTGGATCTGGATCACTGCTTCCATCATAGTTGACATAATCAATATTAACTGCCGCAACAGCCGGCAATACAGAAGCAGCATCCCCCACCTCTGGACACCTAGGAGAAGGGACAGGACAGGCCATCAGTGCAGTGACCCCAGAACCATGCCCAACCACTGCGCACATAGGGCAGTGGGAACACCCCCCCGAGGGCCTGCACAGGCCACCCACGGGGGATGGACCCATGCCTGCCAGCAACACAGAACACCACTACAGTGCACATCAGTGGCACCTGCGGCACAGTAGTCACCCGACTGTGCATTGCCAGTCACATGGCATAGTGCCCAAGCAGCAGCACACCACTGACAGTGGCAGCCAGGTGCACACACACCCCAACAACAGCTGGAACATGTGTACAATGGATGCACCACAGTGGCGGGCACCAAGCACAGTGCATCACATCCAGCCCCCACAGCACACAGCACAGGTGGCCATGTCCAGACCCATGCCCCCACCAACCCCCAATAGACATGTGGAGGCTCATGCCAGTGCCTACCTGCTCTCCATGGCCCTGCAGGTGCTGAGTCCGCTCTGGCACTACCTACTGGTCCTGCAGCCACTGCAGCTCTCCTCCAATTCTCAGGGCCTGAGAATGGAACAAGGACAGAAACACATCAGTACACAGTGACTGGAAAGGCCCTCCAGCAAGGTGTGGTCCCCTGCCTGGTGCAGTCCGCACAGCAACAGGGCAATGCAAGTCGCGGTGGGTGATGCATCCCTGCGATGCACACGATGACAGTCCACCACCCTGAAGGCCATGCCAGGCAGTCCACAGTTCACCACAGTACAGCACCAGGGCACACATGCATGCTGGGCCTACTCATCTGGCTGCGGCACTCGCCCACACCTGACATGTGCCTCCAGGCATCAGAGGTGACCTGGATCCCTCTGCAGAAGGTCCACATACTGGGCCAGCACTGTTCACCAGTCCTGGCCACCCCAGTATGCTGCACTAGTGCAGCAGCAATGTTGTCCAAAACAGCGACACGGGGTTGCTGTAATGGGGCCTGACCATACAGCTGTGGTGCGTGTGGCTGGACACAGGCCACAAGATTGGCCAGCTCCACCTGTGTCCAGTTGCTTGCACAGGCTGCCCTCCACTGTACCATAATGCTACTGTGTGCCGAGGTACAAAATGGCACCCATAGCCACATGTGGCAGCAGCATGCAACAGATGCACAGGCTGAGGGGATATGTGCTGTGCCCACCAATGGCGCAGCGGCATGGATGCACAACATGGGTGTGGCTGGGGGACCCACATGTGTGGCTCAGTCAGGGTGAGAGGTCACTGTAGGGGTCAGAGCATGCCGCGCACAGTGCGCCAACTGTGCAATAGCAGACATGGCACACACACTGCACCATGACTGCTATTGTGCAGTCAGCACACTGTGCACAAAAGGTGGCAGAACATCATACGGAGCATGCACACAGTGCCACTGTGCACCGCACATGTGTGCATAATGCACCATGGCATGCTCCGGCACATCCAACTGACTTGCTCTGGAGCACCCTCACTACGCATGGTGCAAATACGTGATATTCAGCCACCACATGCTAATGAGCTCATCAGCCAATGTGTGGCACACTGGGGAATTTAGCATATCATTACCATTGCGCAACATCACATTTGCATATGATGCACCATAAAAGTGCCACAGACTGGCACAGGACATGAACTGGTATTGCATCTTTGTGAGGTAAGTTGCTCATGCTGCAGGAGCACACTGAGCACAGAGGGCATAGCATGGGGGAGGGCACTGGGAGCTGCAGTCACTGACAAACTGTGCTGTCCATTACCACAGGAAGCTACGTGTCGGGACCTGAGGAGGTTGGGGATCATGGGTCTGCCCACAAGCACAGGTCCAACTTCACAAAAGCAGAAACAGATGCTCTGCTTGAGGCCTACCTCAACAGGGAGCCACTCCTGAGTGGTGCCACAGGCACACCACAGGCCAGGGCTGGAGCCTGGATGGAGGTGGCTGACTGCATCAACCAGCAGGACAGCCACCAGCAGTCAGTGCAGGAGTGCCACAATAAGGTGGACACTGACTGGAGATGGATTAAAGAGAAGGTGGCAGCTAACCATGCAGCCTGGACTGCCACTGGAGGGGGCCTGATGATGTGCCACAGCTCACAGTGCAGAAGGAGCTGCTGGCAGCCACCATGCACCACAGCACCATGGAGTGTGTGCCTGGCAGTGGATTCCAGACAGGTGGGGGCCCATCCCTGCTTGGTACATTTGGTGGCATTGTACAGCATGCTGTGGCATGATGATGGGGGGCATGTGGCCACTGCTTCACTAACTCACCCTTTTTGTCTTCCAGCACTTGCATGCCTGTGTGAGAAGGGTGGGGTGCCGGCAGCGGCCATGGAAGCTGGTACAGCCCCAGACGACCAGCTGTCCACCTCCACAGGCATCTGGGGGCCTGGGAGACCACTGCACACCACCACTGTCCAGCCAGATGTCCTGGGCATGGGGTCAGATGAGGCCCTGGATGCGATCCTACAGGATGCCAGACAGGTCAGGGTGGGGTCCTAAACTGATGACAACCTCACCATGAGCCTGGGCGGTTGGCTGTGGATGGGTGTGTGGCACCCTGGTGCACTGCCTGGCACTGTGCCTGCCACTCCCTCTCACTCCCACTCCCACTGCCCCTTCTCCCTTTCCAGTGCCACCGGTGTCGCACTCCCTCTGTGGCTGCTTCTGTCTGTCTCTCTCTCTGTCCTTCTTTCCTTCTTTCCTTCCTCATGTCTTTCTCTCTTTCTTTCCTTCTTTCTGTCTTTCTTTGGTTTGGCTGTCTCACTCTCTCTCTCTCTCTCTCTCTCTCTCTCTCTCTGTCTCCTTCTTTCACTCCCCTTCCCTCTCTCCCCTTCCCTCTCTTGCCCGGCACAAGTGCTGTCCATGTGCTTGCGCCTGGTTTTTACAGGCCCAAGTCTGCTCAGCACATCTTGGATTTGCTCCTCACATGCGCCATGGTTCCATGGTTCAATATCGCACAGCGCTGTATATGCATGGGCACGCCCCCTACCGTTGCACCTGAATTCATTATCATTGTGCAGTGGCGCACTGGTACTCGCACTGTGCATTGGT
The DNA here is from genome assembly GCA_016271365.2 of Neoceratodus forsteri. Classification (NCBI taxonomy): domain Eukaryota; kingdom Metazoa; phylum Chordata; order Ceratodontiformes; family Ceratodontidae; genus Neoceratodus; species Neoceratodus forsteri. The sequence goes on along the minus strand of CM057454.1, from coordinate 1,243,048,799 downwards.
TCCCACTGAATATGGCTCCACGACACAGTTCCATACTTGCGGTGCTGCAACTCAGTTGTGCCATGAGCAACTGTTTTGAATATCTCGGCTTGAATGTAAAAATTGTTACGCAAATACTTTATGCAGCTGAAGTCTGGGGTGTAGCTAATACTACCAAGTTAGAAGCAATATTAAATAATGCTCTTAAAAAATGTTTCCGTTTACCCATTGGTACACCAAATACTCTGGTTAGGACACAGATTGGTCAACCTAGTTTAGAGCATATGATACAAGTTAAAACAATTAATTATTGGGTTAAGACAAAAACTGATAAAGTTGATTTATTAACTAAATTATGTTTAAAAGAGAAGGAAAATCATTACAGTTAAAAAGAAATACTTGCTTATTCAAAACTGAAACACCTTTGAAGAATTATGGATTATTTCATCTTAAAAATTGGTATGAACAAAATATTAGCATTGGTATTAAGTATACTTCTTATATAACAAAGAAAATAGATGAAATTTCCAGACAAAAGGATCTTTATCTCCTGAAAAATATAAAAAACATCTCCCAGGTTGATGAAAAATATGGTTGAACGTAATTTAAAACCTTACCTTAACTAATTACACAAAAGCAACATGGAGAAATTCTTACTAGATATAGATCTGAAGGCTTTGCTAGTAATGTTTTAGTAGAAAGATATACTTAAGCAATAATGTATGTACAGAGGTTAGATTAACAGTCTGTTAATCACCCCCTTGGGGCATAATGTGGCACGAGGTTCAACTGAGTGCCATATTGCCCCAAGGGGGTGATTAACTGACTGTTAATCTAACCTCTGTACATACATTATTGCTATTATTATAATGTTAAGAATTTTTTTTTGTGGTACAGTTCATTCAAACATACCCATTGTGATGTTAAATAGTCCCTTCGCTTATAGAGACATTCAGTTTAATAGGGTTCTTAAAACTTTATTTAAGAATAAGTGTCCCATTGCAGTATTTTCCTAGTTACTTTTCATGGTCTTTCACATAATCATTTTTAAAAGCTGTATCCATTTAATATACAGCATGAAAGACTGTGGCATCCTGTCCGACGGCATGTACACTGGACCCTTACCATAGAAAACTCCATGGTGGCGAAACCGCGGTTCTGTCCATAGTTGTAGGTGTCTGTGAAAGTAGTGTATCTTGGATAGTTGTAGATTAAAACAGACTGAACGAGACAGTAGCAAAAAAGACAACTGTGAGTCAGTCAGTGGAGGAATGAGTAATTTCAGCCAAGCCAAAGTGTTTTTGCCTTCTAAAAACCAATTTTTTTAGTAACAGTCACTTAGTGGATCATGGAGGACTGACCAGCTGACAGCAGGCGTTTAAAGCAGCCAAGAGCCATTGTCAGAATCAGTCAGCTTTTGAACGCAGCACAAAGGTCAGTGAGGTGGGGAAAAATACATGTTTGGAGAGCAAGCCCCTCACTGTTTACTATTTTTAACAATTGTCTCAGTTGATTTCACATGGAGTGGGTTTAAACTGTGTGAGCAAGAGGTGCACTCGTAGGTGATGCAGTATATATTAGCATCCGTCGATGTAACGGACAGGGAGTTGTAATGAATGCATGTTATGGCTCCCATTCTGTGTCCTACAGTGCGAGAGTACTGCATTTTTTTTTAAATGCATGTCTTACTTTTGATAGTTTTGAGTTTAGTAGGCTTAAAATGCACATGTGCTTTTCTGTCAGCTAACCTGCTTGCTTGACTGTCATGTGCATTCTCATCCCAAAGTCGAATTTCAAAAGGGCTTTCCAATGCTCGTTCTATTAAAATACACCATGTCATTGTGTGAACACATTGTCTGCTTCAGAAACTCACTCTTAGTTCATAAGTCTTTGAAAACAATCTGGTCTGTTTAAAGCATGAGTTAATGGACAGCAGAAATGTATTCAGGTATCTTTCTTTGTCCTCGCTCGCCTCCGCGTCCCCCCCCCCGCAATATGAGACAGTTCACTTGCAATGTTTGGGTTTATGATTCATTAGTTCAAAATGTCCCCCATACTCACAATAACCTGAAATTATCACCATTTGTTTAGTGCTTAAAGAGAAACAGCACTAAAAAAATCGAATCTAACCAAAGCGCAAGTCAAATAACTGTCAGCTGAACTGCACTTAGCATTCACTTCATTTGGCATACAACTTACAAGCAGCTTTCACTTTAACAAAAAACCTAAACATTTCATGCAGTCAAGGGCAATGAGTGTATGTATGTATGTATGTATGAAAGCATTTCACTCAGTCTGTACAAGATACACGATAGGTGCCAGGAGCAGCCATGTTTTGGAAATTTTTTTTACCTTCACAGACAATAACTGGAACTTGTTATACTACTATTTTTAAAAACATCTGCCGTTATCAGGCTCTACATGCTAGGTTAACATGGGTTAATGTAACCCTGTTAGAACCATGATGGCCAATCAGATTACTTTAGATTTCCATGCCTTATAATAATAAGAATCCAACAGCCTCTGCACTGTGCAATTGTACACTTTCTGAAACTGAGGATTTAAGACATGTAACTCTTTGTTGCCCATGGTTTATTGAACCTAGGACCAAATTACTTGGTAAATACTTAAGGTACCATCATTTTCCTGATAGATATACATTAGATTTATTATATAATTCAGAAAATATTGACATACTTACAGATTTGGCAGTATACTTAATTACTATTGGTAAGATCCAGGAGAAAAGAAAGGGAATTTCACCCTCCTGATTTAAACCAAGCAATCTTTCCTGAATTAAATTGGGGAATAATTGTAAGGTCAGTCATGGGACCCTTGAAAATTTGTGGGATTTTTAAATGTTGTTGCAATATTGTATAATTTAATACTCTCCTGTATTTGTGAGGTATTTTAACTTTAGATTGTATTTCCAGTTTATGTTCTAGAAATGGACACTGTAAAGGGAAAATTCCTTTTAAATCTTTTGCACTATATACTATGTATGTTTATATTTCTACTGTATAATTCATTTTATATATGAAATGGCTTATGCCAATCAATAAATTATTACTGACTGACATTCCACGTGCCTCCCCTTAATGATATTGCCATTCTTTGGAAAAACCAAAATCCCCCTTAAAAATAGTTTTAGTGATTGTTGTGCTCTGTCTAGCTGCCTTCCATTTAGAGATGCAGCAAATTTAAATTTCACTGGCAAAGTGCCTGCAAAGTGGGCACTTCACATTGTCACTCTGCTACATGGAGTGGCCAATGCAAAAGGCTCACTTCGCCTTGTAATTATTACTTTGTGTCATTCCACCTTAATGCGAAGTAAGGTGAAGTGACAATAATATTGGCAGCCCTTCACACACACAGTCACCAGAATTAATGTCCATCCCCAAAATGCTCATGTCTTGTGTCCAGAAAACTCCCCAGTGTTGTCGGCGATGAAGTGAAATGAGAGCACAAGAAATGCAAAGTCTCCAAGAATTAATGGCGCACTCAGATGTCATGCGTGCAGTAGTCACACAGTCAACAGAATTAATGTGCATCCACAAAATGCTACTGTCTTGTGTCCAGAAAGTTTCCCAGTGCTGACGAAGTGAAATGAGAGGGTAACAAAAAATTCAAAGTCTCCCAGAATTAATGGTGCACTCTGTCATGCGCGCAATGGTCACACACACTCACCATTATTAATGTGCATCGCCAAAATGCTACTGTCTTGTGTCCAGAAAATTCCCCAGTGCTGACAAAGTGAAATGAGAGTGTAACAAGAAATGCGACATCTCCAAGAATTAATGGTGTACTGCAAACACACAGACAGATTAAGATTGCGCTGCACACTCAAGAGATGCAGATGCAAAGGCACAACAACACCTAACCAGTGCTCTCAAGCCACAAATCCAAATCTGGAAAAGAATGCCTTTTGCCAGTTTGGAAGGGGGGGGTAGTGCACGGCAGTAACAGTCCACTATCAGTAAAGATACCACAAAGCAGTATAAAAAATTCATGCAGGTGCAGTGGATATCAGGTTCACACTGCTGCAATTACCACGTGGCACAATAAAAGGTGTCTGATTTAATGGCACGCATCGCACACACACTCACACACACTACAAGTAATGCATAGCAAATTGAAAACTTTTAGTAGTAGTAGGTACAAAAAAAATGAGAGGAGAGAGGGATAGAGAGAGAACTATCGCCTTGCAACCAGAAATGTCACCAGAGAGGTGAGGAGGGCAAAGGCCTGGAAAGAGCAGAGGTTGGTGCAGGGGATACAGGGTGGGGAAAAGGGGTTCTTTAGGTATATTGATGAGCAGAGTAAGGTCAAGGGCCAGCTCAGTAGGCTGAGGACAGCTGGGGGATGGGTGGAAGGGAATGAAGAGCAGGTGGAGGTACTGAATGAGTACTTTGCCTATGTGTTCACTAGGGAGGAGGCTGGGGAACTTCCAAAAAGGGGTTGAAGGACACAGAAGATGCAGCAGACCTGACTATTGGGGTACTTGCTGAGGAACAAGCTGCTGGGGGAGGTAGGCTAGGGGTGAGATATCAGGCTGGTTCTGCTGAATGGGGGGGCAGATGCTGACATTCCTATCGGTCAGGTGTGGGAAGCCTTCTAGTCCCTAAAAAAGGATAAATCTCTGGGGCCTGATGCTATTCATCCCAGAGTACTGAGGGAGTTGGTGAATGTTTTGGCTGCACCATTGGCGGGTCTCTTTAACTTGTCGCTCCAGACAGGGAGGGTGCCAAGGGATTGGAAGCAGGTGCATGTTGTGCCCATCCATAAAGGGGGATTAAGGCAGAGGTGTATCCAGAAATTTCTATTTAGTACACACTCTTTCCAACTGCTACCCCCCACCATTACAAAATGTGCACATCCTTTCCAGCTGCTGCCTTCCCCTTTAAAAAATGTACACATCCTCTCCGAATGTTGCCCCCTGTTTCAAAACAAATAGGATTATCAGATGACTCCCCTAATCTCTGAACAGGTTGTACACATATATTTGTATTAAACAATAGAAGTTGTAACTGATAAAGACAGAAAGTGGCCTGCACTAACTCAAATACTCCAGAATAGAATGTTAATGGTAAAAAAAAGTATATGGTTTGGGACAGGTACTCAAAAAAACTGTACACAAATGTGTACAGTGAGTATGCCTGCCTACACCCTTGGATCGAGAGAAGAACCAGGAAACTATAGACCTATCAGTTTGACATAGGTGGGGGGGAAGGTAATGGACAGCATACTTAAGGAAAGGTTGGGAGGTTTCTTGGTGGAGATGGATTACTTGGATGACCGGCAGCATGGGTTTGTGCCAGGTAGATCGTGTCAGACAAACTTTTTAGAATTCTATGAGTGGGTGACATCAGCACTCAACAGGGGGAGACCAGTGGATATAGTGTTCCTGGACTTCAGTAAGGCATTTGATTTGGTCCCTCACATTGGCCTAAGGGAGAAGCTGGGGAAGATGGGAGTAGGCCCATTGATGGTTAGGTGGATTGGAAATTGGCTTTCAGGTCGCACTCAACGGGTAGTGGTCAGAGGGGAGATCTCATCTCCTGGGAGGTCATAAGTGGGGTCCCACAGGGATCAGTCCTGGGGCCACTCCTGTTTAATGCCTACATCTTCGATATCAGGGAAGGCACTAGGTGTGAAATGAGTCTCTTTGTGGATGACTCTAAGCTGGGGGCGGTGGTGGAGGGGGAGGAGGGGAGATTGGCCTGCAAGTGGACCTAGATGCTCTGGATAGGTGGTCCTGCACTTGGAAATTGAAATTTAACTCCTCCAAATGCACCCCAACTATGTGTACACCCTGGGGGGGGGGGATAAGTTGCAGGCCATGGCAGGGGAAGAGACCTAGGAGTCTTGGTGGATGTTAACATGAATAATTCAGAGCAGTGCAGGAGGGCTGCGGTCAGGGCAAATAGGATGCTGGGATGCATCACTAGGAGGATTACCTCAAGGAACAGGGAGATGATTTTGCCACTGTACAACTGCCTGGTTAGACCACATCTTGAGTACTGTGTGCAGTTCTGGAGGCCGCACCTAAGGAGGGACATCCAACTCCTGGAGAGGGTTCAGAGGAGAGCAACCAGAATGATCTGGGGCCTGGGGGATATGACATATGAGGAATGACTAGGGGAGCTCACCCTGTTCTCACTGGAGGAGAGGAGGGACTGGGGGGGCATGATTGAGGTCTTCAAGTACCTCAGGGGAGTAAATAAGGGAAGCCGAGATAGGATCTTTTGACTGAAGGAGGGCAGAATCTCCAGAGGATACAATTGGAAGATTGAGGGTGGTAGGATTAGGGGGGAGAAGGAGGAGGAGGTACTTCACAGAGAGAGAGTGGTGGAACAGTGGAATGAGCTGCCCGGGGAGCTGGTACAGGAAGCAACGGTGGAGGGATTCAAGAGAGGGTGGGGCAGGTATAGATAAGAGGTGAAACAGAGACTGGTTTGCCTGAGGGAGTCAGGACTGGAGGATGAAGTAACAGTGGAAGGAGACAGTTAGAGGACTATGGTACCCAATCAGGGTGCTGAAGCACGAGCAGACTTGATAGATGAATAGGCCTACTCTGCTGGCGTCTAGTATGTTAGTATAACCAAACGTTTTAAACAAACTGAAATTATACACTGCTGCACCATAACAATCACCGAAAAAATGTCAAGAATTACTGAAAATATTACTGTGTGTACATTAACGCAGTTATACAAGAAAAATATAACCAAAACAGAAAGACTGCCTTTTTCTCCCAGTTAATCTACTACACCACAGATACACCCCTCCCCCAAAGCACACTTCACAGTACACAGACTGACTGTTCTAAATTAACATTCAAAATCCACACACAAACAATAAACACTCAGTGATATGAGCACAGGAAGGTTTCCTACAATTGATGTACTAAATTGTGAGCAAAAAAACAAAAATAGCTCAAAAAGGCTTTTTAACAGCTTTTAGAGGATTTGAATCACAGAGCTCTAAGAGGAAACTGTCTTCATCTTCCACTACACAGACACTACACAGAACTGAGGCTGTGCAGTACAATCTAGAGCCATATGACCTGCAATCCCATGAAGCACTGCAAAATTCATCTTTGGAGCTCAAAAACAAGGCGAAGTGAGGCGAAGCACATTGATTTCAATGTACTTCGCCTTAAAATTGGTGAAGTGGTTTGGGGAAGGTGGAATAACGCAAAGTCATTGTTCTCAATAGACTTCGCGTTCCCCATTATAATGTGAAGTACTCCGCTTCGCGTTGTGGAATACTTCGTGGATTCTGCGTTGCCCCTCAAATCACTTTGCAGAGCAAATTTTGGCCACTTTGCCCACCACTACTTCCATCTTACAATATAGTGCAATAAATTATCTATTGCATGCTGAAAAACCCACCTCTTTTTTCCAGAAATTATTCCCCTTCGATCCCCCCAATCTTTATGCCAAAGACCATTGTCTGGCATGCTCATCTTGTTGCTTAGGTGCAACTGTCCTGGCCTGGGCTAGCCTCCCTCCCTTTTGAAAACATTCAAAAACAAATTCACCCTGATATATACTCAATCATATTTCTATATTGCATCAATGTCCCTCTTCTGTTAACCATTATTGTATGCTGTAAATAGATGAGGGAGATGCAATCTGAGATCTTGTTGAGCCTCAGTAACATTGCTATACATTTGTGTTTGGCCACCAAGTAAAATCTAAAGTTTTGAGGGGAAAAATTAAATAGGCTTTAACCCCCCTTCCCCCACAACACTTGTTGGATTCCAGATACTGCTTCCTTTGTTCCCATAGATTTTTAGAGAAGTCATGTCTCAAAAATATTGTTTGGTCTCTAAATTTAAAGTTGCTTGCTTTTAGAATGATTGCATAACTTTTTCTTTGCCTTCAGAAGTTAATAACATGCATATTGCAGGTCAAGATGTCCCTCCTCTTTCTTTTTTTGTTAACCATTGTGCTCTGCTGATAATAGGAGGTTCTGTTCCACATCCAAATAGAGAAATAAAAATATCCTTGATTTTGCCTGAAAGTGGTTTATCTTTTTCCCATTCTGACAGAAGTCCAAAAATCCTGATGTTCTTTCTTCTGGAACAATTCTCCTGACCATCCACTTTAAATTCTGTCTGTTCTTGCTTTTTGTGTATGATTTTAACTTCCTTTTGTAGTGGGTTCATCATGTCTTCAGATTGAGAATGTCTGCTCTCCAGTTCATTGATTCTTTTTATTTCTTGCTCTAAGTTACGTTCCACTCTGGATATAATGGAATTTAAATTGGCCGAGTCAGACACTTGCTGCAGATTTTCTATGGCTCATTGTATTGTGTTAAAATTACTTATCAGTTTGTGTGCCCATAATGGCAGTGTATCTTCTTTGGGTTCTTGTTGGCTGATGCCTGCCATTGAATCTGTGGGGTTTTCTGAGCCTATTTGTTCAACTGAGGTTGTTTTTGAATTATCCTCTGAGGCATGGTTTGGCTCGATTTCTTTTGTAAAAATGTCTGCTCGCTCTTTCTCCAAATTTGTAGGGCTTCTTCCCTGGGTAGTCAATGCTGTCCCCTTTTTTCTCTTTTTTTCTGTCTGCCTCTGATTGGGGTTTAGGTGCCATCTTGGAAGGGCTTGGTCCTGACAAACTGCAGCAATTTTTAAATGGCAGTTTTAGTTGTTTGAGCCTTGTCCTGCTTGCTGCTGTATGCAGGGGTAATGTTTGTTCTAAATCTGTTTCTTTTGAACATTCCTGGCCTTCCTGTTTTAGGTGTGGATTTCTTTCCTAAATTTTAAAATATTTTTACCAGTCTTTTTCCTTTTAATTCAGTTAATGCTTCTTGGTTTAAATTATATTCACCCACTCCATTGGTAATAACTGGACTGATATTAACATGTCTCTGCATGAAATTTCAATTGCCCCTTTTATTATTCTTTTGTTTGAGAGGTCCATTTAGTTTGGTTTACTATAGTGTTTTGTTATACAGTATAATAAGAGCACCCCATTTCTAAGTTGCTTGTTGTGCAGTCGGCCCAGTCTCCTTTCACCTGAGTAACAAGGTTCTTCCTGGATCACAGTTCCAAATATCAGTGCATAATTTTTAAACAGAGCTTTAACAGTCGTTTGTCGGTGTGTTGTAGTTTTAAGGAAGACAATATAAAAGTAACTTGTTTTACCATGTTGTGATGCCATCAGTTTTGTACTTGGCCACTTTAAGAGATGAAACTTAGTCTTTCCTTCATTGCTATATCCTTTTTTCTTAGGGTTTTCTTGAGTTGGAATTTAAGTTGTTTCTGTTGGCATTCTGATGTTTCCCTTTTACCTCTTTTCAACAATTCAATTTGTCATCTCCAACATATGAAAGAACCGAGAGGAGAAGAATAAGAGTAGAAAAAAGAGAAAGGGTACCACCTTGTTCCTCTTCCTATCTTGAGGGCAGCAGTCCTTAATCAGTCCAATATCTACTTCTTGCCTGGCAATTTCTGACCACCTCTTTAATCACTGCCAGTGTCTTTTCCTTTTGTTGTCTCTGAATCCTCAGAGTTACTTGATGTTTTCAAGACTCAGTGTCTGTACCATCCGGTTATACATGAATTGCTAAGTCCTCAGCGTTCTCATCAAGTCTTCCTTTTTTTTTATTTGCCTTTTCCTGTTTCCCCGGCTCCATGCTCTTGTCCCTTTCAAGAGGGATAGTTACTTTCTAGACCAAATGGTTGGAGACTGATTGAGATAACTGCTAGCTTCATGTTCTCTATTCTGTGGAGGAGAATAGAGAAACAGGGAGACACTACCTGAGAAATTTCTTTAAAAGGTTTGCCGCCTCTGCCTATATAATTTGTCTCCTTACCAGTTGATCTTTTTGCTGGTCCCCATCAGGCGCTGTGCATTACTTTTGCTCTCTCTCTCTCTCTCTCTCTGTTCCCCGGAAGAAGGCCCGCCATTGGCCCGGGGTTTTCTTCCTGAAGTGGAGCCGGATTGTGAGCCAGAAGGAGAGGAACCTTCAGTGTGGTTCTAGAGTGGAGAAGAGGTGCACTTTCCCAATAGTGTACCTGGCTGGGCTCCAGGGATCCATTCTCTGCCTATCGCATTATTTACAGCATGCTGGAGTGTTTACCCCTTAAAAAAGGAATGTGCTAACAGTACTTGTTATATACGAACTACCTTAATATGTGCAATATGTGTGATAGGATTACAATACATAGCCCAGTTTCTTGCCCTTTGTTACAGTGTGCTTGACAAATGGTCAGATACATTTTTGACTTTTTATTTTTTATATAATGTTTATTTACTGTCTGTTCTACAATTTTATTGTTTTACCATTTACCATCTTATACAGCCTGGGGAGCAAACAATTGAGTGGGAACTGTTTACCCCCTCCGCTCCAGGCTGATTAGGAATAGTTGTACAGTTATATGTTCATAGGCTCCCATTGTTTTATGTACAGAAAATCTATAAGCACATTTTTAAAAACTGAATTTTATTTAGAAAATCCTCTACATGTTATATTTTATATTTTCGCACCATATGTAAATTTTAACACATGACCCCAGTTTGAAAAGCACATGCTCAAGCTGCCAGAGTGCCAGATATCCATGCAGCTTTAGAGCAGAGTAAGTGTTCTTGCAGGCTTAGAGCATTTTATTCTGCTGAAGAGTATTGCTGTTCACAGTCAGCTTAAGTATTTAAGTAGCATTGTACACTTTATTTTTCACAATACATCTTGGCTTTTGTTGGTGAGTTTCTGCAATTTAAAATATATAAGCAGATTGCTAGTGAAGGAACATGGTGAATACAGCAGTGAGCAGGTTATCTGATTTTTGGGACAATTAGCAGACGTCTAAAACAAAACTGAGGTCACGGTCTGTGTATACATGCAGAGAGGCCACAGAAGTTAAGAAAGATTGGAGTGTGCCGCCCACTGATATTTTCTGCCACTCTAAAGAAGCTTTATTGATAACTCCAATACTTCTCACCTGATAAAAGTAAGCAGAATTTAGTGTATTTTTAAGGTATTAAGGTACCAACATAACAGTAATATAAATTATAAGGACAAAAGGGGTCAAAAGATTTAAAGAGGACAGGAAATCATTTCTTTTTTTTTTTTTTTACTTTCTCTTTATTCTCCCCGTCCTCGCTGCTCTCCCCTCTTCAGGAGACACCTATGGCCTTATCAGCCCTCGCTCACCTACCTGGTGACCGGTGCAGTCCGTGCCCCATGGAGCCATGGCTATACCCCCCAGGAGGGTACGGGGTGGGAGCCCTTACACCCCGATGCTTCTCTGTGTTTTTTGTCAGCACGTTGTCTCCGGGCAGGTAGGGGCATTGAAGGTCAGAGCCTGGTGCTCCATCTACTGGGAGGCTGTGAGGGTTATTTCCTGGTGTTCTTTCGATGTGCCAGGTCCCCGGACGTCAAGGCACTGAAGCGCCGACGTCTGGCACATCGCCCCCTCTGTTGGAGCATCGGGCTTGCTGTACCTCGGGTCTCCACCCGGGGTCAGACAAGCACTGAGCTCTGGTACCCCCCTCCCCCTGGAGAGGATGAGCGGTCCTTGGGACGCTCAAGTCCTCTCCTCCTGGCTGGCCCTCCAGCTCCCGGGCTTGTTCGAACCCGGGTCACTGACGTCATGATGAATCAACCGCTGCACGGCGGGGCGACCCCAGAAATCATTTCTAATTGACAGCTGTTTATGAAATTCTTATTCTCAGAAATGATATGCATTCCCCTAAAGTACCCATATTTAACTATGCCAGAATAAAAAGTGGTATGAAAAACTGTATTTTGCATTGTTTTATTTATATGGGCAGCATTCTGCTACAGTTCCCTTCATAGAACCAATAATTTGGAGTTTTAACTTTGTCACAGTTTGTGCACAGAACTCTAAGCATAGTTCTGGTAGGTCAAGAGCTCATAATTAGCATTCTATACACAAACCGTGACCTCGCTAAAACTCTAGATCACTGGTTCCATGAAGAGAACTGTAACAGAATTCTGCCCATAAAAACAAAACAATGTAAAACACAGTTTTTCATATCACTTTTTATTCAGGTATAGTTAAATATTGACAATTTAGGGGAATGCATACAATTTCTTAAAATAAGAACTTTACAAATGGCTGCCAGTCAGCACAGATTTCCTGTCCCCTTTAAAGGCATTTGCGTGCAACTAATGGGTTTGATGTACTGTGTTGTTTTCTGTATTTGGGCATTTAGCATTTGGCAATCATAGCTATTTGGGGTGAATTCACTCTCTTTTTCTTTTCATTTCAATATTCTTTTATGCCGCTCATACCGTCTTTTATTTCCACATAGTTTAAAAAGATTTAAATGACTCAAGGGAAGCTAAGCACCTGGTGACCATCATAAAAATAAGGGCTCTGAAACTGAAAGCCCTGAGTCTGATTTCAAGGACTATAGGACTAAATTGCTGAGAACCCACCTTTGGAGTGAACTAAGTTGTCCAAAAATTTTTATTGTGGGTCATAAAGGTGTGGCTGGACATTTGTTTGGATACATTGGGAGACATATGACAATATCTGTAAGATAAAGCATCTGGTCTTGAAAGAAGTCTGAGGCTTCACTCTCATGCAGGATTCTGAATGCTGGAGTTTAAAAGTCTGGGAACTTGAGAAGTGACATTTTGTAAGAATATTTTTATTGGAATATATATACATATATATATATATATATATATATATATTTATATATATATTAGAGGCAAAAAATTCCATTTACTGCATCAGTTAGGGTTGTTCTATAGTGACAAAAGTGAAATTCAGTGTTAGGGTTGAAACCCCCTTGGACCCCAGCTCCCCCAACTGGCACTAGGGTGCACATTGGGGTTGTCATAACTCTCACCCCATCACATGTGTAAAGCAGCAGAAGTATAGGAGAATGGGGTGAGAGATTGAGACCAGCCACCCCAATGCACACCCAATGCGGTTGGGGGTGGGCTGGGGGTCAAGAGTTTTTCAACCCTAACACTGAATTTACTCACTTTTGTCACTGTGGAACAATCCTAACTGATGCATTAAACAGAGTTCTTTGCCTCTAATTTCCCTTCTTTTTGAGAATGATAATGAGAAATAGTGAATGTAATGCAGTGGCGGGAGCGCGGGAACAGGAACAGCAGCGCAAACAGAAGCACTAACAGTGGCGCACATGGTAATGCAAGCGCGAATGAGAACAGAAAGGGTAACGCACACGGTGGCATAGATGGGAACGGTCCGCCACATGAGGTCTTGTCACATAGTAACATGGTGCCCACAAATGGAAATGTCAATGGGCATGGTGACGCAAAGCAAAACAGAAAGAGAAACAGTACTGTAGACACAAATGGCAAAAAATAACAGAAACGCAAGCGCAAATGAAAACGCAAAGGATAATGCACGGTTTGCATGACTGGTCCAAAACCTTAAGGGAACATGCAGCTGGGGTCCCCAATGTGCCTTTTGAAGATTTTGTGAAAAAATATTAAACGGTTCAAAAAACAGTTTTCCCATTATAGTCAATGGGAAAAGTTAACAAAAAGTTCGACAGTGTCGCAAATGCTGTTTTAGTGTCGCAAATAACCCCTGTGGCGTCGTAAGTCAGACTTTTTTTTTCAGTTAGTGGTCACAGAAATGCTTGGCATTTAAATTTGGGACCCTCTAGGGACACAATTCTTTTTTGTGTTCATCTAGTCGGACCCTGAGGATGCTAGCCATGTCTTTTTTTGGGGGGGTTAAACATCCCAGAAATATGTTTTTGAAATTTTTGTAAACTGTAGTGTCACAAAGTAGTGTCGCACCTGTGACACTTTCGTGATTTTTTTTGTGGAAGTGTCGTGATTTGCGACACTATGGCCAAAATAACAGGAATTATATGCCACCCTGCTGCAAAAGAACAGTTTGGTCTTTTTGGCTGAAATTTGGAGGGAAGAAAGTCAACATACCACAGATGTGCCTTTTAGTGATTTGGTGACAAAATATTGCAGGGATGCAAAGTTAAAGCACTCTGAAGTTGATGCTTTTTTCCATAGACTAACATTATGGCGTCCGCCGCGCCTTTCGGGACCCGTATCTCAGAAACGTTTTGAGATACAGACTTTTCATTGGAAAAATGCTTAGCCCCCTAAGCTAAGTACAAAACTAGCCAGGAAAGTCATAATTTATATGAAATTTAAATTTTTTTTCTACTTCATGCAGTTCCTGAGATATAAGCAATTTAGTATTCCAAGTGCTCATTTTCTGCTCTGAGGTCCATTATTATGCATACATTCTTTGCATTCACTGTGTTTCTCTATGCAGCTGTTGGTGAAAAAAAGGGTATGCACTTTCGTTACTGTCACAGTTAGCATTCCCACTTGCGTTTCCGTTACCATTTGCATTACCGTTCCCGTCGATGCCACCGTGTGAGTTACCCTTTGCATTTTCATTTGCACTTGCATTTGCATTACTGTTACCATTTGCATTTCCATAACTGTTTCTGTTTGCATTTCATTTTGCGTCACCATGTGCATTACCATTTGTGTTTGCGTAAGTGCTTCCGTTTGCATTTCCTTTGGTGTCATCGTTGTTATTACTGTTAGCATTTGCATTTCATATTGTGATACCATGACCATGCGTGTTACCATTTGTGTTTCCATACACGCTTGTGTTTGCATTTCCATTTGCGTTACCATTCCCGTGTATGCCACTGTGTGCATTACCCCTTGCTTTTTCGTTTGCACTTGCGTTACTGTTAACATTTGCATTTTCATTACTGTTTTTATTTGTGTTTCATTTTGCATCACCATGTGCATTACTATTTGCGTTTGCGTACGTGCTTCCGTTTGCATTTTCTTTGGCACCATTATTGCTGTTACCATTAGCATTTGCATTTTCTATTGCAATACCATGACCGTGCGCATTACCAGTTGCATTTCTGTACGTGCTTCCATTTGCATTTCCGTTTGCATTACCATTCCCATCTACGCCACTGTGTGCATTATCCTTTGCGTTTTTGTTTGCACTTGCATTTGCATTACTGTTAATATTTGTGTTTCCATTACTGGTTTTGCTTGCGTTTCATTTTGCGTCACCGTGTGCATTACCATTTGCATTTGCGTACACGCTTCCATTTACATTTCCTTTGGTGTCATCGTTGCTGTTACCATTAGCATTTGCATTTCCTATTGCAGTACCGTGACCATGCGCATTACCATTTGCGCTTCCGTATGCTCTTGCATTTGCATTTCTGTTTGCGTTACTGTTCCCATCTACACCACCATGTGCATTACCCTTTTTTTTCATTTGCACTTGCATTTGCATTACTGTGACAGGGCTAATACCTGTCATGGAATAATGTTTCATACTTTCTCTTGGTTGCAACCATCTATCTTCTTGTCTTCTAGAGATATCCCTTTTATTTTCCTGATAAGGAGGCAGGCCACCTCCTTATCAAGTAACCCCCCCCTTAAGTCTTCTATATTCTTTGCCCCTCTTTTTTATTCTCTTCCTCCCATTGAAACATTATTCACAAATTTCCAGCAAAAATCCACCTTATACTGGTTAGAAAAGGGTTATGGCTCCCTTAAATAATTGTTGTTGTGGTATAATGCCCTAAATAAAGAAAGACATATCCCTTGTACTTTTGTGGTAAAGACTGTGGGAGCTTTGCAGATTATGAGGTCCTTAAGTTGCCCAAAGGGGTAATAAAATCTGTTTGGGCTCATTTTGTATGCTTTTGTAGCTAACCCACTTGTTCTGGAGAGAGTGCTTTGACTCTCTGAGGTGCTTCCTTGTTTCTAGAGTAAACGCTGCCAACAGCTTAGCCTGCCAAGTCTGCACTGAAGCCAGCTATCTAGCCTGCATAAACATAGTTTCCTCCAATTTTCTTGCTGCAGGAGTCTGTGCTTCCCAGTGGAATGGACCTAGTGGCAGAAGAGGGTGTTAGCCTTGGTAAACAAATATTGTCCTTGCAGGAAGCCCAGAAAAACACTGTGAAAATAAGTATGAGCCCCAGTTCTTAGTGAGAGCTTTTCATTTTGTTTTTTCTTTCCCCTGGAGCAATATATTAGCAGTGTGGCTCCTACTTTTACACTCTGCACTTTTGAAATGTCCCCCTTCAGTTATGCCACAGTAGTAGAAATGTTATACTCCAAAATAAAGGAATAAATAAATTGTCCCTTAAGCTTGGCAGGAGAGATACAAAATGGAAGCTGCTCTGAGGATTAGTTGTGTCATTCTGGCAGGGAGCTATAGGGGAATGGCAGCACCTAGTGGGCTAGATTTATACTGTTGCAAAGTCATGTATGGTGATTGAATATACTTAGGCTTGATATATCAAAATTGGTCACAGAAAAGACTTCTACAATTAATTTAAGCATTGTACAGCAACCCATGTGTGCTTTAAAATGTTAAGTTAAATTTTAAAGGCATTTATTGTTTTGTTACATAATGAATCTAAGTCACATGATTCAGGGGAAGGGTATAAATGTCCTTTAATAAACTGCCTTTTTTTTAGATAAGGTCAGTGCTTGCCGATCAGTGGTGGAGGAAGGTTCCACTGGTTTGAGGATATTCCGTTTATGATTTTGTTCGCATTTTGTTCTACAAACTGGTGCAAGTGGAAGTGAATGCTGAAGAAGGTGCCAAAGCTAAGACTGTGATTTATATTGTTTTTTTTTTGTTTATTTTATTTTTGTTTTATAATAAAATTCCCACCTAACCAGGTGGGTTGCACCTTATTCTGGAGTGTCTGTCCGTCTTTTATATCCCACACCATATCATTTGGTGTCAGAAGTGGGCTATAATTGCCGTTTTTGTGACCAGAGTAAAGAAGAGAGTTGAAGCGGCGGGTATTTGTTTGGATACCCAGGATAGACATGGCGGCTGGTGGACAACCACAGGGCACTTTTACCAGACACATGGCATCCCAGGCTGGGGCCCGATTATTGACTGGTTTGCCTGATGTACATCCCAAGGTTAAGAGACAACCATCTGAGAGGTCAGAGGAGGAACCAGGTGAACTCGGAGATGACTTGCCAACAGAACAACTACTGGAATCGGAGGATCTCGAAAAGGAGGTGGATGCTTCATACATGGAACAAGCTCCCATGGAGGATGTGGGAGAACTCTTAAAATGGTTATGGGGTCAGCAGGCCCAGTTGGATAAGGAACAAGAACTGGATCAAAGGCGTCAAGATGCCAAATGGGCAGATACTATACCGGTACTACAGGCTATCAGAGTAGAGCATGCTGATCATCCCCAAGGCCCCCGGGACATTAAATTAGCTAGAATACAAGAGACTGATGACATTGAGGCCAATTTGACCACATTTGAAAGGGTGGCACAAACATGTGGATGGCTGAAGGAGCAACGGGTTGTGCGACTTGCCCCCCAGTTGACGGGAAGAGCCCAGGTCGTATATAGCCGACTAGCTATACAAGTGGCAGAAGACTATGACTTTGTAAAGAAGGAAATTCTACAGAGATACGATATAAACACTGAGACCTATCGGCAGCGCTTTTGTTCCTTAAAGATGCAGCCAGCAGATGCTCCCAGAGAGGTCAATCAATCAATCAAAATTTTATTTATAAAGCGCTTTTCAATAAATCAAAGCACTGATACATAACAAGAATAAAACATCAACAATAATAAATAATAACATAAAACAATAAAATGACCATAAAATAATCTATCTGAATGCTAGTGTAAATAAGTGGCTTTTCAGAGACCTCTTAAATGATTCCATGGACAGGCACTCTCTAATCTGATGAGATAGAGAATTCCACATGGTTGGGGCCATAAAAGAAAAAGCCCTTGCCACAGATGATTGAAGATGAACCCTGGGAATCTCTAGCAATCCCTCGCCAGTGGAGCGGAGTGGGTGGATTGGGCAGTAGGGACAAAGGAGATCTTGCAAGTCCCTGACCGTGTAGGGTCTTATAGGTCAGCAATGCAACCTTGAAGATGATTCTCCACCACACTGGTAGCCAGTGCAGTGCGCGCAGCACAGGTGTGATATGACAAGTTCTTGATAACCCAGTCAACAACCTGGCTGCTGCATTCTGCACCAGCTGCAGGCGATGGAGATCCACCCCTGGCAACCCTAGATATAGAGCATTATAGTAATCAAGGCAAGAGGTTTATGCACGCTTGAAGGATCTTAGCGACAAATGGCTACAACCTGATAGTAAGACCATTCAGCAAATAATGGAGGTCATCACCATCGAGCAATTTATCAAAATTCTCCCCCAGGATGTACAACTCTGGGTTAGAGAACATAAACCTGAAGGAGCTGAAAAAAACATTGAATTAGCTGAAGACTTCCTGGCAGCGAGACCATCACGGGGACGATACACAGGGGGAGCCATCCATACCCCTGTCACTACTCTGGTAAGAAACACCTTTTCTTCTGATTTATATTGAAACAGACTAGAAATGAGAAAGGAGAGAAGAGAAAGATTACCCCTGTCAGAGGTAGTATGCCCTGGCTGTAAGAAGAAGGGACATATGATTAGAAACTGCCCAACAGCTAAAAAAGATTTTGGACATTTGGCCTTGGCCAATTGGGCTCCTTATATCACTACAGTTAAAATGGGACCCCATAACATCATAGGACTCTTGGACTCTGGGAGTCGACAAACGCTAGTGAGAGCTAACCTAGTGGAGAAAACAACAAAGATGGAAGGAGGAACCAGGGTTACATGTATCCATGGGGACACCCACTATTACTCCACTGCCCCAATGAGTCTCACCATTAATGGAAGCACTAAAGACCTGGCAGTAGGAGTAGTACCTCATTTGCCTGTTCTACTGATAATAGGACAAGACCATCCAGACTTTTCCAAATTAATGGAAAGGCATGATTTAACACCTGTGGTAGCAGTAACAACATGTTCACAAACCAGGCAAAAACAAGCAAATGAAACAATGGAATCTGTGTTTCCTTTTTCAGATGACTTATTCGAGGCCCCAGGGAAAACACCTAAAGGTTAGGCAGAAAAATGAAAAATAAAAAAGGACTGGCGAAACCAAAAGATTAATGGACTGATGAGTCAAGATCCTGAGACAATAGCTCAGGAACAAAGAAAGGATGAAACCCTTAACCAGTTTTTGTTACAGGTTAACAAAGATGATGGGACTGATGGGACTCATAAGTTCTTATTATTGAATAACATCTTGTATAGAGAATGTACCAACCCTAAAAATGGGGATAAAGTCTTGCAATTAATTGTGCCACAGAAATTTAGGAAAGAAATAATACAATTGTCCCACGATATACCCCTAGCAGGGCATTCTGGGAGAGATATCACCTTAAAACGAATACTTGATCATTTTTTCTGGCCTAGAATACATGACATGGTAGCTGACTATGTTCAGAGTTGCCCTGACTGCCAGAAAGTCGCTAAGATAGGAAGAAAGGGGGTGGTACCTCTCCAGAATATACCTATAGTTAACCAGCCATTTGATAGAATCACCATGGATATAGCAGGCCCTTTAGAGACCAGCACTAAGGGTAATGGTTTATCTTAGTCATCTGTGACTATGCCACCTACTATCCAGAGGTGATTCCAATGTGAACGGTCACAGCACAAAGAGTGGCCGAAGAATTGGCAAAAGTTTTTTGTAGAGTTGGCATCCCTAAGGTGGTATTGACGGATAGGGGAACCAACTTTACTTCTGTACTATTGGCAGAACTATATAGACTACTGGGTATACATGCATGTATACCCAGTAGTCTATCTAGTTCTGCCAATAGTACACTATACATCAGAAACCATTCCGGTTACCAGTACCGGTTAGAACAGAGGTAATAAAGGAGGTAAGAGCTATGGAACAACTAGGTATAATTCAGCCCTCCCGTAGTGCCTGGTCTTCACCTATGGTGATAGTGAATAAAAAGGAGGGGGGTATTCACATTTGTTTGGATTTCTGAAAGGTGAATGCCACTTCCCTCCTTGATAGATGTCCTATGCCTCACATAGATGATATTATTGATCGCCTAGGAAGTGCCAGGTACATATCCACCCTTGACCTCACAAAAGGGTACTGGCAGATTCCCCTTGCCCCTCAATCAAGGGAAATTACTGCTTTTAGTACCCCGGTAGGCCTATACTAGTTCCTAACAATGCCTTTTGGACTGCACAGAGCACCAGCTATGTTCCAGCGCTTCTTGGATCACATACTACAGCCCTACACATCCTTCTCTGCAGCCTACCTGGATGATGTGGTGGTGTTTAGTCCAGATTGGGAATCACACCTGAGCCACCTAGAAGAGATCATAAGGACATTAAAAAGGGCAGGGGTCAGTATAAATCCTACCAAATGTAGCTTGGGACAGACTGAAACAAGGTACCTGGGGTACATGATTGGGAATGGGGTTATTAGACCTGAAGTGAATAAAGTGGAAGCAGTATCCCACTGCGATACTCCCCGAACAAAAAAAACAAGTTTGTACCTTTTTGGGGTTGGCTGGTTATTACCAATGCTTTATACCCAGATTTTCAGCCATAGCAGGACCCCTAACGGAGTTAACTAAGAAAAAATATTCAAATAAAGTGGAGTGGACCAAGGAATGCGATGAAGCATTCAGGATGATTAAAGCTACCTTATGTGCCTATCCAGTTCTGAGAAGTCCAGGTTTTGAAAAACCTTTTTATGTACAGACTGATGCATCAGGAGTAGGTTTGGGAGCTGTACTTACACAGGTTATAGAGGGAGAAGAACACCCAATAGTATATATATGAGTAGGAAGTTACATGTGAGAGAGCGGAAATATGCAACTGTAGAGAAAGAATGTTTGACCCTTAAGTGGGCTATAGAAGCTTTGAAATACTGTCTCTGGGGTTCAGAATTTACAGTCGTTATGGACCATAATCCTTTATGTTGGCTACATCAAATGCAAAAGAAAAATCCCAGAATTATGAGATTGTATTTGGCCTTACAACCACACCATTTCAAAGTTATCCATAGGAAAGGGAGTGAACACAAAAACGCTGACTATCTATCCCGATATGGGGTGGATGTTGAAAATACACCTGGAGAAAACAGACCCTTAGACAAGAAATGAATGTTTACAAAAATAATGTAACATATAGTATCATATGGATCTCAGGGAGAATGTAGTAGATAATATATGGTGAAGTTAGGATCTGATTAATGTTGGATTAATCATTGTAAAGGGTCCCTGAGATGGAGCTTCTTGGAAGAGGGTGGGCCGGAGCTCCTCCATCCCTTTTAGTACAAGAAGGGGATGGACCATATGGAGACTACATGATTTCTCAAGAGAAACGAGATAGTAGCAAAAGGATAAGATGGCTATTGTTATCCCAGGGCAAGTTCTGAAAGGAAATAATGGCATGATGGATGCCAGTATCTTGGTATAAAAGGGGCCCTGGGATGGAACTCCTGAGTGGGGGGCGGAGTTCCACCCTCCTTAAGGAAGGATGTTTATATCTAAAAGAGGGAGTATTCTCCTCTTTTCTTTAAGGGGTGGTAAATGTGACAGGGCTAATACCTGTCATGGAATAATGTTTCATACTTTCTCTTTGTTGCAACCATCTATCTTCTTGTCTTCTAGAGCTATCCCTTTTACTTTCCTGATAAGGAGGCAGGCCATCTCCTTATCAAGTAACCCCCCCCCTTTAAGTCTTCTATATTCTTTGCCCCTCTTTTTTATTCTCTTCCTTCCATTGAAACATTATTCACAAATTTCCAGCAAAAATCCACCTTATACTGGTTAGAAAAGGGTTATGGCTCCCTTAAATAATTGTTGTTGTGGTGTAATACCCTAAATAAAGAAAGACATATCCCCTGTACTTTTGTGGTAAAGACTGTGGGAGCTTTGCAGATTATAAGGTCCTTAAGTTGCCCAAAGAGGTAATAAAATCTGTTTGGGCTCATTTTGTATGCTTTTGTAGCTCACCTCCCTTGTCCTGGAGAGAGAGTGCAGTGACTCTCTGAAGTGCTTCTTTGTTTCTAGAGTAAACGTTGCTGACAGCTTAGCCTGCCAAGTCTGCACTAAAGCCAGCTGTCTAGCCTGCATAAACATAGTTTCCTCCCATTTTCTTGCTGCAGGAGTCTGTGCTTCCCAGTGGAATGGACCTAGTGGCAGAAGAGGGTGGGCAGCCTTGGTAAACAAATATTGTCCTTGCAGGAAGCCCAGAAAAACACTGTGAAAATAAGTATGAGCCCCAGTTCTTAGTGAGAGCTTTTCATTTTGTTTTTTCTTTCCCCTGGAGCAATATATTAGTAGTGTGGCTCCTACTTTTACACTCTGCACTTTTGAAATGTCCCCCTTCAGTTATGCCACAGTAGTAGAAATTTTATACTCCAAAATAAAGGAATAAATAAATTGTACCTTAAGCTTGGCAGGAGAGATACAAAATGGAAGCTGCTCTGAGGATTAGCTGTGTCATTCTGGCAGGGAGCTATAGGGGAATGGTGGCCCCTAGTGGGCTAGATTTATACTGTTATAAAGTCATGTATGGTGATTGAATATACTTAGGCTTAGTATATCAAAATTGGTCACAGAAAAGACTTCTACAATTAATTTAAGCATTGTACAGCAACCCATGTGTGCTTTAAAATGTTAAGTTAATTTTTAAAGGCATTTATTGTTTTGTTACATAATGAATCTAAGTCGCATGATTCAGGGGAAGGGTATAAATGTCCTTTAGTAAACTGCCTTTTTTTTTAGATAAGGTCAGTGCTTGCGGATCAGTGGTGGAGGAAGGTTCCACTGGTTTGAGGATATTCCGTTTATGATTTTGTTCGTATTTTGTTCTACAAACTGGTGCAAGTGGAAGTGAATGCTGAAGAAGGTGCCAAAGCTAAGACTGTGATTTATATTGGGTTTTTTTTTGTTTATTTTATTTTTGTTTTATAATAAAATTCCCACCTAACCAGGTGGGTTGCACCTTATTCTGGAGCGTCTGTCCATCTTTTATATCCCACACCGTAACAGTTACTTTTAACATTTGTGTTTCCATTACTGTTTTTGTTTGCATTTCCTTTTGCATCACCAGGTGCATTTCCATTTGCATTTGCGTACGTGTTTCTGTTTGTGTTTGTGTTTCCTTTGGTGTCATCGTTGCTGTGACCGTGTCTGCGTTTCTAATTATGTTACCATGACCGTGTGTATTACAGTTTGCATTTCCATACGCACTTGCATTTACGTTTCTGTTTTCGTTAATGTTTGCACTTGTGTTTCTATTTCCTTTTGTGTTATCATTTACATTTGGTCACCATGTGCGTTACTGTTTGCACTTTCATTTCTGTTGCCGTTACTTCACTATTTATAGTGCACATTCTCAAGAAGAAGGGAAATTCATGGCAAACAAATCCATTTAATGCATCAGTTAGGGTTGTTCCACAGTGACAAAAGTGAGGAAATTCGATGTTAGGGTTCCCACCCCCTTAGCACCCCACCCACCCCTATCAAGCAGGCATCAGGGTGTGTGTTGGGGTTGTCGGTCCTTACTCTAAAAACTGAACCTTTACCATATTGTGAAGAACCTCTAAAAGGAAAGAAGGATACAGAACACATCCAATGATGCTAGCCCATCGGCACAGTGGTTGGTTTTCCACTTCCAATGCCAGCGACCCAGGTTTGGGAAAGGACCTGGATTGCTGGAGGGCTGGCCAGGGGAGTAGGATAGAGTGTTCCAAGGACTGTCCTCCTTCTCTGGAGGGAAGATGGGGTGTGTGCCTGGTGCTTGATGGACACCTGGAGGAGGCTGGGGGTCATGCAGCTACCAGTGCCAGCAAGACCAGGGGGTAGGGCAGATGCAGAATGTCATTGCACACCCCTTCCCCCAATGAAAACCCAAGAAAAAATGCTGGTTGTAGCATGACGGCACATCTTGCTCCACTGCCCACTGCCACTGATGCCCGTCGGGGGGTCCCACTCTCATGGCCCCAACCCAGGGGTAATCTGGAACTTGCCCACTATGTCCTTCAGGAGTGGGAAGCCCCCTCAGTGGCCCTGCCCGGGGGGTAAGCCTGGGCATGAGGGTGACTGGGCGAATGAGTGCTGAGGAAGGGAGCTGAGGTCAAAAAGACAAAAAAAAACACATCCAATGGTTTACAAAGTTTAGCAAGGCAATTTCTGTTTATAACTCCTCTAGAGAAGCAGAATGGGAGAATAAGACTGCCATTTTTTGGTTAGGAAGTAGTTAGAAGTTACACTATAGGAGCACTAAAAAAAGAAATAGGCATCTATCTATCTTGTGCCTTAGGTTTGAAAATTAGCAGGAATACTATGAAGTTTATTCATGTGCATAAAACAGATTCAAACATGCCAAAGATTGATATCACATTCCAGTCCAGTAAATCTGCAGCTTTGGTGTTACAGGCCTCAAATGTTTTGGATGCCCATGGTCTGTATCTTATAAATATTGAGACACTAGACAGGACAGGAATGACAGAGAACCATAATAACCAATCAGTCCTGGAAACAACAAATCTCTTTGCTCTTCTTAGAGATATACATCCAAATTGGCAAATAGATTTCAGGGATGTGAACATGAAGGATAGTTTAAAGGGGTTAAAGGAGCTCAATATTCTTACATGGAATATAGAAGGACTACAAAACAAATTAGCAGGCAATGATTTCAAAAACATTCTGAGTGATGTGAATATCATCTGCTTCCAAGAGACTTGGATACTGGAAGAAAACTCCCCGATGTTACCTAGTTATTCAGGATTTAATCTTTCAGCAATAAAATCCAAGAAAAATGGTAGACCCAAGGCAAGTTTTGCAAGTTACATTATGACTAGCCTAAATTTTAAAATGACAACCCATGAGGTGGATTTGTTAAGCTGTCAAGTGCTAAAATGGGAAAACACAAAAACAGTTCTGCTAATCTTTAATGTATATACAGTATGACATCATCTAATAGAAGAACTCAAGAGGAATATTGGAAATATGTTAAAATAACACTTGAAAAATTAATAGAGGAAAATGAGTACTGTCTTATAATAGTCTTAGGAGATTTTAATGCAAGAATAATGGAAAATAAGTCAGTAAATCAGGAGCTGTTAAATGGAATAAATATAATAAACAAAAACTTATCTTGCCAACGCAAATCATGGGATAAAATTAACAACAAAAATGGTAAACATTTATTCGCTATCATGTCTAGATTGGATTATATTATTTTTAATGGGAGAACAAAAAGTGACCAAGAAGGAGAATATATCTTTATAGGGCCAAAAGTGTAATCTTTTATTGACCAGGTCTGGAGAAACATTGAAGCAATTGGTCAAATAATAGATTTAGAAGTGATCATAAGACCAGAATCTGCACATTTACCAATTTTCACAAAATGGCAAACAGAACTCAGGGATGGACAGGAGAGTGATAGGCAGAAACAAGCCTGCATCGAAGTCATAAACAGGAAAAGAATAAGATGGCAGAACACATGTATTTTACAATTTGCAGAGATACTGAATAATGGTTGGATGGAAAATTATAGAAATGAAATCTTAAAAGCTGACCCCTTAACTAATCTAATGACTGTTTGGGATGATATCTCCCTCTATCTCAGACCCTTCTTCTATTAGTTTGACTTAAGAAAGAAAAATAATACTTGGTTCAATATAACATGTAAAAAAGTTAAACAAAAACTAAATAAAATGGTCAGACAATATAAAAAAGAATTCTAGGAAAACAAACATAATTATAAATAAAGAAAGCAAGCTTCATAAGGAAACATTATGGAAAGAAAGCTTGAAATATCAGAAGATCATGTGGGAAAAGAAGGATACAAAACAATTTGGGGCATTAGTTAGTAAGGGTTACCATAAATACACAAATTGTATTGAGGCAAGAATTACCCCACAAATTTGGAAATAATATTATATAAGCCTTTATTTTTCACAAGCAGAAGAACTTAGGCATGCTTTTAATAAGAAGATTGAGAAAACAATTTTTCCAAACTCAGTATTCATAACTCAGTTAGAAATCTTAGAAGCCTTGAACAAAATATCAGTAAATAACGCCCCCAGCCCTGATCAAATACTGGCAGGCATGTATTGATCTTTTAAAGAGTGGTGGACCCCAGTTTTGCAGACCCTCTTTAACTACTGTATTCAAAGAGAACAATTCCCAGACTCCTGGAAGGGCAGTTTAATATGCCCAGTTCATAAAAAAGGGACACTAACAACCCCTCAATGTATCAACCAATTAGTTTGTTAGATGCAGCACAAAAATATTATGCAAAATAATGTTAAACAGAATACAACAGTGGGTAGAAAAGAACAATATATTACAAAATTTCAAAACAGATTAAGATCAAAAAGATCAACATTCCAGCACTGCTTTGTATTACAACATCTTGTCTGGAAGTATGTCAGTATAAAAAAGGGTAAATTGTATTGCTGTTTTGTTGACCTTAAACCCACCTTTGGTTCCATAAGCAGGAAAATACTATGGTCAAAACTAGAAGGGTATAATATAGATCCAGATATCTTAGATATACTTATAAGACTCCATAATGACACCTGGCTTAAAATGAGGTATAATCAACAAGGGGACTTAACAAACAAAATATATACTAATGTAGGAGTACGTCAAGAATGCTTGTTAGCCCCTCTATTATTTAATTTATATACAAACATTATCTTGCAGGATTTAAATAACTAAGAATTTTATTCTCCTAGTGCTCTTGTGGAACAAATCCCTCTCTTAGCCTATGCAGACAATATAGTTTTGATATCTACATCCTTATTAGGCCTTCAGAGTAAAGTAAATTTATTTTTGGAATCATGTAAGAAAGATGGGTTAGTTATAAATCTAAAAAAAAAAAACAATATTGTCATATTTGGTCATAAGAATAAAAAAAACTCCCTCACTTTTTATAGGAAAAAGTAAAGTTGAGTTAAAAACATATTATGACTATCTGGGTTTAAGGTTTTCTTCAAATCTTTCTTGGAACCCTCATATCAATATTATGACCCAGAAATTAAAAACAGTATTTGGAGCATTTAAAAGATTTAGTGGTAAAATGGGCCAAAGTTAAATTCTAGGATAATTAAAACAAGCATTTTATATGGACTCGAAATATGGACAACAGCAGCTACAAAACCATTAGAAGTAGTAACTAATGAAATGCACCATTTTTAATTAAATGTCCAACAAACAGATCCTTCTGAAATATTAAGAAAAGAGTTAGGACAATTTTCATTATCAACATTAGCAATTGAACGTAGGGTTACTTTTATATTACAGCTATTTATTCTTCCGGATCACAGGCTTCCAATAAAATACCACAATTTAAATTGTATATCAAATACAATTAAAACTGTAAAAGAAAATATACTACAGTGGGATCTGGGAAACTTATTGTATGAAATTTACATTATTCCATTCCCTAAAATAGTTGAACAAGTAAAAAAAGAATTAGGGATTATTTTACAGCATTAGATCAAGAAAAAATCAATAGACTATGACATTTTTGGTGGTTTAAAATAATGAAAACAAATCACAAACTCAAATTTTATTTGACTGCTATAACAAATCTACAGGACAGAAGACTTTTCACTAGATTTAGGTTTGAATTATACTTGGCAAACTATATACTTGACAATTAGAAGAGACTAGGAATGTTGAGCCTGGAATGTAATTGTTTATTAGGCTTACGGGATGACCTCAAACACATAGTTTTACACTGTCCAAAATTTGAGGCAGCAAGGAAGAAATGGTTAGCTCTAGTATTAGCCACCCTTGGTCTCCCCTCCGAACAACTTATTATTCTTCTGTTCAATACAAATAATAAGAATATACTTATGTCTCTTGTACATTTTTTAAAAGTGGTTAAATTATAATGAGACAACTGAATGAAATCTCAAGTGAAGTTTATAGCAACTAAAGTAGTACATTCAAGTTCAAGTTCAAGTTTATTGCAGGAAAGACTCCATTGAGCAAGCTCATTCACAAGGAGGTCCTGAGTAAACCTTGTATTAGTCTGCATGAACAATCATTAATGTGCAACAGAAATATTGGTTGATGTAATAAATTGTCAATCTTTTTAATTTTTTAAGAATTGTAATGACTTTTAGTTGAACAATAAACTTTCTACCTACATACCTACTTTCTAATGCAGGCATGCAACAACCTTAGCGGGAACTTGTAGACAGTTTTCCATGCTCCAAACATTAAATTATTTTGGTTTGTTGCTTTCTGGTGTAAAGGTATATGCCAGCTGGGCCAGATAGCCTGACTCCAACCTAAATACTATTCAACTGCTCTGAATTCAAAATGTGTGTCTGATAAATACATGTTTGTCATTTTTTTTGTACACACCCACCTTTTTTTCCTCTGGGGTGAGGTTAAATGATCCCAAGACAATACAGATAGTAGGGTGCAATAGTTTGCCTTTTCCTGCACCGTGGTTCCATGTCAGGTTTCATGTCAACCCCAGTGACATCTGGTCCATGAATTTGGCTTGACCCCCTGACCCTGGGTCACTACATTGCCTTTTCCTGTTATGGAAAGCCACAGGGGGATATGTTATGCCTTCCTGGGCTATATACCTTTCTCTCTTATCTTGAGATGTACCAGATCCACCCTAGCCATTAGACCAATTAAGGCTATTTTTGTAAGTTCATTCCTAAAGCCTTTTAAAGAGACAGTGTCCTAATTCTAAAGTACATTACAGCATATACAATATGAACCCACATAAATGTATATGTCTATCATGCGACAAGCACCATTTTAGCATGACAAGGAGAGATTTCATATCCTAAAGATCCCACTCCATACTCTCTATAACTTCAGCGAGACACTGCATAATCACTCATGTTTAAATGAAGAAACTTGAAGTGATAAACAGCATTATATAATAGGAATTGCCCTTAGTTCAAGAAAGTCTTAGCTTAGTCCTCCTTGTCAGATTGCAACTCCTTGTCCTCCTGATGGCATGAAAAATCTCACCTGATTATTGTCTTGTCTACTAAATTACTAGTGGCATTTGAGAAAAGATAAAAATAATTGTTTTGTACTGGTGTATGATAGGATAGATGGTTGTCAGTAAAGGACCCTTCGGAACATAGGTACCAGAACCTATTGGTGTGTGGGGGGATGGACACCCCCCACTTTTGCCCATGAGTATTCAAAGTGCCCCTTTAATGCATGCAATATGAAAAGGGAGGCAATCGTGGTCACACACACACACACACACACATACATACAGTACACATACACACTCACTTTTCCCCATGTTCTGACACTACTTCTTCTGAAGGTTACAAAACAAAAAAATCTTTATTTGAACACCATCCAGAAATAGATTTTCTTTCACTAAAGAAAAAAAAAAAAAAAACACAGCAGATTTTTTTTCATTTCATGATTACAACTATTTCAGTCTGTCTTTACAGCAGGAAACCTTCAGTAGCCCCATTCTTTTTTAGACAAAACCTCTTAACTTCCCTGATGATCCCAGGTGCAATCCTTAAATTAATAAGTGGCTGGTTGTGACAGCTCATCAAGAGGCCCGACCCTTTCAGGATTAGAGTCGCAATCACATCCCCAGGGACTGTTGTTTTCTTTTTCTCTTACCTTTAAGGAGTTAGAATAGTGCAGTGGTTTAAGGTTCTGAGCTGCAAATCTGAAGACCTGGGTTTGAATCCAACAGTCTCCACTTGCATTATTGTATGACCCTAAGCAAGTCCCTTAACTTTCTTGTATTCTCAGGTCACACCTGGAATCAAGATTCATCTTAGTGTGCCTTTCCTGGTTAAACAATTTATCTGCTATATGTGTTTTTCACTGATGTGATGTCATTTTCTGTGCCTGTGATTTAGAAAATGGATGCCTGCAGCTATAAAGGGAGGGATAACTAAATGGGTTATAATTCTGGCCCTAAAAGTGTTACAGGTTTGGTCAATAGCTTATGTTAAGCAAATTTCCATTGGTAACAATATTGATACATTTAATCCCACATGAATGATTCCCTTTAAAGGTCTCAGCAATCAAATTGCTAAGTAATGTTTTAATGTGCAAACCTTCAGCCTGTTCTGGTAGGCCTAGGATTCTCACATTAGCTGATTTGCTGAAGCTTACAAGGTGCTCCAATTGCCTGGAGCACACAGGTTTCCTTTACGAGACCCACTGTAATTACAAGTGCTTCTTTTGCAGTCTCCCTTCCCTTTGTAGCATCTTTTTGCAGCTTCTGATCCAGTTTTTGATCACTACTAACAGTAAGCCCATCGTTAATTTCCTTAATGCTCCTTCTCTAAGTGTGGTGTCAGTCAATCACATGATGAAGACGCTGGGATCCTCCAATGGGCAATGGCTCTTTCTGCAGTTTCCGATCATATCTCAAAGATGAAAGTCAGTCAGCAAGTACATATTCAATCATAGAACTATGATTAGACAAATAGCAGAATCACTTGGTTGGCTGCTTTTGTAAGTGCTTTTGTGTTCCTCAGTGACAGAGCTTATCCAGCACATGTCCTTTCAGCTAGACAGTTATGCCATGCCCTGAAATATTTATTTTAAACTAAATTGTTCTGATGGTCAGCACCTCCATGTGGTGCTGCTACCGAATCACCACCCCAGCCCAGAGTAAAGTATGTGGGAGTGGAGTTGTTGGGTGGCTGAAAAGCTGGTACTGCTGCTGACTGTGGGAGGGTTGTGGTGGTTGTATGGGTGGTCTGGCAGGTGGACTATGGTGCCCCACCCAAGACGACGCAGTCACACCACCTTGGCCTCTCTCTGGCCCTACTCTCTGTCACCTTCCTCTGGTCACCATCATGGCCTTCTAAAACTGCCAATGAGGACCAGTTTACTTTTAAATTACGAAAAAGGAGGCTAAACTGAACTCACACCACACATCTGCTGCTGATTGGAAACTGCCAACTGCTGGATGCTGCAGGTACTGCTGCTGCTGCTTGGTTATTGCTATTTGTGGGGATACCTGCTGACTGCTGCTGATCAGACAAAAAAAAGCTGTTAATTCATGGGAAGGAGGAATGCAAAGACTGGTAAGGCCTTTCTATTCCTAGAGACAGTTTTTCTACATCCTCACTTTCCCTCAGGCCCCACTTGGACAGCCCTGACTACCCTTCAATACCTGTGAGTGCTCATAAGATGGCCTCCACAACATTTGCGATGCTGAGTTCATTGCAACATGGGATGGGGGCAACATACCTCTAAACTGTCCCTGATTTACAGGGACATCCCTGATTTTGCCTCAAAATTTCCATCTGTCCCTTGAAAATTTGTGTTTTTGTGACAGAACAGTTGGGATGAAAAGCACAAAATAATATCAAACATTAAAGTTACAGACCTGGTTCTTTTCAGAAAATGCATCTTAACACAAACACCCCTTTGTTCTATCAGCTTTCTGAGTGAATAGTACCAGTTTTTAAGATGTGCCCCTGATTTGGGGTCTTTGTCCCTGATTTTTTAAGCCTTGTCCCTGATTCATGAGGCAACATGTTGAGAGGTATGAGGGGCAATCAGTGATGCAGTGTGAGATGGACATTCAGTTGGGCTGACACTAGCTTGTACAATACTCTGGGGGTGGAAAACTGCCAGGGATGCTGCTGGATGAAAAAAGTAAGACTGCAGAAAGCAGTTTACTATGTGTGTGTGTGTATTGGGATCTTTTAATGGCCAATTCCAATTTCCTCCACAGGACAAAAATGGCACTGTCCACCACTGAATTAATGCAAGGGAGTTTATTACCTACAATTACAGTACATAGTAAACAGCCATGGTACCACGTATGGGTAACAATCGCCAACCAACAAACAACAAAGAAAGTCCCCACCAGGAAGGTTTCACGCGTGTGCACTTCATCAAAGGATGGTCTTCACACAAAGTGCTCAGTGTTAAATAGATTAAAATTTAAAGTGACATCACGTACTGTACATATAAATAATTAAATGAGGAGAGATTTAAAAAGTGCTAATTGCAGTAAATTGATGCTTACAATAAGAATTATGATCGCTTAAATTCTAACCTCAAAAAAGCAATAGTGATATATATGACAAAAACTTTAAGGACATTTTAATTATATATCTAAATGTTATCACAATTGTTAATACTATTTAGACTTCCAAGATGTCCCATGGAAATGAGCAAGGGGATCTTTACACCCGCTCCATTTCAGATAAGTTAGTTGGTTCCACTTAGTGTCTTCGCATCTTCAGAAAACTGGTCCAATGACAGGAAAGGGAAAAAAAGAGGAAAACATTCATTTTTAAGCAAGCATCTAGAACAGCTCACCAAATGCATAAATCTCACTACTATTTATCATCACAGGGGACATTGAACCCAGGACCTACCCCACCACTTGCACACTTATCTTCCTAAAGGCCTAAAAATCACCCACCTTAATATAAGTCAGTTCCCCAAACTAATCCTTCTCCAGCCCCTCAAGTTAGATCTCCTCCCAGATGTTTTGGTCCTCTCCAAAACCAGCTGTCCCACACAATACCTGACAACAGTCTCATCACTCTCAGCTACTCTCTTATCCAGCAAGATAGACACAGCAAGGGTGGAGGTGTACCTACCTGTATGTATCATTCAACCTCCAATATTCTCATGTACGGTCAATATCATCCCCCTTCCAATATGAACTCTTCCTCATTAAATTTTTCTTGCCACACACACTATCTATATTCATAACTGGCATTTACTGCCACCTTGGTCTCCCTGTTTTGGCTATATCCAAACTCATCACCACCATAACCACACATTCCTCCTCTGGTGAGCTGCACATTCTAGGTGAAATTATCCTGGACTGTCTCGATCCTTCTAATTCTAAGAATATGTTCTAAAATAAACTCCCTAAACTTATCCCAATTAATAACTGTGGCAACTCATCTAAACCTCAAAACACGCAACCACACCCTGCTTGACTGGACCCTTACCTCACACCCACATTGCACAACTGATTCTTTTTTTTTATTCTTTTTGCTGCTGGCTTCCCCTAACCCCATGAATGGGGTTCACTCAGCTCTGACAACTGACCCCCACATGCTCAGGGCTGACCCTCCCAAATGGGGCTGCCAATGGTGGAATTAGATAGCCAGATGGGTCAGTGCTGGAGCTGGCTCATTAGCGGGAAGCCGGCATGTTTTTTCCCCAGGTTTTTTCAGTGGTGGGGACATGCAATGACAGCCAGTGTCCATCCTGCCCCTTATGTTCAGGTGCCGGACGTTTGCAGTGCCACTAGCCTCCGCTGGGGGCCCACATTGCACCAGACACTCAGCCCCCCTCTCCCAGAGCAGGAGAGCAGTCCGGCAGATGCTCAATCCTGCTCCTTCCAGCCAGCCCTCTGACACCCAGATCCCATTTATACCATTCTCTGCAACCACTGTATAGCACCCACTGCAAGCTACTCTGTGTCCCTGTTCCATGCTGCAGACTGCCTGCTAACAGTCACCTGATCATACAGCTGGTTTGCCTGGCATTATAAAGACATCAGTGGCCTTATCAGATGCTTGATATCTGACACCTTACTCCAGGAAATTCCTACCTGATCCCTCTGTACACACCAATCAGCACTGGTGCTGTACAGCAACTGGTCCGTGCCCCCCCCCGATTCCCCAGCTAATGCATGTACTGTACTGCATAGCAAAATCTTTTTGACTTTGTTTGCTACCTAGTTCCCAATCAACTGCAAACAGCAGTCCTTCATACCTTTGGTTGGCAAGGAGGGGGAATGTTCTGATTTATTTTTCCTTTTTGTGAACTCTATTTGTGCACTGTCAGCCTGGGGCATCTCCCAGAGGTGCCTGCACAATCTGGACCTTCTAGTCCCTGCTGAGACCATCCTCCTTTGGCCCCCAGGACTTCCCAGCCCCCCAGTTACCCCCCAGGAGTGCCTGCCTTACCTACCTTGGTGGCTTTTTCTGAAATTAGAGTGTCTGTCCCATGTGGGTGGCACTTGGGGACCATTGGAGTAATGGTCCACCACTGGGGATGCGATGCCAGATCCCTGGGATTCTCATTGCCTCCCCGGTTCTCCAGTAATTTTTTTATTAGTTTCCCCCACAGGAGCACAGATGTGCAATGGCATCATGGCACCTGCGTGCCAACATCTGCCACTGTCCCTGCTCTTTGTGACAGCACCACATCCCTGCACTGACCCTAAGTTTCCTCAAGGGCCACTAGAGAGCAGTGCAAGACATGGATCCTTCCCCAGGGAAGGGAGAGCAATCCTCTAGATGCTCAATCCCTTCACTCCCCTGCTGACCCCATTGGCCTGAGTACATTCCCAAACTGGGGTCACCGGTGTGGTGCAATGTGCAGTGTCCAGTGCCACAACCCTCAGCAATACCAAGTTGGCTCCATGTTCTGATTTTAACTCCTGTATGTGAGCTGTGGTAGAAGAGATTTATATTTTAAGGCTTTAGGATATAGCAGACATCCCTCATAGTGGACAAAATCTGCTTACAAAAGCATGTCCATTATAAGAGAGTTCCACTGTACTGTTCATCTATGTACACATAAGGGACATTGTGAAATATTTCCCTTCACTTATTAAAGACACTACTGAGATATTAGGTGCCCTGGGGGACCATCAGATGGAACGGGAGTGAATCCTTGTCTCTATTGACATTGGGTCTCTTTGCACAAATATACCCCATGATGGTGGACTAAGAACACTACATGCATGGTTGGATTCTGTAACAGATCTGGGACAGGGTCAGAAGATTTGTTTTGGTAGAATTCTCAGAAATTGTCCTGAGTTGTAATTTGTTTGGATTTCAAGGGAAATATCACCAAGTAAAAGGCACAGCAATGGGGGCTACCTTTGCCCCTAATTATGCAGTTTTACTTGAGACAGGGGGAGAGGGAGGTGATTTACAATCAGTCTTTTAACCCATTTTTTGAGAAAATAGACCTCTAGAGGGGCTGCATCAATGATGTGCTGATGGTGTGGCAGAGAACCAAACAGGAACTAGATTCATTCATAGAATGTTTACACAACACAAACTGAAATTTGAAGTTTACACTTCAAGCAAACAGAAAGCTGATAAGCCTTTTGGATTTATGTATTAACAAATTGGAGAACAGCTTTGTAAGTATTGACTTATTCCTAAAGGCCACGGACTGCAATACTGAATTGCATGCATCCAGCTGCCATACTTACCACACCATCAAGAACATCCCCAAATCATAAATTTTATGTATTAAAAGAAATTGCTTGAAAGATTCTGATTTCCAGTTCAGACTTGGAGAGATGACTACAATATTTTAACAAAGAGGTTATAGAATTGAAGGGAAGATGGAGAGTGGGCATGGGGGCGGGAGGGCAATAAGGGGGATAGATATAGTTGTAGATATAGTAGTAGTAGTTATTACTGAGCTGATGTAACCCCAAGGCTAAAATGACATGTTTCAGTGTATGTATCATATACCAATTGCCTTATAAGCTATATGTACATCTTAAAACTAAATAAAGTATATTGAATTAAAAAAACAAAAACAAAGAGGTTATAGTAACCAGATAATGAGGGAGGCAAATGAGGCATTGAATAGTATACCTAGGTCCTCACTGCTTGAATATAGGGATAGGCAAAATGAGGGAATTGAGAGTATCAATTTTGTCACCATCTGTGGTCCTGATTCATCAAAAATTAAGGAGATTATCAACAATAATTGGCATATTTTGGCAACTGAGATGACACCTGAGAAAGAAGTGTCTACCCATTTGTATGATTAGGCAAGAGTTTGGCCTAATGACCCCAAGGCACACCCTGATACCTGTTGGTGTGTGGAGGGTGGGGGTGGGGTGGTAGGGTTGGGAATGCTAACTCCAAATTTCCATACTTTTGTAGCTGTAATAGGAATGCTAAATACTGCATTAACAGAGATTTTTGCAATGAATTTCCCTTCTTTTTGTGATAGTATAATAGTATTCCTATTTTACTATGGGGTGCAGGGTTCTTCAGACCCTGCGCTCCAATCCCTCCATAGATGTGCATATGTATGTAGGTGTGGAGGGCTCTGTGCTTCCAAGTGTGGAACAACAGTGACCAACTTGTCAGTATAGCCATCTTATTACCCCACCTTAAATAACTCAGCACAGAGAAATTGTGAAATACAAGGCACAAAGTAATTATGTGCAATTGCAACACCATTCTGTGTCACAGGTGCAACACTGCATTTTGGGCAGGATGTGAAATATGACAGTGTTACTGTTCAGGAGGAGGTGTGAAAAATGGCTATGTTGAAAATTTGGTGTTAAAATATTGAAAAGTAGCAAAGTTATGTGAGTACATAGAATAAATTCAATGGACACATGTAACTCGGGCATTATCAGGAATTTTGTCACCAAATTTTCAACATGACCTTTTTGGAACCCCATCTCATGAACAGTGACCTTGTCATTTCATTTATCCAACCAGAGAGTTGCTGTCACACAATGACCACACCATTCTGTTCTACAGGTATAAAAACATGTTTTGGGCAGGATGTGAAAAATGATAGCTGCACTGTTCATGAGGATGTGTGAAACAATGGCAATGTTGAAAATCTGGAATGAAAATATTATTAATTGGTGAAGTTACAAGCATGTGTAGAAACTGCACAATGCACATTTGTAACATGGGCATTTTTCAACATTTTTGCTCCAAATTTTCAACATTGGCTTTTCGAGACCTCCTCTCATGAACACTGGCACTGTCATTTCATTACTCAGTCCTGAAAAGTGATTCCATGCAGCAATCCCGAAATCAGCTTACGGGCCCGATAAACACGATTACAGTGACAGTGTTCATGAGGTGGGGAGTCAAAAAGCCTATGTCGAAAATTTGGTGAAAAAAATGTAAAAATGCCTGAGACATCAACCTCGGTTCAAAATGCAATTGACTGCCAGTATATGGCAGTTACTTTGATTCCTCAGTTCACTGTTTGGCTTTGAAGGGTGCAAACATGTCCCATTCCACAGAAGATGACAGCACCTGACCTCGTGAGGTAAGTTTGGGGTAAGGGGGGTAAAAGGAAGTGAGCTCACAGAGGGAGGGTGGGGATGGGGAGAGGGATAGGGAGGGGGATAGGGAGATGATGAGGGACCATTTTTACGTTTGCTTGCGTGCACACATAAGGAATGTCTTGGGAGAATGGGACACTTTGGAGGTGTGCCCCTCCTCTGCAATCCCCTGCTCCATTGAGCAGGCATGGCAGTCCTGCACCAATCGGACACGGTGCTGTGTATGACAGCAGTGGTCTTCTCTTCAAAGAAAACCACCGCTGTGTGCTTGCACCGCGTCACGCCGCCCCCCCAAATCTTTGCTACCATGCTGGGAGCCCACCCCAGCGTGGCAAATGTCCCGCGTCGTCTGCGGCGGGGGTTCCCAATCCCCCGTCAGCTCCATGGCCCCCCAGCCATCCTTCTGCCACGCAGAGAGCCCACCCAGCGTGGCAAACATCCCACGCCATCTTTTTTAAAAACTTGTAATTGGAAAATGGTCCCACGGCCCTCTCCCAGCCCCCACAACCCGCACCCACCCACTGCGCACCCTGCCTTCCCCACACCCCTCACCCCATACTTACCTCCAGAGCTCGGCGCACGATCTTCGTGGACCGGGAACACGCCTGCACTCTTCAAAGTTGACCGCGAACTGAGGAACTGCCGGTAAGCTGTATAATGGGCTAGATAGGGGGTTTTCAACTTTATTGCATATCTCAGGCATTTTTTGAAAGTTTTGCACCAAATTTTCAACATGGGGTTTTTGGGACCCCTTCTCATGAACGATGTCACTGTCATTGCATTATTCGGGCCAGAAGGGTGATTTCGCAGTCACTGAGTGAAATCACCCTTTGGGCCCAAATAACATCATGACAGTGACATCATTCATGAGAAGGGGTCCCAAAAACCCCATGTTGAAAATGTGATGCAAAAATTCCAAAAAAATGACTGTTTTACGAGCGTGCAAGGCTTGCAGTCCTATGTAGGCTCAGAAGTTCACGAATTTCAATATTACTCCAGATTTTCAACATTACCATTTTACACACCTCCTCATGAGCAGTACAGCTGTTATTTTCACATCCTGCCCAAAACATGTTTCCGCCCATGTAGCGCACAATGGCGCAGTCAGTGTATGAAATCAATGTATGGGACACATTAAGAAAATCACAGTGACACTGTTCATGAGCAGAGGTCTTAAAATGGCTATGTTGAAAATTTGGTGAAAAAATTCCTGAAAATGACTGTTTTACAAGCGTGCGTTGCGCAGTTCCTACACATGCTCGTAAGTTCGCGAATTTTCAATATTTGCACTCCAATGACTTCCAAATACCTAAACAGCACATAGAAGAAAGCAACATTCAGCATTGACAAATGCTTATACTTCTTTGTCACTGATTTTTTTAAGCCATGTCCAAGTGCCAAATACCACTGCAAATACCTGCACGTGAACGTTCGGCATTGACAAATGCTTATTAGTTTTACTGGTGATTACATTTATTGGGAGAGCATTCCATAATGTAACTATTTTCAGTGAAGAAATACTATCTTCTTTAGTTTTGGAAGTTTGCTTTCTAAGCTGTAGTGGATGTCACCTGGTGTTTAGTGGATCTTGCGTAAAGTCCAGCTGTAACTCACACAAAAGTGAGGGGTTGTGAATGATTTCATACATCTGTAGCAAGTCCCCTCTTAACTACCTTGTGAAGGGGCATTAATTCTAGTCTGTTTAGTCTTTGCTCATAAGATGATGGTATCCATTTATTATCTAAACCCTAGATCGTCCATGCAGATGAATCCCAAGTCTAGACCAATCGGACTATTGCAATGGAAGCTAAAAGCACTAGTGCATTACTCTGCTGTCCCAGTTCTGTACCCAGTGGGCATGTATTCACATAAGAAACCACCAACTCAAATGGTGCTGTAACCTTTGCACTGTGACTGACTGTGAGAGCAGAGTTGGATATAAGATTCTAATTTTTACTCACAAAAAAGTGACACTTCTTTCACAGGATAAAAAATGATGTCAGGGAATTGTTCTGTTTGTTGCAGGTAAAAGAAGATGTCAGGAGACTATTTTCTTCACTGCAGGCATACAACAATACGGGGGTGGGCTCTCCAGTGTTACTCATTACTGGTGACTGTGGGGCAGTATACTATAACTATGGACACTAGTGGTGGTCTCCCCAGTGTCCCACTTTTGGGAGGTCAGCTGCTGACATGGGGATCGGGCACCCCATTGTCAGTAAACATGTCAGAGAGTTTTGTTCTGTTGGGGACACTGGAAGTGGGCTCTCCAGTGTCCCATACTGGTGTGCGGGGCATCTAGTGCCAACATGGGGATTGGGAGCCCCCATGTCAGCATAAACCATTCTTTTTGGCATTTTCATGATACCAAGTAGGATCTTACTTCATATCTCATCATATGAAGAGAGATCCTACTTCGTATTATGTGGGTATGAATAAAGAACTTCAGTATCAATTTAAAACATTTTTAGAACAGATCCAGAAGCAAATGATTTGATACTTTTATTGGATCATAAAAGAACAAGTGCTCTAGCTTCTGACAACCAGGTCCTTCAAGGTCATAAAGCTTCTGAAGAAGGACCTGATTGGTCCAAAACTAGAGCACTTTGTTCTTTTTTATGTAACATCTATGTTGGTCCAAAAAAGGTATAAAATTATTTGCTTTTGGATCTGTTCTTATAAGGACCAATACGGCAACTACACTATTCGTTTGTAAACATTTTTAGGGCATTTTCCAAGCAGTAAAGTGCAGAATGCATTTAGAGAGTCACAATAAGCAAACTACTTGTGTTGGTTCCTCCCCAAACTATCGTTTTGGGAGGTTTACAAATCTGAATTTCAGGCAAAACTGTAAACAAGGTGGAGGCCATACGAAGTAGGAATTTTTCCATAGAAATCAGGATTCCTACTTTGTTTCAAACAGCTATACTGAAGTGCCTACTAAGCATGCTTAGAAATGACTTTTTCAAATTTTTTAATTGCAATAACTTAAAAATGGCTTATTGTTTTTTTTTCACCAGACTAGCACAAGGCATATCTGTGGGGTAGTCCCTTTCTGCCCTAACAATTTCAGACCCCCCAAAAAATAAGCGTTCTGGGCTGTAGGCAAGTTCAAAGAAAAATCCCAGCCAAGTCAGCAGTTGAAAACATGTGTTTTTACCTCTCCATAACTCAGAGACCACACATCTGACCAGAAAGTAACTTGCCAAATCAAGAGATCTACCCTACAGGACAGGGAATACCAAATTTTGTGCAAATCCATTGAATGGTTCCAAAGCTATTAAAGTGAAAAATTTTGAGTTTAACATTCAAGTGCCTACTCAACAGTAACTAGCCTATACTGTATATATATATATTTTTTACCAATTATTTTACCAGGTGAGACACACTAAGCTGAAAGCTTGTTTGCAGGTGCAACCTGGGAGCACGAGGAAGTTAAGTGACTTGCTCAGGGTCACACAGTATGCACCTAGGGGGCTATGGGATTCAAACCCAGGTCTCCAGATTTGCAGCTCAGAGCCTTAACCCACTGTGCCTTACTGCCTCCTCATATATATATATATATATATATTGTACTGGCGCGGTAATGCCAGTATAGTTGGGTTGAGTAAGCATTTTAATGTTAAACCTCAAATTTTGCACCTTAATAACATTGCCACTGTATGACAGATTTGCCTGAAATTAAGCATGTGTGGTCTGGTACCAAAGATCTCCAGATACAGTAAGTTGCATTATGGTCAGATGTATGGTTGTGGAGCTACAGAATGCCAAAAAAAGCAAGCAAAATTGATGTTTTGCACATTTCTTTGCTCGTGCCAGCAGCCCACACAATTTGTCCATTTGGTCCAAAATCTTCAGGGAAGATGCAGTCTGGGTCACTGATGTTCCTTTTTGAAGATTTGGTGCAAAAATACTAAACTGTTCAAAAGTTATTCAAAAAACAAATTTCCCATTATAGTCAATGGGGAAAACATGCACGTGTCTCCCAAAAGTTTCAGAAATACAATTTTACTTTAGCAAATGGCCCTTTTACTTTTGTGCTGCATCCATCTTGTTTTCAGTTAGTGAGACAGAAAAATGCCTGGCATTTAAATTTGGTACCCTGTAAGTAAACACTGACTGTTGGTTTACCTAGTCAGGTCCTGAAGATGCCAGCTCTATCTTTTTTGGGCAGTAAAACCCCCAAGAAATGCCATTTTCAACATTGGGGAGAAAAAATACTTTTACAAATCACAAAAGAAACTGCTGAAATACTTTTGCAAATGTGAAAGTTCCATGCTACATTTTGCGAAACTTTAGTGATTTGCAAAAGTATTTTTTTTAAAAACTGCTACTCTTTGCTATCCTCCTGCAACAAAACGGTTGGTTCTTTTGGACTGAAATTTGCAGGGTGGCAAGCCCTGGTCACACAGATGTGCCTTTTGGTGGCTTGGTGCCAAAACATTCAAGATGCCCAAAGTTACAGCATTCCGAAGTTGGAAAATTTCCCATAGGATGACATTACGGCATCCGTTACGCCTTTCAGCGCCAGTAGTTCGAAAACAAAACAAAATATGGAGTTTTTGCTAGTTGAACAAACCTGCTGTAACAAGCTTGGAAATCATACATTACACCAGTAGTGGAATTTTTTTCCTACTTGCTACAGTTACAGAGATACTGTCAAAAACATATTCCAAGGGTTCAAATGGTGCCTTTTCAGCACTTTTTGGTACCCATATCTTATAAACTGTGCAAGATATGGATTTAGTTGATTTATCTTGTGTAGACGTCTCACTGTCATGATTACAATGACATTTGAATTTTTTTTTGTAGCTGCTACGGTTGATGAGATATTGGCACATTACTGTTATAAGGCTTCCTTGCCCTATAGGGCTGCTGTATGGTTCCGTAGTTATGTAGAAGTGGAAGCACAGGGCCTGGAGGGCTCTCACTCCCACATATGCATACCATTATGTAAAAACATGGACAATGTGAAGGGAGCGCAGGGCCTGGTGGGCCTGCGCTCCTACTAACACATGCCACTTACATTACACTTTCTCAAAAAGAATGGAAATTCATTGCAAAAAACTCTGTTAATGCATCAGTTAGGGTTAATAGTACAGTGACAAAAGTTTGAAAATGTGCTGTTAGGGTTCAAAACCCTAACTATGCATTACCCCAACCCCCACACACACATGCAAGATTGTAAGACACTATAGCACTCTGACACATCTGTAACCACAATAATCACAACACTGTACTTATTTCACATAACACTATGTAATGAAAAATCAAATACCTGTATATTATTATCAACTCTATACTGCCAGCACAGTATGATGACACATTATTGCTGGAATATCTTCTTCATACAATGAGACTTAGTCTGTACACATTTTCAAAATATACATTTTTATGTGTCACTATTCAACAATTGGGTTGCTACAGGTTTTGTTGCTATCACATGGGCATGTGGTAGCAGGAAAGATAGAGATGACACATAGTACTTTTAAGGTACTGCTCAGGTATGACACTAGCACCATCACATGTTGTTATACTTCTGCGTTACCTGGAAATACTCATTAGCAGCATGTTATTGTTAGCTTTGAACATTACAGCTGTTGCATTCACATGTTATTTGCAAAGTATACTACAAATAATTACTTTGATTATTGCTGCCGTTTGTTATTAGAACTGACTCACTCTATCGGAAAAATAAATGCAAACATCCAATGACTGTTGGTAGGCTTATACTAACTCTCATTTCCAAGAAGCTATCTGTAGATAACATACTGTGTGTTTCATCATTTCTTCACTATTGAAATCTAGGCATCTGGTTAAATCTTGTTATTGCTGTTTGCAACACAAAAATGCTTACTGTGTGGCATCACCCAGGGTTGCCCAGTGTGCGTGTCTACCCCCAAGGAACTATGATGTTGGCAGAACTCATACAGTTGGTGACCCAGGATGATGGATGTGTCTTGCAGTACATTTACAAAGTTGTACGTTACTTCTGTTACCTGATGCTGGTTATCTCTGATTGGTTGTGTTGCCCTGGCCCTTCCCTGCTTGCATGTATGTGTGTGGGGGTGGGTGGGTGGGAATGCAGAGTTAGTGTTTGAACCCTAACAGCACATTTCCAAACTTTTGTCACTGTACTATTAACCCTAACTGATGCATTAACAGAGTTTTTGCAATTAATATCTATATCTACAGTATATCTATAGCTATATCTATATCAATATAGATAGATAGATAGATAGATAGATAGATAGATAGATAGATAGATAGATAGATTAGAGATAGATAGCCATTGCTAAAAAACTCTCTTAATGCATCAGTTAGGGTTGTTTCCACACCAACAAAAGTCTGGAACCAAGTGGTTTGATACCTTTTAATGAACCAACATACAGTAGATGTTACAACAAAAGAATGAAGTGCTGTAGCTTTTGGGCCAACCAACTCCTTCTTCAGAAGGTGTATGACAGTTATTTAGAAAATCCCATACTATTAACACCCAGATAATGTATAAAAACAAATAATTCTCATTGGTTTAACATACTCATTTGAAACATAACAGAAGATTACGTCAGAGAAGCTAATTAACACCAGTATGCTTTTTTTTAGCTGAAAAACCCCTGGAGGTCAAAGGTTATCAGATGATAGCAACAAGCAGATAGTTCCCCTCACATCATTTTTAAATTGTCTCAGCATGTTTCAAGAAAACAGGCTAATGAAAACAAAACTTTAGGATACTATTCTCCCTAATTACATTTAAGATGAGGAGCTTGCAACTTTAATTGCTAGTGTCCTTTTGTGGTAAAGGACACAGTCAAAGAAAAGCAAACCTGTGGATAATAACTGCAAGTTATAAGATAGCCCCCCAAAATAAAATAAACAGAAATTATATATATATATATATATATATATATATATATATATATACCAAAAGCTCTGTGGGTGTTAACTTTGAGGGTCTAATACTGGCCTACAAACATGAAAATGAGCCATTGGAATACTAATTTCCAAATATCTCAGTAACCGTACAAGGTAGAGAAAAAATTCAAAATTTATTGTATTCATGACTTTCAAACCTACATCTGTACTTATTCCCCCTGTAGGGGTACTAAGAGTTTTTGTGACAAAAAATCCGTATCTCGAACAGGTTTTGAGATACAGGCACCAAAAGGCATCCCATGTGCCACAATGTTATCCTAGGAGAAATTGTTCAACTTCAGAACACTGTAACTATGGGCCTGTTGAATGTTTTAGTACCAAACTACCAAGAGGCACATCTGTGGGACCAAGGCTTGCCACCCCACACATTTCAGGCAAAAAGCACAATCCACCTTGGCACAATGAACTGACAAAGGAAACAACACATTAGAAAATGTGTTCATGCAGTGTTATTGTGATTACTTTAATGTTTTTGCTGCGCTCCTATCTATATAATGGAAATGTTATCACACACAAAAAAATGTTATCAAGGTTACTTTTATTTATCGTGATTGGTTTTGCAGCAACAAAAAATGTTGCCATGATCAGAAAATGGCAAAATGGTGGAACAGGTTTGAAAAACATATTTCCAGACCAGCTGGTGAAAAACTAATGCCAGGGTCATGTTCCTAAGGGCCTGATTAGGTAAACACAACTGTTGTTGTTTACCAAAGGGCATTATTGTTTGAGTTACAACATTTTTTGTCTCGCGCTAACTGAAAACAAGATGGCAGCAGCACGAAAACAAATTCAAGGAGCATGACAACAAAAATGTGATCACAAATGTTTTCGTAATACAAATATGACTTTTCCCATAGGCTATAATGGGACATGAAAAAGTTGAATAACTTTTGAACGGAGCAATATTTTTTCATCATATCTTCAAAAGGCATCAGTTCAACTCAGGCCACTTCTAGACAAACACATTTAACTCCACTGAAACACATTCTTCAGTCCATTATGGCCAACCAAAAAAATGTGCAAAAGTAGACACTTTTACACATTTTGAGCACCCTACGGTTCCACAACTGTTCCACAACGGTTCACTCATAAATGTTTGTATTTGTGCTATTTCAATATCATGTTTTTTGTATACACTCTGTAACCT
Source organism: Neoceratodus forsteri (assembly GCA_016271365.2). Classification (NCBI taxonomy): domain Eukaryota; kingdom Metazoa; phylum Chordata; order Ceratodontiformes; family Ceratodontidae; genus Neoceratodus; species Neoceratodus forsteri. The sequence goes on along the minus strand of CM057454.1, from coordinate 1,243,003,842 downwards.
TTTTTGTTATGACCACTCAGGTCCATCTTGTAAATGAGCTATGCTCAATGATGTTCGCCTGAATAAATAAATATTTTGATTGATTGATTGATTGATTGACAACTGTACATCTGATCAGAATGAAACTCTCCAGATCCAGAGATACATGATTGGCAGTTCTGCATGTTAATTGTCAGGCAAATCAAACAAATGGTTCCAAAGTTATTAAAGTGTAAACATTTAGGTTCAACACAGAAGTGACAGTGCAACCCTAACTATACCGGACCTACTGGGCTGGTATATCTATCTATCTATATATATATTATATATATATATATTTACAATGTATGTTTTGGGATAAATCCTAGTATAAAAAGTGTTATCTAAGCTAGCCACTGAAGATAACATTGATATCTTCATGTTCCTATACGTCATACAGATATCTCCATGTTCCTATATGTCATGGAGATATCTTCACATTCCCATATGTCATTTTTTTGCAGTCAACAACATTTGAACACTTTGCCCATTGTTCTGGAACACAGCTTTCAGTACTGAACCCATTCATTGGTGAGATCTCTCATCAATCAAAACTTCGGTAGCACATTTTATTTATTTATTTATTTAGACAGCAGTTTGGAAAACCTTTAAGCCATAGGCTCATTTACAAAGGTACCTTGTCACAGTAAGACAAACGAAAATACACAGTATAACACAGTATAACAGTAACTTAAGACATAGATACAAACAAGCTGGTACAGGTAGGATTGATGCAAACAATACCAGAGTTATGTTGTCCTTAGCAGCTTAGTAGTAAGCTTTGTCATTAGTATTGAGTACGGCTTTGACTAGTGGCAATTACAGCTTCGGGTGTTAACAAAGTGGTTCCATAAGGACGTTTTGAAGCACGATATAGTTGGAGCTTTGGAGATGGAGGGGGGCAGTGTGTTGAACCAGGAGGGGGCCCTAAAGCTGAAGGCTCTTTGGCTGTGAGAGGTCCTAGCTCTAGGGATAACAAGAGAGGTTTTCCCAGAGGTCTGAGTATGAACTAGTGGGACAGAGCGGCGGATGGTGGTGGTCAATCCTGGCGGGGATAGCCCAAGGAGGGTCTTTTTTGTAAGGGTAAAGGTCAGATATTTGAGGCGCTCATCAAGATCAAGTACCAGCACTTTAGTGTACAGTAGACAGGTGTGTGTTAGCCTAGGTGCCCCAGTAATTAACCTGCAGGCCTTATTCAGAGTAGTGCGAATTTTATGGAGTGCGGTCTGATCAGCAGCACCATACACCAGCAGTCCATAGTCCACTAGGGACAGGATAGAGGAGGTGACTGCGAGTCGAAGAGCCTCCGGGGGGAGGCAGTGTTTATACCGATGTAAGATGCCCAATTGGATATTAGTGGCAGTGGCTAGGGCAGTGATGTGTCCATGGAAGGAGAGGGAGGGGTCAAAATGGATCCCTAGGTATTTATAGGAGCAAACTTGTTCAAGTGGAAAAGAGGACCCAGAGTGAATGAGGAGTTTGAAGTTGCAGGACTTGTTTTGAGGATGAGTGAAGAACATGGTTTTGTTTTTTAAGATTTATCACCAATCTATGTTCCTTGAACCAGCTCTCGGCTTCAGCGAAGGACTTCTGTGCGAGTCCTGGAGGGCAATAGGAGTTCTGACTTGAGGCAAAGATGACTGCATCATCAGCGTACAATAGAATGTTCCCGAGCAAGAGCGTGAAAGGGTGTTAAGGTAAAGGAGAATAGTAAGGGGCCCAGAATGGAGCCCTGGGGAACCCCAGAAAAGATGGGACAGATGTCTGAGTAGGTCCCATTAATTTTTACATGCTGTGAGTGGTCAGACAGATAACTGGTGCACCAGGAGATAGGCCCAGCAGCAAAACCAGAGAGACTAAGGGCATCAAGAAAGAGGGGGTGGGAGACAGTGTCAAAAGCTTTAGAGAGTTCAATGAAGACCGCACCAGCCAGAGAACCAGTGTCTAAGGAGGAGTGGAGAAAGTTGGAGAACTCTAGGAGGGCTGTGTTGGTACTGTGGCCCGCTCAGAAGCCATGCTGCTCAGAACATAGGACATTGTAGGTGGAGAGGTAGTCAGAGATTTGAGAGGCTACCACTTTTTCCAAGGCCTTGGAGAGAGGAGAGAGAATGGAGATTGGCCGATAGTTTCCAGCCACAGTCCTATCACCACCTTTAAAGATAGGGGTGACAGTGGCAACTTTCCAGGCAGTTGGAACCTTCCCCAGGCAAAGATAGTGGATGATGAGGCACGTGATCGGGGTAAGGACTGTGTCTAAGACCAGCCGAGGATACACGGATCCAGGTGTCACTTCCGCATCTATTACTCTTGGAAGGCAGTGACAAGGTGCGGCCTAAGTTCTTGGGCAGAAACACGGGGTGGAGGAGAAAATAAGGGCGAGAAAGATTTATGGCAGGCGCTGGGGAGGAGGGTCAAAAATTTGTAGGGAGGATAGGGCTAAGGTCAGTGAATGAGGTGTTGAGGTGGTTGGCTATGAGGGCTGGGTCTGAAGAGATCACGCCATTAATGTTGATCTGGTGGGTGGGGGAGTGGCACTCCCATTTAACTGTTTAATGTTATCCCAGAAGGTTCTGGGGTTCCCCCATGAGGCTATGAGTGAGGACCGATAGTGCTCAGATTTGGCCTTTCTGATGGCCCGAGTGCACTTGTTTTGAGTGGCAGCATATAACTGCCTGTCACTGGGCCAGCCAGTCTCAATGGCATGGTGCCATAGGTTGTCCCTATGTTTGAGTTGGTGGATCAAAGCTGGGGTTACCCAGGGGGCATTCTGCCTTTTAGAACGGCGGGTCGACATTGGGGCAAAGATATCACAGGCATTATTAAAAGTTTGGGTAAAGAAGGAGAGCGCTGTGTCAATGTCAGGAGTTGCCTGTATAGGAGACCAGTCAATTTGGGACAGAAGTTCCTTAAGTTTTGTCAGACCACCAGGTATTAGACGCTGCCGGCATGTGGACTGTGCTATGGGTTTGGGGACTGAGGATGACCAGCGGAATAGAATGGGGGAGTGATCACTGAGAGAGTCTGGGAGGACTTGTACATTGGGGATCTGATTAGGGCGGTTGGTGAGTACCACATCAAGCAGGGTACTGGAGCCTCTCTTGGGGTTAGTCCTGGTAGGTTGGGTAACTAGTTGTGTTAGGTCTATTGCAGAAAAGGAGTCACGAGTAGAGGAGGAGGAGGGGCTGAGCCAGTTGACATTTAAGTCACCCACCAGAATTTGATCAGTGGAAGGAGGTAGTGAGGAAAGGTATTCTGTAAGAGAGGCAATGGACTGCGTTTGGTCCCTGGGGGGCACGTATGCAGTAGTCAGATAAAGGGGTCCCTTTAAAGGGTCAGGGGTTAGTTTCAGTGTAAGCGCCTGGGCCCTGGAGTCAAGGATTGGAGTAGGCAGGGCTAGTACAGGGAGAGATTCCTTGACATAAATAGCGTAGCCGCCACCCTGTCTCCCAACATGGTTGGACCGGAAGAGGGTGAAACCAGGAAGGGAGACCAGGGAGTCAGGAGAGGATTTCGACAGCCAAGTCTCAACCAGAGCGATGACATCAGGGTTAATTGATGTGACCAGGCATTGTAGTGAGTCAAACTTTTTTAGGAGGCTACAGATATTCATGGAGACCATGCATAGGCCTGTGGTGCTAGTCGGGGAGCTCTGGGAACCGGGCCAGGGTTTGGATGAATGTTCCCTGACAGGAGTAGTAGCATGACTAACACCCTGGCTGGGAGATGGTGAGAGGTTTTCCTACAATTGACATGAGGGGGGGGGACATTAAGGGAGCAGGGGGTGGGCAGGGTGGTAAGGAAGGGAAGGCAAGAATAAGAAGACACCCAGATGTGCCTGAGGTAAGGAGGAAGCTAGGGGGAGGGCAGGGAGGACTGAGACACACAGAGGTCCCAAGGGGCAAGAGAGTAGGTTCAGGAGCAAGGGGAGGGAGGGGTGCCAGGGCACAGTGCGGAGTAGCAGATGGGTAAGTGGGCAAGTGCACTGCTAGTGGGGATAGGCACAGGCAGAGTGTGAGGCAGGGCCAATGCATTGTGGTGAGCAAGATCCAAGGGAAGGAGTACTGTACAGGTAGGAGTAGGAAGTAGCGAGGAAGCATAGGTCCCTCTAGTGGCCAGCAGGTATAACCTGCAAATGGGAAAGTGGGGAGATAGGTTCTGGGCAACAGGACGTGATGTCACCAGATGTGATGTCATGGGGGTGGATCCTTAAATTGACAGCCGCCCCAGGGTGGGTGGGTGGTTGGGTGGGTGGGGCAGACGGCGCGAAGCGCCGTCAGGCTAGCACCCCCCTGCAGGCATCCAGACAAAGAAAAGAGGCTCTCTTTACCTCAAAAGTAATCAGGCTGGACATTTGGCTTCCTCAGCTCCTCAGGTGAGCTGCTTGTGTTGCTTGTGTTGCTTGTTTGTCCCAAGTGCCTGCCGTGGTTGGCAGTGAGCTTGGGGGGCTGCCTATGTAGTGGAGAAAACAAAGCCCCTCATTACTATGCAGTGGGAGAAAATGTTGTGACTTACACAAAGGGGCTCCACTCTAAGCAAACAGGGCTATTCCAAAATGAGGTCACACTAGGACCCAGCTATCCTAATACCTTCAGTTACAAGCACAATTAGATCCAAAACCACAATATTAAACAAGTCTGCTCTATATTAACTGCTTAGTATACCTGGCTTTAAGGTATAATCAGCAATTAGATTCAATACCACAATATTAAACAAGTCTGCTCTATATTAGCTGCTTAGTATATCTGGCTTTAAGGTATAATCAGCAATTAGATCCAATACCACAAAATTAAATAAGTCTGCTCTATATTAGCTGCTTAGTATATCTGGCTTTAAGGTATAGTCAGCAAGGCAACTCTAGGGCACCCAGTGAATCCCTAGCTTTACACTTCAGCATTAGTAGCACAAAGAAAAGCAAATAACAAGCCCACCCAGCGGTGAACAGGGAACAAAGTTCATAAAATATAAAAGTGTTCATCAGGTAGCACACCCTGCAGGCGTCCAGACGAAGAGAAGAGGCTCTCTTTACCTCAAAAGTAATCAGGCTGGAAATTCGGCTTCCTCAGCTCCTCAGGTGAGCTACTTGTGTTGCTTGTGTTGCTTGTTTGTCCCAAGTGCCTGCCACGGTTGGCAGTGAGCTTGGGGGGGGGCTGCCTCGAAAGTAATCAGACTGGAAATTCGGCTTCCTCAGCTCCTCAGGTGAGCTGCTTGTGTTGCTTGTTTGTCCCGAGTGCCTGCCATGGTTGGCAGTGAGCTTGGAGGGGGCTGCCTCGAAAGTAGTCAGGCTGGAAATTCGGCTTCCTCAGCTCCTCAGGTGAGCTGCTTGTGTTGCTTGTTTGTCCCGAGTGCCTGCCGCGGTTGGCAGTGAGCTTGGGGGGGGCTGCCTTGAAAGTAATCAGGCTGGAAATTCAGCTTCCTCAGCTCCTCAGGTGAGCTGCTTGTGTTGCTTGTTTGTCCCAAGTGCCTGCCGCGGTTGGCAGTGAGCTTGGTGGGGGGGCTGCCTCGAAAGTAATCAAGCTGGAAATTCGGCTTCCTCAGCTCCTCAGGTGAGCTGCTTGTGTTGCTTGTGTTGCTTGTTTGTCCCGAGTGCCTGCCGCGGTTGGCAGTGAGCTTGGGGGGGGCTGCCTCAAAAGTAATCAGGCGGAAATTCAGCTTCCTCAGCTCCTCAGTTGAGCTGCTTGTGTTGCTTGTTTGTCAGTGCCTGCCGCGGTTGGCAGTGAGCTTGGGGGGCTGCCTCGAAAGTAATCAGGCTGGAAATTCGGCTTCCTCAGCTCCTCAGGTGAGCTGCTTGTGTTGTGTTGCTTGTGTTGCTTGTTTATCCCGAGTGCCTGCCGTGGTTGGCCACATGGCAGTACTGTTCTAAATTAAAAAAAAATTCCAAAGAAAAAGTTTGCCACTACATCAGATTACATAGCTTCACACTTTCACGCTGTACCCAAATGCAAAAACGGACTGCCCAGCTTTCTAAAGTAAGCCACAGACAAAATCCACAAGACCATTACTTTTCCAAAGTACCACAGCAAGAAACAGCTCATTTTATCTCCAAAAAAAGAAATAACAGTAAAAATGCACAAAAATGCTGTACAACTCCATGCAGACAGTAAAAATTCAAGCAGTTCAACCATGAGTGACCACAAACAGTCACATACCATGACCCTTGACACAGAGTGAGAGATACCCAGGCAACATATACCTCAAGCCCCAACTTGCAACCAGTTCACCTGCTCGTTCTTCCACAGTTTAAAAGCAACGGAAACAGTACTAGAAATATTTCTTTCCCCTCCACTGCTCCCCCCCCAAAAAACCCTCTGGAATTATATTTAAAAAAATCACTTGCTCCTTCTCCTGCTCACACCTAAATGCACACAGCAGCTGCATGTAATACTATGGGCAGCATCCAGTCACAGAAAGAAATGCATAATTTTCATGCCTCCAGAGGGAAAGTACAACCCCTACCTGAATTTTGAGACTCCAGTCTTAAAACAGGGGAAACACTCCATTCCACACAATACTCTGTGGCTGTACAGCAAGAAATCAATTTAAAAAAAAAAGAATTATAGTGGATCGCGACAGCAGCACGAGACAAACCTTAATCTCCTACACCTGTGCCACTCAAACAATGTAAAAACATGGAAATACCACAAAATGGTCACAGTGTGGCACCGGGAAAAGCTGTAAAACACTACTGTTAGTGCAAAAACAGTATCTGTATATAATGAATAAATGTTTTAGAAACTATGCTGTTGTACTTCTCCCTATGTTACCTATATTACTCTGACTGACAACTGTTATTGATATAGTTACAATAGTAAACTAAAAAAAATCCCAAAACATACATTATATAAACAGAACATGACATGGCCCAACTGAAGATCTCATATTTATCTTCACTCGAGGCCAGTGACGTCAAGATATCTCACGAGTGGATATCATGATACCACTGGCCTCGAGTGAAGATAAATATGATATTTTCAGTCGGGCCATGTCATATCCTATATATATATATATATATATATATATATATATATATATATATACATACAAAATCACAAATGCCTACACAATGCAAAGCAACATGGGCTGCATGTGCAAATCACCACATAATATTATGCTGGTTCAACTTTAAGCAGTATACATACACACACACACACACATACATATGCATCAGTTAGGGTTGATTCCACACCAATAAAAGTCTCGAAATTCAAGATTAGGATTAGCAACCCTACCAACCCTGCCCCTCCACAGTCCAACAGGTATCACTGTGTACCTTGGGGTCTTTGGCCCCAACTCTCACCCATTCTCCTAAGCTGTACCATCTCTGCTTCAAATACAAATGAAATGGGGGTGAGGTAGGCTGTAGACCCCAAGGTACACATTGATTCATGTTGGTCTGTGGAGGGTAGAATGAGGGTGGGTGGTAGGGTTGGTAACCCTAACCTTGAATTTCCAGACTTTTGTTGCTGTGGAACCAACCCAAATTGATGTATTAATGGAGTTTTTTAGCAAGTAATTTCCTTTCTTTTTGAGAAAGTGAAATGTCAGTCATATGGTATACATAGGTGGGAGTGTGGGCCATATGGGTCCTGCATTCTGACCCAACCATGTGTGTACAGGGATAGCGTGGGAGGGTATTGTGTCCCCATTTTTGCATAATGGGATGCATATTTTGGAGCACAGGCCCTCTGGGCCCCTGCACTCCATCCCAGCCATAAGTGTAGAAATATAGCGTCTGAGGGCCCTGTGCTCCCAGTGTTGCAAGATAGTATCCATGCATAGGAGTTCAGGGCCCAGATAAGCATAGAGACAAAGTGCAGGAGTGCCCTGTACTTCCAGTTTTGTATAATCGTATCCATAGGTAGTAGTACAGAACTTTCATGGAAGCATCATTGGTTTAAATAGCACAGCAATCACAAAAGTACTGGGATACTCTGGTGAAAGTAATGCAGAATTTCACAAAAGTATCCCAATGATACTGTTGCAAAAGTACACTGTACTTTCACAAAAATAATGCAGAATGTCAAGCTTTCATGAAAGTACTGTGATACTTTCACAAAAGTAATGCAGAATTTCACAAAAGTGTCCCATGCAAAGTAAAGGTACTTTCGTGGCATTATGCTACACTTTCATGAAAGTAATGGAGAATGTCACGAAAGTCCCCATGTTAAGACTTTTTAGGTATTCCCATCCTTTTTGAGAAAGTAAAATATTACTCAAATGGTATTCATAAAGTGGGAGCACAGGGCCTGCACTGATCCATAACAGTGTCCTCAGGTTAGCAAAATGGAATCCATAGGTGGTAGCACAGGCTTGTAGACCCTGCATTCCCACCCACCCACCCATAAGTATGTACTCATGTTTTCAAAATGATATTTATTGATGGGAGCTTGGGCCCTCTGGGCCCTGCACTCCCATGCACCATAACTATCTAAACAGGTTTGCAAACTGATATTCATTAATGGCAGCAAAGGCCTTCTGGGCCTGGCACTCCCACCTTCCCATGAGTGTAGAGGCATATTGTAGGAGAGCCCACTGCTCCCAGTTTAGCATAAATAGTATGCAAATGTTGGAGCATGGGCCCTCTGGGCCCTGCGCTCCAGTCTACACATAACTACAGACACAGAGCATAAGCCTAGAGACCCTCCAAGTAACCTTTGTAATGCTTTTTTTTGCCAATGTCTCATTAACCATAGCAATTATAGAAAAACTTCTTTCATAGTTGTATTCATGACCTAGCCACCTCCATGACTGCTGAGTACACCTTATGGGTGTACTAAGCAGGTGTTGGTGGGAGCACAAAGCTGGCAGGCTTGTGCTACCACCTCTGGATTCCATTTTGCTAACCTGAGGACACAGTTATGAATGGGTGTGCTTAGTGAAAAATCCAGATCTCAAACCGTTTTCGAGATATGGGTGTCAAAAGGGCCACAGGTGCTGCAGTGTTATCCTAAGGGAAATTTCTTAACTTTGGAATCCCATAAGTATGGAACTGGTGTACATTATTTCACCAAACCACCAAAAGGCACATCTGTGGGGCAACTCTCCAAATTTCAAATAAAAAGCCCTAAACCTTATTTTGCTATAAAGTGGCAGAATCTGACTTTTTGGGGCTATTTACCGGTGGAACTTTAGCAAAAATTCCAAGACTTTCATGAAAGTCTTATTGATTAACATGGGGGACTAGTGTGAAACTCTGTGGAACTTCTGTGAAACTTTAGAGGTGAACATATATTTGTTCCCCATCGGCTATTATGAGAAACTTTAATCATTCATACCTTTTGAACATATTAACATTTTTTTCACCAAACCTTCAAAAGGCACTTCTGTGACCAAGTCCCCATATACCCAGAACATTTTGGACAAGACAGACAAACCATTCAGGCTATAGAGACGAGCAAAGAAATTGCTAAAAATGGCAAAACAAGAGTTGTTTTGCACTTTGGCACTCTGCAGCTCTGCAACTGAAACTCTGACTGGAAGGAAACTTGCCACATCCAGAGATCTATGGTAGGTAGCAAATGATGCATGCAAACTTTCAGGCAAATTGGTCAAATAGTTGCAAAATTATTAAGGTGCAAAGATTTGGGCTATATAATTTATCTCATTTTGGTAACCAGGTGAACCCACTGGGAACCAGGTCCCTTTTTCAGGGGTGATCTGGAATCAATGACAGTTATACAATTAGGGCAACATTTCATGTCAGACAATTATACATCCAAGTAGTCACAGAAAGCACTGCCACATAGTGGAAATGAAAGAATAAACATAGATTGATAACAGCAGATATGATGGTGGTTAGCATATACAGTATACATCTAGATACACACATACATGTATACTTACACATACTGGGTGGGATATTCAAAAGGGTTGTGCTATGCGCAATAGGGTTGCGCCAGTGCAAGTCTGAAAATGCGCCATTCTGTGATATTCAGCAGGAGGCAGTTGCACCACTGAAAACATGCTGAGCAACAGCGCAATGCAAATGAAGGTATGCGCAACCGAAGGGGGTGGAACCATGCATAAAGTGCGCAATGCGATATTCAAAGGCCTGCACAATGCGCAACAGTGGATCAGGCGGAAGTTGCGCTGACGGGCGAAATGAGCCAAAATAAAAGGCTCAAGGAAGAGGCGCAAGAGCGACAGGAATGCACATGAGACAGCCAGACAGAGCAGGCCACAGCAGCAACCAGTGCAGGCCAGGGAGTAGTGAGGACAGAATAGGGGCAGCTGAGGTGTGTGGGGCCACAGAGTGCAGAGGCCAGTAGGTGTACCTGGTGCAGTGGAGGTAGCATTCAGGACAGCAGGGGAACAGATCAACAATGGCAGGGGGACACAAGCCAGGGAGATGGACAGTGCCAGCTTCCACATGGAAGCTGTAATGAGGGGTGAGAGGCATGCTGCAGGGGACGTGGCCGTGGAAGGGCCCATCGGTGGTACGCCCCAACAGGCAGTACCATGCCCGCATCAGCTTTGAGCTGTATTCAGACGTCGAGACTGTGGGCTGGTACTGCCTGAACAGGGCAATACTGAGGCAGCTTTGTGAGCTGTGCAGTGATGTGATGCAGGCACCCTCACGACGGAGTCACGCTCTGTCAGTGGAGACAAAGGTAACAGCCTGCATGTGCCTGCTCACCACGGGTACTTTCCAGAGGCCAACAGAGGACACCACAGGCATAACACAGTCGGCCACGTCATGCATCCTCACCCAATTCCTCAGCGCACCTCTGCCACATGCTGTGGAGTACATCCATTTCCCCAGCATCGCGGCAGAGCGTACAGCAAACATACAGGAGTTCCTCAGGGTAGCACATATGCCTGGTGTGCTGGGGCGATAGACTGCACCCATGTGGCCATTCGCACGCCACCTGGCACCGATGGGGCCACATATCACAATCGGAAGGGGTTCTCCAGTGTCAACTGCCAGGTGGTGTATGATGCCAGTGGGCGCATCATCAATGTCTGTGCCACGCACCCTGGCGGAGCACACGATTCATTCATATGGTACCAGTCTGCACTGTGCCATCGATTCGAGAGTGAGGACATCCCCACAGGACATCTAGTGGGTAAGTATGCATGTAGGATTGGCAAAGTTGGGGCAAGGGTGGGTAAGCCACAGGTGCCATGGGAGTGGCACACAGGGCTAGGGGCAATATGGGCCTGAACATGACACTAACCTCCACTATCTCCACACAGGTGACAGTGGATACCCACTCCATCCCTGGCTGCTCACATGCTACCGGCGCCCCACGACCCCATCGCAGCAATGCTTCAATGAGGCACAGCCACCGCAACATCATCGGCCGGTGTTTGGGATACTGAAGGCTACGCTTCCGATGCCTAGACACCTCTGGTGGTGCCCTACAGTACAGCCCCTCAAAGGCCTGTGGGATATTCCTGGCCTGTTGTATCCTGCACAACATGGCCAAAGACTGTGGGATAGCCGTACAGGTTGAGGAGGGGGACAGCGATGGGGATGCTGGTGATGCCGGTGATGATGGGGATGAGCAGCCCCCCCTTGGATGGCGTGACCCCCGACTGATCCGGCTGGCCCAGCTGCACGGACACCATCACAGAGGAGCACTTTGCACAACACAGGTAAGTCATGGGGCCATGTGCAGCCAACACTGTCCAGGGCGCAACCCACATATACACAGGGCAACACACCAGGGGTGCATGATGGTGAGGGGAGTGGAAGGGTACAGGAGCACAAACACACAACCAGAGAGGGGTGAACAGTCACATGCCACATGGACAGATACACACACACACACACAGGCACAAAGTGCACAGGGGCAGGTGCACAGCAGAGCAGGAACAGACATGTGAAACACACACATCCACAGGCCACCTCCACCACCTGTACTGTCCATGTACGTGTGTCAGATGCTGGGCACCCTTGCACCTTGGTGTACAGTGCAATGCAGGCATCATCATGCACACGCACCTGTGGACAGCAGTTGGGAGGGTGTGCAGGTGGTCCGTGTGTCGGCGTGTTGGGCAGGGCACCCACTGGTGCACTGCCCACCATACCACACATTGCACACAGGGCAGCACCAGACAGGGCCCGCACTGGTAGACAGGTCAGTCATGTGGCACTGTACCATGGCCACCTCGGATGTGTGGGTGGCCCTGCCGAGACCCAGCAGCACTGGCAGGCTGAGCATGGGCCACTTGGGGTGGCACCGATGGACCACCAGGGGTCCCACTGTGTGAGCGTGACCTTGTCCACACAGGGGTCTGCAGCATACCGAACATACCTGCACCAGGGGTGCTCGGGATGCCCACAGCTGAATCCGGCATCGACAGGCTGGGTGTCACACGATGCTGGGAATGGGGAGTGGATAGCATACTGCGTGGCATGCACAGCACAGGGGCACCTGACTATGTGCCCAATGTGGCCATGACAGCGACCAATGCCTGAGTCTGCCTGTCAATGGCGGCGGTCACATTCATCCGCAATTGGTCAATCCCTGCAAGGATCCTTCCATTGTCCCTGCTGTGCCACTCCACAGCCACACACAGTGCCTCCATGGACGTTGCAACCCGCATCTGCTGCTGTACTGATGCTTGCAGCAGGCAGGTGTGCTCATCAAATGGATCGTCTGCCACATCGGCAACCTGACCCTCAGGGTATGGAAGTGCCTGATGATCATCACCCCTTGAGGGTGGGTGCTGCTCACCAGGACCAGGTATGGGCAAGTCAACAGGTGGTGTACATACGCCACCGATGAACCCTGTAACCCCAGACCCGGTGAGTGACTGCTGCTGCTGCCCCTCCACCTGCTGTGCCCAAGGGACTAGTCGTTCCACTGCTGTGTCCGCAACAGTACCAGTGACCTGTACAGCCACCAGTACTGCCCCACCGGTACTGACAGGCACAGCCTGGGACTGTGCTGACGTGCTGGCACGCACGTTGGAACCAGCTAGGTCCATGGGCGCGAGCTGTCCTGCTGTGTGTCCATTATGTGACACACACGTGTCAATGCCCATAGTGGTCATTGCATCATCAATGGTGCAGGTTCGTGCCACAGCCACAGCCACAGCATGCTGGCATGCTTGCATGCCAGACCGCTGAGACACAGGAAGGGCACCCCCCACACCTGTCTCACCGACATCGGAGATGGCAGCCAGGCGTGCACACTGGTGCAAAGCACGCCGGCTACCAGCAGAGGTGGATGGACCCTCCTCCAACTCCGGCTGGATGTCCACAGTGGACAGGCCCTCCACCACTGTCCCCTGCAGATGCACAGGATCTGTAACAGAAAGTGAGAACATGTTAGTGCATGGGATCCACCTTCCCCCCTGACCATGTCATACCATGCAGTGATGGGCTACCACCTGTCTGGAAGCCATCTCCCGGAATGCCCGCGATGGCACTGCACTACACTGCATGGATGCAGCAAGACAGTCCTCCGCCGGGGTCAGCTGCACCACCTCTGGCTGGCCCCCGCCTGTAGCAGTGCGTGCCACCCTGAGGGCTGCCACCTTCTCCTTCACCCTCCTCCTGTTGGTCCCCATCTTCTTTTTACATTCCTGCATGGAGTGCTGGTGGCTTCCGTGCAGGTTTATGGTGCGAGCCACCCCCTCCCATGCAGTAGCACAGGCCTGAGGGGTGTCCCGCCGTCCACTGAGTAGTGGCTCTTCCTCCAGGTAGGCCTTGAAGAGTGCCTCTGTCTTGGCTTTTGTGAAGTTGGGCCTCCTCTTCCACCCACCATCATCCTTCACACCCATTCCTGGCTCGGCCATGTCACAGTCTGTGTGGGTGAAAGTGGACACCTGTGACTGTGCAGTATACAGCAATACCCTAAGACCATAGTCCAGAACATCACACAGCATGCAACTCACCTATCACCTGCAGTAACCGAATATGGCCACTGCAGATCAATGTTGCACATTTATAGTGCAATGCATGCAAATTAGGAATGGAGCAACTTTAATGAGATGCAAATTGCGCTGCTGCTCCATTGAATGGCTGATCAGATGATTTGCATATGACGGCTGAATATCGTGCTGTTGCGCTTTGTGCAATATGGTTGAGCCGGCTGAGCCAATGGCGCAGTTCTGTGACTGCGTAGTACACCGCACTGTGCATGCCCAGGTAGCTTACGCAGGCGTCTGCCATGTTGATGATGTGCTGTGCGCGATTGGCAAGTCAGGACACAGCCACCATTGTGCCAGTGGTGCTACAGCGCTGGTCACCACATGGCGCTGTGGCACAACTGCGCAATAGTCCACTGTAGCAATGGCACACAGGCGACCGATTGCGCTGGATGTGTAGACGTCCGATGGCGCTGTGCGTGGCCTTGCGCCAGAGACCCATGACCTTGTGCCCGACCTTGGCCCCCTTGGCACTGTATGTATGGCATGTCTGCAGCTCTATTGTGCTGTTCGGTAACAGCGCAATAGGGACCGACAGAGTTGTATTGCGCAACATTTCCACGTGGGGTTTCCGCGCTGCGGAGCGCCATATTGCCTACTATAAACCTGCAGGGATGGCATGCAGGAGAGCTCCACAATGGAGTGCTTTAGAGGTGGCCAACTTGGTGGCTGTGGTGGAGCCTCACCATGGTCCACTGTTTGGGGAGGAACCCCTGAACATGGCCCACACCCATGTGTGGCAGCAGGTGGCCACCGATCTTGAGCAGGCCACTGGGCAGTGGAGAACACTGGAGCAGTGCAGGCACCGGTACAGTGACCTGCACAGGAGGGAGCAGGCACTGCTGGCATGCCTCAGGTCACGTGCCAGGAGGGGCGTGGTGCCTAGGCCAGGTGGGTGAGCCGTCTATGCACCTGTATTGACCGCATGGGTAACACTATGTATTATGACCAGCGCATGGGGGAGGGTTGGTCTATGGTTGACTGTGATGGTGTTTGCAGGTGTGTGATGTATGGGTGTGGCTGTGTGGGCAGGCACACTCATCGGGGCAGGGGGCTGTCTGCTTTGGGATTTCACTGATATGTTTCTCAACTTTTGTTTCCCACAGGCATGGAGGAGCGGAGGCGGGCCCGGGATGAGGCTCAGAGAGGCATTGCAGGGTGGTGGTGGCAGTGTTGGGCCACAGCAGCAGCAGCAGCAGCAGCAGTGGCTTGATGAGGGTGAGTGTCATTACATCATGGATGCTATTGCATGCTGTGGGGGGGAAGGGCATGGCCACCATCCATGGACAACACTGCCATGCACGTGATGTGTGATGGTCAGCACTGTCCAGTGGCACTGCATGTCTGTGAGTGCGTCACTGGTGGTCCATGCATGCACTGGGCACATGGCTGTGGCACTAACTTCCCACTGCGTAGCCACGTCACTGGACAGCCTTGGTTGTGCTGTGCTGGTCATGGGTGGGGTGTGTGTGCAGTGGCACACATGGCTGTTGCTGCCTGGTTGGGCTTGTCTTGTGCATGGTCACTGTGGGTGGGTGCAGTCCATCACAGGGGCGGGGCACTTGGCTGTATGCCATGCATGTTGGGTGGGCTTCAGGGTTGTGGACAATCACAGCCATTGATTCTGTTCCCTTGTCCTAGGTGTCCAGGTCCTGCGATGGATCGAGCAGGCTGTCCACCACCTGCTGGATGTGTCAATGGAGTCCATGGCCATTCTGAGGGAGATGCACCAGAGGGGAGTGAGGCGACAGAGGAGGCCACGGGACCAGAGGCAGCCTGATGCTGTGCAGCCTGGAGAGCAGTAGCTGCCCCACACCAACCCCATTTACCCTTCCCTCACACCCTGCCTTCCCTCACTCAGTTCTTCACCCCTGCCCCTTACCCACCCCTACCTTGTACCCGTACCCCCACCCCTTTCTTGTATATATCTGTATATAGTTGTGTGTTCCTGTTGATATTCTTTGATAAATCTATTTTGATATGAATACTGTGGTGGTCTCTAATTTTCAGCTGGCTATGGGTGCTCAGTTGCAGTGGTGTGCATGGCATCTGGGGTGGTATTGTCCTGGGAATGTGTGTGTGTGTGTGTGTGGAGGTGTCCCTGGTGTGGTAGTGGCTTTCAGCCGGTCTGGCTGTGTGCTGCCACACACCGCTGGGTGCTCCTGGTGGGTCTGACTTGTATGGTTCTGTGGTACACATGGTTGCATTGTGGTGGGGGGGCATGGGGATTCCTGCAGTGATGGTCACAGTCACTGCTCATGGGTGGTGTCCTGGGGTACCAATACAGGGTGTGCTGTGCACAGGGGGGTGCTGTTGTACACTTGGGTTGTCTGCCCCCTTTGTGTGGCAGTCTCAGCTTGCCAGTGGGTGTGCTGGGGCACCATGGCCCAGCTGTGCTTTGTTGGCTTGTCCCCATGGGCTGGTGGATATTCCGTCCCTCCACCAGTGATGCTGTGCTTTGGGTGTGGGGGTGTATTGTTTGTTATACAGTGTGTTCCTGTGCCCATCTGTGGCATGGGTGGTGGGCCCCTTCCTACCTTCCTGGTTGTGCAGTTCCATTGCTCTGCTGCTGGGGGGCTCTCTGATTGTGCTATGGCACCTCTGGACTGCTCAGCTGGGCTGGCCTTGTTGTGCTATGGTGCATCATATGTGCTCAGCTTCCCCTTCCTGGTTGCGCTATGGCGCAGGTTGTGCGATATTCAGATGTTGGCTGGTTGCGCAATTTGACTTGCTTCATGTTCGAATATCGCATCTGTTGCACATGTGCGCAATTGACTTGTGCTTGCTCCTGCTATTGTGCACATTTTGGGCGCAGTTTGAATATCTGGACCTCTGTATCTTTGCCAAAACATGTGGTAATGCAACATTTAGGGTACAGGCTAAAGTGAAAAAAAAGGTAGTGAAATTTGGTTTAAGGGTTTCCAACTCTAAAACCTCACCATCACAACCACCCTAAAACAAACCAGGGGTGCAGTATTCCTTTGGGCTGTTAATGGTAAAGCCAACCATATTAGGTCTGTATATTTATGGGGTGTATGGAATGGTGTAAGCTTTAAGGTTGACAACCACAAGGAAGATTGCACTCCTGATTTGTTTTAGGGTGAGGGGAGGGGTTTTAGGGTTGGAAACCCTAAAAATATATTTCCCTACTTTTTTTCACTTTAGCCTGAACCCTACATGCTGCATAAACATAGTTGCTGGTAAAGAATGTCCTTAGTTTTTGAGATAGTATAATCATATCCTTATTTACCTTTGGGAGTGCACACTGTAATTGTATCCTTATGTGACTCTTGAAGTGCACAGTGTAATTGTGTCCTTATTTGCCTCTGGGAGTGCACAGTGTAACTGTGTCCTTATTTGCCTCTGGCAGTACACAGTGTAACTGTATGCTTATTTGCCTCTGGCAGTGCACAGTGTAATTGTATGCTTATTTGCCTCTGGCAGTGCACAGTGTAATTGTGTCCTTATTTGCCTCTGGCAGAACACAGTGTAATTGTATGCTTATTTGACACTGGCAGTGCACAGAGTAATTGTATGCTTATTTGACTCTGGCAGTGCACAGTGTAATTGCTTCCTTATTTGACTCTGGCAGTGCACAATGTAATTGTATCCTTATGTGACTCTAGCAGTGCACAGTGTAATTGTATCCTTATTTGCCTCTGGGAGTGCAGAGTGAAATTGTATACTTATTTACCTCTGGGAGTGCACAGTGTAATAGTATCGTTATTTGACTCAGGGAGTGCACAGCGTAAATGTACCCTTATTTGCCTCTGGGAGTGCACAGTGAAATTGGATCCTTATTTGCCTCAGGGAGTGCACAGTGTAATTACATCCTTAGTTGCCTGTGAGAGTGCACAGTGTAATTGTATCCTTATTTGCCTCTGGGAGTGCATAGTGTAACTGTATCCTTATTTGCCTCTGGCAGTGCATAGTGCAATTGTATCCTTATATGACTCTGGCAGAGCACAGTGTAATTGTGTCCTTATTTCACTCTGACAGTGCACAGTGTAATTGTATCCTTATTTGACTCTGGGAGTGCACAGTGTAATTGTGTCCTTATTTGCCTCTGGGAGTGCACAGTGTAATTGTGTCCTTATTTGCCAATGGGAGTGCACAGTGTAATTGTGTCCTTATTTGCCTCTGGAAGTGCACAGCACAATTTCGTCCTTATTTGCCTATGGGAGTGCACAGTGTAATTGTGTCCTTATTTGCCAATGGGAGTGCACAATGTAATTGCGTCCTTATTTGACTCAGGGAGTGCACAGTGTAATTGCGTCCTTATTTGCCTCTGGGAGTGCACAGTCTAATTGTATGCTTATTTGCCTCTGACAGTGCACAGTGTAATTGTATGCTTATTGGACTCTGGCAGTGCACAGTGTAATTGTTTCCTTATTGACTCTGGCAGTGCACAATGTAATTGTATCCTTATGTGACTCTGGCAGTGCACAGTGTAATTGTACCCTTACTTGAAACTGGCAGTGAATAGTGTAATTGTATCCTTATTTGACTATGGGAGTGCACAGTGTAATTGTATCCTTATTTGACTCTGGGAGTGCACAGTGTAATTGTATCCTTATTTGACTCTGGGAGTTCATAGTGTAATTGTATCCATATTTGTCTCTGGGAAAGTATAAATTAATTATATCCTTATTTGACTCTGGCAGAGCACAGTGTTATTGTATCCTTATTTGCCTATGGGAGTGCATAGTGAAATTGTATACTTATTTACCTCTGGGAGTGCACAGGGTAATAGTATAGTTATTTGACTCTGGGAGTGCACAGTGTAATTGTATCCTTATTTGCCTCTGGGAGTGCATAGTGTAACTGTATCCTTATTTGCCACTGGCAGTGCATAGTGTAACTGTATACTTATGTGACTCTGGCAGTGCACAGTGTAATTGTGTCCTTATTTCACTCTGGGAGTGCACAGCGTAATTGTGCCCTTATTTGCCTCTGGGAGTGCACAGTGTAATTGTGTCCTTATTTGCCTCTGGGAGTGCACAGTGTAATTGTGTTCTTATTTGCCTCTGGGAGTGCACAGCATAATTTCATCCTTATTTGCCTATGGGAGTGCACAGTGTAATTGTGTCCTTATTTGCCTATGGGAGTGCACAGTGTAATTGTGTCCTTATTTGCCTCTGGCAGTGCACAGTGTAATTGTATGCTTATTTGACTCTGGGAGTGCACAGTGTAATTGTGTCCTTATTTGCCCCTGGCAGTGCACAGTGTAATTGTTTCCTTAATTGACTCTGGCAGTGCACAATGTAATTGTATCCTTATGTGACTCTGGGAGTGCACAGTGTAATTGTATGCTTATTTGACTCTGGGAGTGCACAGTGTAATTCTGTCCTTATTTGCCTCTGGCAGTGCACAGTCTAATTGAATGCTTATTTGTCTCTGGGAGAGCACAGTGTAATTGTATCCTTATTTGCCTCTGGGAGTGCACAGTGAAATTGTATCCTTATTTGCCTCTGGCAGTGCACTGTGTAACTGTATCCTTATTTGCCTCTGGGAATGCACAGTGAAATTCTATCCTTATTTGTCTCTGGGAGTGCACAGTGTAACTATATCCTTATTTGACTCTGGGAGTGCATAGAGTATTTATATCCTTATTTGCCTCAGGGAGCGCACAGTGTAATTGTATCCTTATTTGCCTGTGAGAGTGCACAGTGTAATTGTATTCTTATTTGCCTCTTGCAGTGCATAGCGTAATTGTATCCTAATGTGACTCTGGCAGTGCACAGTGTAATTGTGTCCTTATTTGACTCAGGCAGTGCACAGTGTAATTGTATCCTTATTTGACTCTGGGAGTGCAGAGTGTAATTGTGTTCTTATTTGCCTCTGGGAGTGCACAGTGTAATTGTGTCCTTATTTGCCTCTGGGAGTGCACAGCATAATTTCATCCTTATTTGCCTATGGGAGTGCACAGTGTAATTGTGTCCTTATTTGCCTAAGGGAGTGCACAGTGTAATTGTGTCCTTATTTGCCTCTGGCAGTGCACAGTGTAATTGTATGCTTATTTGACTCTGGGAGTGCACAGTGTAATTGTCTCCTTATTTGCCTCTGGCAGTGCACAGTGTAATTGTATGCTTATTTGACTCTGGCAGTGCACAGTGTAATTGTTTCCTTATTTGACTCTGGCAGTGCACAATGTAATTGTATCCTTATGTGACTCTAGCAGTGCACAGTGTAATTGTACCCTTATTTGACACTGGCAGTGAATAGTGTAATTGTGTCCTTATTTGACTCTGGGAGTGCACAGTGTAATTGTATCCTTATTTGCCTCTGAGAGTGCACAGTGTAATTGTGTCCTTATTTGCCTCTGGCAGTGCACAGCGTAATTGTATGCTTATTTGACTCTGGGAGTGCACAGTGTAATTGTGTCCTTATTTGCCTCTGGCAGTGCACAGTCTAATTGTATGCTTATTTGTCTCTGGGAGAGCATAGTGCAATTGTATCCTTATTTGACTCTGGGAGTGCACAGTGTAATTGTGTCCTTATTTGCCTATGGGAGTGCACAGTGTAATTGTGTCCTTATTTGCCTCTGGCAGTGCACAGTGTAATTGTATGCTTATTTGACTCTGGGAGTGCACAGTGTAATTGTGTCCTTACTTACCTCAGGCAGTGCACAGTGTAATTGTATCCTAATTTGACTCTGGCAGTACACAGTGTAATTGTATGCTTATTTGACTCTGGGAGTGCACAGTGAAATTGTATCCTTATTAGCCTCTGGCAGTGCACTGTGTAACTGTATCCTTATTTGCCTCTGGGATAGCACAGTGAAATTCTATACTTATTTGCCTCTGGGAGTGCACAGTGTAACTATACCCTTATTTGACTCTGGGAGTGCATAGAGTATTTATATCCTAATTTGCCTAAGGGAGCGCACAGTGAAATTGTATCCTTATTTGCTTTGAAAGTCCACAGTGTAATTGTATCCTTATTTGCCTCTTGCAGTGCATAGTGTAATTGTATCCTTATGTGACTCTGGCAGTGCACAGTGTAATTGTGTCCTGATTTGACTTTGGCAGTGCACAGTGTAATTGTATCCTTATTTGACTCTGGGAGGGCACAGTGTAATTGTGTCCTTATTTGCCTCTGGGAGTGCAAAGTGTAATTGGGTCCTTATTTGCCTCTGGGAGTGCACAGCATAATATCATCCTTATTAGCCTATGGGAGTGCACAGTGTAATTGTGTCCTTATTTGCCTATGGGAGTGCACAGTGTAATTTTGTCCTTATTTGCCTCTGGGAGAGCACAGTGTAATTGTGTCCTTATTTGCCTCTGGGCGTGCACAGTGTAATTGTGTCCTTATTTGCCTCTGGGAGTGCACAGTGTAATTGTATCCTAAGTTGCCTCTGGGAGTGCACAGTGAAATGGTATCCTTATTTGCCCCAGGAGTGCACTGTGTAAGTATATCCTTATTTGCCTGTGAGAGTGCACAGTGTAGTTGTATCCTTATTTGCCTCTGGGAGTGCATAGTGTAACTGTATCCTTATTTGCCTCTGGCAGTGCATAGTGTAACTGTATACTTATGTGACTCTGGCAGTGCACAGTGTAATTGTGTCCTTATTTCACTCTGGGAGTGCACAGTGTAATTGTGCCCTTATTTGCCTCTGGGAGAGCACAGTGTAATTGTGTCCTTATTTGCCTCTGGGAGTGCAGAGTGAAATTGTATACTTATTTACCTCTCTGGAGAGCACAGTGTAATAGTATCGTTATTTGACTCTGGGAGTGCACAGTGTAAATGTACCCTTATTTGCCTCTGGGAGTGCACAGTGAAATTGGATCCTTATTTGCCTCAGGGAGTGCACAGTGTAATTACATCCTTAGTTGCCTGTGAGAGTGCACAGTGTAATTGTACCCTTATTTGCCTCTGGGAGTGCATAGTGTAACTGTATCCTTATTTGCCTCTGGCAGTGCGTAGTGCAATTGTATCCTTAAATGACTCTGGCAGTGCACAGTGTAATTGTGTCCTTATTTCACTCTGGCAGTGCACAGTGTAATTGTATCCTTATTTGACTCTGGGAATGCACAGTGTAATTGTGTCCTTATTTGCCTCTGGGAGTGCACAGTGTAATTGTGTCCTTATTTGCCAATGGTAGTGCACAGTGTAATTGTGTCCTTATTTGCCTCTGGAAGTGCACAGCACAATTTCGTCCTTATTTGCCTCTGGGAGCGCACAGTGTAATTGTGTCCTTATTTGCCAATGGCAGTGCACAATGTAATTGTGTCCTTATTTTACTCTGGGAGTGCACAGTCTAATTGTATGCTTATTTGCCTCTGACAATGCACAGTGTAATTGAATGCTTATTTGACTCTGGCAGTGCACAGTGTAATTGTTTCCTTATTGACTCTGGCAGTGCACAATGTAATTGTATCCTTATGTGACTCTGGCAGTGCACAGTGTAATTGTACCCTTACTTGAAACTGGCAGTGAATAGTGTAATTGTATCCTTATTTGACTCTGGGAGTGCACAGTGTAATTGTATCCTTATTTGACTCTGGGAGCACAGTGTAACTGTATCCTTATTTGACTTGGGAGTTCATAGTGTAATGTATCCATATTTGTCTCTGGGAAAGTATAAATTAATTCTATCCTTATTTGACTCTGGCAGAGCACAGTGTTATTGTATCCTTATTTGCCTATGGGAGTGCACAGTGAAATTGTATACTTATTTACCTCTGGGAGTGCACAGGGTAATAGTATCTTTCTTTGACTCTGGGAGTGCACAGTGTAATTGTATCCTTATTTGCCTCTGGGAGTGCATAGTGTAACTGTATCCTTATTTGCCTCTGGCAGAGCATAGTGTAACTGTATACTTATGTGACTCTGGCAGTGCACAGTGTAATTGTGTCCTTATTTCACTCTGGGAGTGCACAGTGTAATTGTGCACTTATTTGCCTCTGGGAGTGCACAGTGTAATTGTGTCCTTATTTGCTTCTGGGAGTGCACAGTGTAATTGCATTCTGATTTGCCTATGGGAGTGCACAGTGAAATTGTATACTTATTTACCTCTGGGAGTGCACAGGGTAATAGTATCTTTCTTTGACTCTGGGAGTGCACAGCATAATTTCATCCTTATTTGCCTATGGGAGTGCACAGTGTAATTGTATGCTTATTTGACTCTGGGATTGCACAGTGTAATTGTGTACTTATTTGCCCCTGGCAGTGCACAGTGTAATTGTTTCCTTAATTGACTCTGGCAGTGCACAACGTAATTGTATCCTTATGTGACTCTGGGAGTGCACAGTGTAATTGTATCCTTATTTGACTCTGGGAATGCACAGTGTAATTGTATCCTTATTTGCCTCTGGGAGTGCACAGTGTAATTGTGTCCTTATTTGCCTCTGGCAGTGCACAGTGTAATTGTATGCTTATTTGACTCTGGGAATGCAGAGTGTAATTGTGTCCTTATTTGCCTCTGGCAGTGCACAGTCTAATTGAATGCTTATTTGTCTCTGGGAGAGCACAGTGTAACTATATCCTTATTTGACTCTGGGAGTGCATAGAGTATTTATATCCTTATTTGCCTCAGGGAGCGCACAGTGTAATTGTATACTTATTTGCCTGTGAGAGTGCACAGTGTAATTCTATTCTTATTTGCCTCTTGCAGTGCATAGCGTAATTGTATCCTTATGTGACTCTGGCAGTGCACAGTGTAATTGTGTCCTTATTTGACTCAGGCAGTGCAGAGTGTAATTGTATCCTTATTTGACTCTGGGAGTGCACAGTGTAATTGTGTCCTTATTTGCCTCTGGGAGTGCACAGTGTAATTGTGTCCTTATTTGCCTCTGGGAGTGCAGAGCATAATTTCATCCTTATTTGCCTATGGGAGTGCACAGTGTAATTGTGTCCTTATTTGCCTAAGGGAGTGCACAGTGTAATTGTGTCCTTATTTGCCTCTGGCAGTGCACAGTGTAATTGTATGCTTATTTGACTCTGGGAGTGCACCGTGTAATTGTCTCCTTATTTGCCTCTGGCAGTGCACAGTGTAATTGTATGTTTATTTGACTCTGGCAGTGCACAGTGTAATTGTTTCCTTATTTGACTCTGGCAGTGCACAATGTAATTGTATCCTTATGTGACTCTAGCAGTGCACAGTGTAATTGTACCCTTATTTGACACTGGCAGTGAATAGTGTAATTGTGTCCTTATTTGACTCTGGGAGTGCACAGTGTAATTGTATCCTTATTTGCCTCTGGGAGTGCACAGTGTAATTGTGTCCTTATTTGCCTCTGGCAGTGCACAGCATAATTGTATGCTTATTTGACTCTGGGAGTGCACAGTGTAATTGTGTCCTTATTTGCCTCTGGCAGTGCACAGTCTAATTGTATGCTTATTTGTCTCTGGGAGAGCATAGTGCAATTGTATCCTTATTTGACTCTGGGAGTGCACAGTGTAATTGTGTCCTTATTTGCCTATGGGAGTGCACAGTGTAATTGTGTCCTTATTTGCCTCTGGCAGTGCACAGTGTAATTGTATGCTTATTTGACTCTGGGAGTGCACAGTGTAATTGTGTCCTTATTGCCTCTGGCAGTGCACAGTGTAATTGTATCCTAATTTGACCCTGGCAGTACACAGTGTAATTGTATGCTTATTTGACTCTGGCAGTGCACAGTGTAATTGTTTCCTTAATTGACTCTGGCTGTGCACAACGTAATTGTATCCTTATGTGACTCTAGCAGTGCACAGTGCAATTGTACCCTTATTTGACACTGGCAGTGAATAGTGTAATTGTATCCTTATTTGACTCTGGGAGTGCACAGTGTAATTGTATCCTTATTTGACTCTGGGAGTGCACAGTGTAATTGTATCCTTATTTGCCTCTGGGAGTGCACTGTGCAATTGTGTCCTTATTTGCCTCTGGTAGTGCACAGTGTAATTGTATGCTTATTTGACTCTGGGAGTGCACAGTGTAATTGTGTCCTTATTTGCCTCTGGCAGTGCACAGTCTAATTGAATGCTTATTTCACTCTGGGAGTGCACAGTTTAATTGTGCACTTATTTGCCTCTGGGAGTGCACAGTGTAATTGTGTCCTTATTTGCATCTGGGAGTGCACAGTGTAATTGCATTCTGATTTGCCTCTGGGAGTGCACAGCATAATTTCATCCTTATTTGCCTATGGGAGTGCACAGTGTAATTGTATGCTTATTTGACTCTGGGATTGCACAGTTTAATTGTGTACTTATTTGCCCCTGGCAGTGCACAGTGTAATTGTTTCCTTAATTGACTCTGGCAGTGCACAACGTAATTGTATCCTTATGTGACTCTGGGAGTGCACAGTGAATTGTATCCTTATTTGACTCTGGGAATGCACAGTGTAATTGTATCCTTATTTGCCTCTGGGAGTGCATCAGGTAATTGTGTTCCTTATTTGCCCTGGCAGTAACAGTGTAATTGTATGCTTATTTGACTCTGGAAGTGCACAGTGTAATTGTGTCCTTATTTGCCTCTGGCAGTGCACAGTCTAATTGAATACTTATTTGTCTCTGGGAGAGCACAGTGTAATTGTATCCTTATTTGCCTCTGGGAGTGCACAGTGAAATTGTATCCTTATTTGCCTCTGGCAGTGCACTGTGTAACTGTATCCTTATTTACCTCTGGGAATGCACAGTGAAATTCTATCCTTATTTGTCTCTGGGAGTGCACAGTGTAACTATATCCTTATTTGACTCTGGGAGTGCATAGAGTATTTATATCCTTATTTGCCTCAGGGAGCTCACAGTGTAATTGTATACTTATTTGCCTGTGAGAGTGCACAGTGTAATTCTATTCTTATTTGCCTCTTGCAGTGCATAGCGTAATTGTATCCTTTTGTGACTCTGGCAGTGCACAGTGTAATTGTATCCTTATTTGACTCAGGCAGTGCACAGTGTAATTGTATCCTTATTTGACTCTGGGAGTGCAGAGTGTAATTGTGTTCCTATTTGCCTCTGGGAGTGCACAGTGTAATTGTGTCCTAATTTGCCTCTGGGAGTGCACAGCATAATTTCATCCTTATTTGCCTATGGGAGTGCACAGTGTAATTGTGCCCTTATTTGCCTAAGGGAGTGCACAGTGTAATTGTGTCCTTATTTGCCTCTGGCAGTGCACAGTGTAATTGTATGCTTATTTGACTCTGGGAGTGCACCGTATAATTGTCTCCTTATTTGCCTCTGGCAGTGCACAGTGTAATTGTATGCTTATTTGACTCTGGCAGTGCACAGTGTAATTGTTTCCTTATTTGACTCTGGCAGTGCACAATGTAATTGTATCCTTATGTGACTCTAGCAGTGCACAGTGTAATTGTACCCTTATTTGACACTGGCAGTGAATAGTGTAATTGTGTCCTTATTTGACTCTGGGAGTGCACAGTGTAATTGTATCCTTATTTGCCTCTGGGAGTGCACAGTGTAATTGTGTCCTTATTTGCCTCTGGCAGTGCACAGCATAATTGTATGCTTATTTGACTCTGGGAGTGCACAGTGTAATTGTGTCCTTATTTGCCTCTGGCAGTGCACAGTCTAATTGTATGCTTATTTGTCTCTGGGAGAGCATAGTGCAATTGTATCCTTATTTGACTCTGGGAGTGCACAATGTAATTGTGTCCTTATTTGCCTATGGGAGTGCACAGTGTAATTGTGTCCTTATTTGCCTCTGGCAGTGCACAGTGTAATTGTATGCTTATTTGACTCTGGGAGTGCACAGTGTAATTGTGTCCTTACTTGCCTCTGGCAGTGCACAGTGTAATTGTATGCTTATTTGACTCTGGCAGTGCACAGTGTAATTGTTTCCTTAATTGACTCTGGCTGTGCACAACGTAATTGTATCCTTATGTGACTCTAGCAGTGCACAGTGCAATTGTATCCTTATTTGCCTCTGGGAGTGCACAGTGAAATTGTATCCTGATTTGCCTCTGGCAGTGCACTGTGTAACTGTAACCTTATTTGCCTCTGGGATAGCACAGTGAAATTCTATACTTATTTGCCTCTGGGAGTGCACAGTGTAACTATATACTTATTTGACTCTGGGAGTGCATAGAGTATTTATATCCTAATTTGCTTCAGGGAGCGCACAGTGTAATTGTATCCTTATTTGCCTGTGAGAGTGCACAGTGTAATTGTATTCTTATTTGCCACTTGCAGTGCATAGTGTAATTGTATCCTTATGTGACTCTGGCAGTGAACAGTGTAAGTGTCTACTTGAATGTGTAGTGTACACAGTGTAATTGTATCCTTATTTGACTCTGGGCGCAAAGCAGTTTAATTGTGTTCATATTTTGTCTCCTCTGGGAGTGCACAGTGTAATTGTGTCCTTATTTGCCTCTGGGAGAGCACAGCATAATTGCATCCTTATTTGCCTATGGGAGTGCACAGTGTAATTGTGTCCTTATTTGCCTAAGGGAGTGCACAGTGTAATTGTGTCCTTATTTGCCGCTGGCAGTGCACAGTGTAATTGGATGCTTATTTGACTCTGGGAGTGCACCGTGTAATTGTCTCCTTATTTGCCTCTGGCAGTGCACAGTGTAATTGTATGCTTATTTGACTCTGGCAGTGCACAGTGTAATTGTTTCCTTATTTGACTCTGGCAGTGCACAGTGTAATTGTACCCTTATTTGACACTGGTAGTGAATAGTGTAATTGTGTCTTTATTTGACTCTGGGAGTGCACTGTGTAATTGTATCCTTATTTGACTCTGAGGTTGCACAGTGTAATTGTATCCTTATTTGCCTCTGGGAGTGCACAGTGTAATTGTGTCCTTATTTGCCTCTGGCACTGCACAGCATAATTGTATGCTTATTTGACTCTGGGAATGCACAGTGTAACTATATCCTTATTTGCCTCTTGGAGTGCTTATAGTAATTATATCCTTATTTGCCTCAGGGAGCACACAGTGAAATTGTATCCTTATTTGCCTGTGAGAGTCCACAGTGTAATTGTATCCTTATTTGCCTCTTGCAGTGCATAGTGTAATTGTATCCTTATGTGACTCTGGCAGTGCACAGTGTAATTGTGTCCTGATTTGACTTTGGCAGTGCACAGTGTAATTGTATACTTATTTGACTCTGGGAGTGCACAGTGTAATTGTGTCCTTATTTGCCTCTGGGAGTGCACAGTGTAATTGTGTCCTAATTTGCCGCTGGGAGTGCACAGCATAATATCATCCTTATTGCCTAAGGGAGTGCACAGTGTAATTGTGTCCTTATTTGCCTATGGGAGTGCACAGTGTAATTTCGTCCTTATTTGCCTCTGGGAGTGCACAGTGTAATTGTGTCCTTATTTGCCTCTGGGAGTGCACAGTGAAATGGTGTCCATATTTGCCTCTGGGAGTGCACAGTGAAATGGTATCCTTATTTGCCCCAGGGAGTGCACTGTGTAAGTATATCCTTATTTCCTGTGAGAGTGCACAGTGTAGATGTATCCTTATTTGCCTCTGGGAGTGCATAGTGTAAAAGTATCCTTATTTGCCTCTGGCAGTGCATAGTGTAACTGTATACTTATGTGACTCTGGCAGTGCACAGTGTAATTGTGTCCTTATTTCACTCTGGGAGTGTACAGTGTAAATGCGCACTTATTTGCCTCTGGGAGTGCACAGTGTAATTGTGTCCTTATTTGCCTCTGGGAGTGCACAGTGTAATTGTGTCCTTATCTGCCTCTGGGAGTGCACAGCATAATTTCAGCTTATTTGCCTATGGGAGTGCACAGTGTAATTGTGTCCTTATTTGCCTATGGGAGTGCAAAGTGTAATTGTGTCCTTATTTACCTCTGGCAGTGCACAGTGTAATTGTATACTATTTTGACCCGAGAGTACAGTGTACACTAGGAACCTTATTTGCCTCTGGCAGTGCACAGTGTAATTGTATCCTA
Organism: Neoceratodus forsteri; assembly: GCA_016271365.2. Classification (NCBI taxonomy): domain Eukaryota; kingdom Metazoa; phylum Chordata; order Ceratodontiformes; family Ceratodontidae; genus Neoceratodus; species Neoceratodus forsteri. The sequence goes on along the minus strand of CM057454.1, from coordinate 1,242,975,096 downwards.
ATTTGACTCTGGCAGTACACAGTGTAATTGTATGCTTATTTGACTCTGGCAGTGCACAGTGTAATTGTTTCCTTATTTGACTCTGGCAGTGCACAATGTAATTGTATCCTTATGTGACTCTAGCAGTGCACAGTGTAATTGTACCCTTATTTGACACTGGCAGTGAATAGTGTAATTGTATCCTTATGTGACTCTGGGAGTGAACAGTGTAATTGTATCCTTATTTGACTCTGGGAGTACAAAGTGTAATTGTATCCTTATTTGCCTCTGGGAGTGCACAGTGTAATTGTGTCCTTATTTGCCTCTTGCAGTCTACAGTGTAATTGTATGCTTATTTGACTATGGGAGTGCACAGTGTAATTGTGTCCTTATTTGCCTCTGGCAGTGCACAGTCTAATTGAACGCTTATTTGTCTCAGGGAGAGCACAGTGTAATTGTATCCTTATTTGCCTCTGGGAGTGCACAGTGAAATTGTATCCTTATTTGCCTCTGGCAGTGCACTGTGTAACTGTATCCTTATTTGCCCCTGGGAATGCACAGTGAAATTCTATCCTTATTTGCCTCTGGGAGTGCACAGTGTAACTATATCCTTATTCTCTCTGGGGTGCATAGAGTAATTATCTCCTTATTTGCCTCAGGAGCGCACAGTGTAATTGTATCCTTATTTGCCTGTGAGAGTGCACAGTGTAATTGTATCCTTATTTGCCTCTTGCAGTGCATAGTGTAATTGTATCCTTAAGTGACTCTGGCAGTGCACAGTGTAATTGTGTCCTTATTTGACTCAGGCAGTGCACAGTGTAATTGTATCCTTATTTGACTCTGGGAGTGCACAGTGAAATTGTGTCCTTATTTGCCTCTGGGAGTGCACAGTGTAATTGTGTCCTTATTTGCCTCTGGGAGTGCACAGCATAATTTCATCCTTATTTGCCGATGGGAGTGCACAGTGTAATTGTGTCTTTATTTGCCTATGGGAGTGCACAGTGTAATTGTGTCCTTATTTGCCTCTGGCAGTGCACAGTGTAATTGTATGCTTATTTGACTCTGGGAGTGCACAGTGTAATTGTCTCCTTATTTGCGTCTGGCAGTGCACAGTGTAATTGTATCCTAATTTGACTATGGCAGTACACAGTGTAATTGTATGCTTATTTGACTATGGCAGTGCACAGTGTAATTGTACCCTAATTTGACACTGGCAGTGAATAGTGTAATTGTGTCCTTATTTGACTCTGCGAGTGCACAGTGTAATTGTAACCTTATTTGACTCTGGGAGTGCACAGTGTAATTGTATCATTATTGTCCTCTGGGAGTGCACAGTGTAATTGTTTCCTTATTTGCCTCTGGCAGTGCACAGTGTAATTGTATGCTTATTTGACTCTGGAAGTGCACAGTGTAATTGTGTCCTTATGTGACTCTAGCAGTGCACAGTGTAATTGTACCCTTATTTGACACTGGCAGTGAATAGTGTAATTGTGTCCTTATTTGACTCTGAGAGTGCACAGTGTAATTGTATCCTTATTTGACTCTGAGGGTGCACAGTGTAATTGTATCCTTATTTGCCTCTGGGAGTGCACAGTGTAATTGTGTCCTTATTTGCCTCTGGCACTGCACAGCATAATTGTATGCTTATTTGACTCTGGGAATGCACAGTGTAACTATATCCTTATTTGCCTCTTGGAGTGCTTAGAGTAATTATATCCTTATTTGCCTCAGGGAGCACACAGTGAAATTGTATCCTTATTTGCCTGTGAGAGTCCACAGTGTAATTGTATCCTTATTTGCCTCTTGCAGTGCATAGTGTAATTGTATCCTTATGTGACTCTGGCAGTGCACAGTGTAATTGTGTCCTGATTTGACTTTGGCAGTGCACAGTGTAATTGTATACTTATTTGACTCTGGGAGTGCACAGTGTAATTGTGTCCTTATTTGCCTCTGGGAGTACACAGTGTAATTGTGTCCTTATTTGCCTCTGGGAGTGCACAGCATAATATCATCCTTATTTGCCTATGGGAGTGCACAGTGTAATTGTGTCCTTATTTGCCTATGGGAGTGCACAGTGTAATTTCGTCCTTATTTGCCTCTGGGAGTGCACAGTGTAATTGTGTCCTTATTTGCCTCTGGGAGTGCACAGTGAAATGGTGTCCATATTTGCCTCTGGGAGTGCACAGTGAAATGGTATCCTTATTTGCCCCAGGGAGTGCACTGTGTAAGTATATCCTTATTTGCCTGTGAGAGTGCACAGTGTAGATGTATCCTTATTTGCCTCTGGGAGTGCATAGTGTAACAGTATCCTTATTGGCCTCTGGCAGTGCATAAGTGTAACTGTATACTTATGTGACTCTGGCAGTGCACAGTGTAATTGTGTCCTATTTCACTCTGGGAGTGTACAGTGTAAATGCGCACTTATTTGTCCTGGGAGTGCAACACAGTAATTGTGTCCTTATTTGCCTCTGGAGCGCACAGGTAACTGTGTCCTTATCTGCCTCTGGGAGTGCACAGCATAATTTCAAGCTTATTTGCCTATGGGAGTGTACAGTGTAATTGTGTCCTTATTTGCCTATGGGAGTGCAACGTGTAATTGTGTCCTTATTTACCTCTGGCAGTGCACAGTGTAATTGTATGCTTATTTGACTCCGGGAGTGCACAGTGTAATTGTGTCCTTATTTGCCTCTGGCAGTGCACAGTGTAACTGTATCCTAATTTGACTCTGGCAGGACAGAGTGTAATTGTATGCTTATTTGACTGTGGCAGTGCACAGTGTAATTGTTTCCTTATTTGACTCTGGCAGTGCACAATGTAATTGTATCCTTATGTGACTCTAGCAGTGCACAGTGTAATTGTACCCTTATTTGACACTGGCAGTGAATAGTGTAATTGTATCCTTATGTGACTCTGGGAGTGAACAGTGTAAATGTATCCTAATTTGCCTCTGGCAGTGCAACTAATTGGAACGCTTATTTGTCTCAGGAGAGCACAGTGTAATTGTATCCTTATTTGCCTCTGGAGTGCACACTGAAATTGTATCCTTATTTGCCTCTGGCAGTGCACTGTGTAACTGTATCCTTATTTGCCTCTGGAAATGCACAGTGAAATTCTATCCTTATTTGCCTCTGGGAGTGCACAGTGTAACTATATCCTTATTTGCCTCTGGGAGTGCATAGAGTAATTATATCCTTATTTGCCTCAGGGAGCACAGTGTAATTGTATCCTTATTTGCCTGTGAGAGTGCACAGTGTAATTGTATCCTTATTTGCCTCTTGCAGTGCATAGTGTAATTGTATCCTTATGTGACTCTGGCAGTGCACAGTGTAATTGTGTCCTTATTTGACTCAGGCAGTGCACAGTGTAATTGTATCCTTATTTGACTCTGGGAGTGCACAGTGAAATTGTGTCCTTATTTGCCTCTGGGAGTGCACAGTGTAATTGTGTCCTTATTTGCCTCTGGGAGTGCACAGCATAATTTCATCCTTATTTGCCGATGGGAGTGCACAGTGTGTTTCTTTATTTGCCTATGGGAGTGCACAGTGTAATTGTGTCCTTATTTGCCTCTGGCAGTGCACAGTGTAATTGTATGCTTATTTGACTCTGGGAGTGCACTGTGTAATTGTCTCACTTATTTTGCGTCTGGCAGTGCACAGTGTGAGTGTATCCTAATTTGACTATGGCAGTACACAGTGTAATTGTATGCTTATTTGACTATGGCAGTGCACAGTGTGGTGTGCCTAATTTGACACTGGCAGTGAATAGTGTAGTGTGTCCTTATTTGACTCTACGAGTGCACAGTGTAATTGTAACCTTATTTGACTCTGGGAGTGCACAGTGTAATTGTATCATTATTGTCCTCTGGGAGTGCACAGTGTAATTGTTTCCTTATTTGCCTCTGGCAGTGCACAGTGTAATTGTATGCTTATTTGACTCTGGAAGAGCACAGTGTAATTGTGTCCTTATGTGACTCTAGCAGTGCACAGTGTAATTGTACCCTTATTTGACACTGGCAGTGAATAGTGTAATTGTGTCCTTATTTGACTCTGAGAGTGCACAGTGTAATTGTATCCTTATTTGACTCTGGGAGTGCACAGTGTAATTGTATCCTTATTGGCCTCTGGGAGTGCATAGTGTAATTGTGTCCTTATTTGCCTCTGGCAGTGCACAGTGTAATTGTATGCTTATTTGACTCTGGGAGTGCACAGTGTAATTGTGTCCTTAATTGCCTCTGGGAGTGCACAGTGTAATTGTATCCTTATTTGCCTCTGGGTGTGCACAGTGAAATTGAATCCTTATTTGCCTCTGGCAGTGCACTGTGTAACTGAATCCTTATTTGCCTCTGGGAATGCACAGTGAAATTTTATCCTTATTTGCCTCTGGGAGAGCGCAGTGTAACTATATCCATATTTGCCTCGAGAGTGCATAGAGTAATTATTTCCTTATTTGCCTCTGGGAGCGCACAGTGTAATTGTATCCTTATTTGCCTGTGAGAGTGCACTGTGTAATTCTATACTTATTTGCCTCTGGCAGTGCATAGTGTAATTCTATCCTTATTTGACTCTGGCAGTGCACAGTGTAATTGTATCCTTATTTGACTCTGGGAGTGCACAGTGTAATTGTGTCCTTATTTGCCTCTGGAAGTGCACAGTGTAATTGTGTCCTTATTTGCCTCTGGGAGTGCACAGTGTAATTGTGTCCTTTCTTGTCTCTGGGAGTACACAGTGTAATTGTGTCCTTATTTACCTCTGGGAGTGCACAGTGTAATTCTGTCCTTATTTGACTCTGGGAGTTCACAGTGTAATTGTGTCCTTCTTTGCCTCTGGCAGTGCACAGTGTAATTGTATGCTTATTTGCCTCTGGCAGTGCACAGTGTAATTGTTTCTTTATTTGACTCTGGCAGTGCACAATGTAATTGTATCCCTATGTGACTCTAGCAGTGCACAGTGTAATTGTACCCTATTTGACACTGGCAGTGAATAGTGTAATTGTGTCCTTATTTGACTGTGGGAGTGCACAATGTAATTGTATCCTTATTTGACTCTGGGAGTGCACAGTGTAATTGTTTCCTAATTTGCCTCTTATAGTGCACAGTGTAATTGTCTTCTTATTTGCCTCTGGCAGTGCACAGTATAATTGTATGCTTATTTGACTCTGGGAGTGCACAGTGTAATTGTGTCCTTATTTGCCTCTGGCAGTGCACAATCTAATTTTCTGCTTATTTGTGTCTGGGAGAGCATAGAGGAATTGTATCCTTATTTGACTCGGGGAGTGCACAGTAAAATTGTATCCCTATTTGCCTCTGGGAGTGCACAGTGAAATTGTATCCTTATTTGCCTCTGGCAGTGCACTGAGTAACTGTATCCTTATTTGCCTCTGACAGTGCATAGTGTAACTGTATACTTATGTGACTCTGGCAGTGCACAGTGTATTTGTGTCCTTATTTCACTCTGGGAGTGCACAGTGTAATTGTGTCCTTATTTGCCTCTGGCATTGCACAGTGTAATTGTATGCTTATTTGCCTCTGGCAGTGCACAGTGTAATTGTTTCTTTATTTGACTCTGGCAGTGCACAATGTAATTGTATCCCTATGTGACTCAAGCAGTGCACCGTGTAATTGTACCCTTATTTGACACTGGCAGTGAATAGTGTAATTGTGTCCTTATTTGACTGTGGGAGTGCACAATGTAATTGTATCCTTATTTGACTCTGGGAGTGCACAGTGTAATTGTATCCTAATTTGCCTCTTAGAGTGCACAGTGTAATTGTGTTCTTATTTGCCTCCGGCAGTGCACAGTATAATTGTATGCTTATTTGACTTCTGGAGTGCACAGTAATTGTGTCCTATTTGCCTGGCAGTGCACAAGTCTAATTGTATGCTTATTTGTGTCTGTGAGATCATAGTGGAATTGTATCCTTATTTGACTCGGGGAGTGCACAGTAAAATTGAATCCCTATTTGCCTCTGGGAGTGCACAGTGAAATTGTATCCTTATTTGCCTCTGGCAGTGCACTGTGTAACTGTATCCTTATTTGCCTCTGACAGTGCATAGTGTAACTGTATACTTATGTGACTCTGCAAGTGCACAGTGTATTTGTGTCCTTATTTCACTCTGGGAGTGCACAATGTAATTGTGTCCTTATTTGCCTCTGGGAGAGCGCAGCATAATTTCAACCTTCATTGCCTATGGGAGTGCACAGTGGAATTGTGTCCTTATTTGCCTCTGGGAGTGCACAGCATAATTTCTTCCTTATTTGCCTCTGGGAGTGCACAGTGTAAATGTGTCCTTATTTGCCTAAGGGAGTGCACAGGGTAATTGTGTCCTTATTTGCCTCTGGCAGTGCACAGTGTAATTGTATGCTTATTTGACTCTGGGAGTGCACTGTGCAATTTCTCCTTATTTGCCTCTGGCATTGCACAGTGTAATTGTATCCTAATTTGACTCTGGCAGTACACAGTGTAATTGTATGCTTATTTGACTCTGGCAGTGCACAGTGTAACTGTTTCCTTATTTGACTATGGCAGTGCACAGTGTAATTGTACCCTAATTTGACACTGGCAGTGAATAGTGTAATTGTGTCCTTATTTGACTCTGCGAGTGCACAGTGTAACTGTAACCTTATTTGACTCTGGGAGTGCACAGTGTAATTGTATCATTATTGGCCTCTGGGAGTGCACAGTGTAATTGTTTCCTTATTTGCCTCTGGCAGGCTTACAAACTATTGTATGCTTGTTGACTCTGGGAAGTGCACAGTGTAATTGTGTCCTTATGTGACTCTAGTAGCACAGTGTAATTGTACCCTTATTTGACACTGGCAGTGAATAGTGTAATGTGTCCTTATTTGACCTCTGAGTACTCAGTGTAATTGTATCATATTTGGCTCTGGGGTACACAGTGTAATTGTATCCTTATTGGCCTCTGGGAGTGGATAGTGTAATTGTGTCCTTATTTGCCTCTGGCAGTGCACAGTGTAATTGTATGCTTATTTGACTCTGGGAGTGCACAGTGTAATTGTGTCCTTAATTGCCTCTGGGTGTGCACAGTGAAATTGTATCCTTATTTGCCTCTGGCAGTGCACTGTGTAACTGAATCCTTATTTGCCTCTGGGAATGCACAGTGAAATGTTATCCTTATTTGCCTCTGGGAGAGCGCAGTGTAACTATATCCATATTTGCCCTGGGAGTGCATAGAGTAATTATTTCCTTATTTGCCTCAGGGAGCGCACAGTGTAATTGTATCCTTATTTGCCTGTGAGAGTGCACAGTGTAATTGTATCCTTATTTGCCTCTGGCAGTGCATAGTGTAATTGTATCCTTATGTGACTCTGGCAGTGCACAGTGTAATTGTGTCCTTATTTGACTCTGGCAGTGCACAGTGTAATTGTATCCTTATTTCTCTCTGGGAGTGCACAGTGTAATTGTGTCCTTATTTGCCTCTGGAAGTGCACAGTGTAATTGTGTCCTTATTTGCCTCTGGGAGTGCACAGTGTAATTGTGTCCTTTCTTGTCTCTGGGAGTACACAGTGTAATTGTGTCCTTATTTACCTCTGGGAGTGCACAGTGTAATTCTGTCCTTATTTGACTCTGGGAGTTCACAGTGTAATTGTGTCCTTATTTGCCTCTGGCAGTGCACAGTGTAATTGTATGCTTATTTGCCTCTGGCAGTGCACAGTGTAATTGTTTCCTTATTTGACTCTGGCAGTGCACAATGTAATTGTATCCTGATGTGACTCTAGCAGTGCACAGTGTAATTGTACCCTTATTTGACACTGGCAGTGAATAGTGTAATTGTGTCCTTATTTGACTGTGGGAGTGCACAATGTAATTGTATCCTTATTTGACTCTGGGAGTGCACAGTGTAATTGTTTCCTAATTTGCCTCTTAGAGTGCACAGTGTAATTGTGTTCTTATTTGCCTCTGGCAGTGCACAGTATAATTGTATGCTTATTTGACTCTGGGAGTGCACAGTGTAATTGTGTCCTTATTTGCCTCTGGCAGTGCACAGTCTAATTGTATGCTTATTTGTGTCTGGGACAGCATAGTGTAATTGTATCCTTATTTGACTAGGGTAGTGCACAGTAAAATTGTATCCCTATTTGCCTCTGGGAGTGCACAGTGAAATTTGTATCCTTATTTGCCTCTGGCAGTGCACTTTGTAACTGTATCCTTATTTGCCTCTGACAGTGCATAGTGTAACTGTATACTTATGTGACTCTGCAAGTGCACAGTGTATTTGTGTCCTTATTTCACTCTGGGAGTGCACAGTGTAATTGTGTCCTTATTTGCCTCTGGGAGTGCACAGTGTAATTGTGTTCTTATTTGCCTCTGGGAGAGCGCAGCATAATTTCAACCTTCATTGCCTAGTAGGAGTGCAAACAGTGAATTGTATACATTTGCCTCTGGGAGTACACAACAAATTTCTTCCATGTTTGCCTCTGGGAGTGCACAGTGTAAATGTGTCCTATTGCCTAAGGGAGTGCACAGGGTAATTGTATCCTTATTTGCCTCTGGCAGTCGCAGTGTAATTGTATGCTTATTTGACTCTGCACTGTGCACTGCTCTCCTATTTGCCTCTGGCATTGCACAGTGTAATTGTATCCCAATTTGACTCTGGCAGCACACAGTGTAATTGTATGCTTATTTGACTTGCAGTGCACAGTGTAACTGTTTCCTTATTGACTATGGCAGTGCAATGTAATTGTTTCCTTATATGACTCTAGCAGTGCACAGTGTAATTGTACCCATATTTGACACTGGCAGTGAATAGTATAGTGTGTCCCTATTTGACTCTGGGGTGCACAGTGTAATTTTCTTGTTGACTGGGATGCACAGTGTAATTGTGTCATAATTACCCTCTGAGTGCACAGTGTAATTGTGTCCTTATTTGCCTCTGGAGTGCACAGCGTAATGCTATCCTTATTTGCCTCTGGGAGTGCATATAGTGTAATTGTGTCCTTATTTGCCTCTGGCAGTGCACAGTGTATTTGTATGCTTATTTGACTCTGGGAGTGCACAGTGTAATTGTGTCCTTATTTGCCTCTGGCAGTGCACAGTCTAATTGAATGCTTATTTGTCTCTGGGAGAGCACAGTGTAACTGTATCCTTATTTGCCTCTGGGAGTGCACAGTGAAATTATATCCTTATTTGCCTCAGGCAGTGCACTCTGTAACTGTGTCCTTATTTGCCTCTGGGAATGCACAGAGAAATTCTATCATATTTGCCTCTGGGAGTGCTGGTGTAACTATATCCTTATTTGACTCTGGGAGTGCATGGAGTATTTATATCATATTTGCCTCAGGGAGTGCAGAGTATAATTGTATCCTTATTTGCCTGAGAGCAAAAAGTATAATTACATTCTTATTTGCCTCTTGCAGTGCATAGTGTAATTGTATCCTATGTGACTCAGGCAGTGCACAGTGTAATTGTGTCCTTATTTGACTCCAGGCAGTGCACAGTGTAATTGTATCTATTTGACTTTAAGTGCACAGTGTAATTGTGTCATATTTGCCTCTGGGAGTGCACAGCATAATTTCATCCTTATTTGCCTATGGGAGTGCACAGTGTAATTGTGTCTATTTGCCTAAGGAGTGCACAGTGTAATTGTGTCATATTTGCCTCTAGCAGTACATTGTAATTGTTTGCTTTATATGACTCTAGAGTGCACTGTAATTGTCTCCTTATTTGCCTCTGACAGTGCACAGTGTAATTGAATGCTTATTTGACTCTGGCAGTGCACAGTGTAATTGTTTCCTTATTTGACTCTGGCAGTGCACCATGGAATTGTATCCTTATGTGACTCTAGCAGTGCACAGTGTAATTGTACCCTTAATTGACACAGGCAGTGAATAGTTTATTTGTGTCTTTAATTGACTCTGGGAGTGCACAGTGTAATTGTATCCTTATTTGACTCTGGGGGTGCACAGTGTAATTGTATCCTTATTTGCCTCTGGGAGTGCACAGTGTAATTGAGTCCGTATTTGCCTCTGGCAGTGCACAGTCTAATTGTATGCTTATTTGACTCTGGGAGTGCACAGTGTAATTGTGTCCTTAATTGCCTCTCTCAGTGCACAGTGAAATTGAATCCTAATTTGACTCTGGCAGAACACAGTGTAAATTGTATTTATTGACTCTGCAGTGCACACAGTGTAATTAATTTATATTGACTCTGGCTGTGCACAATGTAATTGTATCCTTGTGACTCTAGCAGTGCACAGTGCAATTGTAACCTTATTTGACACTGGCAGTGAATAAGTACAGTGTATCCATATTTGACTCTTGGAGTGCACAGTGTATTTGTATCCTTATTTGACTCTGGGGTGCACAGTGTAATTGTATCCTTATTTGCCTCTGGGAGCACTGTACAATTGTGTCCATATTTGCCTCTGGCAGCACTATCTAATTAGAATGCTTATTTGCCTCGGGAGAGCACAGGTAATTGTATCCTTATTTGCCTCTGGAGTGCACAGTGAAATTGTATCCTTATTTGCCTCTGGCAGTGCACTGTGTAACTGTATCCATATTTGCCTCTGGGAAATGCACAGTGCAATTCTATCCTTATTTGCCTCTGGGAGTGCAAGAGTAACTATCCTATTTGCCTCTAGGGACCATAGAGTAATTATAGCCCTATTGCCTCAGGAGTGCAGTGTAATTGTATCCTTATTTGCCTGTGAAACTGCACAGTGTAATTGTATCCTATTTACCCTGCAGTGCATAGTGGAATAGCATCCTATGTGACTCTGGCAGCACAGTGTAATGTGTCCTTATTTGACTCCAGGCAGTGCCAGTGTAATTGTATCCATATTTGACTCTGGGAGTGCACAGTGAAAATTGTACCCTTATTTGCCTCTGGGTGCACAGTGTAATTGTGTCCTTATTTGCCTCTGGAGCGTGGGTTGTTATAATTTCAATCCTTATTTGGCCGATGGAAAAGCACAGTGTAATTGAGTCTTTATTTACCCAAGTGGAGTGCACAGTGAATTGTGTCCTTATTTGCCTCTGGCAGTGCAGTGTAATGTATGCTTATTTGACTCTGGGGTGCACTGTGTAGTGTCTCACATATTTGCGACCTGGCAGTACAGTGTAATTGTATCCTAATTTGACTAGTAGTACAGTGTATTTGTATGCTTATTTGACTCTGGCAGTGCACAGTGTAATTGTTTCCCTGATTTGACTCTGGCAGTGCACAATGTATTTGTATACTCATGTGACTCTGGCAGTGCACAGTGTGGTG